>OY740720.1:151358606-152558606 GCA_963513945.1 Hydrotaea diabolus | reverse complement strand
ATTTATATTTACGTGATATATCCGTATTAAGGGTATTGCGTATTTTTGATGGTAGACGCATAAAACATGATATTAGGTATACTTTTAGCTTGTTTCGCTCTTTTGCATTTTAGGTGAAAATATACATAAAGGAAGAGCCATTCAAAATTTAAATTTGAATTGGCTGTAAAAAAAAGTACTGATAATTTTTCCAAATGGAAACGTTGAACTTTGTTATTTAATAAGGGAACATAAGATCATTCATATGACTACCACAACTGTTTCGCCAGTACCACATCCGATCAACATAATTTTTCAGTACATTTTCGATTTTTTCGGGTTGAATCTCTTCAATAGCAACTTCGATTTCAACGCTTCAATTGTCGGTGGATGCTTGGCGCAACATTTATCCTTATTGGCTCTCCACAGAAAATTATCCAAAGGGCTCAAATCACGGCTCCGTGGCGGCCAATTGACATCACAACTTCTGCTGATAATTCGGTTTTTAAAATCGGTGCGATTAAATATCGCTGGAGAGGAAATGGACGCTGGCAAATTGTTTCGAAGCCAGGCCTGGGACGTTTTAGCCTTATGGGCCGGCGCAGAACGTCCATGGCTGGTTTTGGAACAGGGAATTGTTAAGAGGCCCCACAACAGCTTCCTAAACGGTTTCTTGGTAAACGTTGGCCGATGTTTTGACTTCTTGCTCGCAGAAATGCAGGTCATCGTAAGAGACACCCCAACAAACCATGACTGAAGCTGGGTGATGACCCTTTTCCACCCTCGGGATGAGGTAAAATATTTTTCATCCGTGAACAAAATGTTTCTGTGCAGCGTGCTTCACCAAAAGACGTTTGGATTTTTCAATCCTATTTTTTTTAAAGCTGCAGTCAATAAATGTCCAGTACGTCGTTTGAAAGTCCCAAGTCATTTTTAATGATTCGACTCATGGACTTCTGCGTGATATTCATCTCACAGGCCATGAATTTCTGTTTTCGGAGCGGATTTCTGTGAATTTTTGATTTAACGGCTTTGATGACATGCGGTGGTCGAACAGAGCGTGGGCGGCCCGACCGGTGGCGGTCTTTTACATCTCCAGTCTCCTCAAACAGTTGTATGCCTCGGTAGACGAACATGCGGCTAATCCCTAGTGGCCGGAGCGTTTTGAAAATATCGCTTTTTTCATTTCACACTTAAAAAGCGCCATTACAGCGATACGGTTCTCATTATCTGACCACTCCATGATGAAAGTTGAAACAATTTTAAAATCCCGTTACAGACTAACGCTATTGAGGTTAGCTTTCAACACCCATATGACATTAACGAGGTATGTTCAGTTCTGTTGTAACAGTATTTATGTCCCTACTAAGTATTTGTGTAGATGATCGATGGACAGACAAAATACAACTGCAGCTACATTAAAATCGATCTAATGATGAACGATTTGGGCAGTTACTCGTATCAACACATCAACAATAACACTCAGAGGCGAGAATATTCTAATTCCATGCGACTTTCCGTTCTTAATCGTGCATGCCCAGACCAACATGAATTTGCAATGGCGATTAACGAATCTATAAATACCTGCAGTGACAGCAATCTAAGTCATGAGTCAAAACATGAGTTACTAAGGACCAGCAATGCGGGCCGGGTCCAGCTAGTAAAGACCTAAAATTTACTGAGATTAAGTTATGACGGTATTTTTAAAATAAAAGAAAAAACAAGTTATCCTAGCATTCAAAAGAACTCCGTTGAGTACTGCTATTTACAGGAATGACAGTTTTCTTCGACATATCTCTGAGTATATCTCGTTCTCCTTCTCTCCTCGCGGTCGCCGTTTAATAGAATCATAGACCTAATAGGGGGATTTGTGTACGTGTTGTTTTTGTTTCTTTTTTTTTTTGCAATAGCATAAGACATTTGAATGGAGTACCCAAAGGAAGTTCGGCTTTATACAGAATATCCTCTTGAGATCTCAGATCAATGAACAGGCGTACTTATAGATATGTGTACTTATATGTGTGTGTGTATGTAATACATGCGTATGTAATAAATTCCTATTGTGCTTACACAAGAGAGCACAAACATGGCATTGTTACGGTCTTTTGTCTGCTTAAGTAAGAGTACAAATGTATGGACATCCTTACCAGTGTTGCCGTTTTGGTAGAATTCTACCAAATTTGGTCGGACGAATTTCAATTTTTTAATTTTGGTCGGATGGTAGGCCCAAACTGATTATGGTAGATTTTTGAATAAAAATTTCAAATATATATTTTAATTATAATTTACCATGTGTTGCACATAATTTTATTTATAAATATTCACAGTTTACAAAATCATTACTATGTGTGAAACGCCATCTATGGAACGAGGCCAAAGTACAAAATCATTTGCCGTTTACTCTGATGTCTTAGTCGTCGTAAACAGCTTATGGCCTCTGAGCTGTGGTATGCTTGTTCGCGGTATTTAAAGACTAATAAATGTAAACAACATGTAAAGACTAAAAAATTTTAACAGTATCAGGCTTTTTAAAGAATTAATCACGAACAAAGGTCCGCATACTGTATGGTCAGCTAAAAAAGACTAAAACACCGAATAAACTGTAGTGAATTAAAAATATGTTAAACATGATCTCGGATTTACTGACAAATGATCTCCAAAATCTCTGTATATATAAGAGATTTTTTTTGTTTATGTATATAGTTTTGTATATATTTTTATTTAAAGAATTAAAATAATAGACTGAATTTACATTATTTTTTGTTTAATTAATAAAAGTTTTCTATAAATTAAATATTGTTTTTTTTCGTTACAATTTTGGTCGGTTTTGACCCAATTTGGTAGGATTTAGAAACAAATTTGGTCGGAAAAAAAAATTTCTTGTGGCAACACTGATCCTTACTCACATCCATACGAGTGCGTGCATGTGTGTGTGTACTTAGTACTCATTCAAGTGCAAACAATGGAGTTATGAATAAACAATTGTTTGTCCATCTCTTTGTCTGTCGATTTTGCACATCTACAAGAACAGCGGCAAAAAGAGTGGTGCTCAGTGCTTAGTAGTTTGGCAATGCAATAAGATTTGCATAGCAGGCGTATTCTATTGTGGTTATTTATGGTTCGTTCATGTTTCTTTCTAACCCAAGTAAAAGAGATAACTCATTATTTTTGTAGTTTCTCTTTGCTACGTTAGTAGAGTGTGTTTGAATGTTTATTGGACGAGTACTACTTACCTTGCCAGCTGAAGATAATCAGCAGTGCCACCGTTGTTGAGGCTGTTGTGAAGAGATCCATATTTGGTGAAGTGTGTCCCTTTGATAGGGCCACTAGCAGCTAGCTACGCCGTTCGTCAAGTATCCAATTAGTTAATTGATGAAAATAAAAAGTTTACTTTCTACTTTATGTTTTCTTCACAACAAATCCCTTTGCATTTTTTTTTGGGATATTTTGTTTTTCTTTAATCCTTAAGTGTTCCTTTTTCTTCTTTTGGTCTTTTATTTGATTTCGTGTATAAAAAAAACGGAATATGATGATGGCTGTTTGTTTGTACGTAGAGGAGAGTATGCTCGGCAATGTTCACGAAGAAACAAAATAAATAAAAAAAACTACACAGCGACGACTGACTGTGCCACAGCAGCAGCAGGTAAATTGGAGTTGGAAGATTTTGATGATGAGGAAGAATAAAGTAAGCGAACGTTGGTGTTTTTTTTTTGTTATTTTGGACTGTCTGTTGGTGTATTTGTATCCACTTAAAGTGCGCAGATTGTCTGTATGTGTGCTATAAATCACAGACCCAAACACGAGAAATGAAACAACATACACACGCACACAATGATAGTGTGAGTGCAGCCGACGTTGCTGGCGTTCGTTATGTGTGATGTTGTTGCTGTTGTTATTCAGTTAATTTGTATATTGACTTTATTTGTCTGCCGAGTTAAGAGTCTCGCCGCATGGAGTGCTGTCAGTCGGTGGAGTTCATTTATGGTGATGATGATGATTTCTGTCGCTGCCTGTGTGTTCCTTGTGTAAACACACGTTTAAATGCACATATCTCCGATAGGCTGTTATTTGTTTTCACTTAATATTAATTGATATTTGGATAGTTATAAAAAAACCCCAGTAAGAACAGCCGCCTTTCACGCACTCACTGTCACAATTGCATACGTTTGTTACCCAAGGCTTCAGGCTGCTCCTCCACTTTTGTTGCTGTTTTTTTTTTGGTTCTTTTCTTTCTTTTATTATTCTCTGTATATTCTGTTATTACAGCATGAATGCTCACATTGGCGTTGGAGTCGTAATGGCCGTGACGTTTGGCGGCTCCGTCAATGCACTGCAGTGTTGTTTGACTTCAGAGTAAAGGTAAATTCTTAATCAAATAACACTCCAGCGGTGTAGACCGGCGACACTCACGCTCCCGTACACATAACATTTATTGTTTATCTTTGTTATACACCTTTCGTGTATGCATTTAAGTAATTTTATAGGTTCAATTAGTTTTGCCACACACACGCTTACAATCGAAACCGGCAAAAAGAAACACGACGCGTCGTTTAGTTATTCCGTATCTTAAACAATCACTACTCTTTGTTGTAAAGAGTTAACTAGTTTTTGATTTTTTTCCTCTTTTAATAAATTCAAACATTAATAATTTTAAGGAATATTCTTGTTTATTTGGTTTTCATATAAATTTTGTTTATTTCTCTTTGTATCATAAAACACTCTTGTTTTGGGTAATCCATGCTCTGTTATATCCCTATCCGCCTTTGACAACCGTTTTCGTTCGACAACCAACCAGAACTGAACTAAACAAAACGTAATAGTCTTAAGGAACCGATTTTCTCTCTCTTTCTTTGCACACACGCACATTCGCTCACTGGCCCTCAATGGCATGCAACCAACTCCAAAACACTGACAAACAGGAACAAGAAGCAATAAAAAGCCGGTTCCAGTTTCACACACACGCACTTTGAGTTTGGAGAGAATGAGAGAAAGTGCATGTTATGCTAACATTTTCACTTAGCTCTCGTTGTATTCCTGTGTGATAACATTAATTGTGAGCCATCGACGGTGTAACAACGGCCCAGTGTTATGTTATATTCCCTCCAATAAGAATTCCCCATTTGTGTGTTTTACATCTCTCACTCTCTCCTCTCATCTATTTTCTAGAGTTTTGTGCATTTATCTCTCCTGTTTTTATGTGCATTTAATAAAATAAAATTGTTTATACTAAAAACGAAACGCAGAGAAGAACAAAACAATTTTTTTCATTTTATTGCTGATGTGTATTTTTTTGTAATTTTGCTGTTGCTTGGATTTTGTTGCATAGCAAGTGCCTTCTGCCTTTTGTTCTTTTTGTGACTTCCGAAATTATCAACAACCGCATGCTGAATAAATACACAAAACCAAAACACCAACGAAGATACACTCGTACAAAGTAACACGTTCTCCAGAGACGTATCGGGATGATTGAGAGGCGCAATATTTTAAATTAAATATTTAAAATATTAATAGCTTTCAGGTGTGAGATAAACGTATTATAAAGTGTTCCATTTAGGATTTCTTTGGTAAAATGTTTAATGATATATTAAACGATATATGAAGGATCTGTTCCCATTTTCGGCGGCTTAGTGATCATAATATTCTACGCCGAATTTAGTTTAGTTAAGGGCGCTAGGACCAGCAAATTAAAAAACACCATAGGCCTCTTCGGTATAATTTGTGTGTTCGCGGCAAAAATTACAACAAATCCATATTAAACACAGAGAAAGGACATCTGACATTTAAGAGTCGGTTTTGTAACTTTGTGCCTCTAAAAGTCGATTAATCTCTAAACTCACGTAAAAGCGCTAAAAACTGTGATAGCGGTATATTAGAGCGTCTCGTCTTGTTTGGAGCCAAACCAAGTAGACAAGAAACAACGTTAGAATTAAGGATTAATATGTATGTTTAAAAGCAATTCTAGAATTATTTTGGCTCCAGCTGTCTACATTCGTGAGCTTTCCTTAAGTAACATTCTCGATTTTATCCTTTTGATGAAAAAAATGCCTATATGCAATGGGATGGTGCCAGTAGATGGACTCTTATATGGCCATTTTCAACCTTAAAAGGTATTTGATTGCGCTTAGTTTTGAATTTCACGCGTTTTGATCTTGTACGAGTGAAGTCCTGTTCGTCTATAGGAGATCAGCTTCGATATCCAGGTGAATGAAACGCTCCATTTAAACTGGACGCGTCCAAAGAGATCTGGGGATCAGCTGAGTGGGCTTGGCCGTATAATTGAAGAGGTGCAGCACGCCATGTGGTCCTTGATTACAGGCGGGACAAACGTCCAGAATTTTCTCCCAATACGAATAAAAGCGGCTGCACCATCCATAACTCAGCTGAGCCGAGGTGGTGTCTTCTCCTCCGGAGAAATACCCGGGTATGTTCCACTAGCACTACGCTATAGCTGGATACCGCTCCTGCAACTTCAATCCCACGACTTCCGGTTCGATGTACCGGATTGACCCGAATCATGAACTCTTCGGCCAGGGGCTGTCTGCCGCCGATATTCACCTTTGCAGCAGAGGAGTCCATATATTTTTCGAAGAACCTTCCTTTTAAACACTCCCAGCATCGCTTCACCCGCTTTCGTAAGTACTCTTGTTTCATTCGGCGCTAAATAAAAACACAGGCAACATGGGCATGTTGTAGAGTGTTTTTTTTTTGTTCGCCGAGAGAGGGATTTATTGTTTAGCTGTTTGTAAAGCCAATAAGAGAACCTATAAGCTAATATTATTCTTCGATTTATTTCAGGTTGACGGCACTTGCTTTGTTGATGAACTTAGCTACCACTTTTAAATTACAACTGCCTGCATTTATTCTGTCTTAAGGATGACATCTCGAAACTGTAATAGTAGATGCAACCAGCAGCTTTGTTTTGTCCTCGTTCACCACCAATTCCTGCTTTGCGGACTCCTATTCTATACTAGCAAAGGGAAGCAGGCACTGATCGTACAATTCTCCCCATGATGCCTATGACATCCGTGTTCGCGAGGAGCATGCTCTGAAATGATATTATCGTGCTTCCTATGTTCAGCTCCTTCTCATTTGCCGTTTTTTTGCAATTCTTGGCTGCAGGAAATTGAACAAGTTGCTCGACTGATTATGGCTCTTGTCGCGGCCTCTTCATATCACGTGGTTTGGAGAGGTCCTTCTCAATTTTAACTGCAGATTTCCTGTCAGTCAACGTCATTTGGCTTAGGCGTACTAGTTGTGCGGGGATACAGATGTCAGACAAGGTTTCAAACAGCTTCGGTCTTATTTGCTTCTCTCGGGACTTTTCCAGGATTTGGTGCAATGTTAAGATCTGGTCAGATGTAGATTAGCCAAACTGATTCTGGAAAATGACGATGTTGATGTGAGGCTTCAGTCGCTCACATAATACGCTAGAGAGAACCTTGCAAGTAATTCGAAATTAACGTATATCGTATTCTGTGGCACTGGGCGTCTTCTCCAGCAGGATCTATAGGCATAAATAGGTGGGAAATGTTTTCTCTTCATATACTCAGTATACTAGCCGTATCCCACGCCAGAATTAGATTTCTGTGTCTACAGGTGTTAATACGATTAATTGTGACCTCTGCCTGATTTTGACTTGTAGATAGAATTTTCAGGCGCCATTTAGACTCATGAACCTTTCAATCGCCCTACACTCGCGCCTATCCATTTCTTGTTTCTTTTGTCGCTTCTCCTCCGTTAAAACCTTTTGATATCTCTCCCATGCAGCTCTTATTGCTACACCTTGCAGCGTTGCGTTATGAACAGCGTTCTTTGCTATAGGCGTAAATAGGTTGGAAATGTGGTCTCTCCTTAAACTAAGTACACAAGCCGTATCCGTCGCCAGAATTAGGTTTCTATGTCTACAGGTTGTAATACGATTAATTGTGACCTCTGTCTGATTTTGACTTGTAGATAGAATTTTCACCATTTAGGCACCATTTAGACTGATGTACCCTTCAATCGCCTTACACTCGCGCTTATCCATCTCTTGTTTCTTTTGTCGCTTCACCTGTCTTCTAACTTTTCGACATTTCTTCGATGCAGCTCTTATTGCTACACTCTGCAGCGTTGTGTTATGAGCAGCATTCTTTGCTTTTGTAGCTTTCTTAGACTCGTCGTCATACCATAAACTCGGACTCTACATTTTAATAATTCTGAAACTTGGTATTAAGAGTTTTGTGCAATCTTTTTCGATTTGTTTGTAGAAGATTTTCATGATCTGCGTGTTTTGGATAACAAATCCCGCATGTTTGTGAAATGCCAACGGGAGGAAGTCTCTGGATACGAGGTCTATTAAGAGTATTAAGTTAGATTCCAACAGATTGTCAGGAGTACACAGAACAATTGTTTTTTATGCTGATTTGTACAGACGACCTTTTGGGAAGTATTGTCGTAGCGGGGCTTTGAATCCAAATCTTAGGGAGATTTTGGTGTGCAGCGGACCATATCATCACCTAACCAGAGGATGGTATGTTCATATACTTGGGCTGGCTCCGCAACCTCTCGCTGGTCCGTGTCTGCTTAGTAAATTATTTATAAGCTTAATAAATGCTTAAAATCTCTTGGGTCTTTTGCGTTCTTCCTCCAGTTTCCAATCCTTAGGATCTTCGCATCAACCTCCACTTTGTCTCTTCACCGAAATCTCGGTCTAACCTGTCTGCGCATCCTCCACTTGGTCTCTCGGTCTACCCTGTCTGTGCTTTCAATGGAAGTCATTGTGGCTGAAGCTTTTCTTTCCATTCGACCAAAATGTCTCAGCCTGCGCAATCGTATTTTGATGCGCTAAACTACATTCGTGGTGGGATACGGGTTCGTCCGAGGCATATACTCCCCACATAGCTGGGGCCGAATATATAATAAAGGATTATTTTTATTGCAATTAGGGCAATAACCGAAAATGGGTTATTTTTATTATTATAATTTTACTTGGTGTTAGTTTATTGGGTTTCCTTTGATGAAGGGTGTTGAAGCAATGGGTATTCACAATATCTCCCATTCATTCTGTCCGCCACTGACTTCTCTTTGAAGGCACCAGCAGTAACGTGCTGTATTCTTTTACGATTCAGGTTTTTTCCGTATTTCTTATTGCGGGTGGCAATGATGAAGTTGATGATCATCATTTATTTGATCTTGCAACACGACTTCACGTACTATGCCTTACAATGTGGACGGACGACGCTGACGATGATGACGATCGACTAGTTGTGGAAATGCAGCTACTGCTAATTAAATGACTGCATTTTCAGTTTGCGTTGTTGCTTTAACAGTGTGTTTCTTATTTTTTTTCAGTTATTTCGCCAGTCTTTGATGTTTGGACACATTTTTATTGAGGGGAGCCGCAGCCGAGCGTAGAGTAGAGGAGCTCATTTGAATAAACGACTCAAACTGCCTGCAGATGACGATGCCAGTGGCGATGATGATCATGATGTTGACGGTGATGATGCTACATTTGAATGGTAATTTGTATTTTTATTGCACTTTTATTGAAGTTCAGGAGTCAATGATCGTCTGCTGTTTCCAATGTGTTCATGCGCTGGCACATGTGTCTGTCTGCCAGCGGGTTTGCTTTGCATGTCGCTGCATTTACTTCCAAATGAAAGGAATGCATACACGCGAACGTATGCCATGCCATTGATTTTATTGCCGTGGATGCTGATGCTGCTGCCACAGTTACTGCTGCTGCTGTTGTTGTAGTTGTTGTTGGCAGCCAGGAAAGATATAAAAAAAGTAAATGGGATGGGATGCCCATAAAACATGAAACTAATTTGATTTCTTCTCTAGTCGCAGCTATTTGCAGTTGTTGTTTGTTCTTCTTCTTTGTTATTGTTTTGTTTAGTCTACTGCGGTTGTTTTCTTTTGCTTCCTTTTTAATAAATTGCATCTTTCACTTGTGCACTTTAAGTTGTTTATCGATCAGATCAGTGAGTTTTCAGTATATAATCTCTAGCTATAAAAGAGTGAATTTATCAGACTAGTCATAAAATACTCCAGAATAAATAATAATAGAGAGGTTCTTTATCTACTGAGAGCTTTTCTATCTAGACTATGACTAACGTAGACATTTTTTTAAGAGTGGAATCACTCTTTATCTTGGTAGTCTACATAGACATAGAGGGGCTATGAATAACGTAACTCCAGGTACGATAACTGCTGAAATATCACATCTAGAAGTGAACGTCAAAATTAGTAAGTTTGTCTAAAATCTCACAAGAAGGTATATCACATTGAGCCATCTGACCTAGAACACCAAGGTGGTGTTCGATCTTCTCTACTCTGCAACCTCTTCTTGAAGAAAATCATGTTCTCTTTGGAGGAGAAGTTTACGAATATATTTAGGATCATTATTCTAAAAGCGCTTCTCACTTTAGCAAAGTTAGCGGAATAGGTCTACAACCTAGCGGAGACCTTAGCAATTAAGAAAGTAGCCAAATGGCTAAGAAAAAATATTCGCGCCACAGCGTCCGAGTGTTTTACATCATTCTCGCAGTGATGACTTTAACCAAGGTGCGCCATCGCGACAGGAGCCGTTACCAGGCGACAACCAGCGCCCCTTAAGGCCAATCCCGACGGTTCCAACTCGAAGCGTCCTAGTATTTAAAATATTATCCCCGACAGTCTGGTCGCCTTATAAATCTCCGAATTCCTCTTTCTTGAACTCAACATTAGTCCTACGATGGCTCTGCAGTTTAATATTCAACTTATTAGGGTGCCACGCTACAGGGACATACCAGAGAACAGTACAGAAGATGAACTAGCAAAACTTGGTATACCTTACAGAATCCACGGGTGCTTGAATCCAATGATTGAATCCTGCGAAAGCATTTTAAAGGATAAAGTCTATAGTGAAGCTAATAATAGGTGGCATTCAGTCACAGGCGCCGCTTAATCCCAACAAATGTAGCCCCGACTGGATGGGAAACGCTCTCGCACATTGCTGGCATTGTCACAGATTGTATCTGTCTGATGCCCTGATCTGGCGATCTAAAGGGGATTTACATTAGGTTCGTACTTTTATAGGGATCTGGCCGAATTGACTAGTATCGTCATTCGCCAACTTTTTAAGGCGATCACAATCTTTTAGCGGGAGGTGCTAGGGATCTTTCTGATATTTTCGGTGGTTACAAATGACTATACAATCAAAATGAATCTTCTTATACAGACTGTCACTTCTTCCAAATCTAGATATTTTATGTAGAGAATGTCCCAAGTAAAGACATTTGTGACTGAAGTCATTTTCTATTAAGAAAATGGCATACTTAGGCATTTTGCTATATGGAATATCACTCACTTAGACATCTATCTGGAAAATGACCCCATGAAACATTTTTTACCTATAAAATGAACCACAGAGATATTTTTTAGAAATTTGAGATAATATCTATGTATAAAACGACCCACTAAGACATTTTCAATCAAAAAAATTACCCGCTCCAACATTTTCTATAAAAAAAAATTACTCATTTCGACATTTTTTTTAAGAAAATTACATTTTCTTCTTAACATTTTTTCCAATCTATAAAATGAGATATTTTTATCTGAAATTTTACCGTTTGAGACAGTTTCTATGTATAAAACGACCCACTAAGACATTTTCTATCAAAAAAATTACCGCTTCGACATTTTCTATAAAAAAAAACTACCCACTCCGACATTTGTTTTAAGAAAATTACATTTTCTTAATATTTTTTTTTAAGAAAATAATTTTTTTTAATGAAAATTACGTTTTCTATTAAGAAAATAACATTTTCTTTTAGGAAATCTACATTTTCTGTTAAGAGAATAACTCACTTTAACATCTCAGAAATGACTAAGACTTCTTTTACCTAGATAATGACTCCCTAAGATATTTTCAGATAGAAAAATGAGACATTTTTCATCTGGAAAAAGCCACTAAGACATTTTATTATTATTACTTCATTAATTTCCTTTTTCAGTTTATTTTCTATTTCTATTTAGAAAATGGCTTACTGAGATATTTTCTATCTGAAACATCATTCTCAGATATATTTTTAGACTGGAAATGTATCACCAAGAGATTTTCCATCTGAAAAATAAGCCACAAGACATTTTCTTCAAAATATTGTTTTTTTAAATATTAAAGATAAAAAATAACTCACGTAGACTTTTTTATTCTGAGATATTTTTCAGACAGAGAATGTATCACAGAGGCTTTTTCCATCTGAAGAAATGAGCCATTGAGACATTTCCTATTTATATCTAGAAAATGACTCACTGAAACTTTTACTATATGGAAAATGACACACTTGGACACTTTCTCTGTAGAAAGATACTCATTAGGATATTTCCAATCAAAAAACTTCTAACTTAGACAATTTCTATCTATCGTACTGTTCTCACGGAGATATTTTCTATCTTAAAAATGTCACACTAAAACAATTTTTATCTAGAAAATGTTTCACTTAGAAATTTTGCCTTTTAGAAAATCCCTCTCTTAAATAAATTTCCACCTGTCTCGCTGTGACATTTTTCATCTATTGAACAAGCCATCGTGACAATTTTCATTTAGAAAATATCTTAACCATTTTTCATACGAAGAATATCTTACCGCCTTTAAACAAAACTCACAGTTGTCGTTTTCCCTATCGTTTATAGGCGATCTGCTGTTTACCAACTCCTTTAAATTAATTTCAACACCCTATTAGCCCGTCCTTTTAGGGAAAACGGCTGCTGTTGCATTTGTGCTTACAGTTGTTGGCGTCTTTGGAGTTCTAGCGTTTCTTTGCTGGAGCAAAGGCGGTAAGAATTAACTCGCGCTCGAGTAACGCTAAAATCTTTCGGTGTGTGAAACACACACCAAATAACAAACATTTAATTTCAATTTATGGAAAAGTTTGGTGGTGTGGTTTACACATTCCATAATCAACGTAATTCGTTTTTGTTCCCCGGATTTGGGGTAAAGGAAACGCTTTGAGGAACTAGAACTAGCAACAACAACAGCGACAGCAGCAGGAACGGCAACAACATTAGCCGCAGCAGCGGCTATAACTAAAGAAACGGCATCGACAACAGCCGTAAATAGCGGCAGCGGTAGTAAAAGTAACTGTAAGCAGTAGTACGAGGAGTAGTGGTGGCAGTAGTTGGCTGTGCTGTGTCGGTAGTCGCAGTCGTCGGCTTGGCCGTAATAACAGCAGACGCCGTGAAACATAAATTCTCAAGTTTATGGCATCAATAAATGTCAAAGAATGAAATGATTTCGTCGAGTTCATTCGTCGTATTATGCGTTTCTTTGCTAAGCTGTTCTGTGCTGTATGTGCCGTGGTGCGGCGGTCCTCCGATGTGGTCTGTTCTCTTTGTCTCTGCGTGCGTGAGTGTGTGTGCCAAATTCAAATTCCACCCCTCCTTGGCCGGGAGTAAAGTTAACGTTGTAATGCCACGAAATAAATGAAACTAAACAAAAAGGATTTTTATGGCATTTTGGTGTAATAATGCCGCACCAAACAGCCAAGCAAAGCAGTAACAGTAAAAGCTGCCATCCAGTCAGCCACCCAGCCAGCGAGCAACCCAAAAAGGATCGCAATCCAAAACCGTCCTTTCGTTTCGTATCGTATCTGCATATACCGCACACAAACACCACTCAGCACACACATACAAGAGCTGAACGAACAGCACCGAAATAAAAAATATAAAAATGCTCATTGCATTTATTGAGGGGGGTTGGAAAAAACTATAAAAACTGAGAATTACCGCTCGGAAGTGCGGTAGTAAAACAGCAAGCAGTCCTTTCTTCCTCTCTGCACTCCGTCAGCCACGCCATCGCCATCGCCTTTGCTTTTGTTTTGTTTCAGTTTTCCTTTTACCGTTGCTAGTCCGTTCGTTGGACGACGTATGAGTGTGTGTGTATTGGTGTGTGCTAAAAACGACCTTCCCATAATCGTCATTAGAGAGTATCATTGTCAGGATTAAAACCAAAACTCCCTCAAACCGAAACTCTTTCCCATTTCGCTTGTGCCTGGGTTCCCCCTCGTCGGTTAATAACTGCCAACGTGCACAGTGGTTGCAAACCATACGCTCAGTGATAAAATAAACTAATCAACCGATTCAAACTAAAGGCATTATGAAATTCTAAAGTATCTTAAGATTCAGAAAATGTTAATCGTATCTCCGCAGGGATCAAATACTTTTTATACCCTCCGCCTTAGAATGAAGCACATATTGATTTCTAGAAATATTATTTGGAAACCATTATAAAATTATACAGGGTGATTTATTCACGACTAAACAAATTCCACCAGCGTATTCCTTGGCTCATTTCATGAAAATATCTCCATCTGCGATGAAGCCCGAAAATGCGAAATGGCAGCGGTTTGAACATTTTCGGATTGGTGGTCGGAGGTTACTAGGGTAAAATTGCTAAGTTCTGAACCTGAGGTCCTACTGTTCCAAAGTTATGACTATTTGCCTGAAAAAATCCGACCACTGGTTCCGAACCAGTCACTTACACATTTCCTATCTCGAAATGACTCACTGAGACATTGTCTATCCCACTGAGACAATTTCTATTTCAAATACTTACTGGGACATTTACATTAAAAAAACAAGTAAGTAAGTGCTATAGTCGGGCGTGGCCGACTCTATGATACCCGCACCACTATAAATGTGATTAAGTCTCCTGTTAATCGAAAGCACTCGTCGCTATTTCTATCTGTATCTATCACGCAAGCACTAAGCCTTTATACCCCATACCACTATGTGGTGAGGGTATAACAATTATAGTTGGTCCACATTTTCATACCTTGTTTTCGGATCCTGTGCCCTCCCACGGACGAGATAAATCATTTGGCTTGACATATTTAAAGTCCTGAGGCAATTCCCTGTCATTTGAGGGGTCACACTAAAATCCGGGTAAACCGAAACTTTTGGACCCTCCTAATGGACCCTGGGGCCCAAACATGTCGAATTTTTTTCTGTATTTAAAATTGTAAGATAATTTCCTTTCATTTAAGGGGTCACACTTATATTTAAAATCATGGGTCCATTTTTTGGGTTCTGAAGGCCCCGTAGGTCCGAGAGGCGGGTCCAACTATTTTTTTACATTTTGTGGTCAGTTCTACATCGAATGGCATATTTTTTTAATTTGTTGACCAATACACGCGACATCAACTGGATTTGGACCAAATCCGGGAGTTCCCTTGTATGGGGGGTCTATCAGAAAGTGCTCCGATTTGGACCAAATTCAATAGCGTCCGTCCTTGTCCCAATATATTACCACATGCCAAGTTTCATCAAGATCGGTGCATAAATGCGACCTGTACTTTGATTACAAGAATAGATGGACATCTTTACATCCAGCCAGCCGACCAGCCAGCCAGCCGGCCAGCCAGCCAGCCAGACAGACATGGCTAGATCGACTCAAAATGTAATTCTGAGCAACTTTCTCTCTGGTCCCGGTATTCTAACTCGATTCCTTCGATGTGTTACAAACGCAAGCACTAAGCCATTATACCCATACCACTATGTGGTGCGGGTATAACAATAAGCCAATTTCTATCTAGAAAATAACTAACAGGCCGAATCTAGTTCTGGAAAAATTAACTTTTGAGCCCTCCTTTAAACTTGTGTAAGTTATATAAGTAGACAAAAATCAAAATTTTGTTTTCAACTACCATTGTACTCGTAGCCCAATTCTGGAGCTCTCCCACTAGTTTTTGCACATAATTTTAAAGAAGGCACTATAACGATTCCAATCTAATGATTTCGATGAATGTTGTCTGAGGTATAGCACTTTTTGTAAAAAATCATAGGATTTTTTCATACAGACGTTGCGAAGAATTGCATGTTTAATTTTAAATCTCACTCTTACAGTAAGAAAGTCTAAAATTTAATATACGAGTTTAAGTTTGAAAATAAATTAAACGGTCAATGTTGTCAGGTAAAAGTCCAGTTTAATGTTCATTTGCCTTTGGCATACCGCACTTGTTTAGTTAAACTTGGGTTATATACTTACGACTAAAACTCGACTTTCAGACCTTCAACTACTAAAAAAAACTAAAGTCGACTTTTTGGTATAAAAATGTTGATTAAAGTCGACTTTTTTTTTAGAGAAATGAAAATGCGAATTTTGGAATAAAAAAAACAGGATTTCTGTATAACTTGTATTTGAAAAAGTAAGAGTTCTTATAAACAAATCAACATAAGGAATATCAAGTTGTTTGTAAACTTTTCATATTCAAGTTTTTAAAAACTTTAAAATCAAAGTTTATTTATAAATCAGTCGACTAATATATATAAAACGACATTACTTACTTTCCATTGTTCTTCATATAAATATAAAATTACATTTGTTTTACGAGAAACAGGCGGTGCCCTCAAATGGTGGTTCCAATGTATTGGAACATAAAAATAAATAGATAGATATAAGATTAATATAGATAAACTTGTTATACAGCTGAATATAATTTCAGTGTTAGTACGACTAGACAACTTGGTCTGGGTGAATCTAGAAAATTTTTAAAGGTATAGGTTTTGAACCTCGGCATACGTTCACTACAAAAAAATAAAACTTTAATGTATCGGCGAAAGAAAATGAAACCGCATAATAAATTAAAGCAATTCGCATTGTTTGGAAGATATTTAAAAATATGTAAAGTTAAAAGAACAAAGTCGAAAAAGTCAACTTTTAGCCTTTTTTAAAGCAAAAATTTGACTTACCGACTTTGAATTTTTCTTACCCAAAATTCGATTTATCGACTTATAAAACCCTAAGATAATCTTAAAACGACACACGAAGATCATTTCCCACTCATTTACAGGTCATTTCTTTAGTTTCCTTTTATTTTAATTTTTTTCGAACCACTGTGCTTGTGGCGTTCTTAAAGCAAAGCGCACAGCAACAACAACAACAAAAAGAAGAATATACTAAAACAAAGTCGTATTTAGTACAGCACACACACACCGTTTAGATGTGGGGTGTGCATGTAGTGGTATCTCTCCGTATGTATGTGTGTGTGTGCGTTGTTGTGTTGAAGGAATATTTGAATTTTTAAGACAATTTTATGTTTGACTCGTGTTTGTCGTAAAAATGCTCGTAAACCCCCTCCCCGCCTCCCCATGTGCTGGGCTCCCTTTTTCTCTCCACTCCCTATGAACAAAGTGTTCAGTTGAGTTTGGATTTTATTCGTCTTCTTCTTCTTTCGTTTATGTTGTCGTCTTTTACGCATGTGTTTGTTGTTTGTTTCTGTTTTATATTTTTGCGGGGGAAAAGAACAGTTTAACTTTTTCTATTTGCCCAAGAAAATATGAAAACACATTTCATATCCTTTTTTCCATTTTGTTACATTTTCGTGCCATAAAGTGATATTTATGCTAAGATTCTAAAAAGGCGAGAGAGACCTGTCGCTTGTGACGGTGCCGGTGCTTTTGCTATCTTTATCACCACAAACACACACACACAGCTCCGTAGAGCGACGACAAGGAGCGCGATGGCGAGGACAAGGACGTCGACAACGAATGGCAGTGGAATCGGCGGCAGTAGCAGTAGAATTCCTACAATTTACAGTTTAATTCTTGTTGCTGTCTGTCATGAAATGTTGCCATAAAAAAGTCGTAAACTTTTCGTAAATGACGTACAAAAAGTTTTCAATAATCAGCATAAATGTTGTTCAGCAACGAAAAACAACAACAACATCGACGACGACAATGGTCTTCTAACTCCCCGGCTGTCGTCACCGATGGATCGACGTTAAGGCTCTTTTGTTCCTTTCGGCTCTGTGTCTGTGTCGCGCGCTATCATTGTTTGTGTCTGTGTTTATGTCTCTCTATGTGTGTGTAATAATTAAAGTTTTGTTGTTTTTGTCAAGAACACAAAGAATCCGAGCGAATGATACATTATCCCCGATAACAAAAATACAGACACAAAGTGTAACAATCTCAACACACTTTGTCCGTATCTGACGACAAGTGCCTCTTCCGCACGCAACATTTGAGTATGAGGTTAGACCCATGCCCCCAAAAAAAAATAGTTCAAAAATTCGATATGTATTTGGCAGGAAAATCTTTCAAGTTTCAACAGTTCAATAGCAGATATAACCTTTTAAGAGGGCTAAAAACTCTTTTCAATTATATTATTTTAAATTGACAACCATAATTGGTGGTGGCAACAAATTATTTCTTCTGAAATATCGGGTAATCAATCAAGAGGTATATTTTTATAAATACAAAAATTCAAATCCAGTGTGGAATCTTTATTGTTCATTCGAAAGAACATTTTATGCCATTTATTTTTTAAATATAATTTCCTTTAAATGTGGGCCGCAACAACGCCTCAGAGTGTCCATTCTGAGGGTTCAATTTAGAATGACTCGTTCGAGCATTTCGACCGGTATGGCGTTAATGACACGCGTAATGTTGGCTTCCAAAACCTGAATCGTAGCTGGTTTGTCAGCATAGACTTTCAACTTTACGCAGCCCCAAAGAAAAAAGTCTAAGGGTGTGATATAAGTATCACACTATCTAGACGGCCAACTCACCGGTCCAAAACGTGGAATTAGCTACTCTCCGAAATAATCTTTCAAGACATTCATTGTTTGAGCAGCTGAATGGCAAGTGGCACCGTCCTATTGAAACGAAATGTCGTGAAGATTACGGGCTTCAATTATAGGTAGCAAAAAGTCCGATATCATGGCGCAATAGCGAGCACCATTCAAGGTCATTTTCCGGCCATAATAATTTTTGAAAAAATATGGACCGATGGTGCCCCCAGACCATAAACCGCATCAACCGTTGTCTTCTCTGTGTATAATGGCACCTCTTGAACTTCTTCTGGTTGCTCTTCAGCCCAAAGTATCAAAGTATTGATGTTGCCGTTGAGCCAGATGTAGGCCTAACCTAAAACCAAAAGGCCTAATCACTAACCAAAATTTTGGTCGAACACCGAATCTTCTCATCTTCATTTCCATAACACAGTTGCACAATTTGGAGACGTTGTAGTGTTAGTCTTTCCTGATAAAATTTCAAACAATATTAAAAAAAATAAAATTTAACACAACTCACGCGTAATCTGTGGAAAAAAACTGTTCTGGACTATAAATTGATGTCCAAATAATATGGGCACTTAACCGAAAATTTGGACTTACAACATTAGGAAAGATTTTAAAAAAATAAGGGGGAGACATTGTATTCTCTTTGCTCTCAAAAATCTATTTATTTAGCTCTTTTTCTGGACTGACGCAAACAAGTTCAAAATAGAAGAGAGCAACTTATCGATTTATGAGCAACAGCAAAGCAAGAGTTTTTTTTATATCCCGGTCGTTTTCATTTCCAGAAGAGGGCAAAATTTAGCAATTTATTTTAGCATTACTAAAATGGTATACTTCTCCGTAAACTTGCTGTTCTTACAAAATGTTAATTTTTGAGCCTAAATAGCAGGTTTAAGCTATTCGCAACTAAAACTTAAATAATTTACAAGGTATCCACTCAGCCCTGTACTGACTAAACAGCGATCCCGGTCTAAAAATGTTTTTTTTTTTTATATAAGCTTTATTTGAATTATTGAATCTGCTCCAAAGGAGCCTAACAATAAGTATACGAATCTTAAGTATAATTCAATAATGAATCCTAGTATGGATTTCTTGTAATGTGGATCTCTGCTAATTGGCAGGAATTTTAATTAATTTGGTCAAAATAGTATATAAATGGTATGGATCACATGTCTGAGAATTTTAAACCTGGTTTGGCTTAAACCTCGTGATAAAGGTCCAGAGGACCCTTACAGTCATTTACAGAGTGTTCGCGATATTATGTAGAGTGAAGAACTCTAGTTATGTATGTATAACGGATAACTCTAGAATAGCAGAGTGGACGACGTAATTTGGGTTTTGTAGGTTTTTCGCGTTGACTGTTTTAAGGATCACGTATCAGAGCATCTAAGCCACGTGACGTAGAATAAAGGATTCTACACAGTCTTTTTTGAGTGTTCGTCCGCGATTGATATTGACTGTTTTAAAGATCACGTATAAGAGCGTTTAAGCCACGTGACGTAGAAAAAAAGGATTCTACACAGTCTTTCGGGCGCGTGTGTTCGCGATTACTGTTACGGATGAAGATTAGAAAACACGGCGTTCGTTTCTCCGAAGTCTTAAGGAGCTGGGACTGCACAATAATTGTCTAGCAAGTATGTTATCATGACGTTCGAGCTTCTCTTTGTGCTTTATATTGATTTTTTGAATTGCCTCTTTAACGAGAGGTATTTTCAAGTCTCGGTGGATATTTTCATTCCTCATATACCAAGGGGCACCGGTAATAAGCCACAATGTCTTCGATTGGACTCTTTGGATTTTGTCGAGATTGCTCGAGCTTGCTTTGCCCCATAGCTGGGCACCGTATAACCAGATAGGTTTGATTGCACTGTTGTATAGCAGGACATTGTATTCAAGGCTTAGTTTTGAGTTCGCGTTTAGGAGCCAGTGAAGTTGATGGACCTTAAGTTTCAGTTGAGTTTTCTTGGCTTCGATATGACTTCTCCAGGTGAGTCGGCGATCCAGGTGGATTCTAAGGTATGAAACATGATCAGATTGAGAAAAAGGGATATTGTTTAATTTCAATGTCGGACAAGTGCTAAAATTCAGTGTGAAAGTTACCTGTGTGCATTTAGCCTCATTGACTTTTATTCTCCAGTCAGAGAGCCAAGATTCTACTCGTCTGAGATGTACACCTAGATTCATAGATGCAATATTCTGCTTTTTATGTGGGGCCATTATAGCGGAATCATCGGCAAAAGTGGATGTGAGCACGTTTGGGCTGGTAGGAATATCTGCGGTAAACAGAATGTAAAGGATAGGCCCCATGACGCTTCCCTGGGGAACACCTGCTAGTATTTCGCGGTCATCGGTGACGAGTTGTCCACATTTGACTCTGAATCTGCGGTTTTCTAAGTAAGACTCAAGAATTCGATGCGTATTTGCCGGTAAGTATTTGCAAATTTTGTAGGTCAAGCCAAAGTGCCAGACTTTGTCAAATGCTTGAGCAACATCCAGGAATACTGCGCAGCAATATTCTCGCCGTTCAAATGATTTTTCAATTGCTTGGGTCAGACGGTTTACTTGTTCGATAGTGCTGTGACCTTCGCGAAAACCAAACTGATGGTCTGGTATTATGTTATTTGACACGAGAAACGGTTTTATTTTCGATAAAAGAACTTTTTCAAATAGTTTGGATAAGCAGGGAAGCAAACGGATCGGCCTGTACGTGGAAGGTATTGATTTGTCCTAACAATGTAAACCTGTAGATTTCCAAAAGTTAATTGTTTTAGATTTGTTAAAACGAAATATTTTTAAAATAAAGGGTGAAACATTAAAATTATAAACTTAATTGACTGTAAAAAAGTTTTTAAATTAGAATCGGCTGTAAAAAAGGTACTGACGATTTTTCAAAATTTCCGGTTATATTGAAAAGATTGAACTGAGTCATTTAATAATGGAACACCATCCCATGCGTTTTCGCTCCGCCCAGTGGGCTGGGCTGAAGATTGTTTGGCCAGAGATGAAGAATTTTACTGAAAAATCGTGTTTTCAGATGAAGCTCATTTTCAAAGCGGTGGCTATACCAAGAAGCAAAATTGCCGCATAGGGAATTAAAAGAACCAACACGTGACTATTGAGAGATCCTGGCGGCACATTGGGCCAGTTTTCTTCGAAAATGAGAAAGAAGCCGCCGTTACCCTTAACGCTGAGCGTTAACGCTCCAAGCTCAACGAATTTTTGTTTCCAAAGATTCAAGAGAATCACATGGACAACATTTGGTTTCAACAAAACGGGGTCATATGTCACACGCATTGTTTTTAAAAATTGAACAATTAGCCGAAATTGTGATGTCAATTGGCCGCCTCGTAGCTGTGTTTAGAGCCCTTTGGATTTTTATCTGTGGGGAGCCAGTAAGGCTAAATGTAACGCAAAGCATCCAGAGACAATTAAAACATAAAAGAAATTCGACCCGAAACAATCAAAAATGTACTGATAAATTGGGTTGATTGTATAAGGTACTGCCGAGCCAGTTGTGGTAGTCATATAAATGATACGATAATGTTTTCCATTATTAAATGACAGTATTCAACCTTTCCAATTTAACCAGAAATTTGAAAAAATATCAATATTTGTTTTCTGCCGATTTAAATTTTAAATGCTAAATCGCCCACCCTATATTCGATTATTCATACTTAGGGTACTTTGCTATTAAATGGTGAGCATGGACAACTTACGTTATCTATGGAAATAATAGCCGTGCTCTTTTCAGGTTACAAACAAACATTTGTATGGAAGATACTCAGTTAGCAAGCAAGGCTGTTACTCGGTAACGAAACGAGTTAGAGTTACCTGACTTATTTTGTAAACAAAAAAATATTATGACACACCCGGCTTCTATAACAAAATCAAAAACATATGTTTATTGTTATAGCTATTGGAAAATGAAAAGAGTGAAGGAAAAAGAAAATAGAAAATAAGCGATAAAACCCTTTCCATAAATAACAATGCAAAGATGCAAAAACGACAAGTAAAAATGTTTATTGTTATGATTTAGAGAAATTTCGATGTAGTTATATTATTTTAAAAGTGACTAAACGTCCTTTCTTTCTACAAGGCCAGAAAGGACGAATTTGAATGTACCCGGCGAAATAGAAATGCCTACCAAAGAAATTAAATTTGTCAATAAAATGTTAACAAAACAAGAAACTATACGAAATAACAAAATTCGTTTTTCACAGTTTGCTTTTTCCTTTTGTTTGTAAACAAACTATTCTTAATGCTGCCATCTGATTCAAAATGTTGTTGGATGTTGCCAGAATTCCATATTGCAGACTAACTAGGTAACTAAGCTAGTTACCTGAAAAGAACACGACTAATATACAGTAAATAAAACCTTTCTGTATTACGAGTAATACTTAAAAAGTCGACGAGCAACCAAAGCGCTGTTACAATAACGTATGTAAAATTCACTAAGAATTTTTTAAAGTAATACATAGGCTTTGTCAGATTTAAAACATCCAGGGATCCGTAGAAAAACACACTTAAGTAATGCACAAATTGTGGGAGTTTATTTTTCTCCACATTCTTTTGTAAACAATCACTAGGACGCTAGAAAGTCAAAATTAAAACACAAACTACACAGAAAAAACTAAATTCGCACACTTTAAATACAAACAACTCTGTTTTTCGATTTCTTGATAAAGCTTAAATCGTTCATCTATTACAATTTATTGTCTTTGATGTTAACTAGCAAAACTGTTGCAGCCGGGAATCAGAAAATTATCATATGGTTGTTTAAAAACTAATGCTTCCTTAAAGAGTAACAGTTTGGTTGGTTGATGAAACCCCTTTTTTGTGTCCCGAGATTCAAACATGAACTTGGAAAATCCTCGATTAAAACAGGATTGCGCACTACGAGTATGTGACAAAGTCGTGGCATGGACTCGATCTTTTGCGATAAACGTGATATCAGCCCTCTTGACGATATCGATTGGCTACCTCGCACTACGAGTATATACATACATATGTGGAAATGTTCTTTCCAAGATGTTTTCTTAATACGATATTTCCATTCGAAGTCTGTTTATTGACAAAATTATCCTATTAACATCGGCTTTCTTTTGTTCCTGTATTTAGTAAACAATTTTTGAATTCATGAATTTATTTCTTTAATAACTGAAAAAACGTTTTGTTTTTTTCCAAATAACCTTCCAAGTGTTTTTCAAAACTACCGCAGTGCTCCAAAGCGAATGGTTTGAATTTCTTTAGAACTCTATTAGTTTTTATAGGGCTGGACGAAATGAAAAATATACTCTCCGATTTAATTCGAATAACCAACAACCGGTGCATTTTCCCTGGGCACGAGCCGCACGAAACATATCAATTAAAGTAAATGTTCTAAAATTAAATGCACATCATCAGCTAATTTTCTTTGATCAATGGCGGTGATGCCGCCAACACTTTGTGTTTACCAAAAAAAAAAACATGCGTGAACAAACACGCACATGCCAAAAAAGAAAACCAAGCTGAAATATAGAGAATAACACCAACAACAAATGAAAGACGAAATCGATTGGTATGAAGAAACTCCATCCGTTAGCAAGTGCATTAAAATAAACATTAACATCATGTGCTGAACACATTGTAAACCGCGTCCTAGAACAATGTACACTCACACATACAGCATGTAAGGGCAACTACAACTCTGTGTACGTACTGCTTCTCCGCTAACATTACGGTGTAGTACACGAATCCACGAAAGTGTTTTACTGAGAACACACACTACTCTGTACATTGCACCGAGCGTGCCGTGCCGCGTTCGCATCAATACAGTGGGTGACGAAAATACTTTCTCTCCATTAAGTAATGTTCTATTATTTAGTTTTTTTTGTCATCTTTCTTGTAAACTTTTTTTCTAAACGAATCTTCCATTCCAGTGGAAACCGATGGATGCCATTTGCATCTTTTATGTGTAACGTCGGCCGAACTTTTTTCTGTTGCAATTGAAACTGACAAAAAGTTATAACTTTAAATCAAACTAATGACGTTTTCGTTTCTGTCAATAGATGCTTATTTTATATACAATTCGAATGAAATTCACCGGACTTCATTTTAATCGGATTTCAACGGTAAATTTTCATAAAATGTTAATAGTTTCGTCACGAAATCCTATAAATGTCGATTCCAAATTTATGTCTGTATGAGTCATAGTGAGTATCCGCTTTTCCCGGATTCTGTGTCTGATCTATTGATCTATTTTATGAAAATCGACAGGCGAAATCCGATAAAAATAACACATGTGGATTTTGCTCGACCATACGCATTTCACTAAAATTATCGGCCCTGTTTCTGTTATCACATTCCCAAGAATTTTGCAAATTTAATTTAGTAACCTGTTCAGGTTAAGTTCTATCGGGTTATCATTCTTGAGCCTTTTTTTCCAAAATAAAAAAATACAAAATTTCAAATTAAGCGTGGAATCTTTATGTCGTTTCGAATGACGTTTCGAATTCGTTAGCGAACACCATTCACGGTTACGTTCCGGCCATCATCATATTTGAAAAAATATGGACCGATGATTCCACCAGCCCTTAAACCGCTCCAAACCGTAGTTTTCCCAGGCACTTCTTAACCATCTTCTGGTTAAGAGCAACCCTAATGCGGAAATTTTGTTTATTGACGTTGCCGTTGAGCTAGAAATGGGCCTCATCACTAAACAAAATTTTGGTCAAAAACAACGAATCTTCTTTAACCTTTGAAGAGCCCAAACACTGAAATGGCGACGGCGCAGCAACATCGTTGGGCTTCAATACCTGACATGGCAAACAATACTGAAAAAAATTAACACAATTCACGCGTAATCTGTCAATAAGATACCTCTAGATTGATCACCCGTTATTACTTGTAAGCAAATTAACGATATTGTTTAGATTGCTTTTCTTTGTACAGATACAAATACTCGTAACATTTAAGTTTTTTAGCTACGTTGGTTTTCTGAAGGGAACACCTAGAAAATGAAATTTTGCGATTTCAAATTCCGATTCAAATCGCACGATTTCAGTATCAGCCTTTTTAGTTTTTTTCAGCTACGTTGGTTTTCTGAAGGGAACACATAGAAAATGAAATTTTGCGATTTCAAATTCCGACTCAAATCGCACGATTTCAGTATCAGCCTAAGGGTACTTCGTACTATTTGGGTTTCATTTAAAATCGCAAATTTTTGTGAAAACCGGAACATGTCTGTATTCTTTTCCTTTTTTTTTTAAAAATAGTATCTCTTCAGAAGTTTGTAAAGTATTATACTCAACAAGAAAATGGCAAATTCTCTACAACCGGGAAACGTAAATTAGTCGGTGATCTTCTTCTTTCCTATTTTACGCAACTTATCAGAAAAATTGATTTCAACGACTTAACATATCACACTTTTTCAAAAAAGCGTATTAACTCAAAACTATTCAAAGTTCAACAGAAGCAAAATGATTTTTTCTTATGCACTTAAAGTACTCTATAACATAGAGATGATCCTGTTTTTTTCAGTGGAGAAAACGATAAAAGTTTTTTACAGTCGAAGTTTTAAGTTTTGGCGAACAAGTGCGATATGTTTTAAGAAGAATCAATTATTTTTAGAACAGATTCGTTGCCACAACAGAATTTGTTTGCCAACCGTATGATGGAGGTTGCAGGAACTATCCAGTTTTCATCAATAGAAAGTTATTTGGCGTACGCCAATTTTAAGTAAATGGAAATCAAATTATTGGTAAAAGCGACAAAGTACCAGAACCTCTGAACTTTTTTAATGGATCAAATATCCATGTGTAATTTAAAAGACAAACATCTGTTTGCCTTTTTTATACTGAAGTATGTGCTCTAAAAGATTAAGACGGTCCTGTTGTTTTGTCAACGAAAGAGTGGGAAAAATAAAAAAAATTGTTATTAAAAATATTTAATATACCTTAAATTGGTTAAAATATCACAAAATTCAGAGTTTTTAAAGTTTAAATTTATACCATTTTGTTGGGTAGGTGCATTGCGACATTCTAGATTGTTTCTTACCAATAATTGATTACAACAAAACTTTTGGTTGCCACAAGCACCTGTCGTTGCAACTAATTATTCTTCCGAATGTCATTGTTATGACCAATATATTGGTTCGCTCGTATGTGGTATCTTGGACCCAACAGTTATTACGACTAAAAATATTCAGTGGTGGCAACGAAAATTCTCCGTTTGCAAAAGAATTTTTGTAGTTCTAACAGATTTTTCTCTGTGTGTAAGTAATAAAAAACTTTTCCGTTCGCAAATTGTTTAGCAGAATATGTTGCGTACAAAGTCATTCATTTAGAGTTTTTTTTAATTATTTTACAGATAATTAAAAGACTCACACCTCAACAACGTTACTTAATTATTTGGCTGCATCTCAAAAGTCGCTTTCTTTGGTTGCATAATTGACCCAGGTTTGAACTTCAGTGCACGTTATTTAATGATGCGTGGCCGAAAAGACCACATCCAGCCCATAGAAATGAGAATATTGGGGCTGGAGCGTAGAGTATGACAGAATACCATGGCCAAGCGCTACGAAGCCGTGTTAAGCATATTGGCCTCTCGTATGCAATAACTTTGCAACTATCAAGCCAGGATCTTGGTTTAAAGGCTTACACGATCCAAATCGTTCAAAACTACAGCCGTAATACTTGATTAACAGCCGGTTCTATGGACCGGATTGACCCGAAGGGCAATTCTTCGGCCAAGGGCTGTCACTCCGGCACACAATTGCCGCTACAACAGCAGTGCTTTTGGCATCGCAACTGCTCAAAGAAGATTCCCTGTTTTTCCGCCTCGATGTATTCAGTGACGAGGCACATTTCTGGCTCAATGGATATGTCAATCAACTAAATTCTCGCATTAAGGCCGATAACCTGCTGATTCTATGCACCGGATTGACCCGAAGCAGCAATTCTTCGGTCAAGGGCTGTCACCCCGGCGCACAATTGCCGCTACAACAAACACAACAACATGCAACCCTAAAAGATTTTCGAACTTCCGTCGCATCCAGAAAAAAGCACTGATAGGTGTGATTATTGGGCAGGCAAAATTATCGGCTGGTATCATTTTTTTAAAAAGAGGCCACAAAGATATTACCCTCCATGGCAAGGGCTACCATGCCAACGGACTTCTTGTTGCCAGAAATTAAAGCTCGTGATGTTGGTGACATTTAATTTGAGCATGAGGATACTATGGCACACACAGCTCAATTTACAAAGGCTTTAATTTCTGTTTGAAAGGGTGGTTCAAAATGCTGCCTCAATTCAAAGACCTATAGGTAAGTAACCTCGATAGAGAAAAGGTTTATAAAGTTGAAAATATAAAAAAAATATGTGGCAGAATTAAAATTCTAAAGAACAAGGCTTTTATAAAAAATCATTGCGCCTAATTTTGAGTTTTGGAGCTGTGAAATCGCTGCCTATATCAAGTGACATCAACACCTTTGGATTTTTTCTTGTGGTTGTGTGAAGTCAAAATATTTCGTCGATAAGCCAGTAACTTGTGTAAGTCCCCATTTTCACAAGCCAACTTCACTTGCCGCAATTATCAGTTTGAAGGAGATATAGAGAAAAGGAGTATGGAAAGGAAAAAACTTGCCTGTTCCGTCAATTCCTTTTGTGTTTTTCATAGTGTGAAGTTGGCTGCAGATTATTATAGTATTTTTTCACACAATAATCAGAACGAATAAATCGGGGAATGTTCAGAAAAAGCAGTCATGGAAACAATAATTGCCGTAACCGAATTGCCTTGTGTAAACACAAGAGGCAAATTCAAAAGGGAATCATAAACATTGACGTAAGTAAAGTTGCCTCGTGTAAATGGCAACTAACGGGCGGGATTTCGGCGTAAATGTCGAAATAGACCATATGACGTATTCCCACTTTTAAATAACATTTGAAATAACTAAATACTAAATGTCAGAGATTGCTCGATTCGGGTCAACAGAATGAGCTATTTTATATTTTTTTTAAATTAAAAAATATCTAAAGGAATCACCCTTTACATACACGTAGTGTATTACTCTTTACAAGATGTTCTATACTCAAATATGAACTTGATTTTTGTTTACATTCGGTGAATATGTATGTCTGCTCTACACACACTATCCTCCGAAATGTTCGTGTCGACTGGATGCAGTTCCAAAGCAGTTCGAGTGAGAAAAACATCAATCAACTTAACTGGGACGGCTGACGCCAAATCTTTTTAGGCATCTTCACGCTCAAGTAAAATGAAAGGAAATGAATGGGACGCAGGAGAGAGGCTGTAAGGAATTGTTCTTGAATGCATTGCGTATTTACATGAAAATTTTCTTCTACTATTTACATGGATGTAATTGGTATCTTATCATTTAACACTTGTTCTATGTAAATAACTTTAAAAAATACTCTCACCTCTACCGTCCCTACCTTGCCATGTAAGCCATTGTATTATCCGGTAGCTGGTGGGCTCTCATAGACGGTCCATCATTCAACGCGCCATCAACGGGAACGTGAAAAACGTTTGCTTATGAATGCCAGTGTAAGGGCATGAATGGCCCAGTCGCTGGCTGATATGGCATGGGACACAAGTTCGTATTATTAAAAAGTAATACAAAGACAGATCCTTACTGTACTGCAAACAAAATCATCTGGTGAAAGGTTACCTTGCCCCGAAGACAGAGCAGCCACCAGAACCAGCTATCTACCTGACATGTTAAACTAACAAAACGAGCATTTTAAATCTGCAGGAGAGCTGACGCACCGGCTCAGTCAGGGAATGGCGAACAGGACGAGCGTAAGAATAATAATGACATGCATCCATCCACTTGAACAATGCAAGGATCTGGTGAATGCAACAAATTGCATGAATGAAGAATGCCTGAACAAAACAAAATGTAAATTATGTATTTTGAATGAGATGCCACTTGACGACGGTATCTGCAGCTAGTAGCCAAGAACCAGCAACCCCCCCCCCACTTACTAGCGCAGCTCACGTATAGGAATGTAAGATACTCGTTCTCAACCCCATTCCTTAATTTTTTTTTGGCTGTTCGCTCATTCTGGCTGTTATTACACACTTGTCGTCATAATCATCATCTGCAAAGTCGTCGTCATCATCTTCATCGCGTCATGTCGTCTTAACTGAAATGCTAATTAACTTGAAAATAATGAACCGCAGCGGGAAGAGCTAATGAACATTGCAACCAATTCCATATGTGCAAATATGAGTTGGTTGGCTACCCCTCTTTATTGGATTCCATGTCAAATTGCTTTTTGGATATTTTAAACGCGGACTCATCTCTATTATGGAACACACGCAACTACAGATGCAGGTGTACCTTGGCTACATATCTGAAGAGGACATTAGTCTTTAAGGTTCTGGAAAAAAATACAAAATCGTATTCAGAAATTGCTTAAGGATAATTGAAATAGGGGGAAAGGTAAATAATTGCATGTGTTGTTTGGAAAGACTTATGTTCGTGATTTTTATGCCATGGGATGAGTCAGTACTATAGACTGTGATGAATATGAGCAGAAATATTCGTGATGCTCATTATGCCTTGTAAATATTCTAGTGACGCACTTTGAGTAAAGAATTGTGTTTAAGGAAATTAAAATTGCTGTGTACCTGTATCCGTCGATTATTTAAAATGTCCTGCACCGTCCAAATTTATTACACCTTGATTTTGTCTAAACTTTATAACTGGCTAGAGAATTGCTTATAAAAACATAGCCTGGTTATTTTTCCCTTTTTAAATAACATTCAGGGGTTTCCCCCAATACATGCAGTATAGGTGACAAAGGATCAAAGGGAGGAAAGAGGGAGTAATGTTTACATCCTTGAACTTCTGAATGTCGTTATTAGTGGGAAATAGCCGACTCCACATACGGGCTGTACGAGCAAGCGTTGCTATATATATTTCTGGCCTAATAATGAAAATTCAAATATTTAACTTCAAAACTGGTTTTATTGTTTTTCAAAGTATTCTCCAGCATGATTTATACACTTTTGCATGCGCTCAAACCAATTGTCGAAACACTTTTTCCACTCCGATTGAGACACTTCCAAAACATGGTTTTTGAACGCTTCAACAGTATCTTCTGGCGACGAAAATCGTTGACCACGCATTTTTTTTCTTGATGTGCGGGAATAAAAAGAAGTCATTGGATGCCAAGTAAGGACTGTACTGCGGACCAAAAAGGCGCTGATTTGAGCCGATGTGTGAGAGCTCGCATTGTCATGGTGTACAATGATTTGTCTTCTTTTGTTCGTTTTTCGAATTTCTCCAAAGACTTTAGGCAATCAAATTGTGGTGTACCACTCAGAATTGACCACATGACCAGTTTTGCCGAAGAAACGAACAAATTTCGTTGGATTTGGCTCGTCTTCGAAGACCCACACGGTCGGTTGCTGTTTTGTATCGGGCTCATACGCATAGATCCATGATTCGTCACCTGTGACGATCTTATAAACATCTTTTGAAGCACCGCGATCGTATTTTTTCTTAATTTCTTTGCACCAATAGACACTAGCTTTTTTTGAGCGATTGTCAAATTGTGAGAGTTCCAACGAGAACCTTTTTTACGGCCAGGTGTTCATGCAATATCGAATGTATGCTCGTAGAAGAAATGCCAAGAATGCCTCTATCTCACGGTATGTCACATGGCGATCTTCACGCACGGCATCAATGTTCTCTGGCACAACGGCCGTTTTTGGACAACCTTCACAACCTTCGTGATCGTCGGCCACGATTGAATTCATTAAACCAGTTTTTCACAGTGCTATGGTGGTGTAGTGTATAGTACGGTCAACTGGCCATTGATAAAAAACGGGTGTGCATTTCTAGAAAGTCGCGTATTCCTGCCGAACATCCTCACGTCAGGAATAAGAGGACGGATGCCTGATGAACACGCACCATAAAAGTAACGTGAGAACAGCGTCACGTAACCCACATTTCGAGGATGCTCAAGGAAAATAATAGAGTTGGATACCTATCAGCACCATCGTTCTCAGTTCAAGTAGCTCCGAGAATGACTTTGGAAGCGCCTGTCCTTATATGGGATTTGTATTCCATCTTTGGCCTGATGTTTTAATTGTTTCCTAGTTAACTGTGATATAAAAATTGAATTTCACTATGTTTAGATTAAAAAATAATCCTGAATATTGCCTTATTGCAATTATGATAGCAAAAGTACCAGGTGGCGCAAAATTAATTAATGGCGTCGAACGTCAATGATTTTCGACACTTATGAACTAGACAGCTGCAGAATACAAGCAGACAAGCAATGGTGCGCTATACTTCGCAAGAGCTACGAATAATTGTGTCAATATTTGAGCAATATTCGGTCAGTGGTGTTGACCTAGCGTGTCGAGCCAATTGGGCAAACATTTCGTCGCTTAGCTGCGTGGGTCAAATAGACTGAAACAACACGAGACTGTGCAGAGCGTGGCCGCCACCGCACTAGCCGTTCAGGCGGAAGAAATGATTGGGACCATGATAAATGGTTTCTTAATGCCGAAATGGGATGAACGGAGTTTGGTGAACATGTGGTTTGAACAAGACGGTGCATTACGATCCACAATAAATGTTGTGAAGGAATCATTTCCTAGTCACGTATTCTCTCATTTTAGCGATTTGGCATGGCCAGAAATATCGCTCAATTTAACCGTCCTAAACTTGGTGCTTGAAGTCTAGGGATTTTGCCAAGAAGCTTTAGACAATTGCAAACCTTAAGAAAAATATTCGACGGCACATGTAACATTTAATCGGCGGTCTAGCCATTCATTGAAGCTTATCTAGAATCCTTAATTATTTAGATTTCAGAATGCCTCCCGCAAAATGATAACTCAATTGGGCATTATCGGTCTCACTTCAACAGTATACAACCTGTGAACTTTGATCCATTAATTCCCTTTTATCAGATCCGTTTAAAAGATCGAGCACAATGTAGCTCTTTATCTCACGATGCATATTTTTAAACTTCCGGTTCAAATTCCTGGCGTAAGTTTTGATTTAAAGCTTATTATCCAATCTTCTTTGGTAGGAAGGGCATACCATAGCGATTCCGATTTTAAACTTTCCTTTTAAAACTAATAAATATATTAAGTCAGAGTCGACGGCCGGATTCGTTCCAACAACTGTAGTTATCCGTTTTTTGCAAAACTCCACTGCCTTAGTTCCTGGTTCACAAAAAAAACTAAAAAATAATAAATATAATTCCCCTCGGCATTAATTTCTTTTGTTACTTGAATAACTTTTTCGTTAATAAATTTTTGTTTTTATTTTTTTTCTCAGTTTATACTCGTGGAATGGAAATTTGTTTACACCAAGTATGAAAAATAACGTCACTTAAATGACCCCCGTTTTCAGCTTCGCAATGATGGGCTCGTTTAAGAGCATTTTCAATAACATCTTTCAAAATTTTTGGCTGTAGCGTTCGAATTACGCAACAATGTTGGCCTTGAGTTGATGGATTGTCTTAGGCTTGTTGACATATACTCGCTCCTTCAAAAAAGCTCAAAGAAAATAGTCGGATGCTGACAAATCTGGCAATCGCCCTGGCCAAATAATTTCCGAATTTCTGCAAATTACTCGCTCTCCAAAAATTTGACCTTAAAGTGCCATTGTGTCTCGGGCAGTGGCTCCGTCCTGCTGAAACCACATCTCAGGTATGTTTTCAAGAGCAGGACGTAAAAAAAATTCTATCATAAACCGATACCGCTCTTCATTTACGGTTAAGCACTTACATCTTCATGCTCGAAGAAGTAACGCCCAATGATATTTGCAGATGTGATCCCACACCATAATGTACACCTAAAGGGGAGCAATTGGCGTTGATGAATGGCTCTTAGATTTTCAGAACCCCAGAACCTACAGTTCTGCTTATTTACAAAGCCATTTAAATGAAATTGAGCTTTGTCACTTTGCGTTTAAATAATTAATGGCTAATTCAAATAGTATCTCCCCATTATTTATTTTCCTAGTGTTATTTATATAATCTGAAAACAAATATATATAAACGAAAAAGTCATTAAATTTGTAAACCCAACAACAAGAGGTGTCAGCGGCGAGCTCGAGCCCTGCGGCGTATTCATGCTCAGGTGCATCAGATGGGGTTTTGTGAATATTAGACATAAAATCTTTTAATGGATATAAAATAATTATCGGAATATATTAAAACAATACATTGCTCCATTTCAGCATTGGAAAAAATCCGAAAAATGACTTTGAACAATGATTTAATCTCAATAAATAAGAAAAAAATGCTTACTTATCTTCCTGCGCCGCCATTGTGTTATGTGTTGAATCGCTTTGCATCTACTTTTATTTGGATGCCTTTGTTGATTTTCCTTACGTATTAACTCCAACAGTGCTGCAAAAGGGAACAAAATACATTGTCAAAATATTGAGGGTTGCATTTACGAACGGCCTGCAATGTATTACTAGAAAGCAACATGCGTTTACGAAGTCAGCCTATCTGTTTAATTTGATTTTAAATATTGCCATTATCCCATCTTGTACACATGGACTTCAAAAATTGATGGGATAGAACCCCATTATAAAAATTGACCCCTTTTCGATCCGGCAAAAAAAAATCCTTTTAATTCATGGTAGGAAGAATAAGTTCTAATAGGGCCATGTTTGTATTAAACAATTAAAATTGCGATTATCTAGGAAAGTTGCCATGTATGTATGTATATCTGTGACTAACTCAATTAAGAAACGCTCTGGATTAAAGTGTAAACATAACCTTAGATTTACTTTAAGATTATTTCAATAGTTTTCCGGAATAAAAAACAACTGAATCCTTGTTACTGCCAAGTTTCTTGTTTAATCATAAATGCCACATGTTACTTTTAGATGTCTAAAATGAAAAAAGGTTAAAAAATTTCCACATTTTTTGTTCATCGATTTGTGCAATAACAAATATTTTCACTAACAACAAATAATAAATGTTGAACGTGAACTCAATAGAAAATGTTTTTAATTTTTTTCGCCCATTTAAAATGGTTTGTTTCGTCCATTTGGCGGCAGTCATGGTCAAACACAATAAAGGAATCCAAATATGCATAAACGCTCGCGTATAAAACACCCGAAATGCACACAAAACCCGGGATCGTTGGACATATGACATCAGGTGCATGCATGCACACGAAAATATTTTAGTTTTCCATCCATACACACGCATTCATACACATATATATGTATATACTAACATAGATGCAAACTAACATCGACAGGATATAGTGACTCTCCCAAAGGCTCACTCACTCTGAGCTAAATGAAGTTGAATCAACAACAAAAATTGAAGGACCTGAACATTGTGGCCAAACAAAACAACTTATTTGACGAATTTGAAAATTGCTGCATATGGCGCTGTACGAGTATGAATGTCTAGCATGCCCCCACTCCCTTGTATTGGATGGTGCTGGTGATGAACTTCTGGTGACTGCACTTGGGATGACTACCACACTACTGACTTGATGAAAAATAACATTTGAAGCGTGAATAGATGATTAAACAAGCACATACATATGCGCATACATATCTAAAGATATTTACTTTGTATACCCTACAACCCTGTGGAACAGGACATTAAGTCTAGGGTTTTGAATCACAATATGTATAGATTAATTAAATAGAAATGAAGCGTCAGATAGCGAAGACTCGCTCTTTTTCAAATAATTACCACTGTGTATGCTGGCATTTGTAACAGGGGATTTCAAAATCGCCATGTATTATAAATCTTATTTTGTAAAAGTAACTGTCACAAGCAGTGTGTATTTGGTGCCACTTCTCGAGATGTCTGATGTTATTGTCACTTTAAACGGTGTTTGTAACAGGGAGTGTCGAAATTGTTATGTGACTGACATCAAACTTATTGCAGTGGGCATTTGGTGTGACTTTTCGACAAGTGTGATTACTAGCCTTTTAAAAAAAATCGTAACATTTGGGTCTCGCTATTATAACTATTGTATTCGCAACAAACAAACTGGGTAACATCTCTCCATTTGTGATCAGTGCACGATTTAATTTCATATTTTACTCACTGACAGGACCCAACTGTTTAAAGCCAGCTGCAACCTCCCAAAATGCGTCAGCGATGCCAACTTGGTTTTTCAACCATTTGTGGTGATATGTCATCACCAAACCAACTGTTTTGGATAGGAAACGATTTTTTTGATATAAATCGCTACTGAGGTGATTTTGATTACTTCCGCGTAGCGGCTGTAGCGATTTTTATTTAAAAAAAAAATTTGTTTTAGTTAGTAGCTTGTCTTCCTATTAAAAATTTGTGATGCAGATAATTATCAGGATTTTTCAACATTCGCTTGCACACGGTTATCAAAAACCTGAAACATTTGTATACTAATTTGTTTGTTTAACATTTTTGATTAAATGAAAGAGAATGAATCTTATATTGATAAATGTTTTATTTATTGTCGGCAATTATGCACGGAATACAATATCAGACAGTATCCGCCTCTGTTAGCCTCACAAATGCGAGCCCTTTTGAGCACATTTTTATGCCATTCTCAAACATTTCACGCGGTATTTCATTAATTTCATCACGGCTCCTGAGCACGGAGTCGAACTGAGGTTGATGGAATGTTTAGAACACTTTCTTGAGCAGCAGTAATGTTTTCAGCCGATCCTGCAGTACGTTGTGGTCCATACCCTCTTTCTTCGAAATCATTAACTACACGCTAAATAGTGCGTTTGTTGCTTTCTCATCGTCACAGTAATCGATGATTGATTTTTCTAAAATGTTTTAACGAATATTTTTCCATATCGAATAGTTTTCCACAATAAATTTACCACGTCTCTTCTTCTCGACTGCCAAATATGAACTGTCGAGACTAATGTTTACCAAAATGGCGGCAAAACAAAGTAGTATATCTTCCCGGCGGACACTCTGTATTATTTTTTATTTGTTCTTTAGCGATTTTTTTTGTCTTCTATTTCCGTAGCGATTTTTTCTTCAAACAGTTGGCGACACTGCGTTATGTAGAGAAACTCGTACATGGCTAAGAGATTTATTTCTTATTAGTAAAGTCGCCAGCATTACGAGCTGTATCGAGAATATTTTTGCAATGCTCTACGGCCTATTTTACATTTGTCGGTCTATGGGTACATGGTAAAATGCCAGTCAAAAACTTAATGACAGCTATATACTCATCATTAAATTCAAATTTTAAAAAAAAAAAAAAAATTCATAGAGAAACTCGTACATGGCTTAAAGATTTATTTCTTACTAGTAAAGTCGCCAGCATTACGATCTGTATTTAGAATATTTTTGCGTTGCTCTACGGCCTATTTTACATTTGTCGGTCTATGGGTACACGGTAAAATGCCAATCAAAAACTTCATGACAGCTATATACCCATCATTAAAATTCACAGCCAATAAATTGCCTCTTAATGAATGAATGAAATAAACAAGCAACTGACAGCGATAATCAGGATCTAAATTTATAATGTTAAAACAGCATAAGTTGCGATTCGCAAAGCTGAACACAGCCATGATATTAAATTGAGCTCATTCTGTATGTATAAGTAAGTCATACAAATTACAATAGATTTCTGGGCAAAATTAAGGAAAATGTAATTTTGGGGAAATACGTACGCACAACTTGTTGTTTCTAATGAATAAATTTCTTGCGTCCATTAATATATAATTTTGTAGAGGCCAATCATTTTTCGCAAAACTCCTCATTCTTTGTTGCACTATTGTTATTTTGAAATACCATTTTATCTGAGATATTTAAAAGTTTTAGTCACTATCGTATATACTGGGAAGTTCCATTGTAGCTCTTGCTGGAACCTTATATTACGATTATTCTAAACTTGCGGATGCAAAAAAATTTAATCATAGTTCTATACAGAGTCCTGTTTATGGTTTCTATTTAACCCTCCTCATTTTTAAAAAAGTATGGACCGATTACGTTATCAACCATAACTACCATACAGAGTCCTGTTTAAGGTTTCTGTTTGACCCTCCTCATTTTCAAAAAAGTATGGACCGATTACGTTTTCAACCATAACGCCGCACAGTCCATCTGGAGGGTTGGAATTGACCCTGATGTAATACCCTAAAATTCTGACACTGATCCCTGTTCCTAATCATGTTGTTACTGGGTGCTGTTTTGACATTAAAATGACTGCGATAATTTCTTTAAGTTAAGATAATAGAAGAATAATAAAGTTAATCAATTTTGACGCGTTGCTGTACATTATATGTAGCCAACCTCCATAAAAACACTATACTTATATATCCTGCAAAACAGGAAAAAGAAATTCAAAACTCAATATAGACGCCACATTTGCTTACGGAATACTAAATATGTGACAATAGTTATCGATAAATGACGACAATGCCTTCTGGAATAATTACAATAGCCGACGCAAGACGATTTAGTCTTGACGGTTAATGGTAGGCAATCAGCTGTTTCAGTTTCAGATTCAGTGGGGTTGCATTTTAGACGGGTTAAAGAGAGATAACTACAGTTTGACGGTTGACGACGGTAGACTTCTGCAGGTTGCAGAATCAACAGTCAAGACTAATTAAACCTTAATGCATAAGGAGAACAAAATTGAATAGAAAACTACGTATTAGCCTTTGCCGCAGCAAAATGGTTGTCGTTGCGATGATCTTTATTAGGGTTGAACTCAAGCACAAATTTTTCTTGTATGGCAGTACTGTTAACAGATGTTTCCTCACCTTTTATTTCTGGGAGTCATGCGCACGAAATAGGATTGATGAATACTTTAGCAGACTTAACCGGATAGTTAAACGACCTTTGACACATTTTTATAATGCAAAAATGTAGCGAATATTTGCTGCAACACTTTTCTTTGATTTTTATATCATAATTCCGTGTGTGTTTAACTTATTTTGACGATAACCCTATCTCGTGCGCATCTATAAGTACAAAGAATGAACTCCTTTCAGTATGAACACGCATGGAACCTCTTTATGAAAATTGATACTCTTCCTTAATATCAAAAAGTGTTAATAAGCAAGATATTACATTGGTGGATTCAAGGGGCGTGCAAAGCTTTTCTTCATAAGCTGCATATTTAGCAATTTCCGTTTGTCTTAAAACAATAGTTATAAGTGTTCAAAAACAAGCCGAAGGGACGTATCAACAAGATAATAATATCCTAAAGTCGTATTCGAATATGATTCTGGCAATGATTCTATCTCATACACATGATAAAAAAAAATATTCACTTGACTGTAATTCGCCGAAAAAACCTCATTTTCACTGAGATTTTTTTACTGCTAAATATCTTATCTACTTCGAATTAAAATGCCGAGGCAGTTAAGATATGCCTGCATATACTTTAAGAAATTTTGCAAAACACCGCGCATATAATTTAAGGGGCGGGACACGAAAGAAATAAGAAAAACAATTTAGGGAAAAATAATCAATAACGGCGCTCGGGTCCAGGAAATTGTTGAAAATGTTTTTCTATATAAAACCTTCTATTGTGTTGCCGGGCGTAAGGACTTTCAGCAGTGTGCAGGCGTAATCTAAGCACTCGGGTCTTTAAAGCCGTCTGCTTTCTAATCACTGTCACCGAACTTTAGATACAATTCTTTAATTTGAGGAATAATTTTTAGTTTATAAAATAGGCGTCTCCTCACAATTTTTACAGTGGAATTGAACCACATTAATTCGCTTGCAAAATTTATGAAATTCCGTATTATTTACGTATCTGGCTGTTTTTGGGGCCCTTAGTACCTTACGATCCATTATATTGGGTCTTGCAGGTCCCCTAAGGCTAGAATCATGTGTTTTATTTTATCAGTTTTGGCATCCTTAAGATATTTCTTTTTGTTTAAGTACCCACACTTGTATGAAAGTAAGCGGCCTTATTCTTAATTTGTTATCGAAATACTCTAACCATTTTATCACGTCACTTAAACTACACTTGAGCCTCTCGTTGTCATATCCGGATGCCGTATTAATAAACATTTATGATAAATACCCTCTAAGAAAACCGGCACGAAAACGAAACGTTGGCGAAGTCATTTTTTCATACAAGACTACGAAAACGAACCGATTTTGCGATACGTAAATGCACCGTAAACGTTAATTTCGGAATAAGAGAATTAGAAAATAAAAAGTAGTAGTTTGAATGTATGGGTAGTACGCCAAGGCTAAGCTAAAGTAGTACTTTTACGTAACACTAAAGCGGTCCGTTTTCGTAATACCAGAGTGTTGCGTTTACGTAACACTGAAGCGGTACGTTTTTGTATCTGCAAAACGTTCTGTTTCCGTACTGAATTTCTTTATCTATCGAAATAATATAAGCTTTTTTATACTGAAGAATTAATGTTGCATATTTTGTGAATGATTATGAATTCTTTGGCTATTACAAAATATAGATATGTAGATATAAATATACTACAAACGTTTTATAAATACCTATTATATTAACACTTACAAGAGCTGATTTTGTTTAACAACAATCAGATCATCACACTTCAAACATCAACTAAAACAATTAAAGTGTTCTGTCAACATGGCTGCCCGAATAAGAAAAAACAGTTAATGCCGTTACCATTAAGAAAAAACAGTTCGTTTTCGTATCGCAAAAACGGCACGTAAACGGATTGTTTTAGGTACTTTTTGGTTTAAATACGTTCTTTTCCATTACGCAAAATCACTTCCATTTCGTACCGTAAAAAACGGCACGTTTACGAAGAGTTTTACGCTGAATTAATTTCGTCGTATTTTTATATGAAAAACTATGCAAGTGTTAGTGATATGGCGGTCCGTATGCAGTTCGTTTTCGCACCGCAAAATGCGTTACGTTTATTTTTCTTGGAGGGTAGACTTTAACAGGATAAACGCCAAATTTACTTGACCCAAAGACGATAAATTGTATAAGATAGCCGGTATGCTTCTTTTATGCAATAATGTTAAAAAAACAGCACTCAGTAACTCACAAATTTTCGGTTTATTTATCCACTTTCGTTTTATTACAATCACAAGAACTCAAAAAGGGCAAAATTGAAACACAGAGCACACTTAATTCGCACACTTTAAATTTGAAAAACAGCTCTCCCAAAATGATTGTTGTGTATCTCAAGTTCTCAAAGAAGAAGCACATCTTTCATCATTTATAATTTATCGTCTTTGATTTTACTTGCCGAGCTCCATGGCTAAGAGCGAGCACGAAGTATCTTTCTCATTCATCGTCTTTGAATTTTTGTTGTTTATCATTGGCACATTTTCTATTTTTGTTCGCAGGCTGTGCTCGTTTTTATTTTTGTTTTGCGGTTGCCCATTAAGTGACTATACAATAGCAGTAAGAAAATATTAAATAATATCGGTTAAGTGAGTTTACATTTACCTCTTACAAATATATGTAGATATGTGCAATTGCTTCCAATACTCTTTGCAAAATAGTATTTGAGAAAATACTCGTTCAGCTCTGCCTCATGCCAAATAAGATGCCCGAGTGCAGCTGCAGCACCATCAAATCGTTACAGCGGATGTCAACAAACCACTAATTAAATTAATGCTAACATCATTTTTCTTTATTATTTGCTCTGCTGCAAATTATGACAAATAATGAGGGGGAGTGTGATGAGATAAACATGGCCTAAACAAATCAGAATTGTAACGCAAAAAGCTTTTTATTTATTTTGCTACCAAAATGCCTATACGATTTGCTTACAGGTAAGTGTACAGGAGGAGCAGGAGCAAACATTATTTTTAAATACATTCGGAATTTGTTTGGTTGACCGCAGATGGATCACCAGGATTTTATTGCTACTTACGCTATTGATATGTTGCTACAACGAAATTCTTACGTATCATTTTAATCGATCTACTTGGCAAGCAATTAAATGTCGTTTTGGTAAGTTGGTCAAGTGGTCTCTTATGTCTGGCCTGGTTTAATAATGAAGAAATCTCATGTGTTTTTTCTTTCAGAAAACTGCACGCGTATTTTGTTAATAGCAGACCCACAGCTTTTAGGTGTAACCTATGATAAGTCATTATACAGTGGACTGGCGCGATATGATGCAGATAGGTAAGTACGAGAGTCATATTGAATAAACAATTTATATTAAAATAATTAAAAGTAATTTATTACTAGCAAACTGTTGTTCCCGATTCTGTTATATTCTCTGTTATACCATCATCCATGTACCAATTAGAACAACGATCCGAATCGGTTAGGGCATGTCATTCTGTCCATTCATTCTTGTAGTTCGCAAATATGAACTATTCTCTAAAAAACTGATTCCTGGCAGATTCCGGTCGCTATTGAAATTGGTACAGGATGGATCATTAAAAATTTGAAATTTGAATCTACTAAAAAAAGTACTGTTAATTTTGTGGTTGAAAAGTTGAACTTTGTCATTTAATAATGAAACTCAATATCATTCATATAATAACCATAACCGGCTCGGCAGTACCTCGGGATAGATGCATTGACTTCTCTATGGTCACGTGTGTGTTCTCTAAACCCCATATAAGGCAATTTTGCTTATTGACCTAGTCACCGGGGTAAAAATGAGCTTCATTTGAAAACACAATTTTTCGGTAATATTCTTTTTATCCTGCCAAACAATCTTCCGCCCATTGGGCGATGCGAATACGAATCGGATGGTGTACCATTATTTAATGACAAAGTTCAACTTTTCAATAAAACCATAAATTAAAGAAAAAAAATTATCAGACCTTTTTCATCCGATTTAAATTTTAAATGTTAAATCACCCACCCTGTACATGTTTTAATATAGTCCTCACACATATCTACTTCCAATTTGGGGAAAATGTTATCAGATTTCAATGAAATTTGGTTTGTGGCATTAGCTTACACACAGGTCCATATTTTGATACCGACCCCTATAATAAGGGCATATTAAGACTGACTCAAACTAGTACTCGTATTGTTGCAGCATGTTTTCTTAAATAAATAATTGGTTAGCCTAATATTTTATATAAGGAAAGTGATCGCGACAACTACAAGTATTGTGGGTCTCAAAAGGATAAAACAGCGTTGAAAATTAATCGGAATGGTCGATGTCCACGATCACGACAACTACGAGTATTGTGTGTGGGTCTCAAAAGGATAAAACATCGTTGAAAATTAATCAGAATGGACCATGTCCATGATCACGACAACTACAAGTATTGTGGGTCTTAAAAGGATTAAACATCGTTGAAAATGTATAGGAATGGTCCATGTTTTGATTTAGACCTCATGCAAATTAATCGTAGACTTGGGGTCTAACCAACGTAGTAAGAGCATTAAATTAAATCAGTGTTCAATGAATTTGATTTGTAGTGGCGTTAGTTTATAACCCGGATAGCATTGCTAAAAATAATTAAAGAAAATCAATGTTCCCATAAAAATTTAATTTCCGATTATTCGTCTAACCGATCTACAAACGCCAACTTTTACCGATTTTTGATTTGTGGTATTTGCAACAAAAAGAACAAACTTTGTCATAAAGAAGCGGTGGTCGTATATAATTTAATATAGCCCTCTGAACAAAATAACCTCCTTTTTGGCGACTAAATGATCTAAGAGCTTCAAATTTATACCGGATGCCAACGAATGTAGGCATGTACATTTTATTTTAACAAAGGACATACTCTCCATAAAATGGAAGGGATATGTACTATTTCCAGACTTGGAGTTCAACCGATGGGATTTCCATGAAATTTGTTGTGTAGCATTAGTACGCTCTTAGGACTAATCGCATCGATAATTTATCACATAAGTCCATAGTTTCTTATTAACCTCCTTATTTGCGGTTAACCGAAATATTTTGGTTTATGAATGAACGATATACATAAATCTCCCCAGAGAAAACATTGGTTCATAAACTTTCGTTTGTTTACGATAATGTGGCCAAAGAAGTGCCCCGCCCGACTGAGGGCTTTCCTTACTCGTTTATTTTATTTTAGATATTTACACAGTACCTTTCAACAAGCTTTGCAGTTTACGCAGCCTCATATTATTTGCTTTTTGGGCGATTTACTTGACGAAGGAAATGTCGCTTCGCCCGAAGAATTCCAAAGCTATGTTCGACGTTTTAGGTATATTTATAAAACAGAGGACGACATGAGAGTAAGTCGAACACTTTATATAATAAAGGCCAAATAATTTTAGTTTTCTTTTAGCTTGTACACATACCCGGCGATAATGACATAGGTGGTGAAAATGGAGAATATATTTCGAATTTAAATATACATCGTTTTGAAGAGGCTTTCATGCAACGCGACATATTCGACTACGAGTACAATTTGCGTTTCTTTAAAATCAATCGAATGATGCTGGACTTTACAAATCCAGATAAAGCGCATAATCATCAGAAATTGCGAATTGGTCTATCTCATGCACCCCTTCTCATAGGTGGTGGACCGCTGCTGCGTTCAGTCATTAATGAACTCGATCCACACATTATGTTCTCCGGTCACTGGCACGAATCTCGTATATTTATGTATCCTTCCACTAAGGTTATTAACTTTTATGAAACTGCAGTAAAAAGTTTCAATTTAAAATATTTAAAGGAGAAGCAGCATAGTTACTTAGAAATAATGGTGCCCACCTCATCGTACAGAATGGGAAAAGTAAATATTGGCATGGGCTATGCTGTGCTTGGTATGTATTTATTGTAAAGTTTATATTTAAGGCCCCTTTAGACGGGGGAACGTAGCAAAAAAAAATTTTTTAAGCAAAAAATGTGCAAAGGCAAAAAACTGCTTGCTTAAGCATTTAAATTATTCCAAATCGTACAGTGTCAGGATTTTTATGGAAGAGTACAGATATTGATGGAACATTTAAATAGTAATTAAATATGACTATTGCGAGACGTTTATTTGCAAAAAGTAGAACATTTGCAAATTTTAAGTAAAACAATTTTGTTCAACAAGCGCGAAATGTTGTTTACAAAAATTTGATCGTTTAACAGCAGGGCGCACGAGCAATAGTAGGTTACTGTTGGAACTTTGTTAAGAAGTCCCAAGCAACTGCAAATTTGCTTTAGAAATTTCGTGACATCTTTTGGAAATAAAATAGAATGTTGATAGATTTCGTCTAAAGGGTCTATTATCTCTTACTATTTAACTAATTATTAATTATTTTTTATTTTTTTTAAATTTTTAGAAAATTATGATCTCCGTTATACCGTACTTTGGTTGCCAAATCGCTTTATACACTTACTTATGTATCTGTTTTGGCTATTATTTGCTTTAAGTATTATAATAGTTTTTCGAATGATGACTCGATGCCCATTCCGTAAAATCTCCAAACTTCAATCTCAGTACCAACGCATTTCAGATGCTATACCTGATTAAAGACTCCAATATATACGTACTTACAGCCAAAGTCTTATTATCATATTTGTTTTACGTTATTATTTATGTAAAGTTAAAAATAATTTTAAGCTTAATAAACAAACCCAGTTGTTTTACTGCAGATGTGTTTTTATATACTTTTCAAAGTTGAATTTTCTAAAGTAGATTTTAGCCTAACCAAACATACTGGAAGTTCCAAGAGATGGCGCTTTTTTCAGAGGTCGGCTTAGATCGAAGACGATAAATTGTTGACGAAATTATCGTCTTTCGTAAATACTTAAAAGTTATCGATTATTCTAAGTTTTTCGACAGATCTCGTCGCTCGCAAGTGAAAACCAATTCGTTAAGTCGAACTGATAATTGCTATGTATACATAAAAAATTATAGTCGCGATTATTACTGCAGGTTTTATAGTTGCTGGTGTATTTCCTGCAATATTTCAAACACAACCAGGGCTGTCATAGAAACCAATGTTGTCACTATATGTTTTAAAAACGATTAGAAAAAATGCTTTGTTGTCATGAAAACCAATGTTATCGGTTTTATCAGCAACAGCTGATTCGAACATTGGTTTTATTTACATTCGAAATGGACAAAACCAACTTGGTTTCATGACACCAAATGAAACCAACACATGGTTTTTATGACAGCCCTGAATAGCGTAATTTATATAAACATTCGTTTTAAACCTAGTCCTAAGTTCGTTTACGTGTAACCCATTTTGGCACATTTTTACATGAAATGCGTAACGTTAAATTGTAAATTTTTATCGGCCAAAAGTTGTTTTTTAAGTAATGACCATTTTTTTGAAAAATGTGGGCCAAAAAAACAGTTTGTCTTAAACTTGTTTCAAGAATTTATTTATTTATACCATCGTATAGGTGTTCAGACAAGCTTTCTAGAGGTTAAAATATTGTCCATATACGACTAGAAACAGAAAATATCAATTGACCGCCGAAAAAATAACAATTTTAATATAATTAAATCTAGTAAAATAGTCCGATCAATGTAGCTATGTCTCAATTGAACCGTTTTCAAATAAAACGGTACGATTTAACACAAAGTTGAAGTCGATCCCACGACAGCCGGAAGCAGCAATTATTCGACCAAGGGCTGATAACAGCAACAATGCTAAAGTGAGATCACATCAGCGTGAAACGAGAAAATGCTAGCATCTACTGTCGTGCCTTTCATGTGGCTAGTACATTCACACCAAAGATGTTTTTCGCTGTCAGTTGTCTAAATAATAAAATGTGTTAAATAATAAATTTACTTTTGAACGAGGAATTACTCCACATGCTAATAAGATCAGGATTGTTTCTCGTACTGAAAAAACGTCAGTCGGACAGTCTGTCAGTATGGTATTAAAAAAGGTATTGTTTAAATTTATTTTTCAATTCAAAAATTGATGCGACAAAAGAAAAAACGGTGCTAGCTCCGTTTTTTATGTTGTCGCATATGAATGCTTCCATAAGGTTGCGTATAAATTAAATTTGACATTTAGTTGCGTTGTGTCGTGTCGGTCTGAACTCTCATTTTAAAGCCGTATAAAACTATATGACGGGTGGCCCATTTGACGAATATTTTATTCCACACTTAACCGGAACATTTCTTTGCAATCCAAAAAAATATTACAACTAACTCAAAAAAATTTTTTTTTTTTTAAATTTTATACCTAAAGATCCTTTCAGAAATAACTAACGGTCTTAATTTGGAAATTTCTCTAAGTGTTTATCGTATAAAATCAACACTGCCATCTGTCAAATACATATTGTTTTTTTGGCATTCACTGCCCTGCCATCTGTACGAATTTTAAAAAACTTGGACGCCTCAAAAGATGGCGTAAAATTTTTTGATAGCTAAAACAATCGTAAAAAACTCGGGAAAATAAATAATTAAAAGAAAAATTAACAAATCTAAACAAACCAAAACCAATATATACGAAAAACATAGAAATTCAATGTTAATATTGTGAATAAAAAATTGTTCTAAATGCAAAGAAGAAATCAGGCAGACCACGACGAAGTGAAAATATGAAAATAACTAGAAGAACAGAAGCAAAATATTGGAAGAAAACCTGCACATAATTGATACTGCTGGTACTAAGAGGGCAGAACAGATGTAAATTGGCCCAGAAGTGTGCTGAAAAAGGGACAGCTAAGAAACACACGAACTCGAAAGAATTCCTTCAGTTCGCATTATCGCAGGAACGGCAGTGTCCGTTCACACTACTCAGCTATAGCAAATACAAAATACACTACATGCACAAGCACGCACACACACGCAATCCGACGACGCAGCACCAAGAGTTCTATCTAGAGGAGTGAAGTTGTATGAGATTTACTGATTCCATATTGTCTGTTTTAGATCCGTCGTGTTGAGGTAAAACACGCGACAGATAAACAAAATCTGACAAATATAAGTGGCACAATATTATGACGGATATAGTGTATCCAGCGGGATGCCGGCCGTTGTCGGAAGATCTCGGGACTGATGAACTTATACGAAGGCTTAAGGTAAGTAATGTACCAGACCAGGATATGTAGCGATAATGTTTTGTTTGCATTCCCACAGACGCTGGCAAATGTTCTTCAGGCAATGGGTCAGGATGATGGTCTGTATCAGCAGTATGTTCCATTGTCGCTGCAACTGGCCGATGACCATTTTCTGCAACATTCTTCACGGGATGTGCAATTGCTGGTGGCGTGTTGTATAGCCGATGTGTTGCGTGTGTATGCTCCTGAAGCACCGTACAAGGATCAGGATCAAATCAAGACGATCTTTCTATTTTTCATCAAACAATTGTATGGTCTCAAGGACCCTAAAGACCCCTCATTCAAACGTTATTTTTATTTGTTGGAAAATCTTGCATATGTAAAATCGTTTAATATGTGTTTCGAGCTTGAAGATTGTGCAGAAATCTTCTGTCAACTATTCGGCATGATGTTCAAGATAGTCAAGTAAGTCGGTTCACAACTCATGCTGTCCGTGGTCAAAATCGGTTATAATTCTTATGCTCTTCTCATTCTAGTGAGGAGCATAGTACCAAAGTGAAGAACTTCATGATTGACATTATGAGTCCTTTGATAAATGAAGCTGATAACTTCACCACGGATATTTTGGATTTGATTCTAATCAATATTGTCGAGCCTAAAAAGTCGCAAAACAAGTACGCCTATCAATTAGCCGAGCAACTGATCATCAAAACTGCAGACTCTTTAGAGACAATAATCAAAATGGTAAGACCTTTTATAACTATCTTTATAATTTAACAAATTGTGTGATTCTTGTCTTCCATTTTAGTTTTTCAATCAAATTTTGGTTTTGGACAAAATCGACGTAAAGTACGAAATTTGTCACAAAATCTATGATTTAATTTACGAATTACACTTGATTTGTCCAAATATACTGTGTTCTGTGTTGCCGCAATTGGAGTGTAAATTAAAATCTTCCAATGAACAGGAACGTTTAAGTAAGTCACTCCAATATTTGTAATTGAAGTATGATAAATGTATAGCTCTAAATCGATCCTCCTATTGAAATCTGCAGAAGCTGTCGCTCTATTAGCCCGCATGTTTTCGGAGAAGGATTCTCAAATTTCCAAAAAGCATCCCACTTTGCTTCGTATGTTTCTCGGTCGTTTCTGTGACATATCCGTTTTGATACGCGTAAAATGTGTACAATCGTCGATGCACTTTCTACTTAATCAAGCCCACCTTCGAGAGGATATCATTTCATGTCTACGTGCCCGGCAGCACGATTCTGACGAGAATGTCCGTTACGAAGTTGTAATGGCTATCGTGGAAACTGCAAAGCGTGAGTTCACAATAGTTTGTGAATCGGAAGATCTTCTTGATTTCGTGAGAGAACGCACCTTAGACAAAAAATTCAAAATTCGCAAAGAAGCCATGTGGGGTTTGGCGTACATATATAAAAAGGCGATATGTGAACCTAATGAGCTGTCGCCCGACGTAATAAAGAATGTCGAGTGGATCAAGAATAAGATAATGCACGGCTATTATATGCCCACGCTGGAGGATCGTCTACAGGTCGAACGTTTGCTAATCACCTCCCTTGTACCCTATAAGCTGTCACCTGTAGAGCGTATGAAGCAACTCTATCATCTAATGGGTACATTTGACGATAATGCCACTAAAGCTTTTATAGAACTGCAAAAGAATCAGATGAAGACTCGAAAAACCGTCCTTGAATGGGTGAAATTGCATAAAAATAAAGATATGACTCCATCGATGCAAAGTCAACTAAACATCAAGCAAACTATCATCTGTAAGCTGCTGGCCGATCCTTTGAAAGCCTCAGAATTCCTTGGAAAATTTAGCACGAATATGAGAAAGGATCCCACATTACTACGCTATATGGAAATCATACTGAAACGTGATGTTTCGTGTAAAGAGTGCGCGGATACAATGTCACTGCTGTTAAAGAAGCTCGGGACTCCTATAATGACAAACCTCTACTATCAAACAGTTAAAATGCTGATAGAACGCATTGCCTCGGTGATGATTGACAAGGAATCTGTGGGAATTTTAATAGGGTAAGGTTAAGCTAAATGATGTGTTTATTTTGAACATAATAACACTTTTTACAGCTTAATTGAGGACTGTATGCGTGGGGGTGACATCGCCAAGGAGATTAGCCTACCCGTCAGCGACGCCGGAGAACAAGGACTTAAACTGCTGACCGTAAGTTGATAACAATGGAGAGGTGGCCTGAAAATACGTATACACTTATTTCGTTTCCTTCTCAGGCTTTGTCATATTTATTTTCACCGCACTTTTTTACGGACAAAACTTTACGTCACATGATCTCGCTTTTGAGTTATGACAATGATTACTCGGCACCACTGATTCTGAAATCCCTTACACATCTGGGTCGTTACAAGCCCTTGATTTCTATTGACGCGGCGATATTGGAGGAGTTGGCTCCTGTCTGCAAAGATTTCGCAGTCGAGGGAACGCCGAAACAAGCCAAACACGCTGTGCGTTGTATATTTATCAATACTCAGGCACAGTTGAATGGAGGAACCGACCACATTGATACACCCAAAATGGTACATCCCATATTTAATGAGATCATGGACAATTTACGTGTCTCCTTAAAACCGAATTGTCCTAACCAACGGACGAAGGTAGTCACTATGGGTCATATTGCCTACAATATGCCTAAGGCGTTTGGAGAAAAAATGAAAAACATGATAGCGAGACGCATTGTTAAGGAGTTGTTAATAAAGCCAGTACCTGAAGATAGGATCTGTAAACGAATTGAAGGGGATTGGTGCGAACAAGACGAATTACCGTCCGACACCCTATGCAAGTTGGATGGCTTAAAAACAATGGCCCGTTGGTTGTTGGGGCTACGTGACGACGAGGCATCAGCCAAGAAAACTTTTCGAATGTTGATTGCTTTTATACATCTTGGCGGTAATTTGCTTGATCAGAAACGCATGTTTGCGGCAGAATCTTCCTGGGTTCGGGTGGCTGCAGCTTGCGCTATGCTGAAAATATGCGAACAAAAAGGTGTTGGAGACCAATACACTGCCGAGCAGTATTACAGTTTATCGCAATTAATGGTAAATAGAATAAAAATATATAATAATTGTACATTTAATTTGAATATTTTCTCTATTTCAAAATATTTCAAGTGTGATCCCGTGCCCCAAGTAAGAGAAATGTTTGCCCGCAAATTACATAAAGGTTTGAACAAAGGCCTGCCCAGCAACTGTTTACCCCTGGATTTTATGGGTTTTTATGCATTAGCCGGTCATGAAACAGACAAAAAGTAAGTTTTAGCAATCACACTGTGTCATTAGACAATGCTTAAATATCACGTATTCGTGTTTTGCAGACTTTTGGAACTTAAACGTCAATTTTTAGAAGCAGATATAAACAAAAGACGAGAATATCTCAAAACAATACAAGCAACAAGTAAGATTGTGATGGATACAACATCGTGTTTTTCTACAATATATCATGACACTGTCTCTTTTACAGATCCTGACACCTCTGCCGAACAACGTTTACATATTTTACCTGATTTTATATTGGCTTTTGCTATACCCATACTGGTACATGATCCTCAGTTTACCGATCATGAAGATCGTGCGCAATTGAAACAAATTGAGAAATGTTTACGCTTTATTTTGGAACCTTTAATGGCCAAGTCGGAGACTTTTTCATATAGTTTCTATAAGAATCTTATTGAAATGATCAAGGACCATCACATAGTGACACCACATGACAACACGTATCCATACAATTTGGTAAGCATTCTCAACCACTCTTCAAAATAACTAGATACTAAATATTCGTTAATCGTGATGTATTGCAGAAAATGTGGGCCTGTTGCGATCTCGCCAATTATATTATTTGTTCCAAAATGGGACAGTGTGATTTAACGCCAAACAAAACATTCAATGTACCCATTACATTACCACCTCTGTATTTCCAAGAACCTCCACCGGACGCCGAAGGTTTTCCAAATACTAAGATTTATATACCTTTTGATACATATTCGATAATAACAACCTTAGGGACTAATAAGAAAATAACATATGCCTTGAAGCCAACCACCAGTGGTCAATCAACAATAAAGAGTGCAGAAAAACGTCCAGCCTCTGATCATTTATCATCTATAGATCAAAATTCGTTGGTACGTAACGCAAAACAGACTTGTAAATATGCACGATCCTATTCTCTCCCGTTTTTATTGCTACAGGAAAATGCGTCTCTCTTTGATGGAGTTAAAGATGATACATCCGAACCAGTTACCAAAAAGGTACGTGGCGGTGGTGTTATGCGTGCCGGAAAGACGTAAACTTTCTCCGAAAACAACTTAAGTTATATATATATAAGGTTCTTGGTAGATCCAGTTTTTTCGATAGAGTTAAGCCAGGACAAATATTTTGTAAAAAAAGTTTTGTTTTGTTTATATTTACACAAAGTGTCACGTATCCCAGATGGATTGATTAATAATGATGCCTTTATCCGTGGTCTAATATAATTTACAGAAACTTCTACTGCTGCGGTATTGTTTATGCGAAGCTTATCCTTAAGCCTAGCGCTCATTTGCTAACAACAAAACAAACCATGTTATTTAATGTTAATCAAACAATGTATAAAATGGCGAGAGAATTAATTCAACATCAGTTTTATTTTCTTTAAAGTGTTCTTGTTTATTTATTTCAACCGATGATTGTTTTTGTGTCCTTTCTAAAGAATCGACGAGTTGTCATATGTAATGTATTTTTAATATTCTTTCCTTTTTTAATATAAAAACATTTAATGAAAAGTTAAGGGGAAGAAATTTTTCTTAGTCTATACGTATGAACATTTTTTAAGTGCGAAAAAATAAGTTGTACTTTTCTAAGCTAAATTTCAAAGAAAGGGTGGTTTTCTATTAAAACTTGTCGAAAAGAGAATATTCATTAAAAATCATTGACCCGTATTGTTAATCAGCCACCCAATTTAAAAACTAGAATTTAAGTTCTATACAACAAACACGTCTAATAAACAGTAATGATAGAGAAACTAAACATAAGACCAATCAAGAAGCAACATCTACGGATCTGTATGTACATACATATAAAACAAAAATCTATTGTTTTTCAATACTAAAGAAATAAAGAAATAGTAAAACCAACAATCCGTTTTAAGGTGTTTATTTATTATGATTATTATTTTTGTCGCAATTTGTGGTTTCGTTCTTTAGTGACTCGGTACGATGATGCTTAGCAATAATATACACACACTAAGAAACCCAGCCAAGCCAAGCGAGCGTGCGTCTTAAATCTGTTCAGTTTGCAACCGTTTTTGTCTTAGACTTTCTTAACAATTTGTACAACATCCTCGTCGTTGAGTACATGTTCGATACCAACCTTTTGGGGTTGATGTTTCACAGATGAACCCCAAACTAAGGCGCTGAAATTTTACATTCGAACAATTAAGAAATTTCTTACAGAACTGAATCTGAATTTTTCTACTTACTATTTAAATTCTTTTGCAATAGACCGATGCAGTTTATTACAAAAATCTTGAATGGAGGTGTGTTCACAGTGCAAAACAATTGGCGAACTGTAATCCGGCAGTTGTCCTTTGGGTTTAGTGTAACTAAAAAAGGAAGCTTCGTTTAGAACAACGACCCTTATAAGTGTGAAAATTTGACCCAACTTACATTCTAACTAGTTGCAAGTACTCCCACATCAGTTCCAGTAAATCATCAAAATTCCAGCGATGATGGGCGGATATCGGCACGCAATGAGGAATTTTATAGATGACATCTAATTCTTCGATGGAAATCTGATCAATTTTATTCAAGAGATAAATGCAGGGTATGTAGATCCGGTTGCCTTCAATGACATCAATTAAATCATCACTGGTGGCATCGTAGCGCAGGGTAATATCCGCATTGTGTATTTTGTATTCAGCCAAAATAGTTTTCACCAAATCCGAATCCAACTCCGACTGTGGCACCATCGAATTGAGATTGACGCCACCCTTGTCTTTGCGTTTGAAGTAAATGTTTGGTGGCTTTTTATTCAAGCGTATGCCAAAACCTTCCAATTCATGTTCCAAGAGTTGTTTGTGACCCAAAGGTTTGAGGCAATCGAGTACCATGAAAATCAAATTGCAAGTACGAGCGACCGCAATGACTTGACGACCACGACCCTTACCATCCTTGGCACCCTCGATGATACCAGGCAAATCGAGAAGTTGTATTTTAGCTCCTTTATACTTAATACAACCCGGTACAGTGGTTAATGTTGTGAACTCGTAGGCAGCCACTTCCGAGTAAACGCCAGCCTACAAGAATAAAGCATTACAAACAAAAAATTGATTAAAAAATATAAAGAGTAGAGATAGCTATTGCCTTATTACCAAATTGGAAAGCAGAGTTGATTTGCCAACAGAGGGGAAACCCACAAAACCCACGCGTGCATCTCCAGTTTTGGCCACCTCAAAACCTAGTTTGGACAATAAATTATGCCTCATAATTAGAAACTGTATAAAATTAAACCACACATAGTGGAAGCACTACTCGAGTTTATGCAGGGTGCTTCTTTCTTGAGATGAGCTCAAATACCTGGCACTCATGGGTGCTGCTTCCACGTATGGGCGTCCATTAAAAGTCCATTACCTTGTTCTCCAACACCACCGCCGCCACCTTTCGGGGATATCAACTCCCGACGCAACTTAGCAAGCTTGGCCTTAAGTAAACCCAAATGGGCCGATGTGGCCTTGTTCTTTTGGGTACGTGCCATCTAATCCATTCCATTCAAGTAAGAATTGACAGCCGGAGGAACAAATGAAAAAAATAAAGGTTAGATTTTGCGATCTACAGTCGTGAAAGAGATAATATTCTTTAAGAATATAAATTTCAGATTTACGAACCTCGCCTTCAATGGCGGCAATTTTCTCAAGTATCGTACTCATTTTGCGGCGATATACTCGACACTTTTACAAAAGAATTTAATTTGTTATTTTAACAATTCTACACCAAAAAATCTCGCGTGGACAAATCGACAATAGTAATGTCAAATACATCTGTGTGTAGAAAATGTCTTTGCGCTACCTAAATGAAAATATCAGCGTGTGGCGTCTGCCTACAATATCTTAACATTTAAGCAGTCCACACACTAACGCGGTTAAGTTTTTAAGTATCTGTAATTAGTTGTAACAGAGCGCCCTTTTAGAATGCATGCTTTACATCTTTAAAAGGCAAGTGAAGTCAAATTTTACTTTATTCCGACGTCTACCAAGGCTGTCACAAAGAACAGCTAATTATTACATTTTTCACTGTTGTAGTCAACGAAATTGCAAAGTTTGGTAGAGTAGAGTTTGTTGCTGAAAATATTAAACGATTTTTTTTAATAACAAAGGGCTAGTAATAAGTTAATTCTCGAGAAAAGTTTTATCAAGTTCTTTGCTGAATCTGACATTACCAGATAAGTGTTGTAGACTACATTGTTTTGTTTTTTAACGTCGATTTTCATAAAAGTAACGTAGGGTTGCCAACATTAATATTGACAAATTTGTTATATTTTCTTTTTCTCATACATTTAATTGGCTGTAGTAAAATTTATTTGAAAATTACCGTTTGCTAACGTTTTTGCCTGGCAACCGTAGCAAATACATTTCACCAATTTCTTCTTTTTAAGTTGATTCTGAAAAAGAAACAACATAAAGGTCTCGAACCAGAATAAAAAACTGCTCAAGTCATAATTTTTCAACAATTTTAATGGCGGTGAACTTTTTTTTGGTTTTTAATTTAAAATGACCAAGCCGTATTTATTTCAAACACGTGGTGATGTTTATGTAAAAAATTTTATAATACAGTTACAATAACTGTAGTTATAAGTAAAACGAAATGACAACGTCCCCAGAGACCGCAGCAGAGCGTGCGACCACACACCACGATATCCACCTTGTTTTTATATGTTATATGTCAAATATTTTTAAAACGAAATATACCGGCAGGAGTTGATATATTGGCTCAGTCTTTCATAAGTTATTTACTCAACATTCTATTAGGAAGCAAGGGGAAACTTTTCTCAAATCAGTATGCTGTGCACGATTTAATTCTTATATAAATATACTGTTAATGCCGGCTCGTTCGGGGCAGGTATTTATGTGATGAGATTTTCGTCGCTGAAAAATCGTTAGATGTTTTAATCAAACAATCAAAATTATTTTATACGGATATAGATTTTCCATAAGATCGATTCCCACCACATTTTATCCATTTCTGAGTTATTTACTTATATTCACTTTATAAGAGTAGATATCATACATTTAATAAAAACCTCATTTTTTAACAAAAAGGCCTTTTGAAAAACAAACAATACTTTGTTCTCAACGCAACTTAAGACCGTGTCTTGTTATTTTTGCGCCAGAATAACAATTTCCATTTTGTAGATATCTTCGTCAAAGATATGTAACGAGCTATTCTACGACAAATACAAACTTATTTAATTTTTATCGAGATATTAAATCATGATTAACATTATTCGAAGAAACTTATTCGTGTTTTTTTAATTGGTTGAACGGCAATTATGAAACTAAAACTTGTAAAAAAGTAAGTCGGTTAGCAATCAAGTGTCCTTCAACTGGCTAAAGCAAGGAGTAAAAGGTATCGCATTTATTTTTCCTACAAAAAGTCGTACATGACACATACATGTGTGTTTATTATTATGTGTACAAAAGAATTTTCAAATAAGAAGAGGTATCATCGACGAATTCGTAATATCTCTATGTATACGAGAATGTTTAAATCTTCCTAAACTAACTTTTATAAATTCAAATTGCAGCAATTAACTGACTTCTAATATTTTGATTTTGCCTACTTTTGGGGAATTAGCCGATAAAACCTCATTTTGTTCAATTCTCTTCGATGTATACAAAGATAAACAAAGTCCCACTGTATTCTAAACGTTGTTTTATATGTTTGTTTTATATGATAGTGAGTTAGTGATCCAAAAAAAATAGATGTAACTTAGGCCACAACTATAATCGCTAGCACACATGTGTTTTCTTTAAAAGGTGAGATATTTTTAATTAAAGTAAAATTCATTTCAACATAAGTAAATAATTCTTGGAAGATGCATTGGTGAGTGGGTTCTTTAATTATTCGCCGTCACATTGTATATATTAGATATTAGGTTGAGCAAGTGCAGTCAAATCTATTTTGAAATAAGTTTTTCATTAGAAATGTTGCCATACTTCTCCGTCGTTATGCCATATGTGGAAACGGTAACAACCGTTATTCAGCGTATGTGAGTTGGACTAAAACAATTTACGAAAAAATATGTTCTTCTCTGGTAAGTTCGAAAATCAATAAAAAATCTGTAGCCAAAATGTATCTTATTCTTCAACAGGTAAAAAGAAGCCTCTCGCTCAAGTTTTCCGCGATGGAAACTCGAGAAATAGATTTGTAAGTCAATTGTCGAAAAATGAAGACAAGCTTTTAAACAGCAGCTTTGATTCGATTCAAAGCTCCTTGGCTAAAAAGCCAAATCTGAAGCAAACTCAGATCGTGGTCAGACGCTCACTGAAACGACCATTTGATGCCCTAAATGACACTTTTACTACCGCCGACAAATTGGAGACAAAAACCGAACTATTTCTGATGCCAATGCCAAAATTGAAAACTAACGACAACGGCAAGGCTAAGTTGAATACTACAGTTAGTGGAGACAATTTGGTAAGGACCAACTCCATCGGGAAAGCAAGTGATTTAACCAAACAAAATCGCGTTGACGGAAAAGACCCATTAGACAATATTCAACGAAACATGCAAGTGTTTGTGGGAAATGTAGGATTTGTGGCAAAGACGACAAAATTATATCCGAATAAAAACGCTCTATGGGATGTTTACGGTATAGTGTCTATAGATATCTCTCCTTTGTTTAAAACTAAATGGAATTTTCTCTTTTTCTAGGAAAGGTAGTCAAAATTTCCAAAGGAAAGCATCGTTTCGAACATATGATACTGCTTCGTAATATTGACGATAGCGGCCCCATTTTGCAGTGTGCTTACTTTGATTTCAATGCAATTTTGGAGAACATTGCCATCGGTATGTTTTACAAAACAATCTTTTTCAATAGTGCAACCTTTCAATATAAAATTTCCATTGTATTCACTTCAAAATAGGATCAAACGTTCGCATTGTAGGTAAAGCAAATGGCTTTAATTGTCTACGTGCATTTAGAATTGATCGTTATGATCGATCCATAACACAATCGACTTTCATGCGTGTACAAAATGTCAACTCTTTTGTTTTAATGCAAAATCAAAACTCCAATGACTGTAAATAATCATGTGTATATGAAAAAGCATACATACAATGTATTTATTACTATTAAGTAATTGCTTATAAATAATATTAAAGCAGTATTTCGTATAATTTTTGTTAGTGTATATAAGGAAGAACCTATAAATAATTTGTACTTAGTTAAATAGAATGAAATATACTTCATTGTTAGGTTATTGATTCGCTCCATTGTTTCAAGAGTGAAAACTAAACTAACTAAACAAATAAAGAAGAAGTAATACTATCTAAATTTAAATGATGTTGCATTGCACTCTACAAAATGGATTTAAATATCTAAATACATGAGAGTAGATATGACAACACCAGCGGCTATTGCGGTTAAATATCCCAAGTGAATACTGCTTCTCTGTTGATAGTGCCTGAAAAGATGTAATATTTATTTAAATTTTCGTTTCCTAAATCATTTCTTAGACGGTCAACGGGCGTTGACCAGATGCTAGTATAATTATTCACAAATACCTCGGACGAAACTGCGTTATCACAGATCTTTGTAACGACCAAGAAAAAATTAAATAAGTTTTAATACATTTTGAATTCTTCATTAAGCTATTTTCTTATGTTTTCTTTTTTATACAGACCAAACTGAGGAGAGTACATATGAATAATTATGTTTTGCATTTCGTTGTGAATAATAATACTTACAGCATTCTTTTACGAGGTGAAAATGGTGATGGTGGATTTACTCCGGGTACATTGCTATCTAAATAAACTAAACTGTAACCGAATATGGCTACAAGCAAGCCACACACAAGTGGCTGCATAACACTGGAAACGTCATGTTCATTTGCCCAAAGAACCGCACTGCGGTAACTCTTTTCTACAAAGTCTTTGAAGTTAACTGCATTTTCCATGTTGGCATATGGCACTTAGAATATAGAGATAAATATGAATTAGTATAATTTATGTCTTTCTTCCCATCTTAACAGTATAATGTTTAATAATCAATTCATTTTTTCAAAGTAACTGGTCGGAAATGTTAATAGGCTTTAAACGCGACTATCGTATCTTATACAGGGTGGCGCAAAACTACCGTTGTGTATTGAATGTTTTATAAATTTTTTAATTTATTTATAGTCTTTATTTCAGAATTTTGTGAAGAAAACTTGAGTAATTTGAAATGGAACACTACACAACAGAACAGCGATCAGCAATTGTTGATTTTTTTTAAAAATTAAGAGTCAATTGTTTTGACGCAGCGTGCTTATCGTCGCTTTTTTAATGTGCGTACTGGACCTTAAGAACCAACAATAAACCGTTTGTTTGGACATTTTCGACACGTAGTCCATAAACCGGAAGACCACGTACGGTCCAAAGCAGTCCAGAAACATCAACAAGAAGACATTCGGCACAACTGGGGCTATCGCGGAAAGAGCAAGAATTTGCGCAGCCGAAAATGGCCACCACTCGATTTTTCATACTTAAGCCTAAAATATTCCCCATTAATATACTATAAAACAAAAAATAATAATAATTAACCAATAAATAAAAAAGTTATTAAACATTTAAACCACAACGATAGTTTTGCACCACCCTGTACCAAAATGTTTATATATCCATATACAGGGTGGGTGATTTAAAATTTGAGTCGTCTGTAAAAAAAAGTTCTGGTTGAACTTAGCTATTTAATAATGAAACACTCATTCAACCTAATTTTTCAGTACATTTTCGATTGTTTCGGGTCAAATCTCTTAAAGGCAACTTTGATTTCATATTTCAACGCTTCAATTGTCTCTGGATGCTTTGCGTAACATTTATCCTTAATGGCTCCCCACAGAAAACAATCCAAAGGGCTCAAATCACAGCTCCAAGGCGCCCTAATGACAACACAATTTTGGCCGATTATTAGATTTTCAAAAGCAGTGCGTAAAAAATCTATAGGCCACGTCTTGTTGGATCCAAATGTCGTCCATGTCATTCTATTAAAATTTTGGAAACAAAAATTCGTTAAGCATGGCGCGGTAACGCTCATCGTTGACGGTAACTGTACCTTCACCACGCAGTGAATCGTTGTGGATGCATTGGTTTCTCAATAGTCACGTGACATATGCGGCAATTTTGCTTACTGACATAGCCACCAAGATGAAAGCTTCATCTGCAAACGAGATTTTTCGGTAAAATACTACATCTCCTGCCAAACAATCTTCGGCTCATTGTGCGAAGCGAAAACGCTTTGGATGGTATTCCATTATTAAATGACAAAGTTCAACCTTTCCAATAAAACCAGAAATTTAAAAAAAAACATTTTTATTAGATTGGAAGCCTTTAGCTTTTTTTAACATCGAGAAAACTCTATTATCCAATTTTATAATTCTATAAGTATATAACAAGTTGAACAAGGAATATCTTAATGAGTTAAATTCCTATTATACCATATGACATATGATATGACAGTTTTTTTATCCACTTGAAATCTATCTTGTTTGTCCTTTAAAAATACTTTCACTTTTGGATGAAATTATTAATATTTTAAAAAGTATGTAATACGAGGGTTGCTATTTATATTTCGGGTCCTGACAATACTAGTATTCCCAGATGCAAACTAGAACTTCCATTGGAAACTTTGATATTTTTTAGCATAACTTCACTCAGAACGTTTTGTCATTTGAGGGCGAATTGTTGTGTTGCAAAATGCATCTCAGTCAAAAAAAAACGGAATTATCCGGTGAACATTTTCGTGCGATGATTTTTTACGATTTTCGGCGTGGGTTATCGGAAAAAGTGTTTAAATTAACTTGTTTCGACTTTTGGCGATGAAGCACCATCAAAAACCACTGTTAATCGCTGGTACCAAGAGTTCAGTCTCAAACGCCGTTTGCTCCACGATGAATTTCGTGAAGGACGTCCAACTTCGGTCACATTACCAGAAACCATCGATGCTGTGCGTGAACTGATTAAGCAAGACCGACATGTGGCATACCGTAAGATTGAGGCATAATTTGACATTAGTATGACAAACATCAATAAGGTATTGCATATTCATTTGGCCGTGAAAAAATTTGTTCTCGTTGGATCCCTAATAATTTGACGAATGCTAAAAAAAGGCTCGTATGGGTTGGTGCAAAGAGATGTTAAAAAAGTATAACTGCGGTAGCTCAATGGCAGTGTATAACATTGTATAACATATAAACCCGAAACAAAACAGCAATCGACCGTATGGGTCTCTCAAGACAAGCTAAATCCAACAAAAGTTGTTCGTGAAAGAAGTACATCGGAGCAAATGATTGCGTTTTTTTAGCCATGTTTAGTGGAACGTAGAACGGTGGTATACAACCATCTGTTTGTCAACAGTGTTCGAAGATATGAGGAAAGATAATAAGAGACGACAAATCAATTTGCATCACGACAATGCGTGCTCTCACACATCAGCTGAAACGATGAGCTATTTGATCACTCAAGATGTCGAATTGATGGGCCATTCACCGTACAGCCCTGATTTGGATTTGGCAATGATTTCTTCTTATTTCCAGCATCAAGAAAATATGCGTGGTCAACGAAGAGTAATCACGAAGCAGCTGTTGAAGCGTTAAAAAATCAAGTTTTGGAGGTGTCTCAATCAGAGTGGAAAAAGTGCTTCGAAAATTGGTTTGTGCGCATGCAAAAGTGTATTGATCTTAAAGGAGAATATTTTGAAAAACAATAAAAACCATTCCCAAAGATAAATTATTGTGTTTTTATTGCCGGACCCTGAATATAAAAAGCAACCCTCGTATAAGATATTCTTATCCAGTCTGTTGTTGAAAATAGTGAATATCGGTTTAGAAAAAAGCAAATTATGAACAAAACTGAAATTACTCGTATCTTCGGAATTATATTTTTTAGAAAAGAATTTCTTTCCCTCGCTAATTTATATTGTCATTTAAGGAATCTCCGTAGACTTTTCTCCATCACATGCAAAGTACCTAATTTTTAGTAAATATTTTTTAGATTGTATGCATTGAATATCGTAACATGGGAAATTAAGAATCCGGGGGGAAAATTCCACTTCAACTTATTATAGGGGTGAGTAATGAATAAACACAATACCCAATTCAGTCAACTTAAGAACTTTTCATATGTTGGTACTGAAACAAATAGCAGCGCATGCTTTACTTATTTCCAAACTAATTTTTTTGGTGCCCATTTACCTTTAAGAATTAAATATATGTCAGTGTATTGTTTTCTCATGTCCCATATTGATTACTGTCTCAGATTTTCGTACAACTTGGAATGCTGCCAAATACAAACTTGTTTAACTATTTGTATTTCATATTCAAAATTAAGCGTAAAATCGGCCGGTACTTTTGTTCCGCCAAAGTTCTTATTTTTTCCATACCAAGTAAAGAAACGTTAACGAATGCGAACATGGTACCGGGCTTTAGACTAAAAAATGTATGCGGGTTTTCAATCTAACCTCGAAAAGTGGCATTTGTGTGTTATTAAAAAAGGAGGCTTGGTTAGGATTCCAATTTTTCCCAGGCTTTGGACTTACAATTAACGCGGGTTTCAATATAAGCTAGAAAAGTGTCATTTGTGTGGGAGTTACCAGAAGAGCAAAGATAGGTGCCCTATTTCCCCTTAGACAGTGAATAATCCTAGTGAATAATCCTAGTACACATTTTTAGCAGTATCTCTTAAGAATGTATACTTTAATATAAAAGAATATTTCTTCCACACAAAAAAAAAAGTATATATTATGCCGATACTTATTTAAAGTACTAGGGCTGGGTCATTTGTGTGGGAGCTACCAGTAGAAGTGTGGATGGAAATTCAATTCTTTTCTTTTACCTCTTTAGAATTCTAGTGAATCTTTCTGTGGATCAGGGTATTATAAGTCAGTTCCATGGCTAATGGTTAAGCTAGACCCACCAAAAATATTTAAACTAGTCCCACCTTTTAGTATACCGATCGATGTATAATCACCTGCTTATTCCATTTAACGATGTCTGTCCGCCCATCCGTCCATCTAAAGCTTGTAATCAAACTACAGGTCGGAATTGTTGCCCGATGCCCATAAAATTAGGCTGAAGTGAGTTGGACCAAGGACGGACGCCATTGAAATTAAAGAAACGCGGTTTAGATTTAGATATACATTTACACACATAAGTTCACCCATTTTTTTGTTTTTTTGCTTTAGAAGAAATACTACGTCCAAGCTTCATAGAATATAGCAAGTAAGTTTTTTCTACAAGAAAAAACGATATTATAATTGAAGAAAATCGATTCAAACTTAGATATAGGTATACGAGTAGCTCCCACAAATTTATTAAACTGATTTTAAGTTTTGCTTTATAAGCCACATTCTATACCAAATCTTGATGAAATTTTGTAGAAATGAAATTGAAGAAAAGCTGTTCAGATTTAGATATGGCTTCTCACATATGTTCAACCGATTTAATGTCTTTAGGTCTAGAAGCAAAAAAAAAAACTGAATCTTGATGAAATATGACCCAGTTCATTACGATCTAACAATGCACCGGATCGACCCGAAGCATGAATTCTACAGCAGCAACAACAACAACCAATTTTTTCCGATTTCAATCAAATTTGGGCTGACCAAATACAGGGTGGCGGAAAACCACCATTGTGGTTTGAATGTTTAATTACTTTTTAAATTTATTTATATTTTTTATTTTTATTTAGAATTTTGTGAAGCAAACTTGAGGAATTTAAAATGGAACACTACATAACAGAACAGCGATCACCAATTGTTGAATTTTATTTTAAAAATCAAGTCAATTGTAATTTTTGTAACGTGCGTACTTTTGCGCAACCCTGTTTTTGATCAAATAGTTAACGACAATGGACAAACAATCATCCTTACCATTTTACACCATATACGTCAATTTTTGTAAACCAAAGTTGTCACATTTGGAGTAATAAAAATCCACAAGCCATTGTTGAAACACCGTTCCATCCCCAAAAGGTCACTGTTTGATGTGCTCTATGAGCAGAGGGAATCATTGTCCATAATTTCTTCAAAAATTTAGACGGCCATAATGTTACAGCCAATGGGGAACGCTATAGTGTCATGATTAATGACCAGCCGCGGCGGTCACTGTCGGAAATCATTTTTAAAACATAATGGCAAACCCTTATCTTTATAATAAAGCTAAATTCTTGGCTGTAACAATTAATTACACTCTTTTTTTTTTCTTCTTGAAAACCACTTGTCTGAAAAAAAAGATAAAAATGAAACTATTTTCGCAATTTGGATGTTGGACTTAAGGTACCAAAAAAAATGATTTTTTTTTTAAAAAAATCTAAATATAATGTAATATTCTTTTGATATCTAAGTATGTTTAGAATCCATCCTGGTGGGTCCAAAAACCTTTTTTCATCGGGCTTTTCTGAACATCTAGAAATGCAGTGTTATAAGCCGGCAACGCTGTATTTTTGCTTGTTTTTCAACTTCCGGCAATCTATAAACCATTGAAATATACGTCCAAACCCCACAAAAATGTTGATAGCAGGGCTTTTATATGCCGACAATGCAATATTCTTTTTGTAAATTTTCAACGTATATAGGGTGATCCAAGTAGAGATACTTTTTTTAATAGCCTTTTTTTGACAGATCACGTTTAAGTCGTGTCATGTTGTCATATTATTTTTGTTTAGTATTGTTTGGCATTTCATCATGGAAAGCCTGAACAACATGTACAAATCGTTAAACTTTATTACGAAAATTCACATTCGTTGAGAAATATGTTTCCAAATTATGGTCAACATAATTGGCCCACATTTCTGGACCAATGGGTATGTAAACAAGCAAAATTGCCGCATTTGGGACGAAGAGCAACCAGAAGATGTTCAAGAGCTGCCACTTCATCCAAAAAAAGAACGGTTTTGTGTGGTTTGTGGGCCTGTGGAATCATCGGTCCATATTTCTTCAAAAATGATGCCGGTAAGAACGTAACCGTCAATGGCAACCGTTATCGTGCCATGATAACCGACTATTTGATGACTGAAATTGAAGCTCGTGATCTCGGCGACATTTGGTTTCAACAAGACGGCGCCACTTCCCACACATTGCATCAATCAATGGATTTATTGGGAGAACATTCGGTGAGCAGATAATTTCACGTTTTGGGACTGTTGATTGGCCACCAAGATCGTGTCAAAAAGTTAGATTTTTTCCTTTAGGGATATGTAAAGTCTAAAGTTTATGCGGACAAGCCCGCTCCGATTCAGAAAAACATCACGCGTGTCATTCGCCAGTTACCTGTCGAAATGCTCGAACGAGTCATCGAAAATTGGACTCAACGGATGGACCATCTGAGACGTAGCCGCGGCCAACATGTGATAGACATAATCTTCAAAAAATAAATGCCAAAGAATGTTCTTTCAAATGATAATAAACATTCCCCATTCATTTTGAATTTTTGTTTTTTTTTTTCTTTAAAAAAGTAGTTCAGTGGGTTGCTGACAACCGGAGGTAAAAAAAAAACGCAGCGTAACAAAAAAAACTTCAATGTGCCCGAGGCTTAAAACGATTTTTTTTACTGTTAGCAATTTTTGGCATGGCGTGAACCAGTTTTTTAGACACTTCTAAACTTTTTTGAGGGTCTCCATATTATAAATGTAGTAGTTCTTTTACAAGCACAAAAGTGGACAGCTGTGGAGTGATGGAAGTGTGTACGACTATGAGGTCGGTAAAACCAGGTTTAAACCCGGGTAAGAACATCTGAAATTTTTTAGCGGCGGTTGTCTACCTTGTAAATCCCGGCGACTTAACGAGTAAGATATTTATCTCTAAGGCATCTAAAAACTTTTTTCTAAGATGCAACAGCGCTTCGGAGCCGAAGTTAAACAGTAGGTCCTGGCACTTGTTACTTAATGGGATGTTGTGTGACGCATAAATAAGTGACCAATACGACAATTATTTCTTATCTTAAGTTGTAGTATTGAACTCAAGCTTTAATTTGATCTCTGATAAATACTTATAAATATTGACTATACTTTTCCTATAAGTTTTAAATTTTGAAAGTGTGTAACTTTTTTGTTTGCTCACTGTATGTGAATTCTATCAAATGTATTAATCATAATAAAAAGTGAATTTCTCCGATGTAAACATAACAAATTTTAACAAGAAGATGAAAATTAAGTTTCCGTTTATTTATTTTTTCAACATCAGATTTTTACATTATCACAATATCAAATTTTCGAATCATCAGTGAATAAAAGAGTGTTGTACAAATAACTGGTATTGATTTAAAAAAAAATTCAATTCAGCAAACTTAAAAATAGACGTTATGTTTGAAACATAACAATGGAAGGTTAATCACTTGTTAAAATTTTGAAAACAAACAACGATAAAAAATAATAATTGCTACATAAACAAAGCAATAAGAACAGACATCCATTCCATGATTTTGTATTTTGAAGTGGAAAGGGGGAATGTGAGCTAATAGCGTGAGATCATCGATAGATAGATACCTTTTAGACTGGCTGCCGTATTAACATATTTAGTACATACCCACCCGCAAATGCAATAGGCGTAATTGTTAGAATGTAACACATATGTTTGAAAATATATCAATTTATATATATCAATTTAAATACACCATTTTTTTCCAAAAACAAAGGAAAAGTAACGTCGAGAATTTCTAAATTGATTTCCTCGCCCACCCTTTTTATTAATATTTACCTTAGTTACTTACTTGATACGATAAACATTTTGTACAAAATTGTGGTACTAAATAGACCCAATAAAGCAATGAAACGTACGTCCAGCAAACGAATCAATTGGCGTAGTATTAATACAATTTCAAAAAACAAATTACGACTGTGGCTCTTGGTGTTTAAAGATGGACTGCTTTCCGTAAATCGACGTTCAAATGATGCATAACTCGATGGGAATGAATGAAATGATTGCTTAGAAGAGATTAAGGGGGTTCTTGGTTCTTCTTCGGCCATGATGTTATTGTATATTTTGTTTGATTTCTTGTTTTGATTTTCTTCTTTTTATTTTGTTTATTACAAAAAATAGCAACAAAAATAAAACCCCAATCAGAATTTACTTTATGACGTAGACAAATGTATGACGTATGAAAAGATGCACAACAGAGTCCTAGGCCGATATAGCCGGCAACGGTAAGAGTTAGAAGCTGAATGAACGTCATTCGCCGGCGCAGATATTTTTTTCGACTTTTTCGTATTCACCTGAAACGAAATTTTCGCTCCCGTAAGAAATCCATATAGCAAAGCAAACAAAATTTACCATTGGTAAATTCCATTAAGCTTTTTTCGTTTGGTCGTACTCAGCTGAAACGAGAAGGTGGCAATTTGCAACTGTTACAGGGATGTTTATAAGAGAAGTGTAGACTTGTTCTCCATCTGCAAACGAAAATTAATGTTTTGTCATGGAATTTTTGTTATTTGAAAAAAGAAAAACAAATGTTTTAAAATAATTTTGAAGGGGAATTTAAATGAATGGTAACAAAATAATTTATATGAAAATAAAAAACGCACTTATATCCGGTGACTTTGGAACTGATGCCCTGCAAAAGATAACAATATTGTGTGTTAATTACTATAGCCAAATAAGGTACAGCTTAAGATGAAATTCCTTGTACCTAATAACTTAAACATTATAACTTTTGAATTTCTAAGTAAAAATGATTTTTTTTCTTACGGAATTCACGGTTTTCCATTGAACAAGCCAACATGTCAAGCCAACAGGGCCATTCTTGACCAAAACTTAAACATTATAATTTTTGAATTTCTAAGTAGAAATGTTTTTTTTTCTTACGGAATTCACGGTTTTCCATTGAACAAGCCAACAGGGCCATTCTTGACCAAAGCTAAAAGTCGACTTTCAAACTAAAAACTATAAATTGTACATGATGGACGACATTAGCTATTACGAGAAACACAACAATCATTTTGGGCTAGCAGTTTTTTGTATTTAAAGTGTGCGAATTTATTCTGTTTCTGTTTCTAAATTTTACCTTTATTAAGTTCCTGTACTAGTGATCAAACGAAAGTGGATTATTAAACCGAAAATGTGGGCGTTACTGAGTGCTGTTTTTCTAAATTATTGCAAAAAAGAAGAATATCACCCATCTTGTATAATTTATGGCCCTGGTTTTAGGTTCTGGTTAATTCATTGGTTCAAAATTGGTGAATAATAGGAGCCAAAAATGTTTCATTTCATTTTATTTCTTTTTTGATATATAATTCGAATTTGATATATATACTAACAAAAAATATAAATTATTCTTAGGATTGTCCTAAAACAAAAATAGTTTGATTCATTTGAAAAAAATACGTAACATGCACAGAGATGTGGTGTATATATATGCAAAAACAGCTTTCAGTGTATAGATATTTGTTTTGTGAACCGAACCATTTTTTTTTATATATTCTTCCTGATTTTAGGCGCTTTATGTTTTTTATGTTAACGAACTTAGTACCAGGGTTCAGCAAAAAACGAAAAAATACTAGTTGTTTAAGGTTTAGCCTAGATAAATAAGACTATAAACCGAAATATTAATGTCATTTGTCTACAATTTTGTTCATGCCTTAAGTACTTGTCTCTTAAAAAAAGTTTAACAAGAAGTAAAATTGAGTTTTTGTAGCCATTTTAGGATAGCTATCGAGTACAAGTGTCTATACAGGCAATGTGCTAAAACGGTTAAAATAAATAATTTTTGTAAACAAAAAAATTAAGAATCGAGTACAGCAGTGTTTTTTTCTACAGACATGCTCAACATTTACACTTTTAGTTACAAATGACTTATCTATTGTGGTTTTGCTAACCAGTTATATTTATTAAGGCTTAACGTAAAATACCACTAATGTATCACTAATAATCGTGGCAACTCTGCACGTAACACTACCGTTATTATTGTGTTAACACTACATAGCGTAACGTAACATATTGATTTTGTTAAATGCATTGTGTATTTTTGTGTGTATAAGGATACATACCAAAATTTCCTTGCAAAAAATGGATAAAACTCGGTCCGAAGAATTAAATGAAAATAATTTAGAGAAACAAAATAGTCCAGACTTATCGGAACGACCAATTAATTCGCTAGATGGGTTAAATGTAGACACCCTTAAATATAGTACAATGTGTGGGAGCGACATTAAAATAAAATCCACAACCCATGATTCTGAAGGAACAAACAAGGAATTGGAAAACAATGCAATCGAAAGAAATAATAATAATCATCATGTTGTTCCGATTGGGGTTCTAATCGTGTTATTTACTATTTATTTGGGTATGAATAGTATACAGAAATGCTTTGTCAATTGCTCTGAAAATGAAATGCTGAAAGAATCGTCACCCGGAAGGACCATTATTTATGCAGGGCACAATTTAAGAGATTCTCCAATTTTGGAAAGGTTATTGGAATACAAAGATATATGTAAAGATCTGGAAGTATTTACCAAGGATATTAACAATACACACGATGATGGTGACGTTGAAGGGGAGGAAGAGGAGAATCTACTGATTCCTCTGGAGACTGAAATAAGCAGTGGCAGTGGTAGCGGAGAAGATTGTGCCAAGTCATATAGTAAGAAAAAAAAGAAATCTAAATATTCCATAAAGCTGCCAACTAATGGTAAACATGGTTTTCACAAAAACAATAAATCCCATATAAATAAAGCAAAATACACCCATAACGATAAAAAGGAAATACATCTAAACAAGAAAAATTCGACAGCTGAACCAATTATCTATCTATTTGCTTTGGTATTTGTATATTTGCTGCTGAAAGCTGCCTCCGATATCAACCAACATTACAAATCGGTAAGTATATTTTCTATTTTTTCTTTTAGGTTTGTTTTAGGGGTAATTCACATACACTGAGATGACTAACTGGACTGTCTTAAAATGCAATACAATACGGTTTCTTGAAAGGACAACAAAACGCGGCTACTTAGTGTTATTTTGACATATGAAAACTGTTCAATTAACATGTCTTCAGTATTCGCACTTAGCATTAGGTTTTAAGTAGAAGAAATTTAGACAATTTTACATAGATGAAAATTAGAAGATCCGACAATCATAGAACCAAAATATTTTTCCAAAATCCAATTTTCTCCAAATTGGATCTCAATAATGTTAATTTGATGTGTGTCTTAATTTTATTTAATTAATGGAATGTCCAATAACATCTTTATATTTTAATAAATAATAATATTAGATATATTAATTGTATTTAGTGTCGCATTCTTAAATATACATAATTAGATTGTTACTATGTGGAATACTTGGGGAAGTTTGAGACTTAAATTGACAGCATAAATTTACGTCAAGAATAGATTAATTTACAACTTTTAAAAGTTGACTCTATAATGGGAACATATTATTTAAAATCATATTCCATTTCCTTTCCGTATTAATCCTAATTAAGATTATTTTATGTTCTATCACTATGAATTTTTAGGATTTGTAGGATTTTTAAAAATACGCTGGACGGAAATTCCCAGGAAAAAACCCCAACTATTTAGCGAAACCAAAATAGTTTTTTTTTACAAAAAAAAAACTTGCAAGTATTGGCCATGCCTATAGAAAAAGTACTGCTGCACTCGATTTTTAAAAAAAAAAGTAGAAAAATAATTTGTTGTAGCCGTTCCTGTACTTTTCCTGGATATAGGCTTATACTTGCTACTTATCCGGGCTAAACCTTGGTACTTTTTATATCGATTTCGGTAGAATAGATGAGATGTAAAAACTGACCATTAATGGATCCATAAACAGATATGAAAAAACTCTTACACCTGAACCATGTTTCCAACGTTTATTTATTACTCGTTCAAATCAGTTTTTACGCCCATAACTTTAGACATCGGCCGTCCTTTCAAGATTCGTACACACTTTTGGATACCATAAGTAAAGTTGGATAATTTTCTGTTGTCGTTTGCAGCAAACCAAAAATGATAAACGCCTAAGGAGATGCTCTTTACAGTCGTACGCTCAGACACATAGACCGGATCGTCGTTCATCAAAAGGTATTTCCGCAAAAAGTTTGCCGAAATTTTAAAATTCTTAAGCCACCTACACACCTATCAAAGTCGTTTGAGCAAGAAACTAAAAACGCATTTAATTTCAAATCTAAATCAAAATTTGACCAAAAATTATGATTAATATCAAAACAAAGAACTATAGCTTTAAATGCAAACACTTACAAAGAGGAATTTTAATCCCGTATTTGTATATTTTAATTGTATTCAATATGTAGAAATAAGTGGCATCTTTTGAATGTATATGAATGTGATCAATATTTCATGTAAAGCCTTTTTTGTACCTATGACTATATATACTATTAAATTGTTCGTTTTAACCGGCAACCAATCATTGATCTGATATAGGGACGGACCAGAGTTCGTTCTACACAGTTCCTTGTGTGATACCTACTTTTTGTAATAACTTTTATTTCTATTTAGAGAACTTCTCCCTCGATATTGTACTCTTTTATACATTTAAATAATTAATTTCCTTGACTGAATCTTTGTATATAATTTATTATTTTCATTTCATTTAAAATATATACTCGTACATACATATCGCTCGTTTCGTGCAGAGCAGTCAAAAATCAAAATTCAAATGCTTTTAATATAAAAAATATGACGCTGTTGCACGAAATAAGCAATTGGGGCAATAATCAAAATTTTATACATTCTGACTTCAGCTGTTAGTTTCTTTTCTATACTGCCGAGAGACTTTAATCGACAATCATCCTTGTATTATATGCATTTTGAAGTCGTGTCGAACTTCTGTCGGATTTGTTTCGATTATTAGTGGAATTTAACAAAAATAGTCTCAGTAAACTTTTTCAGCGTTTCTTATTTAGTTATAAAAGTAAAACTAAAGGGTGATTCATTCATTTAGATTTGTTATACCCCACGCAACTCGCGTGGGTGTACCAGAAGGATTGTGGCAATATAACCAATTTTTATGCCTTAGAAAGTTTTGAAAAACAGTATTGCCACATACAGTAAACGTCAAAACGTTTGCAGGGCCTGAAACGCCATCTCCGATGTTTAACAATGAAAAACAATCACTAAAAGAATCATACTTATTCTTATCAAGGATTTGAAAAATGTATGAGTGTCGGCGATCAGAAGATGCGAAATCTATTCAATTTGTTTTTAAATTGGATTTATATTCGCCCTTTATGAACAAGTAAAAACGTTGTGTTTAAACATGTTCAATTATACAATCTACTAAAGTTTTTAAATAAATTGTGCTTTTTAGTTGAAAAAAATTGATACTCGAAATACGACTACGTCTTAAATACTATGGGTGAATGCCGATGGGACTACCGAAACGCAGTTGTTGCTAGTATTGTCATTTGAAGTATTTATTTCGTGATTTTTCACTATAGAAAAAGTTACAAGAAATATGAATCCCATTAAGAACAATTTATTGATTTTTTTTTAATTGTAATCCTAACGACAATATATTTTGAGAATCGTCATTAAATATTTCAAAGCATTTCGACAGTTACTTAATGATTGTAAAATGTTTTTTTTCGCAGCGAAAGGCTTCTTCTAGCTTTTTAATTCCAAAAATGTAGAAAATTTTGATTTTGGCTCATTTAATATTTGGTTTCTTTCCGCTATTCGATGTGTAAGTCAATCAATCTTAATGCAAACCGTAAAATGTTTTAAATGAACACTCGTATGTTTCTAATCGTTATATACGTGTTTTCATCACTCATTACTTATTTCTCCATTTCCTACTTGTAACTCTCCTATTCAGTAATCAGTGTGGTTTCTATTGTCTCTATGTACGATGTACTTTTTTTGTATATGAAGAGAAGTTGTATATAATACTTATGAGCAAATTACCTTTTTAACAAACCAACCCACCCAACTACCAACATTAGAATTGGCTTTAAAACAAAAACAACAACGCCTAATGGCTCTTTCGCGATCCATCAGCATTGAACAGCAGCAGATGCAACATCAATACCATCACCACTTAGAGGTTTCTTCTCCTCAGAGAACTCCACCAACACCTCCCACACAACCTTCCCCATCAATACGCACTACAACATCCAGTAATTGGCAACTATTAAGACAACACATGTCTGTAGATAATTCGGATATCTCTGCGTCTCCTCTACTGTCAAAACCAGGTAGGTGTTTTACCACATCTCTCACAAAAAAAACTACAGTTATTCAATATTGATTTAATTTGTTAAAGAATTTTTCTCAACGATGAATAGACGTTGTTCAGTGCCAGTAGCACTGAATTACCAAAGACAAGCTCATAAGAATCCCTCCATTTCTTTGGGTATTAAAACAGATCCTTTAGCACACAGACGTACCTCTATAACAACGCCCTCGGACGCAATAGATCCGTTGGCCATGGAAACTAAACGTAGAGTACGCATGATTAACAGACACTAAGATGTTCGTAAAAAAGTACATTTGATTTCATTGAAAGACGTTCAGATTATGAAACAATTTTACAAAAATATATCGATTTTATTCGTAAACTATCGTAAATGTGGTACATGTATGTAAGTGTTAACGTGTAAACGTAAATGGATGTGTAGTACGAGTAGTAACAATAGCAGGAGTAGTTTATGTTTAGGATCCTATTTAAATATTAAACGCATATATATATTATATGTATATGTAAAAGTATCTGTGTGTGTGTTATTATTTACAACTATGTTATATAAATAAATCATTAAAAATAATTCAATTAGCGTACACATTAATTCGTTAGTTTTTCCTTTTTGTCTATCTAATAAAAAAACTATTGTAAATAAGGTTTATAGAAGTGAAAACAAATTTCAATTGGATTACATTTTAAAACTCTTATTCGGAGGCAATTATAATTTACTTTATATTTAGTAGAAATGTAAGTGTGTATTCTTGATAATGTTGTTTAAAAATTTACATATTAATTCGGAACTAATCTTATTGAATATTTTAAATAATAAAAAATAAAAACACTAAACACTAAAAGGCAAGATATTTGAACAGTAATTATTTGTCAATATATTGTGTGTGGTTCGTTCAAAACCATTGTAAAGTTTTGGAATACTTTGCTTTGTCTTACTTTAGTTTTCTTTAATTTGTGAAACGACACATTTTTGGAAGACACTTGGGTGACCGAAGGATAGATTTGAATAAACGAATCGGTGTAAGGCCGCTTTTGTTATTGCTATCTTTCAACACCGTATATCTCTGGACAATGCTAGGCTGAAAGGCGATTAGGCTAACTAAGTACGTCATTGCCTTCGTAAAGGCTTTCGCAACTTTCCAACAAACGTAGAATGGGTGATATATCATATGGATACAATTGTCTAGACACCAACCGGGATATTTGTAATCTTAATCTTATTAGAACACCCATAGCTTCGTCTAGGATCGTTGAACCCATACCAAAGTCATGGCAGCTTTGTACAAACATAGACCAATTCATGCGGATGTACTTAAGAAATCGCAGCAAGTACAGCAGAAAACAGGTCTCGTTACTAACCAGCAAATCGAGCAGTAAATCGGAACTATTCGATATCATTTTGAGGAACTCTAGGAATGTGTAAACCGGATTTAGCATTGAAACCAATTCGGGGAATGCATTATTGCGAAAAGAAATGCCAGCCGTGACGTCCAGCGTACACACCATGGCCTCGATTAGATGATCGTCTTGGTCATCAAATAAATGTATTAGAATTTTGCTAAAGTGACATTCGGGATGAAATTCCAAAGTGTGTTTAATAAATGATTCCAGTTTGCGCAAAACATCGCGAATGGACCTTTCAATTAAAACCATGTCTTGGAAAGCATCGTAGTCCGTGGAATCGATAGATGAATCGGAAGAATCGCTACGTATTTCCTTGACAGTGACTGCTATTGACTTTAGCACTAATAGGACGATTTTTTGCAAAATCGTTTTGTCCATTTCAATAACTTCACCCGCATTCAAAGCACTCGATGCGGAATTACTGCCGTATTGATGCTGCATCGAGTCCATGGCATACATTACTGGTTTCCTCTTGAAGCCAATCAAACCCACAATATTTTCTGGCTGCCTGCGAGGTAGAGATTCTAGTATTCGAAAGTCCTTAACATGCCGGACTATCTGGTGCGCTAACATGCATGTTTCATCCGGTAACATATCTTGCAATGCCAGTGTAGAACCATAGCACAAGGCCTCATTAAACAGACACAGCATTTGTTTGTAGACGGTGCATGATAGATTTTGATTTAGCAACAATTCAAATTTATCCAGTTGTGCATAGAATGGTAGCGTTTCCACTATCGAAAGATTGGCTTTTACTGAAATTATATTCTCCCAGAGTTGTAGAAAGTTTAAAATACAATTTTCGGCGTTTTCGACATCTAAATGGTTGGCAATTAAGGCGGACATATTTTTGACTAAGGCAGGCCATTTATTTTCGAGTATTTTGATGGTAATACACTTAAGATGCGTCGTATCGAAACTTTCCGAATCGGTGAGGGTGACCAAATGGCATGGCTGATCTAAAGCGGTATGATGTGGAATTATTCCGGTAAAGTTGTGGTTTCCCGCGCTGTGCACACCCGTCGTACTTCCATGAGAAAACATAGACGAACTACTGCCACTAGAAGTACTATCGAGGTTATCCGTTGAACGATAATGTACGGCAAAGTAGTTACTCTCTAGAGAAGGTTGTTGCGTTTGAAAATGAAGATAACCATGATTATTTTCTCCTGCGGCAGGTGTGGTTGGCTCTGGTATACTATGTGTTTCAGCAATTTCCTCTTCCAGTGGATGCAAGTCAATATCTTTCCATTCCACAATACGTTTGATAATCTCCAAGCTGAAATGCATTTTCTGGACGGCGACATGATCAAGCCGATCAAAGTTAAACAAATTATCAACCAATTTCTTAAGCCAATCGTCATCCATCTCCTGCTTAGCTATAACAAGAAATGAAGCCAGGACACGCCCTGCTAAAAACTGTACATACGTATTACTATAGCCCGCCAATACGATTATCTCGTCTATCAGGTTGTGATCATTACGTATCAGAGCATCACATACATCCATAATGCGGGCACATATAAATCCCTTTGAGTTCTGCTTTAGATATATATCAAAAAGTAACTGTAGATTTGAAAGGAATTGCAACAGTTTATTCGTGGGCCATTCACTTAAATTTGCAACACGTTTTTGGCCATTTGCATCTGTTGAATAATGGGATTGGAATGGTTTTCTTAACATACGCTCAGAGACGCCGCACAAACACTGCTTGTTTAGCGAATCTTCAAATTCACGCATATCCTGTGCTGCACTTATTTCATCAAGTTTTAGTGGATTCGCAGCCAATGTAGCTGAATGAGGTGCGGCTAAAGTAGGTGCAGAATGGCAGGTGGGTCCTAAACTATTCTGGTGGACTCTGTTATTAGAGCTGGTGGCAAATGCTGAGGACAATGGCAACAGATCTGGAAGCGCAGCTCGATCCACTTCATCAGCAGAATGATCTGTGGAACTGCTACAGCCACTTGAAGCACTAGCCACCATATTGTGGTCTTTATGTGTAGATGTGGACGAATTCAGTTTGCTGGATATGGGCAAGATACTGACCAAATTTTGGACATTTAACAGTTGCGTAAGTGAGGCTGCTCTAGAACTAGTAGGTGTGGATGATGGCGAGCTGCTAGATGAACATGGTGAAGACGAAAGTGATGAGCACATAGCTTTTGAATCGCCTGTATCAATGACATCGGGGGGCGACAAAGCTGTGCTCGCCATTGTTGAAGTCGTCTTATTGCTACCATTGGCAGGCCTGATCTTCTCAATTTTTTGTCTTTTCGTTTGTGGCTGTTCATTGTTGTTTGTAAGTGCTGACGATGAGTGGATACTGCTAATATTTGAAGTTGTGTTATTATTCGAATTCTGTGCTGCGGAAGGCATCCCCGTTGCTATCACAAAGTTGATGTCTCCTATATGATTAGTTTCTTGCTGTGAGGACATAACTTTGACAATTTCCCAGACGTTCCCGACGTCCGTCCTTCAACAGTAAACAGTAGTAGTTTACGACGTCTTATACGCGTTCAGTACCAAACGCTTATAATTCTCTACAAATCAAGAAAAACAGAATAGTTAGTATCACTTCAACCGCATTTGGTTATTTAAACTTAAAAAAGCCGCGCAAAACTCACACAAGCTTCATAGCAGTACCCATCACAGCAGCTCTGAGTATGAGAAGCAATACTATATGATGCCACCAATGGGCTACTGTGCTACGCAGCTTCACAAGGTTACGTGTGCATTTTGCTTTGGCGGAGTAACATTTAGGTAGCAATCCTTTTTGTTTGTTGAATTTGACGTGATTTCAGTCATTTACTATGATTTTCAAGGATATTTTGATTGTTTTTCCTCAAATTTTATTTACCTTTTTTAAGTGTCACTGTTTTGTTTTTGATTTCAGTTTTTCTGCACAACAACTGATTTGTTGTATCATTCCCAGTACGTAAGCACCTCATGTTGTTGTATTACTTCAAACATTTTTCGTACTTTTATAAGCAATCTTATTTTTAACAAACAACAAAACAACAATTAAATATTAATAAAGAATAAAGCAAAATAAGTCAGAGCAGAATTTTTTTACTTGATTTCTTGACTTCTTAATTACACATTACGACGTCGCCATCTTGCTTTTGACATTTACAGTGCTGCATCTGGTCAATGTTGCCAAGCCTTGTGGAAGAAGTCGCCAATCGGACTTGTAAAACAGTCGGTTTAAACGGGCGTTCACACTAAGTGGCATGTAGCATACACTCGAACAAGTAGGGGATCAGTTGTACAGTATCAGCTTTCTTTTATGGTTAACTAAAAACACATTTGCCATCAAACGATATTGATGTCTGTGCTCCAGTAAGAACCAAAAAGTTTCAATTTCATTAAAAAAGTTCCATAAGTTTTATTTTTTTGGTTTATTTTCACGAGATAGGGGATATTTAAATCACCACCTTATCAAGAGAATTCAAAGAAATGGAACGATATTCTGATTTAATACAGGTTTATTATTTTATTCCGATTCAATAATTGTATGCCTAATAATGTCTAAAACGCCATCTCATGTACTCGAATCTTTTTGAGTAGAACATTCTCTAAGAAAGTTTAAAGTTCGAAACTAAGGAGAAGCTACTCTTTTTTAACGATTTTTGCACCAATTATTCGTAAAACTAAAAAAGTAAAAAAATGCTTATGCACAACATGGCGAAACAGTTGACAATGCACACTAAAATCTTTTTACAACACGTTGTCTGAATGTGGAGTCTTTACAGAGGTGGAAAAGATGAATTGTATTTTCGTGGAGTTGTTTGAAGAAAACTTGAAAAGTGAGATTTACAGCAGTAGTTCTCATACGTTTGGTGAGAACCTGCTCTTTAAGAGTTCAATTTTTCTTTTAACAAGATAATAGCAGTGTGCAGCCACCAAAACCAATGTCACTTTGCCATTTTATAAAAAAAATATATATTTCTAAGAGAAACGTAAATTTAGAGTTTAACTGCGTACCGCTGATAACAAATCAAATCAAAAATGTTCATTCGGTTTTTGTTTACACACGCAAACACGTGTGTTTCATATGGTAACACAAATTTAACAGAAAACTCCGTACTGCCCTTTACAATGAAGTTAATAAATAAATATAAAAAAATCCACAAAAAGGGGCAATAGAATTTCCTAAAACATCAATGTTTTTCGTAACAAAATTGCCTACTTCTTCTTCTACAATAAGAAAACAAATGTCATTGCATACTCAAGGCAAACTTTACCGGGTGGTTAAATTTTAAGGGCCGATGTTGAATGTGAACCACACCTAAACGTCAATTTTTTTCTGCATTTCGTTTGTTATTTCTTAATTTCAGACTAACTCAATTTGTGCAACGTGTTGAAGTTATTCAGACTTATTATAAATGGGCGTTCAAATCAAAATGCATATCGTGCACTTCGTGATTTTTTCATTTCATTTCTTTATTGACATGTAATTCGAAGCCCATTGGGGCCTATTGAAGCTAAATTACAATTACATCATAAACTACTAGAAAAAAATCAGTATAAAATCAAAAAAAAAATAATATAAAAAAATCAAATAATCCTAATTTTTCCTAATAAAAGAGAGAAAAAACCTGATGAAAGCATATAAGTGATAATCAAGAAACCAAAGAAAAAAACATATAAGTAAAAGCATTACTCTGTTCTTCTGTTCGTCTTTAAACTGCTTGGCAAAATGTTAAATAGTCGGGCTACTCTTACGAGGAATGATCGATCCATAAGCGGTGTTACCTTTGGAATAATTAACTGTCAGTTGCGAATTGAGTGACTGAAGACAAATGAATTTGCTAGGAACAAAGGAGATTGAAGTTTGTATATCTTGTAAAAAAAATATAGCAACCGAAGGTGCACAAATTCCACAAAGGAACAGCCTAAAAAGTCATTCACAAACGGCGATATGTGAGCATACGGTTTAACAGAATATACATAGCGCATAACTCTATGAAGCACTGTCTTTATAATATTCGTATTACTTTGAGTAGTTCCTGTATATACCTCTAGGCAGTACAAAATATTTGGCATAATTGAGCCATGAACCAGTTTTGTTTTTACCCAACGAGGTAAAACTAAATTCGTGTTGTATAGTTGACGAAGTGTGAAACTAATACGTGAAGCAATACTGCGAATATGCTGCTCAAAGCAACATTTGTTATCCAGTACTGTTCCCAAACACGTAATACTCTGAACGAATTCTATAGACGTACCATTGTATTGCAAATCTAGGTTGATAGAAGATGATGATGAAAACAGTATTGCCTTTGTTTTAGAAGGATTACTACTAGGCTTGTTAGAGGACATCCATACGCTTAATAATTTTAAAACATAATTAGTTTTGGCTTGTAAAACATCCAAATACTGGATTTCTCCGCAAAATAATAGCTGAACATCATCAGCAAAAGAGTATGGTGTCGCCTAGACTTTTGAAAAGGTCATTAATAAACAGCACAAACAAAATTGGACCAGGAACAGAGCCCTGAAGGACCCCACTCCTAACAGACAAAACAGACGATGCGACTCCATTGACACGAACAAACTGCTTTCTACGACATAAATAAGAAATCATTAAACTACAGGCACTTTTCCAAAGTCCATAATCTTTATGCAATTTATTTATCAAAATTCCATAATCTACCCTATCGAAGGCTTTTTCTAAATCCAAAGACAAAACCATACACATTTTTTGATCATGAGTATTCTTCCTTATTGAGTCAGTAAGGCCAATTAAAAGAGCAGAGGTACTTCTGTCGTTCCGGAAACCACATTCACAATCATTAAGCAGCGATTTACTCTCAATATGGTCTAACAACTGCCGCTTAAGAATATTTTCCACAACTTTTGACAGGATGGGAAGCAAAGAAATGGGTCTTAAGTTATCAGGAGAATTCAAGCTTGACTTCTTTTGAATTGGTGTCACTATGGCTACTTTCCAATCATTAGGAAAGCAGGAAGTCATTATTATAGTGTTCACTAAATGAAGAAGGTGATTTTATATTAACGGAAATACTACTTTAAGAAATTTCCGGTCAATTTAATCGTCCAAATGTGCGTTCAATCGAAAAAATCGTGCAAAAATTTGAGCAAACAGGGTCTGAAGAAGATGTGATAACACAAGTGCATGCTCGTACTGCAGAAAATATTGCTGCTGTTCGCAATAGTGTGGCTGAAGAGCCGCCTACCTCAACTCGTCGTCGTGCCAACAATTGCACGTCTCAAGCTCGTCGTTGATGAACATTATGCATAATCCTCTTGACAATTCCAAACGTCGTCAATGGTCAGAATGGTGGCAAAAAATGGCAACAGTGCATGATCGACCCTTAAAATTTAACCTACCTATATTAATTAGTTAAAAATTAATTCCTTAAAAAGGACTTAACTGCTAGACGTTCTCGCTTACGTGGCACAAAAAACTGACCGAATGGCCAACACACAAATCGATCAATAGTCAATATGCACATGAAGGTGGGACTCATGGATCGTAGGGGTCAAAAAAAGAGCTCTTATAGTCAAAGAGGCGACCATTGGTAAGAATTGCATATGGATACTCTAATTAAAGCCGGCTTCACTACAAATCCAAACGTAATTTACTTCGAAAATTTGGCTGAGATTTTTATCAGACGTATGGCCGAAATGATCTATAAAAATTAACTCTACAATTTACGGTGGAGCGTATATAAGTTTCACTCTGGCAGAACGTTCCAGGGTATTTACTTGTTTTAATTAAGTTTGGACAACTTTTTAAACAAATATACTGGGACCATTGGCTCGGACCATTGAAATTGCTAGAACCATTGACAGTCCTCGAAGGAATGTACAAAATGCATTAAGATATCAAATGAAATACAAACCATGTGAAGCCATAAATAGAAACACTAAGCCTAGAAAGATCACAAGTGTGGAAGATAGGTAGATGGTTGATGATTCGTGTCAAAAGTTGCTATAAACGCCCAGTTGCGATAGCTGAGCCCAGGAAATTTGTCGAATGCATTGTTTTAAATCATTCAAGTACAAGTAGAAATCTGTAAAATATGTACAATGTTGAAAGGGATTACTTTGTGGAGCAACTCTGGTAAGAAAAGCGTTTTTTTTACTTCTTTATGTGACGGTTTCCATTGACCTACATACTTGGCATACAAATCTTCTTGAATTTTAACAATGTATGTATGTTGAACACATATGGGCTGCTGTGGTGTAATGCCAGTAAACCCAGGTTCAACCCCGGGTCAGAACGTCCAACAATATTTCCACTGCCGGTTTTCACCCCGTAAGTGCTTGTACTTTACGAGTAAAGCCTATTATTCACCTAAAACAAAATTTTCGTTACCATAAGAAGTACATGTAGCAAAGTAAACGAAATTTACCATCGGTAAATTCCTTTTAGCTATTTTCGTTTGGTGGTACTCTGCTGAAACGTAAAGATTGAGGAATTTGCTACTGTTGCAGGGATGAATATAAGAGCTGTGTAGACTTTTTTCACCATCTGCAAACGAAAATAAATGTTCTGATACTTGTTTGATCAAAAATTTTTTTGACATTTTCAAAAACAAAGTTAACAAATGTTATGAAGTCATTTTTGAGTGTATTTAAATAAATATGATTAAAATCATTTTTTGTAAATGAATAACGGCCGCTTCATCTACACTAAAAATCGTCAGTGTCGAGATAAAGGCAAAACTCCTAAGCAAAAATTTCGTTTTAGGTGAATACTAGGTTTAAGAGATTTATCTCTAAGCCACGTAAAAACTTCTTTATAAAAATGCATTAGCCGTTCAAAACGGCTGCCGCCGCCGAAAATTATTAATCGGCCTCAAACTCTTGTGTCGTGTTAACATTTTTATGTGAATGATTGCTTAAAAGAAAGTAGAGAATTTTGTTTTTCATTTGACATTGAAAGGTTCTACGCTCTGTCGTCGCTGGAGTAGTTATCCGAAATTCAAATACAAAATTTCAAATCGTCCAGTTCATTTATCGCAATTAACTTGGTTGGCCGTACGCTTCTCGCGCTCTTTGCAATAAGTTTCATTTTGAGTTTTTGTAAATCTTCTAACTATTTTTGTGTGTGTACTTAATTTTTAATTGACATCAGCAGTAAAATGGCTGGACCACTACCACTTTTAACATCGGAAGCCGTATACAAGAAATTGGAAGCTTACTACAAAGAAAACGGCGAAAAGATTAACATCAAGAATCTTTTCGACAATGATGCTGAGCGCTTCAATAAATTCAGGTATGTCAAACATATGGTGCCCGCCCGTACTTGTGAGAGAATAACTATGGTCACCCTACCCGACCGGTAATTTTTTTATTTTGCCAATCGTGAGCAAATATTTGTGCTCCTAACATTTTAAACAATTTAAATTGTGTAGGGGTTACGGCCAAGGTCATGTTATTGAACTTGAGGAGGCCCCACCGAGAGCTCTAACAGCTATTACATGACATTGTGGTTTCTTACACGTAGCTTCCTCCTTTAGTTGTGTATACGTCGTATATACACACACACACCCAATGGGAAAATTGAGAATTGCCGATGTCGTCCTTGCTCACGTTCATTGGTATCAATAGCGAATAGTAATAGTGCGTTTTAATTGCCCTTTCACTTTTATTACAAACAAACTTCTATATATATACTCAGATATATGCATGTAGGGTGAAAGGGGGGGGGGGCGACATGATGCAATTAGCATGTTAAACATACTCGCATGTTTTGTGGTATAACAACAACATTGTTTTGTTGTCTACTACACAATTTATTACTGCTCAATTGTTCTTGAGCAGTAATACATATACATATATATAGATAGATTGTACCATCTGTCACCGCTATCACGAAGGTATACATACAAATTTCTGTTGGTTAATCAAATTATAAATCAATAAAAAGATATGAATAATTTCTGATGAAAGAGCTATCGAACTGGAAGCAATTCTACATACGAATATTACCAATTGTCTCTGTCCATGTTGTATTATTTTTAACTTCAGACACTATGCACTTGGTTTGTTTAACAAATCAATTTAATTTGCACAATGACCAAAGGTTAAAAGATGTATTTTAATTTTTCTCTCACATATATAGTTTGCGCATTAGCACTCCCAACGATGGTGATATTTTGATTGACTACTCCAAAAATCGTGTAACGCCTGAAGTATGGAGCCTTCTTTTGGAGTTGGCCAAAGTCAGACATGTTCCTGAGGCCCGCGATGCCATGATGTCCGGTCAAGCTATCAATATAACTGAAAACCGGGCCGTCTTGCATGTAGCCCTGCGTAACCGCGGTGATGATGCGATTTTGGTCGATGGGAAGAACGTCATGCCCGATGTCCGAGCTGAACTGACCCACATGAAGGAGTTCACCAACCAAGTTATTTCTGGTGTATGGAGAGGTTTTACAGGAAAACAAATCACCGACGTCGTAAATATTGGTATTGGTGGTTCTGATTTGGGACCACTCATGGTCACCGAGGCACTGAAACCCTATTGCAAAGGTTTGCACTCGCATTTTGTGTCCAATATTGATGGCACCCATATGGCTGAGGTCTTGAAGAAGGTAAACTACGAGACCACGCTCTTCATCATTGCCTCAAAGACCTTTACGACGCAAGAAACAATCACCAATGCCACATCAGCTAAGAACTGGTTATTGGAACAAACCAAAGATGTGAGTGTGTGTGGTTTTTGGGGTTTAAAGTCTGATTATAATTTTTGTTTTACTTTTATTATTTTTTAGCCTGCGGCCGTTGCCAAGCATTTCGTGGCCTTGTCAACCAATAAGGAAAAAGTCACCGAATTCGGCATTGATAGCAAGAATATGTTTGGTTTCTGGGATTGGGTTGGTGGCCGCTATTCTTTGTGGTCTGCCATTGGCTTATCTATTTGTTTATCAATTGGCTTTGAAAACTTCGAGCAGCTTTTGGAAGGCGCCCACTTTATGGACAAACATTTTAAGACGGCTCCACTTGAGCAGAATGCTCCTGTAATTCTTGCTCTCCTTGGCGTTTGGTATTCGAATTTCTACAATGCCGAAACTCATGCCATGTTGCCGTACGACCAATATTTGCATCGTTTCGCAGCATATTTCCAACAAGGCGATATGGAGAGTAACGGCAAGTTTGTTACCAAGACTGGATCCAAAGTGGTTGATTACAATACTGGCCCCATTGTCTGGGGTGAACCGGGCACAAACGGCCAGCATGCTTTCTACCAATTAATTCACCAGGGTACCCGTTTGATTCCATGTGATTTTATAGCTCCAGCTCAAACCCATAATGCTATTGCTGGCGGCGTCCACCATAAAATTCTACTAGCCAATTTCTTGGCTCAAACTGAAGCCTTGATGTCGGGCAAAACTTCCGATCAAGCTAAAGCCGAACTTCAGAAGGCTGGTATGTCCGGCGAAAAGTTGGAACAAATCTTGCAGCACAAGGTGTTTATTGGCAATCGTCCCACCAACTCGATTGTTGTTAAGAAGGTAACACCTTTCATTTTGGGCTCTTTGATTGGTAAGTTATACATTGTTTACGCCATTACATTCGATATCTCATTGCCTTTTTGTCTTTTTAGCTATGTATGAACATAAAATCTTCACACAAGGCATCATTTGGGACATCAACTCCTTCGATCAGTGGGGTGTGGAATTGGGTAAACAATTGGCCAAGGCCATTGAACCGGAATTGGCCAACAAAGATCCTATTTCCTCGCATGATGCCTCCACTAATGGTCTAATTAATTTCATCAAGTCGAATTGGTCTTAAACTACGACTCTACCTTTGTTCCTTTTCAAATAGATGTGGAAAAGAACGCACATAAATACTGCTTATACTCATTTGGTTTAAACAAATCCTTTAAAATAGCACAAAATTTCGTTAAAGAATTGAATGGAATTTAAATGGTGGGTTAAGTGCAATTTATAGGATTATTTCCTTAATCTCTGATTTCCAATCACACAAATTTATATCATATGTTGCTTTTACATATACATTAATTTAGGATGTCCTTTAGAGTTCTTATAGGTTTTAAACAAAACAAAACAACAAAACTAATACCATCATTATTATTGGCTTGCATTGTTGTCATACAGGAGAAAACAAAACGTGTATTGATTGTTGAAAATAATTGTCATATGTACTTCATCAAAAAATGAAAAGAATATATCAATAAAGAAATACAAAATATTTGTTAGATGTTTAAAAAAGTTGGATCTGTATTTTCATTTCTCTTCAATCACTGAAGGGTCGGGCTGGGGTATGATCATCGGTCACAGACGAATTATAAGACTACTTATAAATATACGCAAACTTAACTATTACGAAGACAATTTGTTTCTCTAAAATCGCTTAGCTTTTCGATAATAACTAGATTTCCATATCTTCTTCATCGTCTTCATCCGCACGATCCATATTATCATCACCATTCTTAGGAATATCATCACCTTCTTCCCATTCATCATCAGAGGACGATTTATTGACAGCATCATCCAAGTCGGAATTAGACGAATCTAAAAAACAAATCATTTACATAAATTTGTGGGTATATGTTATGTAATAACGAGTTAGTGGGAATTTAGTAATTTACATTCTAATACAATACAACCTATGGAAAAAGTGACAGTGACTCACAGTAAAAAAGAACATCTTTCCCATATCCTTAATTTTTCAATAGACCACAGAAAAAGTCAATTATTTGCAGATACGTTTCAGTTATGTTTCTGTCAACCTATAGTCTCAAAATCTGAACTAGCGCCATGAAACGAACAGCCATCTACCTGTTTAGGGATACTGATATAAAGAAGATGTGCAATAAGTTTAAAAACCCAGCCTGTGATTGTCATTAGCAAACATATTGGTAAGAGCTTAAAACATATCTTGGGATGGAATTAGAGCCTGACCGAAACGGATCCTTTTGTGACAAAGCCGGCGGGATTGGCCTTAAGGGGCGTTGGCCATCGCTTGGTAATGGCTCCAGTTGCGATGGCGCATTTTGGTTGAAGCTATCACAGCGAGTATCATGACAAAGCCGTATAGATATCGCCCAAAGATGGATATTTTTTCTTTGCAATAAATGATTATTATTTCTTCGAACCCACGACAGCACGTTATATGCACCGGACCGATCTAAAGCAGCAAATCTTCGGACAAGGCTGTCACCACGGCATCATGTGCCGCTATAACAACAACACTTTTATGTCTAAGCCCATTTGTCATAGAAACTGCAGGTCTACGATTTTCATTTTTCGATTGTTTTTTAAGATTATTTTCTGCGTTTCGTTCCGTTTTGTTGTCAGTAGATTATAAACACCGATTTGAAACACTAACACTAAAGTCTACGAGTATGTAATATTTTCTCACAGCTGGTAAAACCAAGCGTTCGTTGTTTGCATAGTGAGATAAGAAATGATTAGTTTAGAAAGAGTGCGCAAAATCATTAAAAAAAATCAAATTTGAATTCCTAGTGGCGTTATTTTATTTAGAATGTCCCCATTGTTCACTATTGCTATTGTTCGTTTGTTTTTCCAGGAGGGTCGTTGGGTCCATGAATCCTAGATGTAATTTTAAACAGATCTTTAAAACAAATGACCGTTTGTGGATCGCCTTGGTGTGATTGTTAGTGTGCCAGATTTAAATCCAAGAATAACATCTAAAAAATCGGCTGGTTTTCCACCGCGTTAATGCCAGTGTCTCTACCAGAAAGAAATTAATTTCTGAGAAAAGAAAAAAGGTCTCTCTAGAAAACATAAGCCATTCGAATCTGACACAGTAGGTTTCTGTCAGTGAGTATAAAAATTAAATCGTACACAGCACCCCGATTTTAGAGAAGTTTCCCGCTATTTCCTTAATGGGATGTTAAGGTAATTATGTATCCTATGGGGGTGGGTATACAAAAAGTGTAGTTGATTTATATTTGTTTAGTTTGTGGCATTCTTATCTCAATGAGCGTTCAAATGCATCACCATCCTTTGACGAGTTAATACCTAACAAAAATTTATGTAAAAGCCTCACATTTGAAAAGCTATAATAAAAATTTAAAAATTCTTGTAAAAGATGCTGATCGCAAAGTATGTATGTCAAAGTTATGGCCTCTTTAGAAGAAGTGCATTTGTAACAAGGACTGCCAAATATGTATGTTTCTTACAAATATTCTAACGTGAAAAAGTAATTTGCACAAGCAGTCTTTATTTGATGCCACTGTTTGGCAATCTACTTTATGTCCACACAGTATGTACTTAGTAGATTGCAGATAAATTGTCTTTGTTTATTGGTCAAATGATCCTTAACTTTGTGTAAATGAGAATAGCGTTTTCTAAGCGACATTTTCCGGCAATCAAATTCTTTAATTGAATTGAACTTTGTAGGTGGTTTCTTTTTAAATCCATGTTTCGAAATCGCCTCATCTTAAAGGGCCATTAGTATTACTCAGATAGTAACTTCATCCTAGCTGGGCAAGACATTCCTGGGAATTTAAGCTTTATTAAATAAGTGTACAAGAAAATCATAATATAAATTCGGCTCAGGCCTTTTTACGCCTAAAACGGAACCCGGGCCGATTAACTCTTCTTGGCAGTAGCCAAATATTCGATCAGACTAAAAGGGTCATTAGTGTTACTCTGATAGTAACTTAATCCTAGTCTGGGCAACACATTCCTGTAAATTTAAGCTTTCTTATATGCAAGTAAAAACATAATACAAATTTTGCTCGGGCCTTTTTACGTCAAAAACGGATTCGGGTCCTAATAACACTTTTTGGTAGTAGCCAAATATTCGATCCCACTATACATAGAATGTAATTTTTATTGCCATTTCTATATAAGTATACCAAAATAATATTTAACGTCCATATTTAACATCATGTTGGTTACTTTACCGCCGCAAAGGTTTTAAGTGTCAAAACCAACATGTCTGCAAACTGATTAAAAATATATGCAGGAGGCATGTATTATCAAAGGAATTGCAAAAGTTGACTTTGATCCCGATAACAACAACTTGTCACAATCGCTCAAGTGACAATGAAAATCGTATTCTAGGGATCTAAATAAAAAACTTTGCACGAGTAACCATACCTCTAAAACGAATACGGATGTCCCGACTTTTTACCCATAGGGTCAAATTTTGAAAAATCCCACTTTGACCAAAAAATTTTAAATCGACCCGCCCTAATGCAAACTCTATGTGATGTGTAGTATTGAAGTCTATTCTCGGGGACTTATTCAACTCTATCAGCGTGGCTTTAGACCGAATAATCACACAACGAAGGACCTGAAAGGAAACCCAAGTATATAATCGACACATACCATCGATTATTTAATTGCCCTCGGTACCCCGAAAACAGGAAAACGTTTAAACCTATGCCTGCATATGCGATCCCAGCAAATCGTGTACAGATATGTTTAATAAAGCAACGTCTCTCAATAACTTACCAATACAAGATATTTCAAATACTTGCAAGGCCCTTTTTCACGTGAACGAGGGCAAGTGATGCAACGTACATATCCATGCAACAAACGCCGCGATAAAAATGACAGTAAACTATATAATCGGTTCTGAACAATAGCAGCACCGAAATTAAAAGAATAATACTCACACACTCAAGGGGAATTTTCTCTTAAATTAGCCCCATACGGAAAATACAAGCTTTTGGCTTAGAGATAAATCTCCTAATTGCACACTACCATCACACCATGGCGGCCCGCAAATATAGAATAATTTTGCTGACAAACAAACGTTGCTTTGGGCTAAGCGAGTAACGAATATATGACATATTTTGCCTGGGCCTCTTTCTGGTGACACAGCGTGGATAAACTAAATACACGTACATACGGGGTTAGGCGATTGAAGTGCAACTATTGAAACGGCCATATTTTTTTGTTTGAAATTATTTTTTATTATTCGATTTACAAAATGTATCGAAATAATCAAAATTTTAAAATACATGTTGGATGCAGATAAAGGTAATGTTACCGTAGCGATGGAACGAGAAGACTATGAGCAACGAATGGGAATAATTGTAAATGACATAATGGTGTACAGAAAAATCAACAAGGACCCGACAAATTCACTTCAAAAAAAAAGAATAACGAGCTAGTCGACTGTATGTTCGCAGAAAACGTTATCAACTTTAGGGAAATACAAAGAATGAAAACAGAAACGGCAGTTGCACCAAGAGTATATGGCCTCCCCAAGGTCCACAAGGAAGGATATCCGTTGAGACCAATATGCTCATCTATTAATGCACCTTCTTCAAACCTTTGTAAGTACATTACACAAATATTAAACAAATTAACGGAACAAATTAACTCAGTGCAATTTAGAGAAAGAGTAAAGGATTCTGTGATAGAACATGACGAGATGACGATTTCTTTTGACGTAATTTCACTTTTCCCAAGCATACCGGTAGATTTAGCATTAAATATAATAGAGCAAAAATGGACGAAAATATCAAATTATACAACTATGACGAAAGATTTATTCATGAAAATACTTAAATTTTGTATAAGCGAAAACAGGTATTTCAAATACAAAGATAAAGTATACCAACAAAAAAGAGGACTACCTATGGGATCATCGGCTTCACCAATTGTTGGCGACATCGTGATGGAGGAGCTGTTGGATAGTGTTATGCAGAACTGTGATATTAGGCCTAGAATACTGACAAAATACGTGGACGACCTTTTTGGGATTATTAAATCATGTGCAATAGATAATATCTTGACGAATCTTAATAGTTTTAATCACCAAATTAAATTCACGATTGAGAGAGAGTCAAACGGCAAAATTTCGTACCTGGATACTCTTGTAATAAGAGAGAATAAAAAACTAAAGATTGATTTGTATCAGAAGCCTACATCCTCCGGAAGACTGTTGAACTTTCATTCCCAACACCCAAAAAGGATGGTATTTAACACAGCTTCCAATTTCATCAACAGAGTCCTATCTATAAGCGACGAGGAATACCATACCAAAAACATCAGCAAAATCAAAAATATTTTAAGACAAAATAGCTTTCCAACACAAACTATTAACAATCTTATAAACAAATCCAGGAATAGTAAGGCTACAGCACAAGAAACAGAACCAATCATATACAAGTCAGTAATATACATACCAAATTTGTCAGAGAGGTTCGAAAGACGCCAAAGACGAACAACACGTTAAACAAGCTTTTTACAAACATAAAATCTAAAATTGAAATAATGGACAAATCGAACTTAATATACCGGATAAAATGCAAGGGTAACGAAACGGCACAATGCGAAAAATACTACATAGGTACCACCAAAAACAGACTGAAAACACGACTGTCAGGACACAAATCTGACATAAAATTAAAAAATAATAATATGATGACACCAAAATCAGCACTTGTGGCCCACTGTGCAAGCGAAAAACACCAACCTGGGCTTAAAAGAGTGAGTGTGTTACAATGTGAAAGCCACTACAACAAACGATTGACACTCGAAATGCTGCACATTATGAGTACTCCAAATGAGCAGAGAATGAATTTTAAAACTGACGTTGATAATTCTGCTCAAAGCTATAGGAGTCCTATAAGAAAAACAAATAAAGAAAGAACAAAAAAGTGCAACAAAGCAACGACGGTCAGTACATTTCTTAACAACAAGAAACTGAGGTACTCGCTACGGAATTATTTTGTTTAATTTAGTTGTAAATGTGGGCACAAATGTTTTTTGTTTTTACGTAATTTACATGTTCATTTGTTTTTGTATTTCCAATGAAATATCTTGTAGATTTCTGATGATGTTCTTCAAAGAGGAACGAAATATCGAATAAAGAGAAAAATATAACAAAAAATAATAACCTTGGCCTCGAGCTCGATATAAAATTTATTTAGCAAAATTTAATATAAAGGCCGAATACAAAAATTAAAATTACGTAATACATGTACTTTAGCTCGATGTGGCCAACTTTTGAATTACTATGGCCTACAAACGATAAAAAAAATTGAGTGGCATGCGGCATGAATATGATCTTGCGGTATTTTTCTCTATTCCCTAAAATGGCTTTCTTCATTGCATCCATACTGGCATATTTTAAAGGGCTCACCTTGTTCTTCAAATTGGCACAGATGGATTAGACATATATGCATCAAGCGAGTTCGAAGGCCATTGTGTGGGCGAAAAGAAGTAATGAAGATGATTTTAAAACCATTCTTGTTGTAACGTCCATGGTCTACGACCGAAATATTTGCATGTCACGGCTTTTAAGCACCAGACTTGATGAAAACGATTGGACAGCGTCCATTGGTAATCACAGCTGTCCATACCATACTTATGATGGAAAATTACTTCGTTCGTAAGCTCAAATTTTCATTCGTGCGTTCAGTTAAGGAAACATGATAGGAATTTGTATTCATCAGAGAACAGAATGTTTAAAAAAATTGCTTTGCTCTTTCGATTCTAATAGTCTAACAAGTTCCTTTGGAACTTGTTAGACTATAAGTATAACTTAAGCACATTTTGAAAGACGCGTTGGATGGTTCCCTGGGTTATTTCCAGTTCTTTGGCTATTTGATTCTCAGTATGAAGTGAATCTCGTTGAAGTCGAGCTTTCACTTTCCGAAGGCTCTACAACAACCATAGTTGGTTGTGATTTTTCGGGCAGATATATCACATTATTACGTTTGAATTGAATTTTTAATAACTCTTGTTCTATACAAGATACAAATGCTTGTGGTAGCATGTAAGCAATATAAGCAGCTACTCGTATCATTGGGATGAATATGACATAGCTAGCATTATCGGTTTGTCAATATTGCCTACATGAAATTGGTAACACTTCAATCGCCTAGCCCTGTATACTTGTATAACCTGAACGGAACGTAGTTAATTGCATCAAAACTGATTGGGATTGCTAGGAAATGTAGGTCGAACGATGAACAGATTGAAGATAGGCGATAAATATCACGGAATGCGCTAACGATACTATTTTCGGGTGAAAAGACCAAGCAGAAGAACACAAAACTATCCATGATTTTAAGAACCGCAAACTTAGTAACATTAAAGTGTTAGTCATTAACAGATTTTTTTACAGAACATACGTGGCTGTCATTTTGTTTTAATTTTTGAATGTTTGACAGCGTCCGTGTATTTGACATGATTCTCGCTGTTATAGCTTCAACCATAGTGCGCTCTCGCACTGGCCCAAAAGGCCATAGCTTTTATGTTGGTAAAGGTTCAAGAACTATTTAACGCCTCTGTTAATCTATGGGTCTCAGCAACCGGTCAAGGCCTATTTAACAACATGCCTCAGCAACCGGCTGCAATGTTACTCCCCATCGGGACGAATCTCTTTCCACTATTTTGATTGAAACCACAGCACCACGACTCTTCCCGAGAGGCCGCAACTTCAAGTCCGGTCAGAGCAAGTCTTGGGGTCTCCTGACTACCAGTGGTACAAGACTTAAGTCACTTGTCAGAGCTTGCAAAAAACGTCACACCCAACATGGAACTGGTCACCACTTTATGGTCTGACAATTTGTGAAGAAAATTCTCCATATTATTCTCTAAAATGTCAATTAGCAAAATTTCTGCATTTGGGCTGATGAAATTCTCTAACTACCACTGTTTGGTGATATATACATGTATGGGCTGGTTGAATCATAGGTCGTATTTATTCAAGAATGGGACCGCACATAACCTAAGAGGACATTTTGGCTTCATTTAGACTAAGCTACGGCACGCAGCTCGCGATACCGTGGGCTATGGTCATATATGTATTAAAACAATAAAAATTCATAAAGACTCTGAATGCTCGTATAACATTAATTCTACGATTCAATTTAATATGAGGCCTTGATCCATGGAACATTTGAAAAAATAGATTCTTTCGAACCTATACACACTGGTACTCAGAAAAAGTGGAATTTCTTCAGCAATCTATATATGAACTAACTCTTTAAACTTTTGAAAACATTTCCCCAGAAACCACTAACAACCATTTCCCCCAATACTATCTACTGACAGTATTGTACTGTCTACTGACAGTATTGTACTGTCTACTGACTTTGACGACATAATTTCTGTGCTCTTCTCACTTAAAACAATAAATGAATTATATATTTCCTACAATTATCTAAAAAAAAAAGAAAATTCGCGATGAAAAACTCTGTGCTAAACACTAGTGCATATTTATAGCAATTGACTTGGGTTGTCTGCCTTTTAAATAGTCACTGGCTATACTGAAACGTAATCCATGGTAAAAAAGCTATACTGAAACGTAATCCATGGTAAAAAAGCATAAAGGCTTTGTCCTGGCCGAACTTTCAAGTTGGTACAATACTTCTAATTCCATAATATTACAAATTGTCGTAAACATTTCCCTCTTACAGCCTGTTACTAAAATGCAAGTATTTCGTGAAAAATGTATTTCGCTTCCAAAGTCGGTCGTAAGTGCGGTTTTACCTTGTTTTTTCACAGGGAAGTAAAAGAATTTTCATATGCGATGGATCGTTTTCACTGTAATGTTTTTCTGTTTGTATTTGATATTTGCTATATTACAATGGAAATAAAGTATTTTTTTAAACTTACCATCATTATCGTTGAATACCAGAACATTATCATTTTTAAGATTGTCTTGATCCTGTTCACTATTTCGTTTTATTTGACTTACAAGCAATAGCAATCGGCCGTTCAGTCTAAAAATGGAAAACAAAATAAAGAACAACGTTGTAATATAATTAAAACAAAGCATTACAAAGTGCAAAACTCACTTGGACAATTCTTTTAGGCAATTTGCACGATGCTCTATTATACCAATACAGGGGCCGAATTTATTTAGCAAATCGTCTGCTCCCAATGCCATAAGCTGGCTCGAATGTGTTTGAGTCAGAACCTTAAGCCAGTTCATAGCATATTCCACACTTTGAGAAGATATTATCAACATTAAATTAAATTAAATACAAATTTATTCGCACTTACTTTACATGTCTTTGCTGCATTAAAAGCGTCAATTCGTTGACTAATGTACCTACGTATTGTACAGGAAGTTTTTGTAAAGTCAATTGTATAGTTTTCATATCTTTCGTACATAAGACGGTACGTAGTAGCCTTTAAAAATAATCAATCCAAATGTCTTTAATTTAACTTCTTTTTTACCAACAAGAACAACTTAACTTACCCTGCATTCTTGCTATGCAAGGATTGTACCAACAGTTGAACTTTACTTTGTGACTGCGGTGCAACTTTGCCGTCTACTGCATTTATATTCAAGTTTTGCAAACGATCTTCCATAGGCATGTCTAAAGACTTTAGCTTCTTCTTCGACACCGTTATCGATGACTTGTAGTCTACATCGTTGGTGTCGATTATGGGCGTTAGTACTTTAAGAGCAGCGTCTGTGCTAGCATTGCGTTTGCCCATTAATTTTTGTTTGTTTAATTTTCGCGGATCTGTACGGATCAACACTTGCATTTTTTCTGAAAAACTCGGTTTCAGTTGTTCAAAAACCATGAAGTTGTTATCGCCATAGGCAAAAACTAAATCCCCTGGCTTCGTGGTATGTTGAAGAGAGACAGCTACGGCTGTTAGGGGCTCCATAACAGCGGCGCTATCAGAAACAATGCTTATAGTCACTTTAGGTTTGAGAGGTTTATCAGCTTTAATGCTATAAAAGAGATGTATATTATTTCCACTATACAAATCAAAAATATCTTACGGGCATACCTTTCTAGATCTAGTAAGTAGACATGTATAACTCCGCTTCGTGTTACACTGGAAACGCGTAAGGCGTTATCCCCATCTGTTTGACATGTCAGACAGTGTGCAATGTCTTCCATCAGTAGTGTACATGAGGCTGCTTTATTGCGGCCCTTTTTACCAATCTTCCATAAACAAATTATACGTTCCATGCGTGAAGTTGTGAGAACATATTCAGTTGATCCATTTGCCACAAACTGTCCCATAAAGTTAATTTCCGAAGTGTGCCCTGTAAAAGTTTGCACCAATTCTTGGCTCTCAACGGAATAAACCTTGATTGATCTCGAGCCTACCACCAGATATTTTGACAGAGGCATTAAGGATATACTATATGGTTTTTCAGGGCCAACGTTCCATGATGACAATTGTTTTTCTTCCTCCAAAGACCAAACAATGACTTGGCAGTCCTCGCCACAGCTAAAAAGCCGACCCTCCGAATCTTTAATAATGGACGTAATTTTTCCATTATGTCCCTCGCCTTTAAGATCGCGTTCAATCTAAAACAGGAGAGTTTACTCTGCGATTTTACTATCCTTGAAAATGCTGTCTACTTGCCTTGGCTTCTGCGTAAGAGTATAAAGAGACTTGTCCTTTAGTTGTGCCCAAGGCAATATATAAGGACTCCCTGCTTTCACTGGACTTCCTTGCCTTTTTGCCCTTAAGTAAGAAGTTATGAGAAAAACTGGTAATAAGACATGTGTTGTTTACTTACTTTTGTGACTTTTGAGACACTGGATGACACAGTTATCCACACCAAAGCTGAACACGGTCCAGCCAAATGAAGATTCGGTGTGTATTCCTGTTTCAGCTCGTTGGTATCAGTATCCCATATCCTTAAAACACCTTGGTCATTGATGAGGGCAAAAAGTTTTCCATCGGGAGAAAACCCCAACACGTGCTGTCCACCGAATGCCATTTCTTTGATAATAACAACTTTGCGACATTGATAAATACATTTACAAGAGACCATCGACAGGGTGAATCACGAAAATTTTAAATTGTCTATTGTTGTAGAGCAGTGTTGTTTTCCTGCATGATATACGAAGAATGTGTTTTTATTAATAATATATAGTATACAAAAATTCAGTGTTTGTAAATATGTTTTATCCAATAAAAGTTAATTTCTCGGATCAGCATGTTCTACGCTGATCCGAGGTAGAGTTTTCATATGGAAATTTGTTAATTTCCATCGAAAAAAGGTACTGTGAAATCGTTGTGAATATTAGAAAACAATTTTTACAACATTTTTCACTTTCCTGCTTTTTCACTTTCTCTTCTTAAGCCTAGTATTCATCTCAAACGAAATTTTCGCCAAGAAGTTCTACATATATCTATAAAAACGAAATTTTCGCCAAGAAGTTCTACATATTTCTATAAAAATTGACGTGTAGAACAAACAGTCGTTTCTTAGTTTCAAATAGTCGTTTCTTAGTTTCAACAGTCGTTTCTTAGTTTTTATTCATATTCATTTGAGTACCCTCGAAAATTACTTCAAAACAGTATTTTTCCCCCTCCGGCAAAGTTGCAATATTTACATTTAAATTTACCGATAAATCGAAACTTGTGAGCGCCCCTTATTTTACATGCCGGTTGAAGAAAATTTCTTCATTTCTGAATCACCCCGTTTTTAAATTGTTATTTACTTGCAACTTCTTACGTCTTCATCTTGAACGCATTTTTTCACGAAACAAGGAACCACATCATAATCCATCTAAATGACTATGACGGCAAGGGAACGAAGCTCAGCTTCTTCAACCGAACATGAGTGGACGCCGGAGGAGGAGATTCAATTGTTTTATGCCATGGGTGCTCTGAAACCGGTTGGAGTGAACAGACATTTTTACATAGCTTGCATTGCGGAACGCCTATCGCGGAGTTTAAATCGTAATTTTTCGACCGAACGCGTATGGGTCCATTTGCGGACTCTATACAATTTTGAAGCTGTAGACGAATTGGAACCTCTGCCATTTCCTAACGAAGAAAAGGAGTTTTCTTTGCCCGAAGCAGAATTTTCTTCTTTGTTATCTAAAAAACGTGCTGGGGTGAGCGAAGAGGTAAGACCTAGCAGCAACGACGAGCCACCGTCGATTATAGCAGTTGCAGTGGTCACGGATAATACAACCAAAGGTAATTCTTTTCGATTGAACAAATATAATCGAAAATACTTATATCTTGTATTGTTTTTTGGTTTAACAGAAAAACCACCCACCCAAACGAAATTGCCATTATCTACACCCACAGCCAAGGAGTTGGACAAAAAGATAGCAGCAGCAAAACTGTCTGAAGCCCCTCCTAAACGAACGCCCAAGCGAACAAGAGGTTCTATGTCCCTAGAGTCAAATAGTCCATCAACTACTCCCCCACCTATCCAGAGTAATAAGAGGCGACGCATATAAATAAATATGCACTCAGCTTTTCATTTTCCCATAGTTCTAAATTTATATATTTTTTTACTTTTAACGTTTTATTTTAATAGGTTTAGTTATTTTCTAAATAATACTAATAAAAAAAATTCAATCCTCGAATTCATCTGTAGCGTTATCATCTGCGACATTACTTGAGGTTGCGGGCTCAATTACCATGTTCATGCGTTCCAAAAATGTTGTCAAAAGGCGTTTGTTCAAATGGTCGGTTAGGGTAACTTCTCGTACTACATGTGGTTCGAGGCCGGCGATATTATGTCGAGGTGTTACAATACCAAGGATTTCTAATGCGACATCCTTTTCAGTGGGCAATTCTGATTCATCCAAGCAAGGCATTTTTTCTTCCAAAACTTTACAATGACTCAGAGTTTGAAGCCGAATCGTGAAACGAATTGTACAGGCGGCACGCTGCCGCCGACGATATTTTGCTTAGCGTTCAAGTTTGAAGTTCAAGCCGGTGGTGCGTCGAAGTATTTTTAAACTGTCCAGCCGCCGCCGATTTTAACGATTAAAATTCGCTTTACGAAGCAGCATTTAAGGAACACAACAATCATTTTGGGTGAGCTGTTTTTTGTATTTAAAGTGTGCGAATTTGGTGCTTTCAGCTTTAGCAGAAAACCTTCTGTAAATAATACTTTTGTTTTATTTCAAATATATAAAAATTGAGACCTTTTGTTTACAACTTTAAATAATATTAAAATATTTGTTTTTAAAATTACAATTTGCATTAAAGAAGAAGAAAAAAATATTAAGGGCAAAAATACGAAGCAGCAAAAAAGCTAAGCTTATTAAAAACGCTGCAGAACCAAAAACGCTTTGGCATTTAAAAACCTTGGTGTGCATGTTCTTATAGGAAACAGTATGTACATTTTCGTAGCTTCAGTGTGCTCTTGCCAAAGTGGAGAAGCACTTAGTACTTTAACTGGCATACTTAGTTGATGTACATCTAGGATAGCGAATGCCGCGTCGCTGTTATTGCAAAGTACGTACTAAACTGGGTAAAGACATAACTGTCTCGTCGGTCTGAGGTAAAGTCCAGACCGGCACGACACGTCAAAATGCTGCAGCCACGAGAGGCGTGCGACAACCGCTAGAACATTCACTCCAAAGAAGTTTTGTCGCTGTCACTTTTTTACGAAAATTTACAATAATTAACAAATTTTCACAATTTATTTTGAATGTGTGTACACAATTAATAGAAAAAACGGAAAGAAGTGTTTTTTAAATTTATTTTACAATACAAAATACGGTGCAAAATTCGTGCAAGTATTGGTTTGTGCAAATATTTAGGCTGTTCATTTATTTTTTTATTGTTTTTGTACCAAACCTATTGCCTAACTATTTTGTGTGTCTATTCGATCTGTTAGGTAGAGCAAACTCGGAACTCAAATTAAAAAAAGAAATTTGCCTTCACCCAAATAAATCAATCAAGAAAAACATAACACTCATTGAATATCTGAATCTCTCCAACAAAACCAATATATATTTTGGAGTTAAGGGCAAACAGCAAAAGGATCAGAAAGAGGTTTGGATTCATTTTTAATGGTGGAGAAAGCTAAAATACTTGCGCCACAAACACAAAAAAAAAACAAACAAAGAATCCACGAAACAGCAAAAAAAAGTGGGACGAAATATAGTTTTGCGACATTGATCCATTATTTATACCAAATTTTCCGTGTTTAGGGCCTACAATTAATAAGACAATTTGTTGGCGGTCTATATTACCCATTACCAGAAATTCCGAAAAAAAGTTCCAAAACCTGAGCATTTTTGATCGTAAATAACTAACAATTGGAAGCTTACATTTTATAAGGATCCGTCTAACCGATTCGAGTCAATCATTGTTTTCTGTTGTGCGAAGCCTTATTTTCTTAAATAGGCTGGAAGCGGGAGATTTAAGGTAAGAATAGCATTTGTTTGTTATTGTGGCAGCGACTTGTATCTTTAACCCTTTAACGGCCCAGAATTTTGTTTCGTCATGTACGTCTCGCGTACCCAAATGGACAAAATCCACACAAACTACGTCTGTTAGTTAACTCTAGCTTAAGACTTACGGGTAACGGGGCTTCCTTTAACAGTTTTACATTAATACAATATGGGAAAGATTGACAATAAAAGAAAGGTTCGATGTGCTTGTTTTCGCTGAACGTATTATGTCTTCAATGAGTGTGAAATTTTTTTAAACTGTCATAACTTTTGACAGATTAAAAATATTTTAACACGCGATTATTTACGAAACAATTTCGTCTAGCAAGTTTTGCGGTCACGAAAAAAATATGGCACTGTAGAAGAAAAAAAAATTGGACGCCCATATTTCCCCAGTTACGGACCCCTAAAATTGGCTATATGTTTGCTGCATATTATCCGATCTGGGCAAAAAGGGGGCCAGTATGATGAAAAAACGTTACTTCATAAATTTACGAATGCGGTCGTCTTGTTTTTGATAAAAATAACTACTTATACCAAAATTGTAGCTAAAGAATCTCCAGTATTTTAAGGGATTTTAACCTTAAAATGTTATCTACAATTTAATGTACAGATTATCATAGATTATCACCATTATGGCCTGAACCACGATGCTCCATAGCACAGGGATAAGCTGTATTGCGACTACCAACGCTCCTCTGTTACAACATTTAACTCACCCATTTCAATAGTAGAACTGAACATACCCCGTTAATGTCATATGGATTTTGAAAGCTAACCTCTATAGCGTTAGTCTGTAACGGGATTTTGAAATTGTTTCAACTTTCATCATGGAGTGGTCAGATAATGAGAACCGTATCGCTGTAATAGCGCTTTTCAAGTGTGAAAGGAAAAAACGATATTTTCAAAACTCTCCGGCCACTAGGGATTAGCCGCATGTTCGTCTACCGATGCATAAAACTGTTTGAGGAGACGTAGAAGACCGCCACCAGTCGGGCCGCCCACGCTCTGTTCGAACACCGCATGTCATCAAAGCCGTTAAATCAAGAATTGACAGATGAGATGATTATTACGCAAAAGTCCATGAGTCGAATCAATAAAAAAGACTTGGGAATTTCAAACGACGTACCGGACATTTATTGACTGCAGCTTTAAAAAAATAGGATTGAAAAATGCAAACGTCTTTTGGTGAAGCACGCTGATAACTTGCACAGAAAAATTTTGTTCACCGATGAAAAAATTTTTACCGTTCAGGAAAAATTTAACAAGCAAAATGATAGAGTGTATGCGCGGTCATCTAAGAAAGCATCTGAACTGATCCCAAGGGTGGATAAGGGTCATCACCCAGCTCAGTCATGGTTTGGTGGGGTCACTGACCTGCATTTCTGCGAACAAGGAGTCAAAACATCGCCCAAAGTTTACCAAGAAACCGTTTTGGAAGCTGTTCTGAAGCCTCTTAACAATTCCCTGTTCCAAAACCAGCCATGGACTTTCCAGCAGGATTCTGCGTCGGCCCATAAGGCTTAAACGTCCCAGGACTTGTAGTAATAGGCACATCTCAAAAACGGGCCGGTTAACGGATTATTTTTATCTATCCAACGGTACTTCTTTTGTTCAGATCGGATAATACATAGCAAAGTTATAGCCAATTTTATATCAAAACTTTGGGGGTTCGTAACTCGGAAAATCCAATCCTTTTTTATTTATTTAAACTTAGTTTCAATAGTTCTACATGTTGCAAAAGTTTGATCAAACTAGTGTGGTCCATAAAATAGACTAGAGACACATTATTTTTTAATTTATTTCTGCCCAATATTGGCTTGATGGGTTTTAAGTTGTTTTAAAAACATTGCTTTTGAAAATTTTCCTTCTATTATCTATTAGCAACTTAAATTTGCATATATTATATTAAGAAATAGCTTATATTAAAAGGTGGAAAAGAAATTCAATTCCTAAACTCTTTAATTCTTAAATCAAATGTAGGCATTGTAATATTACAAGAAATAAAATGGAATTGAATTAAAAATGTGATCTAGAGTTCGAAATGTAAATGTTAGGGAAAATTAACTCAACAAAACAACAACAACATTTTGGTCGAAAACAGCGGATCTTCCCGTTACTCACCGAACGCTCATTTCCATAATACAGTTGTCAACACTTGAAGGAAATTATATCAAAAAATAAATGCCATAAAATGTCCTTTCAAATTACCAATAAAGATATATTTCGTTTTTATATTTTTTTTTGTTCTGAAAAAATAACTCTAGATGTATCACCCTATATTTTATTATTTGCTGTTTTTAAACTAAAATGCGGCACCTATATTTGACTTATGTTACAAAGTCTATAGTAATATATATTTTGGTTATTTAGGAATATATTTACACATAAAAATGCATAAAAAACTCTTCGAAAATTTCAGCGGCGCGTTGCGCGAAAAAGATGCATCGGCCTTTCCAGTTCTATTTACACAGCATCATGTACTGACGTTAGCCTCAAAATCATGTAAAGAAATCTGGAGAATAACTTTATTTTTAATCCATATATGTTCATACAAAAGAATACTTTATTTGACACCATGTCTGTCCCGCTTTAAATGGGCTATAGGTAGCGCTAGCTTCAATGCTCCAATCAAACATTTATGCACATATAGAACATATAGTCATTCAATGTTAATGACATTTCCTTACGACTCGAAGCCTCTTCGCAGCAGCTTTTGTGAACGATGTTCTTCATGACTTTTAGTTTTTATGGTTGCTGACGGGACCAGTTTTTCTTTGGTTAAGGTCCCAAATAGGCGTAGGTGAATTTTAAACTAAGTTTGTAAAAACGCAGGAGTTCATTACTTTGTAATACATTTTAATTGGCTTTAATGGCTTCTATATTCCGGAAATGAATTAAATAACTAAAAAAAAATTGCAATTTTCGGAAAACGGCCCTTTTGGTCCAAGCAAACGACCAACAAAAATATGGGCATTTGAGTACACTAATGGAAGCAAATTTCAACTATTTTAAATAAAAAAAATTTACTTAAAATATTCATTTACATTTTTTTACAAAATAAATTTGTAAAATTTAAAAAAAAACAATATTCAAACAAATTTAGAAAAATACTTAGATCATGAACAGGATGTAAAGAGATCATAAACAGGAAAAATGCAAAAAAATGGTTTCTAGGAAAGTTAACAAAATTTCACCTATTTTAAATGAAAGCAAATTTATTTAAAGTATTCATTCAAATTTTTTATATTTAAATTATTTTTTACAAAATTAATTTGTACAATTTAAAAAAGAGACAATATTCAAGCTAATTTAGAAAAATACTTAGATCATAAACAGGAAGTAAAGAGATCATAAACAGAATAAATACAAATAATGGTTTCTAGGAAATCTAAAAAAATTCTAAATAATTATTTATACATAAGTTTTAGTTGAGATTTAAGATCGAACTCATTATTTTATCCAATTTTAAATTAAAAATGTCTACGCCTATATATAATTTTGCAAGACATTAACTCGACAAGTATAGACCGCCAACAAAATAATTTCTTTTATTTAGAATGTAAAGTTTCAGTAATTCTATTATTTTTATTCAGAACGATGCTAATAAGCTATACTGAAATCCAAAACTGATATAAAAAAATCTAAAGCAAAAAAAGGATATACGCCATAGCGAAAATAGGGCATAAGCACGAAGATGGATTACTACTGTGGAGATTCTTCCATAGCCGATTACGATGGTGGAGGTCAACGTTCCGCTCCCCATTACTCTCCTAACTTTACGGGTTTCAACTTGAGTTCTGGAGATCCGGACTACATGGAAATGGTTCCAATCTTGGCAGATGGAGGAGAAAATTTTGGTGTTTCCGCTGTTGCGTTCGACAATTACGAGGAACTATTGTGGATGGGTAACCAGGGGGTAGGTAGTTCAGTTTATGTTGTATGAGAGAGAAGCTCATTGAGGCGACCACCTTTCAGGGACACGTAACGTCATACTACAGCAGCAACTTGCAAAAGTATACTTCTTTCCAAGTGCATCCCTCGGATATTGTGCGGCAAATATCAACCATCGATTCCGGTATTCTGGCGTTAACCCAAACCTCTTTAAGACATCAAATTCGACGGGGCATTCCCAAATTCACCCATAAATCGAAAAATATGTCGGAGATGGTATGTATGCAACAGTTGTCGCCACATCGTTTGATTATGGCTGGTCTTCAGGATGAAATGATTGATCTCGATATGAGGACTCTGACGGAAACTCAATTGGTTTGTTATGGCATATATTTATCTAACTGCCAAAAATATGGCGTTTACCAACGTTTTCTGTTTTTTTCTTGTAGGAACATGTAGGTTCAGCTGGTTGCACAGTGTTGCGTCAAAATTCGCGTTTCCTTTTTGCCGGAGATCCCTTTGGTAACGTCACATTGCGCGATTTGAACTCGCTACATGTTGAACACACTATAAAAACTCACACGGGCAGTCTGTCCGATTTTGATGTACAGGGCAATTATCTGATATCCTGTGGCTACAGTGGTCGCCAAGGCACTCTTGCTATTGACCGTTTCCTGATGGTATATGATTTACGCATGCTGCGTCTAATTTCGCCAATACAAGTTCTGATAGATCCACAACTTTTAAAATTTCTGCCCTCTCAAACTTCTCGTTTGGCCGTTGTCTCCAGCTATGGCCAGGTTCAACTGGTCGATACAGTGGAGCTTAGTGAACCTCGTGTATCTATGTATCAGATTAACACAACCGGCAGTCAATGTTTGCTCAGTTTTGATGTCAGCTCTTCGTCCCAAGTTATGGCTTTCGGTGATCAGTCGGGACATATAAGTATTATAACGGCAGCGAATTCAGTTCAGGCGCAGTTCAATAGTTTCTCCAGGGATACTGAATTTGCCGATCCGTTACCGCAGTTGCCCGTTGTACCTATAACTGATACGACATTTCCGCTCTCCTCAATTGTTTTGCCGCCTTTGGTAACGGGATCGCGTTGGTTTTCCGACTGGCCAATCCAATTATTGCGCTATCAATATCGTCGACCCAAGCCTATTGATCAGGAAGTATTGAATCATATGAAGATGCAAGGTCCGATTGGTTATTCACCAAATCCAAGGATTCAGCGGCGCAATCAAATCCCCTACATCATAGAAAACACAAGTGGAAATAATGGAGGCGGCAATGGTCTTTCCAATGCATCAAAGTCTGCCGACTCGGGTGTAAAGATAATTCCGAGACGGTATCGTAAAGTCGAATTGAAATACTCCAAATTGGGCACTCAGGATTTCGATTTCGAACAGCACAATCAGACTTGTTTTGCCGGCTTAGAAGCTACATTACCCAACTCCTACTGCAATGCTATGTTACAGATATTATATTTTATCGAACCTTTGCGTCAGAAACTCTTGGAGCACCGTTGTATCAAGGAGTTCTGTCTTACTTGTGAATTAGGTTTTCTTTTCTACATGTTGGATAAGAGTACAGGTATGAAGAAAGCGATTAAATCAAACTTAATTAAAGGAGGCAACATTAAAAAAAACCTATTTATAATGTAGCCTCCACACCGTGTCAAGCCAGCAACTTTTTGCGCTCTTTTCGCACAGTTCCCGAAGCATCAGCATTGGGCCTTATATTGTCGGACAGATCTTCAAATGTAAACCTAATGAATTTGATACAAGTAAGTATAAAGAAAATAAGTAGCCGGCTAAAGATATTTTTATAATTGATTATTGTTTAGAATTGGAATCGTTTTATATTGCACCAAATGCATTATGAGATTTTAGAATCGCACAAAAATGGGCATCTACAGAACTTAAGATATTTGGGATCCACGTCCGGTAACTTTACAAATACAGCAACAATTAACACATAATAAAGCAATAAATACTCATTGCAGTAAAACATTCAGATGAAATTATACCGGAAACTGGAGAAATATTTCAAGGCATCGCTGTGAAGAATGGCGGTAAGATGAAAATACTTTTAATAAATATTTGAACTACTAGTGACTGTGAGAGCTTATTGCAACATCAATCTTTAGACGAGGCGGCGAAAGATGATGAACGTGAACGAAGTAATATCCATGCGGAAACCGAGATCAGCCGTCTTTTTGGCACCAAACAAACCACTGTCAACCGTTGTCTCAAGTGCAACGAAGAGAAAACCAAACAAAGTATTCTGTTAACTTGTAATCTTACCTTTCCCCATCAGTCCAAAGAAAGCGAATATTTAAGTTTTGGTTCAATACTGAAGGGATCTCTGAGCTCCGAAAATGGCATTCAGGCTTTCTGTGAGAACTGCAAAAAGTTTTCGCCCAGCAAACAAATGGTCAAGGTAATCTACACAGCTCACAAATCCCATAGACTTGTAATAATCGTTTGAATTTATGATTTAGGTCACAGGGCTTCCACAAATTTTGACTGTCAACTGCGGTTTGAATAATGAAAAGGATCTGGGTTTCCTAAGGAAACATCTTAACCGCAATAACTACAATATGTCCGAAAGTCCCGCTACATTAAATACTAACAAACCCTGTCGTTATGGCATAAATTGTTCCCGCAGCGACTGCCATTTCGTACATCCCGATCGCAAGTCGCCATCTATGACATCCACTCAGCAAAACGCAAATGTGTCCCCAAGTGGCCGACAAAGTTCGTGGTTTCCCTTGTCCTTTTCAATGGCTATCAATGACAATGATGAATTGAGTGTGCAAACGGAGAATAGTAATAGCAAGACCTGCGAGTCAAAATTAGAAACTAATATGATCTGCGATATCGCACTTAATACAAATGGTAATATCGATTCAATCAGTGAAGTACTTTTCCTAACCTCTGTGTATCTATCTGTTGTAGTTGAAACCGATATTAATGAATCGTATCGTGAATATGCTCTGCATGCCGTTGTTTGCCAGATAGACGATGGAAGTCAAAAGAATTTGGTCTCCTTAATAAATGTGTGCAAAAAATATCACACCATGAAAATGGGAGCTATGGGCAATGCCGATGAGCAACAACAATGGTACATCTTTAACGACTTTAGGTAATTATGTTTCAAATGTATGCGTACTTCTATCTTGCAGTCGAATAATTAGTTTCCACTTATGTTCTCGTCCAAAAGCATTTCACCTGTCTCAAACCAAGAATCGGTCTGGTTTACATTGGATTGGAAAGTGCCTTGTGTTTTATTTTACAGTAGCGTTAATTCGAATAGTAGTGAATTTGATGGTTTATCTGCCAAGGATACAGAAGTGCCGCACAATGAGCCGCAACCTCTGTTGAACCCATTCATTAAAGTGAGTACGATTCTAGAAAGAATGCCGTGGAATAAGTATAACTATATGAACATTGGATTTTTTATATTAACAGGATGTTGGAAAGAATTCTGGTGATCCTTTATTTAAGCCATTGCAATCAAATGAAATGCCGCAGGCCGGTGATTTGGTAGCTATGGATGCTGAGTTTGTCACCTTAAATCCCGAAGAGAACGAATTACGACCGGATGGCAAAACAGCAACCATAAAACCATGTCACATGAGCGTTGCGCGTATTTCCTGTATACGAGGGTAAGAGATTAAAAGTAGCTACTTTTAAGATGGATATTCACAACATTGATAGAGTTCTTTAGACGTTCTTAAAGTTCAATTCATCGTGCTTTGTTATATCTTATTACACAGACATATGTGACGGAGTCTGGATGGGAACATTTCAACTCGCAGCGCAATATCCTTTTATTTATTTATCAATTTTTTTTGATTGTATTTTCTTGTCTTTTGCATTTTCTGCAGTCAAGGTCCCGATGAAGGCATCCCCTTTATGGATGATTACATATCTACACAGGAAAAAGTTGCCGACTATCTTACACAGTTTTCGGGCATTAAACCTGGCGATTTGGATGCGAACTTTAGCAGTAAACGTTTGACAGCCCTGAAAAATTCATATCAAAAATTAAAATATCTGGTCGATGTTGGTGTCTTGTTTGTGGGCCATGGCTTGAAGAACGATTTCCGGTAGATACACCTCAATATGGGCGCATCAATGTCGCTTAACTCCAATGTTTGTTTCATTTGTCCTTTCAGAGTTATCAACATGTATGTCCCATCCGAGCAAATTATTGATACAGTTCATTTGTTTCATTTGCCACATCATCGTATGGTGTCTTTGAGATTTTTGGCTTGGCATTTCTTGGGCACAAAAATTCAATCGGAAACGCACGACTCCGTAGAAGATGCGCGTACCACCTTGCAATTGTACAAACATTATCTGCAACTACAAACTGAGAAGAAATTCGCTGCCGCGCTTAAAAATCTGTACGATCGTGGTAAACAATTGCAATGGAAAGTACCCGAGGATTGAAAGACAGCAACGTGTAATGAGCATTTAATTAAGAACTAGTATATGATAGTTGAAAAGAAACCCCCCATCGTCGCGTAAATAATGAAAAGATGAATATATTCAAAACAAAGTACAAAGTGACCCTCAACCGAACCGAACCGTGAGCAAACAAAAATTGTTATTCCATTTTAAATGACACGTCGACACATTAGAGTTATTCTGCAACAGACTTTTACAAAACTCTACATAAATGATTGTATTTTTTATTATACGTTTCCTTTAGGACATCTGTATTTTATTTAATAATTTTTATATCAATGACAAAAACAAACCATGTCCGATTTAAAAAAAAAACTTCGCTCAATATTTTTTAAAAAGAAAAGTTAAAAGTGTATTAAAAGACAAGCACACAAATATATACATATTTATTATTCAGAAGTAAATCAATCAAAGGACATCAAAACATTAAGAAAAGAAAATATATTTTTTGAAATAAAAGAAAAGAGAAACAAATAAATCTTCTAAAAATAACTGCGTTTAACATCCCTTAATTTGAGTGAGAAAAGGTAACGTGTCCGATTCAACTTCATAATAATGACTTATTACGTATTATTCCAAATTAAGGCTAGGTCGGACCTCAAAAGAGTTTACTCGGCAGGGTCTGAAATAAGGAGAGACCTTTATCCATCCTTACAAAGTACATTCACCAAAATAATTGCAAAGAACATCTGTTTTATGATTATTTTGTTGTGTCTTATAGAGGGACTCGGCTTCAAAACGAACAGGAACATTGCATGGGGCCTATATGTAAAAAATGGACCAATAGGGTCCCAATATTTAGTTTATTGGAAGTGAAAAATGGCTTGAATAGTACCAGGCGGTGTGATGGTTAATGCCGTGGTGTGATAATTAGTATCCACTACTTTCATATAACTAAACCCTGGTTAATGTTCGATTAAGAACATCTAACAACACTGTGCGACAGCCACAATCGTTTTGGGATGAAACCACCGGGGAAAGTTATATCGGTCAAAAAAAGGTCATACGTGTCCCAGCGTTTCGTTGGGTCTCATCTAGGAATCGAGATATATCGATTTGAAGTTAGTAAGTATCGTATAGGGGAATTTGTCACGTTTTTGGCTCTTTTGTTTGACATAACTTGAGAACCACTCGTCCGATTTAGCTGAAATAAATTTTAAAAAAGAATTACAATTCCCTTAATCTGTTCATATATTATTTTCCTTTACAAGTAATAGTTTCCAAGTTAAAAATAAGCGCATGAAAAAAAAATTTTAATTTGTAGGCAAAAATAATTTTTTTTTTCATACATTTATTTATAATTGCGAAACTGTTGCTTAAGTAGGAAAACGGTTTAAGAACAGATTAGAGGAATTGTAATTCTTAATTTTTCTAAATTTGTTTCAGCTAAATCGGACGAGTGGTTCTCGAGTTATGTCAAACAAAAGAGCCTAAAACGTGACAAATTCCCCTATACGATACTTACTAACTTCAAATCGATATATCTCGATTCCTAGATGAGACCCAGCGAAACGCTGGAACACGTATGACTTTTTTTTTACCAATATAACTTTCCCCGGTGGTTTCATTCCAAACCGATCACTGACCCTTACCATTTGTCGCAGAGTGCAATCGTTAAGCCTTGTCAGAACTTCTCCATTAAATGCATTAGCCGTTCGGAACCCTCTTAAAAAATAAGATCTTAGTTAGTGTGTATACGAATTATATCGTGCACAGCTTACTGATTTGAGAGAAGTGTCCCTTGTTTCGTTATAGGATGTTAGGAGACTTAAGAAAGTGAGAGGATCTCAAACCGAGATGTACGTTTGCCGGGAGCTATAGAAAATTAAGGACCATTATGGTGAAACTTGACAAGGGTTGCTTATTGATTACACATAGCGTAACATGAGAAATTTGAAATCAGATTGAATTTATGGCTCCTAGAGTGGCAGGACCTCAAATCGGAATGGAACTTTGTGAGAGATATTCAAAGCAAGGGCATAATTTCTGATCATAACGATCAGAATCGGATTTAATACCAAGTCCTTTGCATTTTATTAGATCATGTACTACTATGGACCTAACACGATCGGTATTTATTTAAAACTTTTGCTTTCCTCTCCAAATTTTCAAACTTAACGGTTTATGATGAAAAAAAAGCAATCAGCGTTGCTTACGATGCCTTTCCGTTCGGAGCCGGCATTTATTAGTTCCCAATCAGTAAGTCTAAAAGATCTAAATCGCGCACAGCTTATCAATGTAGTAGACAAATGTTTATCGTCCTTGTAAGACTTTTTTACTGTATCTTTTTCAAATAACCAATTTAAGAATTATTAAAAGTTGTTTCTACATTACAAGCGGACTATTCTAATAGTTCAGTCAGGTCAAAGCTTTTGTACTCACCACTTCTCCATTTTTTGGCCGTTTTTTAATACCATTCCTTGTACAAATATAAAACATATTTTCCATTTACTGTTGATTAAAATTCGCCAATGCCTAGCAATAGATTTGAACCCCATAGTATTGTACAACCCGGAGAATTAACTTTTGTTTGTTTGTTTTTTATTTTACAAATATGTAGTTAAATAACATACATTTATTATTTATATCCTCTCCAATACATGCACATGACAAATTAGGAGGAACTAAGTAGAATTTAATTAGAAAAAGAAGAAATTATTTTAGGCGGATAAGCATTTTTACAAGCTTATATCGGAGCCCTTCTAACTGGTGGGCGTCACTTATATATTGTCATAATCTTCGTCGAGTTCCAGACAGGAGTTATTATTTGCCAATGTCGTCGTCATGGTAGGGGCAATTTGAACTGAGTTTGTATTCATAGAAGGCGAATTGTACGCCATCGATGCTTTGGAATTACGAGATTGTTGAGTGTTGCTTAAAGGTGTACCGATACTTATCGTGGCTACCGGCGCTGGCGAGCGAGTAGATACAGTGGCACTGCCTGCCACAATATTTGAAAGATCAATGTTGATAACTGGTTCCGCTGTAAAATTGAATGCGCTATTGCCAGCAGACATGCTATTCATGTGGGCAGGAGCACTTAAGGGCGTGGCAGCTGCTGTAAGCGGCAAATTGCTGTAGTCAATTTTCACGACAGGCTTGCTGCAATAGTCAATGCTAACAATAGGCGCAGGTATGGCAGTCTGTTGCGAGGGCGACCGTAACTGTTTTGGAGGGATATTTGGTTTGTTGCTATTGTTACTCGGTACACAATTCGGCATTGAGTGTGAAGGATGTTTCAGTCGTGGTGGATGCACTGATGTTGGCGGAGGGTGCTGAGGAGGAACTGGATTTGATTCGGAACGTGACAACTTTGAGGGCAAGCACTCTATTGTGCTAAAACCACTCCCAGCATTTGCCAATGACGTAGTATGCATAATAACGGAATTTGTATTCGAACTCATGGACCTCTTTAAATAATTTCTGTGATGATCATGACCACTGCCATTGCCGCCATTCTGGCCATTCGTTGGATGCTGATGGTGATGATACTGGTACGGCGGATGTTGTTGCTGGTGCGGCAGTTGACGTGACGTGGCCCTCACCGATGTTGAAGGCATGCTCAAATCGTAGGGGGTATCCGAATCGGCGTATTGTTCCTCCGGAGAACTCTGGTTGTCCTCCTCATTATAATTGGCCGCTTCTTCAGCTACGCTTATGTCTGGTATATTTCTTACCAGTTCGCGTAGAAAATCAAAGCGCTGCTCTGACATTATACACTGTTTCATGTGTGATGTAGACAGAGTTTTGGCATTTCGAGAGTTCGTGATCTTTACAGTTTTTGTTAAAAGTGATTCCACAAACAGTTCCAATGTCCTAGGTAATGGAAAAAATAGAGTATAAAGGAGCATTCAAACGAAGCCCAACATGGATAGAGTTAAGGAAATGCAGCATCATTATCTTAATTAAAGGTTAAAAGTTAATGATTAATTAATATAAAATAATCTAGTTCAGTCATATTCCTATCCTTATAAAAGGCTTCGACAAAATATGACACAAAATTCTGAATATATAATTTAACCTATATTCGATTTTGTCCTTTGTTCGTACAGACTGAATCATATATACCCTCCACTCTTGAGAAATGCTTGGTTTCCCTATAAGCCGTCATCATAAAACTCTTAGTTTAATTCATTTAAGCGTTTTTGTCTTTCAACGAAAAAAAAGACGGACGTAGCTCGTCTTAGAATATAACGACTGTCATTAAAGTATAAACTTCATATTCAAGGCGTTTCAAAAGGAATCACGAATTAGATGTATGTCCTACCCTTTGGTGAAGGGTACAAAAATGCATTACATGGGCACAATACCCGATCATATCACATAATTGTAAACTAGGAGCTTGTCTGCCGTGATAAGTAGTTATATTAGGTTTACAGCAGAAATGTTATCCCGATTATCACCCTGCTGTTTGGAATGATCTTCGAATAAAAAAAACATACACAAGCAACGTTGAAACCTACATTGATATTCGGAATTACAATTGTCATTGCTAACATAGCCTACGTAAATTTGAGTTCAGGTTGTCGGAACGTGTATACATTTGGTACTATAATTACACGTGAAACTACAAACGACGTTGATGGCGTTTCAGCAGGCGAAAACTTTGAAACACAGGACGCACATCCACATTTTAATTGTTTTGTTTGAAAAGGATATAGATTATGATTGGTACAGCTTGCGCCACTTTGCCCACTTCTTCATCACTTTGCATGATTCTTTTGATACGTCCCTGCAAATAGAATTAATTATATACTTTTGTTTGTTTTATTAATTCTGCCAGTCGCCTTACCGCTGGAAAACGTGCATTATACTTTTTCTTTTTGGATGGCATTTTATCTTATTGCTGCTTTTGCATGAAAGATGAAAGTAGTATTTGCACAATGCACAAATCACTTTTTACTGCTTCACTGCTTCTTACAATATTTTTTGTTGCTTAATGCAATGTTTTTGTATCTGGCGATGATTCTACTTCTTTTAAGAATGTTATTCTTAATTATTCTGTATTCTACCAAACACTAATAACAAATTTTTGTAAATAAATATATTGATTTCAATGTTTCACTTCACCCTGAAATTCTGAAAAAATCTAATCTGACGCTTGTCGTCGCAAATGTAAATGTCAGTACAACATAGATAACGATAACTTTATTATCGAAAAGTGAGCAAGCACATTTTCACAGACTTCAGCTTGATAGTGTATGTCAGCAAAGATACGTGTGGAGATTGAACACAATTGCGGCCAGTAGCCTCAGCGACTCTTAAAATCGCTATCGAGTTAAGTACAGCTCAGCAACTAAATAAAATAAGGTGCTAAAAGCATCACACTGATTTATGAGGTGTCGAATAAAAAAACTTATAGATACGATTACATTTTAAATTCATGTTTTCCTTTTTTTAATGAAAAACAAAAGAGCAGAAATCGAACGAAAAATGTTAAAAGACAAGAAAAACTTTGGTGTGAATGTGGAAGCAGATGTGGCGTGAAAGGCACGACGGTTTGAACATTACTGTAACTGTAGTGAAAAGAGCTACTAGCAGTTCATGTTGACAATTATAATCGTCAGCCCGACTGAACGTTAATATGTATACTTGTAAGCCCAGATCTAACGCTGCTGGTATCCACCTAATAAATGACGGCGACTTTACGAGTAAAGCCTAGTATTTTGAAAAACAAAATTGTTTTGTGTGATATGTAAAAAAAAAAACAAATATGTACTTCCAATCCACGTACGTATGTACGTACTTCCAATCAGCCAATTCACAAGGTATACTAATCTTGTAAATTGTAGCAAAATACAACATCACGAATAATACACATGTGAACATCCTGTAGACGTCAATTTCAAATTGCCAAACGAACAATAAAAATAAAAAAAAATCTTAAACTTTTATTTCATCGGACTAGGCTTTAAAATTGCATAAAGCGGTACAAGCGACAATATCCAACACTAGTAAAATTTCGAACTGCACATACACACAAACGGCTCATCCGATTTAAGGTTCAGCAGCTCGATCCGATTGTGCACGATAAATATCAAGACCGGCCGGAACCCCACCTCGAGATCTTTATGTCAGTGGACGACCACCTACATAAGGAGACGATGATCTTGCCTGAGCGGCGACACAACTTTATGTTGCCTGCTGTGATACCGACTCACCGCCTCGCGGATTGGCTTCGCCAAAACGACGTGTCAGGAGCGATCACTAGATCCAGGGCCTATGAGACTCGTCTGACCAGCATTAACCCTGACAAAATCGCAGAGTTAATGACGTGCTTGAAGACCAAAGGTAGCCCAGGAGGTGGAGAGGAAACCACGACTAACCAGAATGGTATTGGCTCAGTTGACATCTGGCTGGTATAGTCAACTAAATTTGTACTGGGCCCGAATTGAAGGCAGTGTTTAAAAACATGTCTCGCATGTCATTAGGCACCACACTGCACATGTTCGGATGCCTAGCCAAGCCCACTCAGCTGGGTCTCGGGTCGCTGTGGACACTCCCTGTCCAAGTCGCCAGTATCCAGCAGCACAAGGCGGACAGCATGCCAACACATTTGAAATCAGCTAAAGCAACTTCTAATAAATTCGCGCATGTCCAGCTGAATTTTAGACTTAAAACATCGGTATCTGCAAAAAGGCACGAGATGGTAGGATGTGTTGGCTATTGACGGATCTAATAAGATTATCCGAAGCACGTTACAAAAATCATTAAACTTTCTTTTTACGTAAACGACAATAAAACAGCTGATCCCTTAGCACACCTGAAAAAACATATCTGCAAAACTAGTATTTTCGTACAACATGCTTGTGTAGAAAATGTCAACAACATTTTTATAACAGTTGTACAGATTTAGCATATACAATACTTTCGATGGTTAGGACCAGAGTTTAAAGCTAAAACCGACGGTTCGTCGCCGCCTACGCTATTTTTTGGCTAGCCTAGCCGCCGCCGAATAAAATTGCTGAAATCGGCTTCATTAAGACTTCGTTCATGTCGGCTAAGCCGTTGCTTATTGAATATATAGTCTCATTACTAAAATAATACTTTGGATACTTTCGTTATTCTGTAGTTGTATTGACAAGAACCTTAATTTAACCAGAAGTATAATTTCACACTTATTTTACATTATATATATTTTTCCCTGATTATGAAACTTTGTTTTTGGGTTCGAAAAAATGAGATGATGTTTCAGCCGCCGCCTTGCTCCCAAGTTTATAATGAAATCAAGCCGCTACCGCCGTCGGTAGTTCAGCATCGGCTTCAAACTCTGATTAACATCCTATATGTATCAGCAAACACACTTTTAATGTTTCGAAATCATTGATAAGACAAAATTAGCAAATAAAAAACGTCGGTGTCTCTTAAACGTTTTTATCATAAAACCAATACCAAAAAAATTAAAATTTCATCTAAAATAGCTGTTTTTTTATTTTTGTTTTCATAAAATTTTGTTCATATCTTCTATTTCGGTCATACGACGTACTGTTTTTTTAAATTTCTATTTAGGTTGGTCCCTTGTGTTGCGCTGAATTAATTCGCCCCATCACTGTTGACAGTTAAACATCTGGCATTTGCGGTTTAAAGGAAAAAGATTATTTGTTTTTTACTAACCTTACGTCGTCGGTTTTTCTTCCAGGATTTTTATGTCATACAATACAAAAAAAGATCCTTGCAAAGCAAACGCCTGCAGAATTCAAGCTTGTTTAAAAGGTAGTTGGAATATTTACACTATGATCGCATCTTCGAAGTCTAAAAACAACTTATATAATTTTTCAATTTCTTAGAAAATAATTACCAGGAGGAGAAGTGTTTAGAGGTGCTGGAGCAAATGCGCATATGCTGCTTAAAGTGGCATAAGACGTCTCTTTGTTGTTCTGGTATTGATTTGGAACGTTCATATTTGCCTGAAAAATCTGAGGAAGAAAAATTAAACAAATCGCGGTAAGTGGCTCTTATACCCTACATTAAATCGTGATTTATTTGGCAAGGCAAAGTGCATAGAATATGTTAGCTGAATTGAACATTATGGGACTTGTATTTAATGGAATTACACCTTCAGAACCCACTGATAACGATGCTATTGGTATTAAAATTATCGTCACAAAAAGACCGCAAAGAACCGGTGTTTTGTTAGTGTACTTGAACTAGGCAATTGCATCTGCCTTAAAATAAGTTGTAGGTGTGGAATAAAGACCGCCCTTTCGTGTAATTATACACCCTCCCTCGCTGGTATAAGCCTGGGAATACTGCTGATCATCCCACAAATATAGGCTTACTGATTTGGGAGAAGTTTTCCCTTGTTCCTTAATGGTATGTTGTAGGAATTAGGTAGTGGGTTTCCGTTTCTGAAAGTCTTTATTGCACAAAATATTTGTCCTTATATAGTCGGCCTTGTATCAAAAAAGAAAGATTTAACAAAGATTTTGTTAATTACTTGAAGTTTTTATGCCCACATGCCTAAACTTATAAAAAGAGGCTTGAGAAAATTGTTGGAGGGAGATTCTAGGCGTGAGAATATTTTGGATGGGAGATTCTATATGTAAGGTGTTCCTACCCGACTTCGAATCCGGTTAACTTGAGCGATATGCCCACACACCAGCAGCTTAAAATGTGTTACAATTATAATTCAACGCACTTCGGTACAGTCCATGAGAATTTTAATTTACTTTAAGTTTATTTTTACAACCACTAAAGAGTGGATAGATACTCAATTTGTCATTTCGTTTGCCACATCGCGAAATAATTATTGGAGACTATGAATTATATAAAGGGTGTTTTTTTAGACGTGTGGTTTTCAATCTGGCCACACATTTTCGGAGTTGGTCTTTTTTCACATGATTTATGCTAAGTTGGTTTGTCATTTAGACTGACTTCGGAACAAGGTTTGCAAATAGTGGTTAATAATCCCAAAACGAGATCGCCTGATCCTGATTTTTACAAGAAAATTTGTTCAGCGATGAAAGCTCACTTTTGGGTGATTGGCTACGTTTATTACCAAAATTGTCGCATTCGGAGTAATGAAAATCCACATGCCATTCTTGAGTCGCCGTTACTTTCTCAAAAAGTCATTGTTTGGTGTGTTCTATGGGCTATGGAATTATTGGTCCATATTTCTTCAAAAACGAAGCCGGCCATAATGTTACAGTCAATGGGGAACGCTTTAGAGCCATGATTAATGACTTTTTCGTGCCTAAATTGGAGGATGTTGATGTCGACTACCTTTGGTTCCAACAAGACGTCGCTACGTGACATACAGCCAACTAAACACTCAATTTATTGAAAGAAACTTTTGGTGAACTTTGGTGATAAGCCCGACACGATTGACGCCATGGAAGAGATTATTCGGCTCGATATTGCTTACCCCAAGTGTTGCAAAAAGTGTTCGAAAATTGGGCCTCTCGGCCGGAATATATTTGAGCCAGCCACGGCGGACACTTGCCCGAAATCATTTTTAAAACATAATGGCAAACCCTTATATTTATAATAATGCTACATTCTTGGACATATTATTAAATTATATGTGTTTTATTTCTTATTGAAAACCACACGTCTGAAAAAATACCCTTTATTATTGAACGTCGGAAAATTCGAAAACGACCTACATATGTTCGTTTGTATGTCTGCTGAGAGCACGATAGCGGTCAAACGAATCTAACCTAGGATCATAATTTTGCATAATTTTTGCCAATTTGGTCCAGGAAAAATTTCGCACTTTTTGAGTATTGGCTTTACAAATCATAATTTTTTGTGGACGGACAAAGGTTAAAATGTTTACTGTTAGCTGGGACGCACTAAATGTCTAAAAAAAAGCTTAGTTTCTGGACTTTTGGCTTTTGTGGCCCAAAAACCGTCCGACCAATAGTCAATTTGAACATATAGGTACTCAAGCAGATTTTGCTACGGATCCAAATGTAGAGTAATTTTGAAGTTTGGTGAGATAAGGAACGTACGCTTGGTCCAAAAGGCCCTAAAAACGGTTCTTTCTTTTGCGCCTTAGTAGCTTAGGGTCGTTGGAGGTTAATACGGTTCAACCTGGCTGGTACTATTCTACGTTTTTACGTAGTTATCATCTATTATTCTACATCATTTTCGAAGTTTGCTAAAGTGTGTGATTTTGGCCGTTTGTATAGCATTTGTGCTAATGCTTCTTTATTAATCGGATTTTTAGTCGAATGTCTTTCCCATTAGGAGTTGTTTTTAAGGCAGCTTTTTCGCTCCTGATCCATTTTTATTTGTTCTTCTGGAAATGAAATAAAAAAATATATGAATCTTTATTTTATATTTTAATTAAATTGAACAGTAAGGGAATTTTTAAATTACATGGTTTTAAAAAGTGTATCTGGCAAATGTCGATCTTCGCCAACTTCAGCCTCAATATTGTTAGTTAGGTTGGGACGGTTGATATACACCTTCGACTTCAGGTAACCCCAAAGGAAAACATCGCATGGGGCTCAGTCTGGTGAGCGTGCCGGCCAGGAAATATTTGCCTCAAACAATTCATGGTAACCCTCGCGTTGTGTGCAGTGACACCATCTGGTTGGAACCATGTATTATCGAATTGCATTGCCTCAAAAGCTGGCTGAAAAATCCTGTATTATAGTCAAGTACCGTTCGGAGTTCACAGTTACGGCAAGACGGCTATCCTGGAAAAAGTAAGGGCCAATGATATCTACTCGTGATATGGCGCACCACACAGTGACGCGAATGAAGTTACCCAATTTACAATTGATTGCAGTCCAGGAACACGCCCGCATGGGGAATAGCGAATCGTAATCGAAAAGCTCGCTGCACTGCAATGATCGATGCGCATTTGAAAAATACGCTTCAACACAAAATGACCTCTCCTCACGTGTCCAATGCATGATGGCAACTGAAAGGCAGACGAATACAAATCTCCCGTCAGCGACTATAAGCTACGCACACTCTCCACTCTCTTCGGCCAACAGTGCCGCCACAGCTTGCAGTGCCAAAAATCATATTACCGCACTCCAGCCTGTACATTAAAATTGACGACGGATGGGGATTGATGTTAAGAGAAATAAAGATACATTCGATGTTTTTTGTGTATGACTAGCTCTTCGATTCACCAGGCAATGATCTAAACAAATTAAAAGTAGAGGCAACTACAAAAACTAATACATATTTGGAACTTGCATTTAAACAATCATTCATTTTTAATATTAACCATATGTTTTACTTTAATAAAATGTTTCTTTTTAATATACAAATAATCTAAATGTTTTAAAATTGTGTGGCTTTAAACAGTCTTTGTTAATCTAGAACAATACATGCAATATTACCTTGTCAAACAATAAATACATTTTGAGTGCTTATCATTTTTTTCTTTGTTTTACAGGAAATAATGCAAACACCGCCAATACCGCCATACAAGCCTCCACAAGAATTGCAAGAGATTCTCAAACGACAAGCTACGCAAAGAAAACGTACTGCACAGATTCCAAAACGAAATTGGATTCAACGAAATCCACGAGTCTTTCAATTGACATTTATAACGACGTCATTGTTAGCTCTTTTTTCTCGGCCACTGTACGAAATCTTCTTTGCGCCATCATTTCCGGCTGTAGAAGATTCGATAGCTATTGAAAAGCGCAAGTAATGGAAGCAGTACGAAAAGCGAAACAACGTTTACGCAACTATCCCATTCTATTAGGAAAATGCGCCGAATCTGCTACAGTGTATGCCGCCTGCGTATCAAGGGATTTGAATATACAACACAAAAATTGCGACAAAGAATTTCAGTTGTTTAAAGATTGCTTGCAAAAGGCTAGCAAAGAAATGAAAACGAAATTATAAAAAAAACAACATAAACTAAAACAAGCTAGAAAGGATTAATTATTTGTTTTTAGTAGGTCACCATATCACTTCACCACAATGGCAAAGCAATCACATTATCAAGCAGTGAAAGAGAGCCTAATATCATTATCATTTCGTACTCATATCATAATATCCATACTAATACGTCTCGCGCTAATAGTCTATGGACAAATACATGATCAAATTTCTGAGGTGCCATACACCGATATTGACTATAAAGTTGTTACTGATGGGGCCAGACAGATATTGAAAGGAAAAACGCCGTTTAATAGACACACCTTCCGCTATAGTCCCCTACTGGCCTTTATGCAAATACCCAATGTTGTGTTGTATCGGGAAATGGGTAAACTTATCTATTCATGTTTTGATATACTAGTTGCTCTGTTAATATATGCCATAGTCCGCAGTGAGCTACAGTCGCAGTGTAATAAGGCCGTTCAGTATTTACTAACAAAATATGGGAAAGCTACGAAATTTTCTGCTGGTATTAATTATGGAGACTCGGACGCACGTAATAGGCCAGAAAAAATAGCAAAAGCTTCAGCCTGTTTTTGGTTATACAATCCATTAACGGCTGTTGTATCCACGCGAGGCAATGGCGATAGCTTTTCTAGTTTCTTTGTAATTTTTACCCTGTACCTATTAACTAAATCAGATGATTGCAAAGAGAACAAAAAGCGTAATTGGCTGATATTTGCTGCCGGCGTATCGCATGGGTTTGCCATTCATTTGCGTTTGTATCCACTGCTATTTAGTTTAGCCTACTACTTAGCCCTTTCCAAGAGTCTAGTGAGATCCCTTAAGGATTTTTTACGTACTATGTTATTTCCAAGCGGCCAACAACTGATATTAGTTTTCGGAACTATTTTAAGTCTAACAGCTGTTACCGGTTTCTTCTACGCACTCTATGGCTGGCAGTATATTTACGAAGCCTATTTGTACCACTTTGTACGTAAAGATATTCGCCACAATTTCTCTTTATACTTCCTTATGCAGTATTTAAGTGGCGACAATGTCGACGCAGGTGTACTGGAAAAAATCCTAACAATGATGCCACAGTTTATCGTGATTTTATACCTAACCCTCGGCTTTGGTCAATTCCGGCAAACTTTGCCGTTTTGTATATTCTCCATTGCCTATACGATGGTCACCTTTAACTCGGTGGTGACTTCACAATATTTTGTTTGGTATTTGGCTCTGTTGCCGATCTGCATTAATAACTTGCAGACAATGTCTCTTTCACAAAGTGGTCTATACTTTGGCATGTGGTTGGTGTCTCAAGGTCTTTGGCTTTTACCGGCATATCTCTTGGAGTTTCAAGCCTGGAATACGTTCTATTGGATTGGCGCTCAAGGTGCCTTCTTTTTTGTGGTGAACAATTTAATACTGACCCGTTTGATAGAACATTATAGCTTTACGACATTTAAGGTTAACTTTAAGAAAATTTTCTAAAACAAAGGCAGTAACATAGAGATAAAAATTAGATATTTGTAAAATCCACATACATACATACAAATATTTACGTCAGCCCTTACAATATGTATTCGTACTAAATAACATGTATTTTCCTTCCTTTTTATAATGAAATAAACTTGCAATATGTACAATAAAATCAAAATAATAGTAGTACTATAATCGCATAAAGACAATTAATCATCATCATCATACGTATATGAGTATCTGCTCATGCTCATGAAACAACGCAATCAGCAGGCCGAGTGCCGAGTTTTAGAATACTGTGTGACAGCATGCAAATAATTAAAAACAAAATAAACAATCTGATTGAAATAGAAACGTAAATGTGAAATAGAACGTAAATGTGTGTACCACATATTATAACCAGAATAAAATGTTTTATCACTTTGACATAGACGAAATTGAGTAAAATTTATATTTTCTCTAATGAGAAAAGGTTGTTAAATTCTCCGAAAATTGAATTTTAACTTGAATTAGCAAATACCAATTTTATAAAATCGTTTGACTTTAAATGGTAGCTAAAATCCAAGTTCCTTTTTTAAAAATGAAAGCAAATTATTTTTTCTTGTTTTATATTATGAATGGTTTGGTCTATATTCGCATTGAAGGTCTGAATCGTTAATGGGTTGTTCGCATAACATCAAACTAATTTTACGGCGTCAAATTGCTGCTCCAAAGGGCCAATATTTCGATTTCTAGACAACTAGCCTGGGCTCAAAATTTTGACTAATCTCAAAGGAAGGACATAAATATATTCGCTAGGCAATTTCATTACCCATATGTCCATGGGTACAAGGTACAATGCCCAAGTTTATAGTATTTCATAAAAAAGGAAACTATGCATTCCAGCTTTAGATCGGTACATCATACATTGTGTCAAATTAAAAAAAAATACACATTGTTGAGTTGACTGCCCCTGGGTGACAAGTTTCGTTTCGGGTCAATTCGGCGCATAGTACCGCCGGTCTTGGGATTAAACTGTTACCTTACAGATATAGCAGGAGTCTCTTCTGCCAGGAATATGAAAATATCCACTTTAAATCATCAGTCACACTATTTACAACATGGACTGTATATGTGTAGCTTTCCTTGAATGTCGACGATATCGAAAGCGTCCGAGTGTTTTACGTGATTCTCGCTGTGATAGCTTTAACCATGGCGCGCCATCGAACAAGAGCCATTACCAACCGACGGCCAGCACCCATTAAGGCCAATCCCGCTGGTACCAATTCGAAGCTTGTTATATGGAGTCGACATTCCGATTACCATCTACTTCAACTCAAGTAGGAACAAGATCCTAAAGTTCCTCGCCGTCAATACTTGGGAAGCTGATTAAGACACCTTGTTTTCCTCTTACAAAGGACAAGGTCAGTCTGTGAAAACTATGCAGCGCCGGTGTGGGCTACAAACGTGAGTATGACGAAGTGGAAGAATACTCAGACCTACCACAATGATGCTCTAAGAACATCAACTAGTAGTCTCATATGAGAACCATCTGCTCGTAGAGACAGAAATCCTTACCGCAAACTGACACAATTTTGTATTGTCAAACCAGCACCATCTTATGTACAGGATACCTCCGCCCAGACAGATCAGGTATGCATTGTATGATCTATAGAAGGACGTCCAGCAAGAGAGAGCCTATAGAACATCTGATCCACATCATTCATGCAAATGGAGTCAAAGCGCCAGCATTTTGCTACATTTGAGCATCTCAAAAAATAAATTGCGAAGGTACATCCCTAGAAATTATGAATATGTTTTAATCTATGGACCGCCGTGGCGTGATGGTAAGTGTGAGCTTCTATCATACAACTTATTGTTACGTTAGGCTCGTATGGAGCAGATCCAATAATGCCAAATAAAGCATCAATAAAAAACAAGTTCAACTCCGGTTAGGACATCTTACAATTTTTCAGGAGCGGGTCTTTACCTCGTAAATGCCGGCGACTTTATAAGTATGTAATAGGGTAATCTCTAAGCGATGTACAAAATGTTCTATAACAATTTATAAGCATACGGAGCCGGCGTTAAACAGTCCCACTCTGAGTTCACTGATTTAAGAAAAATTGCTGCTTGTTCCTTAATGGGATGTTGTGGGTAAGTATGTATGTATGTCTATAAGCTGGTTGTTTTTGTCAGCTGGATCAGTATCAAAAGACCTCTAAAAATCGCATATCCCTTACAAATATAATAGGTTTCGTACGCGTGGTAAAAAAGTTCAAATATAATAGTCTTTAGACTAAACAATAAAAACAATTTTGAAGTTTGTTTTGCTGCTTAAGTTTTTAAATGTTTTTTGAGCAACTTTTTTGCAGATTTTAAAACTTAACTTTTACTTTTAAAATATTTTCATGAATTTTTTAAATATCTCGCAAAGTTTTTACTTTATTTTCGATTTGAGTTTACAGTTGGACGTTTTTTTTCTATATTACTCATTTCTATATCTCGATAACCTAAGTATTTGCTAAATATTTTCGAACTCTTATTTTGAACGGATCGGATTTCACAAAATACTATCCCTCATGTTCATTAAAAACTACAATAGTTAAAAAAATAATTTTTATAATGATCATTTTCACTATAAACTATCCGTAATCTATAAAATAAGAAGAAACTAATCTTTTGAGCAAGTTTTTGAGTAAGCATTTGCCATTGATCACGGACTTGATCTATGGTTACACTAAATGTTTCCTGGCGCCATCAGACATTTCCATTGGAAAGTTGGACATTTTTTAGCATGAACGTACACAGAAAGTTTTGACGTACGACCATCATTTATGTTGTTTACAGTGACTTGATAGAAAAAAAAGTGGGAAAAAATGGAATTAACTCGTGAACATTTCACAACTTTCGACTTGGATTATCACGACAAGAGTGCATCAATGAACTTAAATCTTTGTATGAAAAAAAGGGTTTAATGAATTTAATCGTGGCCGACGCTCGCTCAAAGACGAAGGTCGTCCAAAAACGGCCATTGTGCCAGAGAACATTGATGCCGTGCGTGAACTGATAATGCAAGATCGTCATGTGACATACCGTGAGATAGAGACATCCTTGGGCATTTCTTCCGTACATTCGATATTGCATGAACACCTGGCCAGAAAAAAGGTTTGTTCTCGTTGAATCCCGCATAATTTGGCAATCGCTCAAATAAAAAGGCTCGTGTCGATTGGTGCAAAGAAATTTTGAAAAAAAATACGATCGCGGTGCTTCAAATGACGTTAATAAGATCGTCACAGGTGACGAATAATGGGTCTATGCGTATGAGCCCGAAACAAAACAGCTATCAACCGTGTGGGTCTTCGGAAACGAGCCAAATCCAACGAAATTTGTTCGTGGAACAAGCACTTCGAGGCAAATGGTCGCCTTTTTCTTCGGCAAAACTGGTCGCGTGGCGACTGTTCCGCTTGAGCACCCTAGGACGGTCAATTCTGAGTGGTACACCACAATTTGTTTGCCTGAAGTCTTCGGAGAAATTCGAAAAACGAGAAGACGAATCATTGTGCACCATGACAATGCGAGATCTCACACATCGGCTCAAACCAGCGCCTTTTTGACCGGCCAAAACGTCGAATTGATGGGTCATCCGCCGTACAGCCCTGACTTGGCGCCCAATGACTTCTTTTTATTCCCGCACATCAAGAAATAAATCGTTCAAAAACAATGTCTCAATCGGAGTGGAAAAAGTGCTTCGACAATTAGTTTGAGCGCATCCAAAAGTGTATAAATGCTGGAGAATACTTTGAAAAACAATAAAACCATTTTGATGATAAATATTTGCATTTTCATTATTAGGCCAGAAATATATATAGCAGCCTCGTATAACTTGAACAATTTTTATTCTGGTTCGAGACCTTTTTGTTGTTTTTTTTTCAGAATCAACTAAAAAATTGGTCAAATGTATTGGCTACGTTTGTCAGGCAGACTGTACAGCTGTTTCTAAACCCGCCAAGGTTTTTCTTCAGCAGTCTTTGGCAACGATTACTTCGGCTACAAATCAAATAACTTATACCGGAGTCTCGTATGAATAACTGAGAATTACCCTTTGCATATAGTCTTCGAACTGTGCGTAGATCAATCTTCAAAATGCAAAATTTCATAAAAATCGGACTACAATTGTAGTGTAATTGCAAACTTTAGATGAACGGACGGACAGAAATCGTTAAAAGGAATCAGCTAGTGATTATACGTCGATCAGTATACTTTATGTTTGGTCTAGCTATTTTCGGAAGTTGCAAATATTTGCCATGAAACCTATAAATCTCTGTTTCACAGTGTGTTATCATAAGGAATTAATTTAACTGATTTTTCGATCTCACTAAAACTTGAGTTTCTATCGAACGAACTTTTAAAGAAGATTTAAGGGACCCCAAATTGGCCTTGGAGGGTTTCTTATTACTATTTGAATAAATAAATAAATTATATTTTAAGTTTTTATATACATACATAATACTTAAACATACATTTGGTTTCGTTGCAAACGTCGACAACTACAAAAGAGATTGGTCAAAAATTCGATTATGTCCCATATGTTTTAAACGATGAGTGGTGCTGTACGTGGGGAAGAGGGGGAAGGAATGCCTACAAGCAAGAGAGTGAATAACGTATTTAAAAATACACCTGCTCTGCTCATATGTTGACTGTTCGTTGAACATGCATACAAAGGGTGGTGCAAAAATAGGCATCATTTTCATACGTTTGTTTTCTACCTTAGCAGAATGGGTAACTCATTAACGCATAAGACATGTTAGAAATGTGTTATCCTACGACCCTTACACTCTTAAGGCTCGAGCACATGTAAGATTTTTTTCTTACGCTGCGTATTTTGATTAAAATAGGAGTCAAAAACTTACAATCAATATATGAGAGATATTTGATACGCCGACACTGCAATACAATGAACTTTTTGTAAGTTTTAACATATGGACTACAAGAAATGAGGAAAATCACAGCGTGAAAAAAACTTCAGTGCACCCAAGCTAACAGGCTTTTTTTCTTACGCTGCGTATTTTGAATTTCCGGTCGTATAAAATGCGAAATATAATTTCGGAAGTTAGAAAATATGCAGCTTAAGAAAAAAAGCATGCCCGTATCATTTTTGTGTGATTAGCGCGTCTTGGGATTTCAAAGCAGTTCGTTTATTGAGTAAAAGTATTGACAGAAATGAAATACCAACCGCTTGTAAATATTCTACGGCCTAAACTGTGCAACTCAATCGTAAATATCGATATACATATATTCTTGATAGCCGTCCGACAAAGCCCGATAGCGGTCAAACGAAATGACATGTACGTTGATGACTTATGGTATAAGCTTCATGAGAAATCGGCACAGATCGTAAATATCGATACGCATCCATACGACTTGCAATTTAAAACAGATTCTATAACATTTTTATATTCTTGATCGCTGTTCGACATGTCTATTAAAAGCACAAAATGGCATGCATGTTGATGGCTTATAGTTAGCTTTACGAGATTGTAGCTGGGCTTAATCGGCCCTTAAAGGATAAAGTACCTTCAAAAAAGTATACTTTTTGAGTATTTTCTCGACATATTTAGACTATTTGTGGACGGAACAAGCCTTAACTTGGGATCGGTTGTTTAGACGCACCTCCACACATCCAAAGTAAAAATGACTTTGGGACCTTTGGCCTATAGTGCAGACAGCCCCAGGGGTCCTAACAAACATTAACTAAAATGAACGGGCATATGATGACCCAAAATAAATCTAGTTAAAAATGATTTTTTTTCCAAAATTCGGACTTGGTTTCATGATCGTTATCCCCTATTGCAATAGCAAATCCATGTAGGAAGGTTTATGAGAATCGGCCTGGCAGAACTATACATATAACTATTTTAATTGTTTACTTTTCCATCCATATTTAACAAGAACTTGTATTCGGTCTACCCTTTGCATACGTATGAATGTGCTAGGGCAAGAGCAAAAGAAGTAACACAACATGAAAAAACAATCTAATCAAGTTGAATGTATTTGCGAATGTATCTGATGCATTATTTTGCTCCCGAGATACAATAGTAGAGGAACAGAAGTGTAAATCGAAAATAGACAATATTAGTTTGTCTAAAAAATAAAATTAAAAAACAACAGGAAGAGCATGAATATTGTTTATCAATTCTTTCGTAATAATCATATTTTGGCAATTTGCGAAGATGCTCTGTGCAAAAAATCATTCGGTCTAAATTTGTCACGTTTTGAAATGTCGGAAGTGCCAGATCTCGTAGAGAAATGTGAAATAATATCGAAATTATTTTTAAATCATAACCATCTGACAAGGGTGGGTTTTAATTGACTGCAAGCACATACACGTCGCATATACTCTGAACAATTGTTTATTTTAGCTACCAGCATTCGTCGCCACATTGACCAGACTGCAGATACTAACGCTGGATTATAACAAATTAACAGAATTCCCCGTGATATTGTGCCAACTGACAAATCTAAAGGCATTAAATATCAGCTGCAACTCTATACCAACACTACCACGCGAATTTGGCCAACTTGTGCAGTTGGAAACATTCTGGTGCAACAATACCGGCCTTCTCCAGTTGCCCGAAGAAATCTGTAACTGTGAGCGTCTGGAAATATTAGGTGCCCGGGGTAATCTACTAAGTTGCCTGCCCACTAGTCTGAATCGTTTGAAAAAACTGTGCTGGCTGACATTGGAAAACAATCGACTGACCTCCATTCCTGAGACATTGGGCGATCTGAAGAATCTTATACACCTTAATTTGAAAAATAATCACATAAAAGCAATTCCACCTTGTCTGCGGCATATGAAAAAGTTACAATACGTTTTCTTAAATTGCAATCGAATTGAACAAAGTGCACCCGATGAATTGCTGAATGCTTTGGAATTTATTCGTATGCTGAATATATGTGATAATCCCTTATGCAATGTCGCGGCAACACAGTTGCAATTAAAGGTGATTACGAATTTAGCTTGCTGCAAGCTTAATTTAAATTATTAACAAAATATGGATAGATGCTAAACGTCACAGATTGAAGGAAACTCTTCGCAATCACTTGTAGTAGTCACTATATAAAGACGAGTATGACCATTAGCTAGGTGCAACTTGCTACTATTGACATACATGCATTCCTTCAACATGCCATTTAGAAACAAACGAGCCACTTCTCAAAAAATGTTCGTATACACTGTCTGGAACCTCCTGTTAAAAGGAAGCTTTGAACGGCCTATGGATTTTATAAAGAATCCTTAAAATGTCTTAGAGATTAATCTCTTTATCCTAAAGTAGCTCCTATTAACGAAGTGGATGAAACGAGTATTGGAATGAAACGGTCGCTGAATATATTATGCAGCCATTTTTCAGGACACGAATTCCACTTGCAATCCGAACAGAATTCTTTCTTACTGCCTTCCACATCCCATAAGGAAACCAAAAAGTAAATTCTCTCAAGTCAGGGAGATGTACACGATGAATTTGTACACCCTTTTCGGAAAGCCCGCTTTTACTGTCATAACTAATGGTTTTGTAGTACTTATTATAAAACACAACATTTTTGATTTTCTTAATTTCCTTAACATTCCATTCCGTTAAGAAACAAACGGAAAACTTCGCTTAAATCAATGAGCTGCGCAACATACAATTATTTTTCTCACTGAACGGGGCTTCCTGCTTTAAATTGGTCTCCGACGACAATTGCAGTGAAGCGTTCACATGGATTAGAAATTTATCTGCTCCTCGTAAAGCACTACGTGTGCCGCTAAATTAACAACCGGCTTTAACGACGTGGACAACTCTTCAAAGAAAAATTTTATATGTGACAGCGCATAGAGAAATGGACCTTAGGTCCCTTTCTATTTTGCGCGTCACATATGTTCTTATATTAGGATTGAACGTGTGGGATATCTTCTCCTCGTAAAGTCACCGACAATCCCAGGATAGCCGGTTCTATATACCGGATATAGAACCGGCTATCCTAGGGCTGTCACCCCAGCACTATTGGGGCCACTAAATTAACAACCGTCATTAACGACGTGGATAACTCTTCGAAGAAAAATATTATACGTTCTTATCCGAATTGAACGTGTGGGATATCCATGCACACGACCTTTTTGATGCCATATAAATTACCTTTGTAGGAATTACCCAAAAAGTAATGTTGGCATTGAAAAAAATAAATCTTACAATGGTGGACGAACGATATATCCCAAGTTAATTAAGCCAATCTACGCAGAATTAGTTTCTAACCCGATTGTTTTGAAAATACTTTCTTATGCGGCTGTTCACAATCCCAGCTGGTTTTTAGCCACGATAAGACTAAAACTCCTCATTTTGTCGATAGAGGGCTTTAATTTTAGATATATGTACAGCCCAAAGTAGCACCCGCTGCAAAAATAATTCTTCCTTTTATTTCAAAAATGACGAATTTTCTGTTTTTATGGCGCATTCGAAATATGAGAAGTAACTATGTGCGTTGAAATTGCAACTGCCTAAATTTTCTGTATCTTGGGTTTGTTGTCTCCATATTGTATTACGAGTAGTAGATGAAATCGAAGTACTGCTTGCAAACTGTAAGCTATCTCAAAGAATCGCTTCACAAGGATGAACTCCGACAAAATCGTTAAACACCAGATTATATTCCATTAGGTAGGAAGTTAATAATTTAAACCGCTACTATATTTGTTGGCGTGGAATTAAGATTTGGGGTTTCTTCATTTTCAGCTCCTTTCTATATTATGATTATATGCTTTCTTGTTTGATGTCAATATAAATAGAGTAACTGCGCCAATATTTGGTCTACACGTTAGTAGAACTTGAACTGAATCAGGGAAAGTGAAACTTGACTTCACCATCTGCAGAGAGGTGTTTTGCTCAATAATCTTCTTGAGGTTCCTACTTGTCATCTTTCTATGATAATCATCGCTTAAGAGTTTTGAATGAACTGAGGGCCAACGATTAGTCTATTCGCGTCCCGTCAATCGGTTGACACTATGAGAAGTGTTAATAGCGAAAAAATGAAAAACAAAATTAACACCGTTAAGAACTCTTAATTTACTTTAACAACGACACTGTACCATACAAGAACATACAACATGTCGCTCTAACATCTGCAGAAGTCATCCGATGTCGATTACCTAAATAATGTGTAATATTCAATCTGCTCAGACCACATAGATCCAAGTAGACAGTATCTTAAGAAGCTTTATAAAGACTTAAGATTTGACCCCTCAGTAGTAGCAGTTCCGAGTAACAGCGCTTGGCAAATCGATTGTTGCTTCGGGTGAGTTTGGTACATAGAACCGGCTGTCGTCTAATAATAGACTAAAGAAGTTTAATGTTTTGTTTTTAAAACATGGATTGCAGTAATCAAAGTCCAAAATCTTTTTTATCATGCAGGACACCGTGGTGAGATGGTGCAGTAAACCCAGGTTCAAATCTGGGTAAGAACATTTAACAATTTTTCAGCGGCGGGTTTTAACCTCGTTAATGCCGGCGACTTTAGAAGTAAGATATTTATCTTCAAGCCATGAAAAAACTTCTTTATAAAATGCGTTAGCCGTTCGGAGCCGGCATGAGTATTATAATTATATCGGGATGTTGTGGGAATTAAGTTAGTAAGTTAAGTACATCTCTTAATCCAGGTAAGCTTCGACAGTGTATTGATTTGATAAATACTATGGCAAATATATGAAATATCTACATATGTGACAGCGCATAGAGAAAGGGACCTAAGGGTAAAAAAAATCAATTTTCCTTTTTTTTGATGTGGACAACATCTGAGCATCGAATGAGACCGATCCCATGCCCCAAAAGTGTTCCGTCCCAGAGATATGCGCGTTTTATGAAAGTGATGGTACACCAAAGATACACGTATTTAAATCGTTGAAATGGTTCTCCTGAACAAAACTGGTTTTTACCCTTAGGTCCCTTTCTATTTTGCGCGTCACATATATTTAATGAAAGTGCAGCATCTAACGTAAATTTGTGTAGTTAATTGGTAGTTTTTTTATATTTAACATTGTTTTCTTTCCATTTAGGAACATATCAATATACTCTGTGATAGTAATCAACGACAAGGCATCAGTGATGATTTAATCGACGAAAATGATGTGGATGGAGATGACGATTCGGATTGGGAGAATAGTATAGAAACAAGTGATATTGACTCAACGGATGAGAGTAGTCCGGAAAATGACATAGAGGTATGTATCAAACCACAGATTTCATTAAAACAAATAAATTAAAAAAAATCATGTATTTTTATGTTGTCTTTAAGGATATCTCCGTACTCATACCTGAACTTTCACGATATATAACAAATTTTAATTAAATGCTGGCCGACAATGGACTCATCATTATTTATTTGAACGTCTTGTTTATGGTATAATTTGAACGCAACCGGAACATGTTCTATGGAAATAATAAAATCTATGTAACTACTAAATTTAGCAAATATTGCTATGTACAGTGAACATAAATGTAAAAAATGTCAATACAATGAAATTAAGTGGACATTTTCTTCATCAGGTCCTCGTCTTGCATTGACATAGCCGTTAACTTTTTGCCAATTTTTTCGTGGATATCCAAATATTTTGCCACACAGCGATCGATGCAGACCATCTCGCCTTTACCTAAACAACGGGCAAATAGGAAATATAGTTTATAAGTATTTTATGCGTGGAGTCCTCAAATCTATAAACCCAAGAGGGCACTACTCACCCAATTCAGCTTCTCCATAGCGGGGAGGTATACATTTTTTGTGACAAGCATTGGTCATGCGATTATATAAATCCGACATCATTTCAATCTCCATTTCTTGCATCATTTGCAGTTTTGCCTGTTCGGCGGGACTAATTTGGGGCATTGTGGCCATTTTTGCAAAATGCACGTGTGTGTAGACTGAGTTTTAACAAACGTAAGGATAATAATATTTTGGTTTTTGTCTTTATGTATACGGTTTGCGGCTTGTGCTTATGCGCTAAAACGTCTGGTTCCCACGGATTCGTATTCTCCAATGTTTGATTTTTTCATACGATCACGTATTTGCATATCCTCGTAACGTCGCTTGTCCACGGAATTCTTGGAGATCACAAAAGAGTACACTCCAACGACAGTTATAACAGTCCTACAACCAAAATGGATGTATTTCAATCAGTTACAAGTGCAAAACAAAATAAAAAAATCTTACCAACCCAAAGCAATTCTACCAAAGTTTCCCAAAGACATTACTTTTTCTCTAAATACAGCAGCAAAACTTCCATATGAAATGTAATCAGCTGTTATGACATAACCTCAACTCAACTGACTACATCGTCATGTCACAACATTACCAAAATAAAATCGCGACGTTATAATGCTTGTTTAAGGTTCAGGCACTCCCTGTTTGTATACCCTACACAATGTACATTGAGGGTAATGAACAATCTAATTTGAATCGGCTATAAAAAAGTACTGATAATTTTTTAAATATCTGGTTTTATTGGAAAGTTTGAACTTTGTCATTTAATAATAGGCTCAAGATTGTTTGCCAGGAGATAAAACATTTAGCCGCAAAATAGTGTTTTCAGATTCATTTTCATCTCTGTGGCTATGTCAATAAGCGAAATTGCCCCATATGGAATTCAGAGAACCCTTACGTGACTATTTAGAAGCAAATGCATCTACAACGAGTACGAGTAACTTTTTGGTTTGGAATTTAGGCTGGCGGCATAATTGGGCCATTTTTCTTCGACAATGAGCAAAGAGCCGTCGTTACCGTCAGTAATGATCGTTATTGCGCCATGCTTAACGAATTATTGTTTCCAAAATTCAAGAGAATGACATGGACGACATTTGGTTTAGACAAGATGGGGCCATTTGTCATACAGTCAGCGCAACCATCGATATTTTACGAACTGTTTTTGTTCGAATAATCAGCCGAATGTCAATTGGCTGCCTCGGAGCTGTGATTTGAGCCCTTTGGGATATTATCTGTGGGAAGCCATTAAGGATAAAAGTTACACAAAGCATACCGAGCCAATTGAAGCGTAGAAACATGAAATCTAAGTTCCAATTAAAAAGATTCGACCCGAAAACATCGAAAATGTACTAAAAAATTGGGTTGATTGGGTGAGGTACTGCCGAGCCAGTTGTGATAGTCATATGAATGATATTGTGTTCCATTATTAAATGACAAAGTTCCACATTTCCAAGGAATTTGAAAAAATTAAATGTACTTTCTTTTATACAGCCGATTTAAATTTAAAATATTAAATCACACTCCATATAAAAGTTAGTCTCACTAATTCGATTGTGGTCGTATCTTGGCCACAATCAAATCTTGATGAAATTTGGCAGAAGTACGAATGGACGCTATAAAATCTAAGGAAAAACGGATTAGATTAAAATAATACACATACCCAATCCTAATGAAATTGGCATACGTTTTTTGAACAAATGACAGACGCTGGTGAACTTAAAGAAAATTGGTTCATATTTAGATAACCACAGCATCCACAGATATGTTAAACCCATTTAATGTCCTCGACTCTAGAAGCCACAGTACGATTGGACGCTATAAAATCTGAGGAAAAACGGATTAGATTAAAATAATACAGCCACACGTACCCAATCCTAATGAAATTAGCATACGTTTTTTTTTGGAAAAAGGACAGACGCTGGTGAACTTGAAGAAAATTGGTTCATATTTATATAACTATAGCTTCCACAGATATGTTTAACCCATTTAATGTCCTCGACTCGAGAAGCCACATATTTTATCCAATCTTGATGAAGTTTGGTGGAAGTTAGTTTTTTGGTTGGTAATATTGATGAATATCGGTTCAGATTATGATATACCTCCCATACATTTGTTCAGACGAATTTATGTCTTCAGTTCCAGAATTTGGGTTATAATATATGAGTAGATACCATACATATGTTCAATGGATTTGTGTCTAGTTCTAAGCATCATATTACAAAAAAGAGTCTAACAGTTTAGTCTCGATGTACGAACTCGAGACCCAATAACCGTAATCTGAAATTGCTGGTGCAGAATGTTTGCTGTATTGCATGTGTCTCATGCAATAATGGCCATATTGGAATGTTTATTGTGACACCTCGAGCCATAAAAAATCGCTGTATGTAATAATTTGGTCGATAGTTATTGACTACTTACTAGAATGGCTCAATCGGATATTTTACACAAATACGTTGTCGTTTTAATATTAGTGGAATTTTTAGGCAGCCTCGCTGACTGGACAGCAAAAATCCAATAAATAAGTCATTTATTAAAAATTTACCGTTTTTTACATTGGTAAGGTCCAGCAGTACTTGATTATCCAAATAAATTAGTTCTTAGCATGGCTTTAGACTTATTACATTTGGAAAAAATTACTTACCTCTTCCGTTTTTACTATTTTATTTGTATATATTTTCGCCTTTTTACAACATTTTAATTAAAAGTAAATAGTAGGTGATATTAGTGTTTTTTATATCCTTTAATTATAAATAAACAACAAATGTACAAAATAAAACAAAAAAAAACAGAGGAAAAATACAATTGTATAACAATTTTTGGAATGTAATGTATGTAAATGATGTTTAGTGAATTTGCAGGGAGATCATAAGAATCATAAAAAAAACTTTACTCATTATTAACTAAAGATACACCCACACAAAAATAATGCATTAAAGCCATTGATAAATGAGATTCGACAAAGAGTCAATATTATTAACTAGGTGGTATTGAAAACGCCCGTTGGCCCCTGCCATGATTAGGTTTTGAACCAAACCAACTCATTTTCCAATTTAAGGTGTCATGTAAGAGCTTCTCTTCTTCCTTGCTAAGCTTGAGTAAAGTGGCAACTGCTCTAATCAAATGGCGAGCTTCAACCTAAAAATACCGTATATTTTGCTCAAAGTAGTCACAAATGAAAATACCTTAAGTACACCTACCTCTCTGCTTGTGAGAAACTTGACGATAACATGCTTTAGATACTTGAAATTAACTTCGTCCATAATAACGCTACCTTTAATTAAACAACCGCAGGCTTGACATAGCTTATCTGAATTTGAAATGTCCGTTTTCTGGGGTTCAGCCGACTCCTCCACTGTTTTGGCCGAGGAAAACTCTTTTTGTAAAGTCTTTTTCAGATCATTAAGACGCTGATTTAAAACCTTTATTGTCTGCAAGCGTTAAACAATAAACAAATTGTATGCTATTTCTGTCTGGCGTACATACATACCTTAGTTTTTTCACTTAAATCTCTTTGCATATCATCGATTTCCTTCAGCTTCATATCGTTCATTTCTAGAGTTTGTTTGTGAGCGCTTAATTCGAATTCTTTTGACTTCAGTTCTGTTTCCAGAATTTTATTTTTTTCGTGCACATCATTGACTTCATCTCTTTCCTGTCTCAGTTCCTTTTTGAGTAGCTCTTCACTCTGAGAGATTTCAGCATTTTTCAATAAGGCAGTTAACTTTTCTTCTTTCTCCGCTTCCAACGCGGTCTGTGTTTCAAGTAACTGTTTTTGCAGGTCCGTAATTTGTTGCCTTAACATTTGCTGGACATTGGCTGAATTGGCAGCATAGTCGCCGAAACGTTCATCGGCTGCCTCTAATCTATTCTTTAACTCTTTGTTTTCCAGCTCTAAAGATTCCTGTAGTAAAAAAGATTAGACAGTGCAAGACAAAAACTAAAAGGCTGGCATATCTTTGAGTTTTGGAAAGTGTTGAAAACAGCATAATTTCTGATAAAATTCAAACATAAAGCAAATTTATTAAACAAACTAATAACTAAAAAAAACAATAAACACTCATATATACATAAATATATATATACTACTTATAATTGCTTAGGCACTCTTTGGAATTTTGGTTTTGGCAAGTAGGTAAAATTTTTAATTTGGAATAAGTGCTATAGTAAGTGCTGCCTTCAAAAGTGTATATCAGTGGATGGGGTTTGTGGTGTTAGTCAAATATCCCATGACAAATCATCTACTTCTGTTGATATACTCACGGATTTATTGCGTTCGAATAGTATTTGCTGTTCGTTATCTTCGCGGCATTCTTTCAGCGCCATACTCAATTCATCAATTTCTTCCTCCAAGAGTTTAATCTTAAAATGAACACACAGATTTGTTGCGTTGTTTGGCAGATTGTTAAATGCATATTTCGTTTTATTACCTTATCGTCCCTTTGCTTTATTTCCTCAGTGTCTTTTACCAACTCAAACTCTAAATGTTTGACTTTTTCGGTGAGCTCATCCTTTAGTTTCAATACTTTACGTTTTTCGGTGGTTTCTTCGGCCACCTGTTTTGACAGACGACTAACTTGTGTTTCCAATGACAAATTTTGACCACTCCATGAACTCTTTATATCGGAAAGTTGTAGATGGGCCTCTTCTAAATGTTGTTCCAAAAGTTTACGCTCGTGTATCAGTGCTTGTACCTTTTCGTCAGTGCTCAAAGTATTGAGAGCTTCAAGGCGGGTCTGTTCTACGATCTGTAGACGCATTTTCAAATGTCTATTCTCCTCTTCTATGGCAGCCAACGTCGTAGTTAAATTATTTTTTTCTTGTTGCGAAGAATGCCGCAATTGTTCCAATTCGTCCTAGCAGTGAAAAATTAACGAAAACATGTGATTACATTTTTGAACGAAATATGTTTGTATTTAGTCAGGACTACCTTTATTTCCTCCACTTCTGGCTCATAGTGTTTAAGTCTTTCCAGTTCGACAGTCAAGTTTTCAACCTGCTGTTGATGCTGCCTCATGGCATTGAGACGGTCCACAGCTTCCTGTTCTCGAAACGATAGCAAATTGCGTAATTTGTCTATCTCATTTTGTTGTATGTTCTGTATTTTCTCCTGCTCCTCGCAATATATATCCTTTTGGATTTGAGCTACTTTCACTGTTTCCAATAGGATTTCGTTAGTCTTTTCCACTCTTAGCTTCTCCTCTTGCATTTGTTGAATACGCGACTGCATCTCTGTAGTTTTAACCGACAGTTCATGGCACTGTTGACGTAATGTTGTAATCTGATTGTGTTCATTCTGTAAATGACAAAACATCAATATTTCCAAAATGTACTTCAATGGGGTACCGACACTCACCTGAGAGGTGTTATCTTCGTTGGAAGTTACACTAATACTGGAGGAAAAGCGACTCTTTACGCGATTGTTGTTATTATTGTTGGCGGAGGTGGCGATGGTATGATGATTCATTGTTCGCTGATGTGGCGCAGGCAATCCTGTTGTATTGCAGACCACTACATCGGAGCCAGCCTTCTCCTCCTTGATTTTGTTTTTTAAAGAAGCAAACATATTGATTGGACTTACTAGTATTGCACTTCGATTATCAGCAATTCCGATGTGGTCAGTCTCTGGAAGGAGGGGGTATAGGGTGTGATATGAGTGGAGAACACATTTATTTTTATGCCACTGAGTTTGGAATGTAGAATCGTGAACGTGTTGTTAAGTCTAGTTGGTTTTCGAAGTGATTGGTAGGTGGCCTTTTCATATTCAACCCGACATTTTGTTCCAATTTTTTATCACTTTTATTTTGGTTGGCTATCAAATGCAAATTTATTTTTTAGTGCCACAGACTGAACAGTGTTGCCAGTGCCTATGGTAATTAAATCCACAAACAATGTATTTGTATCCCCAATCTTAGAGATGTCAATTCGAATTCCATTGCTTGGATGCTCCAAAGCGCATATTAGACGATTCTGCGCGGCACGGCAGCTCGGCATGTCATCATGCTCGTGTAATAGGCAAAAATACTCGTACATGACTGACAGCACGGCATAATGGATATTAAAATTATTTGATATTTTGGAATACCATGCCCGTTTAATAGCTCTGTTGTAATGCACAGTACAAAATTTCATTTGATGTTACTAACAGACGAGGTGTTAAGATGACGTTGTTAGAACTCCGTTTTTTGCGAGTGTTTATTGAACTTTATGAATGTTTCCCAGAAATTTCGAATTATAAAATTGATGTTTATTACAATAAACAAAAAAAGCAAAAAACTTATGTAAAGCTTTTAGAAAAACTAAAAGAAGTTGAAATAGAAGCGACAATCGATTCTGTTAATCGTAAAATAAATAAAGACATGCCGCGTATGATGGTTTAATAGCAAATCACTTTTCTCATTATACCATACTGTCATGCAGCGCATGATTAAGAAAAACCTTACGGTTTGAACGAGACAATTGTGTACATAACGAGACAATTGTGTACGTCTATTATCTGCCTAAAGTAAAAAAGGCACAGGAACGGATTATGGGATGCCCTTTGTGGACAGTGGCAGTGAAAAGTTGAAAGAAACAAATTAAAGGCCGAAAGGTTTAAGTCCAGTTTATGGGGGACTCCCCCAGAGCAAATTATAACTTATGCCATCGAAAAATATCCACAGTCAGCTCGACATTATGAAACATAAATAAAAGGTAGTAGCATCACGAGTCCAAATATGTGTTTACCTTTTTGATCGGACATGTTTGTGGGGTAATTTAAAAAAATGCACAAAATGCAAAACAGTTGCCAAATCTAACTAAAGTCTTCACACATACATACGTTGTAAATGAAATCTTTTGATGGCTCTGAATGTGGAGTCTCTGTAGAGGTGGTTAGGGTGAATTGCATTTTTGTAGGAGTCGTGTGAAGAAAACTTGAAAAACGAGATTTACAAAAGTAATTCTCATACGTTTGGTCTTCTATTTAAATAATTATATAGATGCAAAAGTTCGAGCCAGTAAATCAGTCAAAGTACAGTATTAAGGAACAAAGGTGAATTTCATCCAAATCCACTGGATATCTTTCGTATATACTAATTAAAGATATTAGTGCACCAGTATCAAGTTAATGCATAATCATGTTTAGCCTGATTCGAATGTACAATTAAAGTCTCAATATCTAAAACAATTTGTACGAAAAAAGACAGCTGAAATCCAATAGAACTCGTTCGTACACGCGGATGCCGTACTGGTCTTAATAATTCGTAAAGTATAGTATTCGCCTAAAACGAAATTTTCGCTTAGCTGAAACGGAAACGTAGCGAACTAGCAACTGTTACTGGAATGTTTATAAAAGCAGTCAAACTTTTTTCACCATCTGCAAAAGAAAATTAATGTGTTCTGATAATTGTTTGGTCATGAATTTTTATCATTTGCAAAAAAAACGTTGTGAAGACATGTTTGAGGTTATTTAAATTAATATGATTAAAATTATTTATTTGAAATTGAAAAACGGCTGCTTCTTCTACACTACATTTTTTACGTATAGAGATAAATGAATAACACCTAAGCGAAAGTTTCGTTTGAGGTGAATACTAGGCTTAAGAATATAACAATTCCAATATAAAAATATCTGTCCCATAATAACAAGCAAATCCCCCATACCGAAACCGACAACCCTACTGTCACAATTCGACAGTTCAGTTGACTTTTTTTGAAATGTATACAAATACCAGTTATTCTATCGTGCAAGATAACCGGTAACCGCATGCGCCAAATAAAAGCAGAGTAGTCTTTTTTTTGTACGTGCAAGAATTGAAATTTCGTGTTTAAGTTTTGTTTTTTTTATTTTATTGATCAATTTAAGAGCGCAAATTTTGTTGTTAACGTAAATTTGTATTCGTCATGAGTTGCAATAAAGATACTGATGCTAATGCTGCTGGCGCCGGTGGTTCCATTGAATTGGAAGACGGACCAAATCAAAGTCTATCGAATTCTGTCGTGGAAACAGATTTCATCAATAATGTAACCAGTTTTCTCGAAGGAGCTATTGATATCGACAAGAAGACGTTGAGGAATGTGGCCGTAGCTTTGACGAAACATTTCAATGAGTAAGTACAGATAGTAGAAGTAGGAAATGTTAAAATAGCTATGCAACTTTTCGTCTGAAGTTCTGTTTCTGGTCTCAATAAAATGCCCCTACAAAATGATCAAGAGCCCACGATAATCCGTGAATAGTGAGGCTGGTTGCATGGAGTTGAAGTGCGTTGGATCAAAAATTGCTTTCCGCAGTAACAGATATGTATATATTTAAGAAGTAGGATATATTAAGATAAAAATGTGCTCAGTTTAGGTTTGGGTACCTTCGCTTATCACCCCATCTGAAAAGAAATAAGTTGTCTTGAAAACAGCTACAAAATTAAAAAAAAAAACATGAATCATACACAAATTACGAAAATAGTCATGAGGTGAGAAATTCCAAGGCCCTCAGGATCCAATGAAGTACTGAAGGTCTGAATACATGGGATCGGTATACTGAGTAAATGTACTACCGGAGTGAAAAAGTTTTTATCTGATCGGATAAAATTAGATTTAATTATATTTAAAAAGTTTATTTTTACATGGCTAAAAGAATTATCTCTTGTAAAGTCAACGTCATATACAATGTGGAAAATCAGCCGATAAAATTGTTTCTTACCAGGATTTTAACCTCGGTATACTTGGGTATATACGTGCTACCCATAGCACAACAGTGCATAAAAACTATTTTGCATCCTATAAATTACTTTGGTGAAATCTGACCATAGTGGTCCCTCCCGCTGAAGAAGTAACTTATTAAGTCTGACCTTGATCGAATTCCAAAAGTAGGCACGAAGACTGAAATTGGTGCAGAGTACTTATACATACTCGTATTACTTAGTAGGGACATAAATACTGTTACAACATTGAACACACCCATTTCAATAGTAGAACTAAACATACCCCGTTAACGTCAAATGGGTTTTAAAAGCTAACCTCAATATGTAACGGGATTTTAAAATTGTTTCAACTTTCATCATGGAGTGGTCAGATAATGACAACCGTATCGCTGTATTAGCGCTTTTCAAGTGTGAAATGAAAAAAGCGATATTTTCAAAAACGCTCCGACCTATAGGGATTAGCCGCATGTTCGTCTACCGATGCATAAAACTGTTTGAGGAGATTGGAGATGTAAAAGACCGCCACCGGTCGGGCCGCCCACGCTCTGTTCGAACACCGCATGTCATCAAAGCCGTTAAATCAAGAATTCACAGAAATCCGCTCCGAAAACAGAAAATTGTGCCCCTTGAGATAAATATCACGCAAAATTCCATGAGTCGAATCATTAAAAAAGACTTGGGAGTTGGGGCTTTCAAACGACGTACCGGTCATTTATTGACTGCAGCTTTAAAAAAAAATAGGATTGGAAAATGCAAACGTCTTTTGGTGTAGCACGCTGATAACTTGCACAGAAAAATTTTGTTCACCGATGAAAAAATTTTACCGTTCAGGAAAAATTTAACAAGCAAAATGATAGGGTGTATGCGCGGTCATCTAAGGGAGCATCTGAACTGATCACAAGGGTGGAAAGGGGTCATCGCCCAATTCCCTGTTCCAAAACCTGCCATGGACTTTCCAGCAGGATTCTGCGCCGGCCGATAAGGCTAAAACGTCCCAGGCCTGGCTTCGAAACAATCTGCCAGCGTTCATTTCCTCTGAAGAATAAACCTCAGGCAGTCCAGATTTGAACCCATTGGATTACAAATTGTGGACGATTTTAGAGGACAAGATTTGTCACAAAAGATACCCCAACATTGGATCTCTTAAGACTGTTTTAGTTCGAGCTGTGGTCAATTTTCCAATTGACGAGGTTCGTGCAGCTATTGACGATTGGCCAGTGCGACTTAAGGCGTGTGTAAAGGCAAAAGGCGGACATTTCGAATAAGTAGATGCTTTTTGGATACAATATACATCAATAAATATATTAGAAAATATTTGGTCTAAAAACATTCAGTACTTTTTTATTTTACAACATAACATGTGTGTAGCAGTATTTATGTCTCTACTAAGTAGAATTAGATTGCTGACTTCAATAGCGGCAGAATTCTAAATCAGGAGGGACCAATTTCAGTTGTTGTAGCGTCAACTGTGTGCCGGGGTGGCAGCCCTTGGTAGAAGAATAGTTCTTCGGGTCAATCCGGTCCATAGAACCGGCTGTCAGTAAAGATACTGATGCTAATGCTGCTGGTGCCGGTGGTTCCATTGAATTGGAAGACGGACCAAATCAGAATTTATGTGTGACTATGAAGCAATAGAACACCAAATTAGGACCTTCAAGAATGCAATTTACAAACTTAAATCAAGCATAATGTGGCTTCTTTCTCATATCGGGAAGAATGTGAGTATGGAGCTAATTAAACCATGTATTGATATGGTCCAGTTTCCTCAGATTTGATTAGTGGTCGCTCATAACATACGTTTGCAATTTCTAAGAGCATTTTTAAGATTTAATCTTGGAGCCTTTGTGTAAGAGCTATTCGCAAACATTAGACGATACGATAAAATCAAAGTATGGTTTAAAAATGTATATAACACGAATATTAGGAGGGGGAAATAATCAACTTACAAAAAGTTTAAAGCGAATACAATATTAGCACGTCACGAGTCTCCTTATACCAAGTCCATAATACTTAACATACTATATTACGAGTATATGTTGAGCAATCTGACTAATTTTTAAGGTTTTAGGAGACTTTTATGTATCTTTGTGCGGCCATGTATAGTTTTGCCTTTTATTGGTATAAATTTAAGCGGTTTCTGTCGTATTCTTTCTTATTAAGGAACTACATTTATTTTATTTATTTATTTAGATATATTTTAAAATAAGTTTATAAAAATACATATTTTCAGAGGCGCGGGGTTACAGAGACCATATGCGCCCGCCGTTAAGGGACTACATTTTTAGTCGGCCTTGTCTCGTTTAGAGAGTGGGTTTCTACAAATTAAAAAAGTTTTTTACTGCTCTGAATTTTATGAAATTCGGCTCATTTTAACAGACTGGGTGTCGTACCTTTAAACGTTGACTAAAACAATCATATTAAAAATCTCGTTACTTCTAGGCGGTTTGTTATATTGATATGATCAAAAACATTGAGTTTCAATATATTACTTTTTCCTCTTTTATTGTCGAACCCACTCAGAGTTCATGGGAACAAGATGCGATTTTTTTTCCAAATTAAGTAAAATTTACTTTATCATAAAAAGAGTATTGTCGAATTCATTACTTTTGAGTTATTCAAGTTTGTAAAGTTACTGTAATTTTTCCATGTTGGCTTTGAAACCAGAAAATTCAGGTGCCTAAGCTACTTTGTTGTCTTGATTGCAATTTAGTACTTTTCTGGCCTCTTGTGCTTTTTTGTAGTCGGAGTTTAAGGAAAATAAAAAAAAATATTATCTCAAAATGCAATTACAATAAAGAAATAAAATCCAACACCTTTTATGATCTCAACAAACGTTTTGTTACATTTCAAACTTTGATTTGTCAGAAAAATGTGTATTCGTTTAAAAAGTTTTGCTTTAAGCATCAGTCCCAAGGCCTCCCCAAAAATAAACCCTTTAACCCCTATACATATGTCGTGAAGTATTTCTAAGGTTTTATAATAAATAATAAAGGAAACGTTTTAGGCCTTCGCATAGTAATCGAAAAGTAAGCCAACAACTTTTTGTATTTAGTAATGAATCTCATCATATCTTTCTTTTGCCATAAAACTAAATAACGGGTTGCACAAGCATATTAGCTTTAACACCTAGACCTTTAAATCAAGCCTAGTTCATTGCAATTATCTCATCATGTTGCCCATAGAGAAATCATGGGATTTTAATGGTCTCCCAATTTCGTTCGTATTGTTTTTGTTTTCAAAATTGTCTTTTTTCTTTTGTTTTTAAGATTTTGCACGTTAATTTGGCATAAGTCCAAAGGAAAATTGTATTTTTATCTTTAGTGAGTATACCTTAAGAAGAGCAGAATAAGTAAGACTAATGTCACAAATGCGTCTAATTCTAAAGCTATTGGCAAGCGTTGGAGATTCAACAAAAAACAAAAACTATACGGGGACAAAGTGACGCCATATATACAAACGATATATACTTGCAAACAAACAAAATCAAGTAGGTATATGTGTACACATTTAATATATATCGACAAAACGACATCATTAAAAAAAAGAGGCCAACGAACTACACACATTCGTCACCATCAATCTGTCTGAATGCATCCACATTTTCGTGTGTAATCGAACAAAATCGAAATGATCTTGTAATCAAAATCTTATTGGTTGAATTGAATAAAAAACCCAATTTTTGTTTGGCAAAATACAATTATTTACGCTTGAGAGCGGTTAGTCCCATATGTGATATCTCCACGTTTATATTCAAATATCTTTCAGATCTATAACATTTTCACCTATTAACACACATACGAGTAGTATTTTGCTGTTTTTTATTGTCACTGTATCTGCTGTAAATATCATTAGCATTGTATAAAAGGCATGCCGTTACGGTCTTCTAACTCCAGAGGCAAGTATACACACCCTTCTTCCCATAATGGTGGGGAAAACTAGTCAAGCTTGACGTTAGTTAATCAATTTTATTTAGGTTTCGTTTTATTTTTTTCTAAACTACGATTTCCCATAAATGTTGTTGCCTTTTTTCCGCAACGCTCGTGTTATTCAAATTGTGTTTTGTTTTTCTCACACTTAAGAACGTTTTATGCAAAAGTGGAAAAGCAACCCCCTTAGTCCTTAATAGCATCGAAAATGGTCACGTTCTAAAGAATCTTCTCTTATGCACATACAAAGATGATGGTCTTGACAAATAAAGGAACTACTTGAAGTCAATAAGAAGATGAAGAGAATGCGTGGTGGTGTACTGTCGTCGATATTATATTTCCGGTGTTTTGAAAAACATCCCTTTGAAGTGTAAGTGACATGAATTATCATGTTTACTTTAAATTAGTGATAACAAAAGTATCTTTGTACCTGTTTTAATATATTTGCTGAAATGTTCTTGTCTATGGCTGATTGTCAGCAAATAACAGGTAGTTATGGTCATAGTGAGAATTTCTGTTTGTAAACAAACAATATCAGTTGTAATCTTTAAGACAATGAATGTTTTCTTCAAGGATTTTTTTTTATTTGTTTTGAACTTCAGTCACTAAAGTGACTCACTGTATGTTGTTGACTTACAAAAATGATGTGTCTGAAAGTATCCTTTCTCCACATATGTATGTCGGTATAATTCAACATATGCTGATAATAACAAGAGCCATACAGCACCGAAGACAACACTCTTTGGCTCTATATGAGGCCATATGATGTTATGGTGGTTGTCATAAAACCCCTGGAAGAAATAGTTAAAAATGTGTTAAAATAATACATAGAATTTCTAAATACGTACGTGATTCCCAACACATCCCGTTCAGAAACAGGAGGGGTACTTATCTGACATCAGCTAGCGTAAACAAACAATTTATTTTCAAAAGCACATTATGCTTGGCTATTACACCCGTAACGTCACCGTTATTACTAGAAGAAGCTTAGCTTAAATATATTACATGTTTTTTTACGGGTCTTAACATTTGTTCAAAATCCGGCTCGAACGGCTTATACATATTTAAGAATGAACTTTGAAATTGTGCACATAAAAGTTATTAAACTCAACGATTAAACTCATTTTATTTTATATACCATATACTTATATATATAATATGTTTGTACTCTAAAGAAGTGATAGCCACTTTTATTAAGTCCATTTGATTGCAATAAAAACGGCACAAAAAATGGGCCACATTGTATAACGTTATAGACATTTCGATCATGATAAACTATGTTTAACATTTTGTGGATATTGGTAAGTTCCCAAAAATAAACAATAAAAACCTAATGTTCGAAACAACCCAGCAAACCAAACCTTCAGAATTCGGTCAGAATTCTGTACGACAATCGACAAAATGTTCCGATTTCGGATCAGAATTCTTGGCGAATTCGTAACGAAAAACATATGAGAGGGTTGACACGAATTCTGAACTACTTCTCTGAGGGAATTCTGATGTTTTTGCAGACATTTCGAACCGATTTCTGACCGAATTCCGAACTGTAGTCTTGGGAAATTCGATTTGTCGTATCGAATTCTGAACGACTTCGGTCAGAATTCTGGCATTAAGTCTTATTAAATTCTGATGTTTTTACCGACATTCCGAACCGAATTCTGAACGAATTCTGAGCTCAAGTCATGGTATATTCTGAATATAAACAATCAAAAAGAAGAAAATATTCTTGTTCTACAAAAAAAAGTTGTAAAACATTTTCAAAAAGCGTTCGGAAAGACTTTAAGTTACAAGCAGGGTTGTCTGCAGTTTCGCAAGCAATAATTGTGCTGTTACTATGTTTAGTGGCTATACACTTAAGGGCAACCAGTTTTGCATTTAACGAGAACTGTCGGCAGTAGAGTTTTCCTACGAACACAATAAAAATCGCACAGCTAAGCTAACCAAACGTTTAGAATTTGAATTTGAAATATAAAATTACCTCAGACAAAACAGCTAAGAATTCGTTCAGAATTAGTTCTGACAAGTCTGAACACAAAAACAACAACTGTAAAATATGAAGCAAATAACAAAAATTTTAAACGAATAGACTACCCCAGATAAATAGTTCAGAATTCGTTGCGAGTTCCCACAGACAAATCTAACAGACCCACAGTCCCACAGACAAGTCTAACAGAATTCGGGCCGATTTCGTTCAGATATTTCTTAACATAATAAATAAAAAATCCTCAGACAAATCGAACAGAATTTGTAACGATATCAATAAGAAATCTCGATAGAGTTCAGATATTGTTCAGTATTGTCTGATATCAGACATTGTCGGCAAATTTGGTTTACTGGGAAATGACCAATTAAATTAAAATATAAACAAATACATATGTAAAATCGAACTTCAATAAAAAAAACAATTAGGGATTTATTTATTTGTAAGAGACGAAGCATACTCATTCTCTAGAAAGTTTCATTGCCAATCCAAACATACATTTTTTCGATTTGGCTGATTTGACTTGTTGCCTCTAGAAACTCAGTAGGAGCCGCCTTTGCCACAAGTTACCCACGTGCAAATCCGAGAAGGAACGGCAAAAATTGTGTCGGTGGCGACTTTCCTAACCTTGTAAACGCCGGCGACTTTACGAGCAAGAGATTAACCTCCAAGTTATGTTAACGCTTCTTTTAAAAATGCATTATCCGTCCGGAGCCGGCGGCATAAGAATTATATCGTGCAAGCTCATTTACTGGAGAAAAGTTCTCCGTTTGTAAGTCAGTCTAGAGTTTTATAATAGGAACTTTTGGTGTTATTTGGTACCGAGACTATTTTACAAGAAACACAGGTTCAAAGATGGATAAGAAATAGAGATGACTCTAAGATGTTGTGTCGGGTTTTAATCCTGTTTGTTATTTTATATTTGCTGTTATAACTTTATTTTTCAAGTTAATATACGCATGCTAAATGCTTAGAGTGTTTGTTAAATTGAAAACTCGTTCAGATATTTTTTTTCTATTATTTAATTGTAATTCTTTTGTAATTTTAAAATGCTTGAAGCAGCTTTTAATTTAATACGGAACATAGCGACATGAACTTTTCGTAAAAGGTGTGTTTGAATTTTATTTCCTGTCTTTTTATTTTCCGGGAAAGCGAATGAAATTTTAAAATATTCCGGCATCCCGGTCGGGAAAAATAAAAATTTAAATTGGCTTGAAGTTGAATCATTTTTTTCGAAAAAGTAAAGAATACTTCCCATTAAGCAAGTAAATACACGAGAAATATGATTACCCTTTAACAAAATGTTCTCTGTGGATCCCGGCCGGGAAAAAAAAATTTAAAATGGCTTGAAGTTAAATCACTTTTTTATACAAAGTGGAGAATACTACCCATTAAGCAAGTAATTACATGAGAAAAATGATTAATTTATAACACACTCTTCTCTGTTGGTCCCATTCTTCTGAACTAATTTCTTTAGGACGTTGTATTTAAAAAAACAGGGAAATATGTTAAGATAACTGAAAAACCAAATTTCTCCTTTAAATGGCACGTGCCTGAGAAATTTGGAAATCAGATTTGTAGCTAGGATTCCACTTAATCTAGTCCTAGCTAATGTTAAAGAAAATTTAATTGGGTTCCATTATTCAAGGAATTAAAAATTAATTTTTAAATATTTTAAATTGAAGATGTAAAAATTGCAGTTTCTCATCCTTAGCTATATTTCGGTAGTTTCTTTGAAAAATACGTGTCGTAATTTAGGAATTAAATTAAGAAAATAATACTCAGTATTTCTAAAATCCGTTTTTAATTTCTTCATATGTTTTCTCTTCTATAAAAACATATTCAAATGATAAATGCTTCGAAACGACGGACTTCACAATTACAAATTTTAGTATTTCGTGAAGATGATCAACGACGTAGATGGAAATATTAGAAAATAAATTAACAAATAATAAAAACGAAGAACAAGATATACAAACTTCAATCTCCTTTGTTCCTACCAAATTTATTTGTCTTCAGTCACTCAATTCGCAACAGAAGTTAATTATTCCAAAGGTAACACCGCTTATGGATCGATCATTCCTCGTAAGAGTAGCCCGACTATTTAACATTTTGCCAAGCAGTTTAAAAACGTTTAATTTGTCTTCCATGACATTTCGTAAACATTTAATGGAACATTTTCGTTCAAGTACAGAGTAATGCTTTTATTTATATGTTTTTTTTTTCTTTGGTTTCTTGATTATCACTTATGTATAAGCTTTCATCAGGTTTTTTTTTTCTCTTTAGAAAAAATTAAGATTATTTTAATTTATATTATTTTTTTGATTTTATACTGATTTTTTTCTAGTAGTTTATGATGTTCTATTTAACATTTTGATGCATATTTTAATTTAGCTTTAATAGGCCCCAATGGGCTTCGAATTAAATGTCAATAAAGAATGAATTTTTTTTTTAGTTTTTCTGATGAGATCGTCACGGACCCAAAATCCCGATAAAAGCATTGTACAGCCACAAAATTAATGTCACTTTGCCATTTTGTTAAAAACGTGTCTTCTTTTAAAATATAGATGCCGGTTAATCCCCGTACGAAAGAAATTAAGATCGAAGAATGGCGATCTCAAAACAATATTCAAAACATTTCTTTTTCCATTTCCACAAATCAATAAATCTTTTTTGTTTTTATCCTTAAACGCCGAAAATTGTTAATTGTTGGCCAATCAAACTCTGGTTCTAGCAACATACAATATCGAATATAAAAACTAGATAATTTTATACTCGTCCACTTAGATTTGTTTAAGCAAATCGGCATTCTGTGTTTTTAAAAATTTCCCGGTAACCCTGTAAACATTTCCTGGTATTCCTGTAAAAATTTCCCGGGAAATTGGGAATCGTAAATAAATGAAATTCCTGTGAAATGCTGCCACGAGAATTCCCGGGAAAAACACTTGTTTAAATGTCCGTTGAGTCTGAACCTAATCTTCAAATTCCCCCTATATTTAAATTTCTAGTGAAGTTGGCTTTCTTTAAGTACCCATATTTACTATTTATGACTTGTTTCGACAATAGGGTCCATTTTCAGCACCGAGCATCCAAGGGCAAATGAGACGAATTTTGTCTATGATTGACTTTTCTTAGGACCAAAGAGGACGTGTCTCTTTTGAGGTACAAAGTGCGTCTTAACCAACAGTCCACAAAATTCAACCATGTGGTTCGTCCACAAAAACATGTGCTGAGAAATTACTCAAAGAAGTGATTTTTATTCCGAGGTGCCACTAGGCCGATTTCGCCCTTTAAAAATTCCAAACACCTAGGTTTTCTGTCCGCTATCGTCTTTTAATTTGTTGACGATCAAAAATATATTACTAATGAGAGTTATATACAGGGTGAATTAGTCACGACTGGATAAATTTCACCATCAACGACTACGCCCGAAACTGAAAGGGGCGAACTGGCAGCGGTTTGAACATATTCGAATTGGTGGTCGGAGAGACCTAGAGTAAAATTTCCAAGTTCTTAACTAAGTTCTCTTAAAAGATATCCCTACCTCTTACCTTTTCAAAATTACTTAAACGAAGCTCAGAGGTCCTGCCGTTCCAATGTTATGACTATTTGACTTTGTTAGTTATTGATTCTACGGTGGAGTGTTTCAAAATGATCATAGTTATCAGTCTCTAATTCTTGCGAATTGCACAGTACATATTAAATTTTGAACAAAACTGTTTTCCGATCATGTGTAAATTTGCTTTGAATATGTCTCCATGTGTTTATTGCATCGTAGGCTTTACCACAATAGATCCACACATTTCACTGCTACTGATAAACGACTGTATCAATATGTACATATGTACATATGTAATATCGATGTGTGACAATGACACGAGTCTCTTCGATTGCTTACAAAAACAATTGTTTAACAAAAAAAAGTACCCCCATGTGGTGAGTGAGCAAATAATAGAAAATACTGAGAGCAAGAGTGTAAGAGTTTAACAAAATATGTAGTTAAAAATATATCAAGGGAGAGAGCGACAGAGAGAAGGCGATTGTGAACCGGGAGAAAACTCACCCTACAGAAACACAAATGCTGCCTTGCCATTGTCACAGCAAATACGAAAAATATTCTCTCCGCTGTGAATGCAACAACAGCAAAAACAACAAAACACATCTGCTACTTTTTCGTATTGTCGGATGCGACCGACGACGACGACGAGGAGGAAAAATCAAATTGAAATTCTGAGTTCTGAGTACACGATGAAATGTTTTGAACATTTGCTTTCAGTTCTGTTCTTGCTTTCTTCGGTTTAATTACAACGCACACCACATCTTTTAGTTTGCTTCGCTGAATACGTTTGATTTGCTTTCAGTTAATCCAAGAGATTCAATACAACCTACAACTGTACAACGAAAGATACGACAACAAGATGCAGCAAGCCTTTGCTTTTTCTTAAAAACATTACAAATGATGAATTTTTGTTAAATTCAAATCATATTAAAAAGAAAAATATATAAAAGATACATCGCGTAAACAAAACAAAAGAAACAACACATAATTCCATCAAATAAGAAGGAAAAAAGTGCGCGTGTGAGCAAAAACAAAAAAAAAATAAATACTATATAGACTGTGGTGATATGAAAGAATGGAAATATATCTCATATAGAAGTGTATATGTATTCGTATATATGATACATAAGTGTTTGTATGAGTAAATGAATGTTTGTGTATAAATTCTATAACAAAACACAGCATCTCTGTGTGCTTCTACTGTGTGTTCAAGGCGCCTTTTTACGTTATTTTGCGGATGCTGCAAATATTAGAATAATATTCTCTGCCCGTACGACGTTTTGCATTTGTTTGTTTGCGTTGCCTGGTACTTCTCAAGTATCTTAAAATGTGTATTTAATAAAAATATATAACAATTTCACGAAACTTATTTTTGACGTATTGAAAAGAGAAACACAATCAACCGCATCAAAGCAAACTCTTGCTATTATCATTATTACGATTTAAATTCGTTTAAGTTGCGTTAAAAAGCCAGTTGTTGTGTGTTAATTTATTTTAATTGAACTCTATCAACGTCGCGTTGACTGGTCAGGAACGGGGAACGCCATCGTAGCCATATCATATAGAGCAGCCAGAGTTAACAAGCAACCACAGTGGTCGGCATCATCATCGTCATCATCAGATAACCGCAAATATTTCTACAAAACATTCAACAACGCACAATTACTCTCCATGAGAACATCGAGAAATTTATGGTAAGTAATTCTCCAATTATACATTCTCCTCCTTTTAATACCAAAATTAAAACCCAAAAACGTTTGCGAGCTAGTTGTTCTGTTCTTTGCTCATCTCTTCCCCTGCTATGGCATACTTTGTTGCAGGATAACAATTGGAAATTATTATTGTTAGTTAACACCGCTCACCCCTTGTGTTGCATTGACACATGGTCTCTCGGTAGTTGGTCGTTATATTTCATCCCTCATCCCTAGTGATGATATTCATCTCATTTCTTTTTGCACTCTCCTTCTATGTGTGGTAATTCTAATGGCTGTGATGATTTCGCTAATGAATCATCATTTCCAATTTGTTTTGTTTGAGGATTTTCATAACATCACCAACAAGTCAAACTTTTAATGAATTTATCTTTCAATATTGATTAAAAATATTTAAAAAAAAACTTCATAAAACTGACGTAATGTTTAAAATTCAAATTTTTAAAAAAAATCCTTAAGCCTGCTGTTAAGTTTTAATGGAAATGACCCTTTTTCTTGATCAAAATACTCAAAATTCATGTGTTTTGAGAAAACAAATTAAAAAAAAACTATTCGAGCGTGGCATATGTGTTACACTTCTCTAGTATATAGAAAACTGGTGACTTTTGATCAGATATTTAAACAAAGTTTAGCTGAAGCTCAGTTCATGGGGGACACACCTAGAGAAAAAAACCACGCCAACTCCTTTAGAATTGTAGCACGATAATCGAAATGAATAGTTGGGCTGACCGCAAAAGGGGTGCAGTATTAAAAAACGCCGCTGCCTACTAAGACAATACGTTGACGCGGGTCCCAAACTCGTCCGATTCGTAAAGTAATAAAACATTTAAACTCGTGAGGTAACAACCTATCATTTAAGCCGTTTATAGCCGAGCGGGCGGGTTCGGGGGCGGTGCCCTAATATTTAGGAATCACGATAATCAATATGAATAGTTGGGCTGACACCAGAAGAGGTGCGGCAGTAATAAACGACGCCGCCTACTTATCTCGACAATACATTCTAGCGGATACCAAACTCGCCCGATCCGTAAACTAAGAACATTTAAACTCGTGAGGTAACAACCTATCATTTAAGCTGTTTATAGTCGATCGGCCGGGTTCAGGGGCGGGGCCCTACTATTCAGGGAGCACAATAATCAATATGAGTAGTTATGCTGACACCCGAAGGGGAGCGGCATTAAAAAACGACGCCGCGTACTTATCTGGGCAATACATTGTAGGGTGTACCAAACTCTCCCGATCCGTAAAGTAAGAACGAATTTAAACTCGTGAGGTAACCACCTATCATTTAAGCCGTTTATAGTCGATCGGGCGGGTTCGGGGACTATTCATGTTGATTTTCGTGTTCCCCGCATCATTCTAAAAAGGGATGAAAAACATTTTCTAGGGGAGTCCCCATAAACTGAACTTCTGCCAAACAATTTTACTATGGTTTGTTGTTGGACGCTTATAACTTACATTACAAAATTTATATCCAAAATGTTAGCCTCAATTCGGGAGGGATTTGTCTATACGAAAACTTGTATTGATATGGTCCAATTTCCCTTTAAGTTGTTGTTAGACGCTTATAGCAAAATGAGCAAGATGAGATTAACTATGTAGTAGGGATGGGCTCATAATCGGGAGAAATGTTTAAAAGAGGGCTACTGCTAATGTAGCCTAAGTTTGCTTGGGTTTGGTTATTTATGTATAAAATTAAAATTTTGCGATTTATTTTAAGATCGGGCCGCATATGTGACTAACAGAACTGCAAGGTCTTAAACGGAATAGTTCTTCTTCTTTTGGGGGCTATTCTAACTACCCACCGATACGATTTTTTAGACTACTTCCTATGTACTAGCACGAAATTTACACCTTTTTTTTGTTAAAAACTGACATATCTTTTACGTTTTTGCTATCCAGAATTAGTCATGGAGGCTTAGTGGGCCATTTGTGTAGGAATTGAAAAAAGGGGAAATTTGCGGGTTTTCTAGATATAACACAGTTGGTTGGAATGGAGGGCAGTAACAACAAACTACGTTTTTGACTGACATATGAGATATAAACAAAATAATTTTTTTGCCAAGTTTAGATCAATTTATAGCTTCCATAAAAAGCTTTTTGGACTCTTATTTGTATGGACTAGGATGTATTAGAGGTACATAATTTCAATTGTACAGTTTCCCTTACTACCGCTTTTAGTAGGTTTATTTCAAGTTTATAAACAAATGAATTTTATTGAAACTAATAACTTGGATCGACCCCAATATGTGACTATGAACTTAAGACAGACCCAGAGAAAATCATCGAGACGTGTGAAGACGCATTGACGGGCGTCTAATTGAAGTGGATTTTCTTCCAACATCTAGGGTTGAGGCGCTGCAGTCTTTTTCGCCTGAACCTGGGCTAAATATGTGATAGTCGCGGCTACATAGTGACTAGTAATTAATCGGCCATCGTAATCTGGTATACAACTTTGATTCCTTCCTTCTTAAAAAATATTTTTGGGATATTATTTCTTGAAAATTAGTAAGGGACCGACCAGTTAACTTTCCTTTTGTGTTATTTTATTTGATAAGGGTTTTTTCATGTAACTCTAGTGTTTTTAGCGGAAATCCGAAGGTTTCTTTCGACCACGGTTTACTTACCAAGTAACATCCTCCATGACCTTTATATGACTTTGCCAGGGCAAATGGAAATTTTTTTTGCCCCTTACGAAGAGGGGTATATTGTTTTTCTTAAGAAATCCAAAGTTTTTCCTCTATGATGGAAACTTTTCCAATTACATACTTTTAATGACATTTTTAATTAAAATCTCACACAAAATATTATCCCAAAGTGGCCATTAAGTGCTAACTGGTCTAAAACGAGAACAACTGCCAAATGGCGGTAGAATAACAAAAAAAAACAAAAGTGAAACATTACTATATACGATATAAATCGCATGTAATAGTTACACACATGCATTGTTAATTAAATGCCTTTTTAGGAAACGCAGTCGTTTCGTCTCCAAAGTCGTTCCTATTATAATATATTCCAAAACTCATTAGGTAAATAGTTCGGTTGTTGTTGCCATTTTTCAGAAGCTTAAATTATTTGTGCATTGACATTACAATTTTTGTTATTCGCAAGTACGAACGACGACTACGTACGAGTATGTGCCATGTAATTGTTTTATTTTTTATTTTTTTGTTGTTTTAGAGCTAGACAATTCTAGCGGCATCAGAATTAATGAATGAATGAAATGTTTTGATTTCAGGCCTTTTGCTGTGTGGGAAAATTGTAATAAATATCGCATCGTACGTACAGCTTTGAACATCTACAAAAAAACGTAGGGCAAAAACAACAATCTTTTTGTTCTAGCCTTAAAAACACTTAGTTTGAAATTGCGTTCTAATAGATTGAATTTTTTTAATTAAAACGTAATGATTTTGATGGATAAATCTAGTAAAGAATACTTAATTATATAACATTAGTAGGCTGATCAAAAGCGGCCAACCGCTTGCTAACGTCGCAATGTTGTGGCATCTAATAAATAAGTAATTTCTCAAGCACAGCTAATTAATACAAAAATTATTTTTTTAGTGAATTAACAGGACATTGTGTGTAAAGCTTAGCTTGATGAATTAAAATTAATCCCTGCTATTCGTAAAAATCTTGAATAAAGCTAAAGAATAAAAGGCATTGTCGAAATTAACATGGGGTTACATCGTTTGAAAGTAAATTCCGTCATCCTTGTGATCAGTAACACTATTTTTTGCAAGTTCCATGAGACTGGCTACCTTCGGGGAAAAAATTCTTAATTACGTTTGCATTTGTGGAGCATAGGAAAACCCATAAACTTGTGGTATGTAGTAAGAATGTTCAGAACTCAACCACCATATAAAAAAAGTATTAGGGTTATCCAAATTCAGGACCAAGCACATTAAAGCTATTTTTATAAACCGCTTTTGCTTCGAAAAATATACTTATGAGACCACGACCACCAACGCTTTTAAATGCCAATGGTTTTGGTTTTTCAGCATGTCAATGCAGTATTTTTTTTGCTGCTCTTCAGCTTGAGTGGTTGCTTTTCATTTCACTTTGACATACATATGGGGTGATCCATCTAGTTATTTTTTTCAAAATAAAAAAATGCGAAAATTCAAATCAAGTGTAAAATCTTTATTGTTCACTTGAAAGGACATTTTATGCCACAACTACGCCTAAGGGTGTCCATTCTGAGGGTTCCAAAACCTTAATCATAGCTGGTTTGTCAGAATAGACTTTGGACTTTAAGTAGCCCCAAAGAAAAAAGTCTAAAGGTGTGATATCACACGATCAAGGCAGCCAACTCACCGGTCCAAAACGTGAAATTAGCTGCTCTTCATTTTTGAAAAAATATGGACCGATGATTTACCAGCCATAAACCGCTCCAAACTGTTTTTTCCGTGATAAAATAATCTGTAAAAAAATCCTCTATTAAAAAAATACCTTTAGATTGATCACCCGAGTATAACTCCATATTGTAAATATTTAAACAAATATTTGGAAAGTTGTTGAAATTGGTTAATATCAAATTCTCCCATTTCCATAGACAAAATAAATCAAGATTGTAATCGAGAAAAATTTGCAGCGATTAAGCGTTGTTGGTGTTCGCCTTTTGGCATATTTCACAGCGTAAATTTCAAATTTCCGCCTTACAGAAAAAAACGCCCGCTGCAGTGTGCTCGAGCCCTAACTTTTCTTGATAAATTAAATTTATTTTTTTAAAATAAAGTGTTTTTTTATTTTAGTCACATGTTAGAAATGCCCTTCCTTTATATGGCCTTACTTTATTTATTAGCAATTTAATTTAAATTTACCAAAGTTTATCTCACCTATTTTTTTAAATAATTTTTCCTGCTGTAGAGAAATGTGCATTAAGGCAATTAAACTATACATTTTGGTCGCTTTTTAGTTTTAAAACTACTGGCCCGTTATATATATACTCCGTTGGATCAGCTGTTGACAGATCTTCCATTCTAAAACTTCAAAATGCAATACGAAAATCTCCTTTTTTAGATTTGATCTTTCAAAATGAAGAATGCCACTTGATTGTTCGACTCCCAACTTAGTTTACGGGCCTCGGCATTTTGGTGTGTCAATTTTACATACATGCAGTGATATTACACATCACCTACGTGCCCCAATCCTCTTCCCATTTAGTCACTTAGGGTTATCGTGGTTTACTTATTTGTTTATTTTATTTCCATTTAAATTCATGAACTTTGTGTTATCAGTTAAACTGTGTCAGGCAAATGTTTGAAAACAATTTAGGTTAAATATATTTTTTTCGGTAGGTGTCAAGTCTATGGTTGTTCATAACAAATTTCAGAATAAAAATTGGAAAAGATTGTGGAATTATCAAAAGTATTTCGTTCACAACTATCGACAGTGCCAAAAAGAAACAGTCGAGAAGTTCTCTCAAATCAATGGGCTCTGTATAGTAATTTGTTTTCTAATTGCAAATCCTTAACTTCTTACATTAAAAAATAATTTAGTTTCTATAATAAATTTGATTATCCTTATGTCCCCAAATGTCCATGTTTACTTGTAAATATTTGTTAGGACCATAGGGCCCTTTTTTAGACCTTTTATCTTCTGTTTTTTTTTTAAATGAGATTTAAAAATTTGCTTGGCAAAGTATATCTGCCCGTGAATTTTTTTTACAAGATTCAATCTTGTCGAAAAAATTCAGAAATAAGAGTCACAAAAAAGAAAACAAAAGAAACTTAAAAAAATATAATTCTCTAGTTTGAAATATCATTTTTAGATTATGGTATTTCGGGGTTTTAACAATTTGTTTTCAAGCCAATAAATGCGTGGAAAAAAATTGTTCATCTCATAATCTTAGACATTTTGGACTACGAAAACTAATTTGGCTTAGGTTTAATTTAGAGTCAAAAGCTTAACTCCTGTTAGCCTCACTATTCTAAGACTAGAAAAACTACTAAATGTGAGAACAGCTTTAACAGCATGTATTTGTCAATTAGTGATTCATATAATTATCGTGTTCTTCTTAAAAAGTGAAAATGAGTCAAAAGATAATGACTTCCAATTTGTTATAAAAATGCAATATCCAATTGCTAGTCACAGCATGCATTTGCCAATTACTAATGCATATTATCGCTGGGTTATTTTGTAAAAGTGAAGAAGAGTCAGAAGATTATGATTATCAAAAAAGTGAAATTTGATTCGAAGTAAATAAGTTTTATGTTTAAAAAAAAATGAGTCAGGGTACAAACAAGTCATTTTGAGTCTTTAAAGTCGCCAACGAAAACTTGTAGAGTTCCTGTTCTATTTTTACTGAGAAGCTAGTGTCGTGTTACAAAGGAAATTGTGTCAAAAAAGAAGGACTTTTGTTGGTGGCTTTATAATTGATAAAAAAAAGCGGTACGAACCGTTATGCTCCTTTTGAGTCTTTAACAGAATTTAGAGAAGTAGGAAGATTTTAATGATCCTTGATTTATTTGACGAAAGCTACTTTGATAGGGCTACATATGGTATCATTTCACAAGTCTTTGAATTTAGACCGACTTGTTTTTTGGCATATCACAACAAAAACTTTACAAAACTTGTATTTACTTTTGCCCTCTAGTGTACTATCGTATGTTTCGCTGCGTAATGCTTGACTATATGAGTATTTCATAAAATTCCGTTAATCATACCTTAAGCGGGCTGGTCGGCTGCCTATTCGTAGTTCGGAAATGCATTCATTTGATTTTGTTTTTAAATAGAAAACGATTGAATGGTGTTTTTATTTTTATGTGGGTTACGTACTAATGCATTCTAAAATACTGGGCAATGATAACACAATAGACGTTTTTTATATTGTGTATTATTTATTTGGTCGAATCGAAAGATAAACTTTAGTTGAGTGAAATGTTGTGTGGTTAATGGGAAGATTTCAAATCATAGTTCGTAGCTTCTCCCTAAATTCAGTTTATCTGTTAACAAATCATTAATATGAAGAGCATAGAAATTGGGGCGCTTTACATCGAAAACCTACCTATTGAATGTAAACATATGAGGCTCAAGGCCCAGGTGAGAATAATTTTTAGAAGTTTTCCAACACAATTTTCAAATGCATTTTCAAATGTAGACTTATTTATTTTATCAAACATGTAAAGTTTGTTTTCACCCACCTACCAACTCACCTGCAACCTGCAGGTGAGATTAAAATAATGTTTTTGTGTTCTATTTCTGTATGTGTTTTGGGTTTTTTGCTGGGAATCAGCACATTAACACTCTAAAAGGTGTCAAACAATGAAAAGCTAATATTCACCACGGGAAGATATCTTACAGTTTTTTATATTTATTTGTGCACATATTGAGCTTTTGAGGTGGCAATGCATTTATCAAGGCGCCTTCTGCCATAAAAACAATTTGTATTAAGGTAAAAAAATGGTGAATGGATGAAATAAATTAATTTTTATGTTTTATAAGCGTTGAATAAAAAGTGGAACAAAACAATGGATCGATATACATTGATATGCATAAAGGTATACATATATACATACTCATGATAGATATTTCGAGATCCATCGATACATATTTCCAATTTCATCTTAAATTGTTTATTTTCATATTTACGCATTTCACACGTATTTATGGCCAAAACATCCAACAGGATGTGTCTCTGATTACAATTTTAAAACATTTCAACGAACGAGTGCGAATGCAATTTTTCCTAATTCGATTGGACGCCTGCTATAGATTGCCAATGGACGTCTTACAAGTGTTTTTTTATGATTTGCGTTTGGATTTTGGAATACACATGTTATGTCTGGCTATCAAAGTCCAGTTGGTCGTGGTGGTGCAACAGGAAAATAATGATAAATAAATGTTGTTGTATAAAAACTATTTAGAACATTTATATGTTTCTTTGTGCGGGTGTTGATAGAGACGCGTCGGCTGTTGCTTTCGAGATGGAACGTACATATGCAATGTGAATGCTCCCTCAGTGCAACCACACATATCTTCAACTGAAGCCAACAGTGTGGCAAGATAAAAAAAAATCAAACTTCTTTGTATGTACTCGTACTTATAGTATAAATAGGCATATCAACAAGAAACTCCCTTTTATACAATTGAGTTTTTTCTTATTTCGAACTCAGTTACTTAGTTGGGACATAAATACTGTTACAACATTGAACACACCCATTTCAATAGTAGAACTGAACATACCCCGTTAATGTCATATGGGTTTTGAAAGCTAACCCCAATAGCGTTAGTCTGTAACGGGAGTTTAAAATTGTTTCAACTTTCATCATGGAGTGGTCAGATAATGAGAACCGTATCGCTGTAATAGCGCTTTTTAAGTGTGAAATGAAAAAGGAGATATTTTCTAAACGCTCCGGCCACTAGGGATTAGCCGCATGTTCGTCTACCGATGCATAAAACTGTTTGAGGAGACTGGAGATGTAAAAGACCGCCACCGCTTGGGCCGCCCACGCTCTGTTCGAACACCGCATGCCATCAAAGCCGTTTAATCAAGAATTCACAGAAATGCGCTCCGAAAACAGAAAACATGGCCCGTGAGATGAATATCACGCAAAAGTCCATGAGTCGAATCATTAAAAAAGACTTGGGACTCGGGGCTTTCAAACGACGTACTGGACATTTATTGACTGCAGCTTTAAAAAAAATAGGATTGAAAAATGCAAACGTCTTTTGGTGAGGCACGCTGATAACTTGCACAGAAAAATTTTGATCACCGATGAAAAAATTGTTACCGGTCAGGAAAAATTTAACAAGAAAAATGATAGAGTGTATGCGCGGTTATCTGAGGAAGCATCTGAAGTGATCCCTAGGGTGGAAAAGGGTCATCAACCAGCTTCAGTCATGGTTTGGTGGAGTGTCTTTTACGATGGGGTCACTGACCTGCATTTCTGCGAACAAGGAGTCAAAACTTCGGCAAAAGTTTACCAAGAAACCGTTTTGGAAGCTGTTCTGAAGCCTCTTAACAATTCTCTGTTCCAAAACCAGCCATGGACTTCCAGCAGCATTCTGCGCCGGCCCATAAGGCTAAAACGTCCCAGGCCTGGCTTCGAAACAATTTGCCAGCGTTCATTTCCTCTGAAGAATGGCCCTCAGGCAGTCCAGATTTGATCCCATTGGATTACAAATTGTAGATTACAAGGTTCATCACAAAAGATACCCCAACATTGGATCTCTTAAGACTGCTTTGGTTCGAGCTGTGGCCTATTTTCCAATGGACGAGGTTTGTGCAACTGTTGACAATTGGTCAGTGCGACTTAAGGCGTGTGTAAAGGCAAAAGGCGGACATTTCGAATAAGTAAATTATTTTTGGATACCATATACATCAATAAATATATGTGACGCGCAAAATAGAAAGGGACCTTAGGGTAAAAACCTGTTTTGTACAGGAGAGTCATTTTAAAGATTTAAATACGTGTATCTTTGGTGTACCACCACAAGTCATAAAACGCGCATATCTCTGGGAGGGAACACTTTTGGGGCATGGGATCGGTCTCATTCGATGCTCAGATGTTGTCCCCATCAAAAAAAAATGAAAATTGATTTTTTTACCCTTAGATCTCTATGCGCTGTCTCATATTAAAAAAATATTTGGTCCAAAAACATTCAGTACTTTTTATTTTACAGCATAAAACGTGTGTAGTCAAAAACCAAAAATGTTCGCAAGGGCGATATATATGACTTTTCGAAGGATAATTCCACTAAATTGAAGACGAATGCTAAAATATATTTATATGTTTCTATATAAAGGTAATTTATACGTTATTAGTTAGAGCTAAGTTAGAATATGTCTCCTTAATCTGGAATCCCTTTTATACAATTCAGTGTTATAGACTTGAAAAAACTCAAAAGAGATTTATATTGTTTGCTCTTCGCTCAGTTAATTTTGCTTAGCCTTCATATGTATACAAATGTAGATTAATTCCCTTGAAAACGCTAGATAAAAGAACAACAAAATTGGTTTCTGGCTCGATAGATTCATTGTGTTTGTTGGCGCTGGTTGATTTTAGTTTTCCCACAAGAACTTTGCGGCGTTAAATTTGTTTTGTTTACCTGTTCATAGAACGAATTATTCTATTATTGAACCTAGAGGAGTTCAATATTATTTTAATCATAACATTGATTCTTTTGATTTGATTTGTAATTTTATTAATAATTTAGATTTTATTTTTTTTAGTTGTAGAAAATAGTCTTTAAGGAATTTGTACTTCCAACGACTTAAATAAAATAAATAATTATATAAAAAGTGTGTTTTTTCAGCACAATAAATTTAATTTTTAATCAAAAGAAGAAGAAATTTTTATATACATTAAATCAATACATGGCATAAACATGCATTTGAAAATGATTTCCGGCATATGAACAATTGTGAGCGCCATTAAAAGCCTCGAAGTCATATATACGAGTAAGTTGCCGAATCGATGACTAATTTTTGATTTTTTAAGCCCGATAGAAATTGGAATTGTAAAAAATAACACAATAAAATAAAATTTTAATTTAAAAAAAATATTCCAAAGATCGATACATGGCATGAACAATTGAAAATGATTTTGGGAATGTAGACGATTATGGAGCCAAAAAATCACGAAGGTAGTTTTTTACAATGATGATAAATTGTACAAGTTGGGCGTTATGCTTCTTCTTTTTTGCAAAAATGTAGAAAAATAGCATTCAGAAACGCAAACATTTTCGGTTTATTTATCCAATTTCGTTTGATCACAATCACAAGAACTCAAAAAAGGCATAAATAAAACAAAAAAATACAGAACACACTAAATTCGCACACTTTAAATACAAAAAACAGTTCTCCCAAAATGATTGTTGTGTTTCTCAAATTCTACGAGTAGTAAAAGATAATTTTTCCATCTTATACAATTTATCGTCTTAAGCTTATAAGTTTTGCGACTCGATGACCGATTCTCAAAGTAAATTTTTTTACAATGATAATAAATTGTACAAGTTGGACGTTATGCTTCTTCTTTGCAAAAATGTAGAAAAAAAGCATTCAGATACACACACATTTCCGGTTTATTTATCCAATTTCGTTTGATCACAGTCACAAGCGTAAATCTATTTATAATAGCTTGCCAGAGTATGTATACTGATCATAAATGTTAAAAAAGAATGGAGTTCGTTTGACAGCTTACCTCTTCTAAGTTCTACTTAAGCGAAAAAAGCATTATTTATATTAAAACTCTGACATTATTTTGTTATGGATGCTAAAAGATAGGTTTTTCGAAAGTACAATACATTGCATAGAGAAAACTATAAATCATTTGTACCAAAGTAATTTTTAATAAATTAATTTGAAAACGTTAGTAATGGTTATGAAACATTCATAGAAATGTTCATAGAACGTATGAAATACTTCATTTATCTTATGAAAATATTTCTTTGTGGCAGAATCAATAAAAGCTTTAGTTGTTTATTCGCACAAACTGTTTTTAATGTAATTGTGACTGAGATCTGATTTATACCTTATTGCGCAGTATTATTTAAAGGATGTTCAAATACTAGTTTTTTTTTAAAAATTCAATAAGGCAGCTAAAATTATTTTACTTATTTATGTTTCTATATTATAATATTTTTATTTAAAAAAGTAAAAATTCTTACTATTTATAGAACATCATTTCATTTATTCAGATGCCTCTGGTGGTAATAGATTATGGCTCTATCTCACTAATGGTTTGCCCAATGTTAGTTTTAAGGACCGGCACCGTCCATGGTTAAAATCCTAGTTTTGTCTTTTAAATTCCCAAAAGGCAGCAAAAATGATTTTACTTTTTGATGTTTCTATATTATTAGATTTTTATTTAAAGAAGTAAAAATTCTCACTATTAATGGAACATAATTTCATTTATGCAGCAGTCTCTGGTGGCTTAGGAGAAGTGTATCCTGTCAACCCAATTACCCAAGAAGTTGGTTATAGATTATGGCTCTAACATCGGTTGTTCACGGTGCCTCACAAAGAAAGTAAAATGATTGTGGCGTAAGCTATGTGGCATGGCAAGCCATACTGCGAAAATCCTCTGTTGCGCTCACTGTTAACCAAATGGCTTTTCAGGCTACATTTTCATAGAAAAATTGGTGAATGATGCCACCGTTCAACAATTCAAACCAAACTGGATTATTGAACATCTGCAATTATGATGTCGTAGTTTTGCTCTTAAACATAGACTAGACGTCGAGATAAAAATTCTCGCCGTCAGAAAAGATGATTTTGGAACAAAATTATTGTCTAATTTGAGCCCAAACTGATAAGCGACAACAAACTGGATGGTGCCTTCAGTTAATTAATAAAATAGACTCTGTAAGCGAATAAGGCGAGGTCGTTGTGCAAAATTTGCATCCGGTCGGGGCGTTTAACTTTTTGTGATTTATGGCTAGTCGAATTTACGGGACGAAGTCACACACTATCGGCTACGGCAGTCAGATTATCGCAACTGTACGACGACGGTTACCCTAATTATTGTCCACTAACATAACAGCATCTCGAACTTTGTGTAAAAACATGCGTTTATCTGGTGTGATGGGTGCCTCATTCATTTTACAAACGACTGTTTGGGCTACACAGCTTTTATGTTGGAAATAAGTTTAAATTGTTTCCTTACGCTGTTCCAGATTAAGAGCGGGAAATATCTGTTTTTGTCAAATACAGTCAGTAACGGATATAAGAACATCTTTTATCAGAAAAAAACGCATCTAAGAAAATTTGCATAACGCCGTTAATTAATTATAACTGTTTTATAAGAAAAAAAACGCATAAGAAGTAAAAAAATTGTTGCATTTCTTGACTTTCTTATATCCGTTATTGACTGTATAACATATAATTCAAACAGAAACCGTTAGAAAGAGTACTAAGTATTTTCAAGGTCTGGGTCCCAAACTCAATCTCTATTGTGAAAACCAATAACAAATATAGCAATTTTCTTTACAATACAAATGTGAGTTTTGGGTTCTTAACCCTAGAATGGTAAACATATTTTTTAGCTCTTTAATGGCAAACTTCGCCTTTTATAAAACCCCACATTTTCCATTAAAAGCCCGAAAAATATATTATAACATAAACAAGAACTTATTTATTATATAATAAATTATAACAATAAATAAAAACAATTCAGTTTTTTAATATCTTTAAGATGGCATATTTTGTTTGTTGGTATGAAGAGATCTTTTACTTCGCCTCACAGGCTATTTTAACCATTCTAGGCTTAAAAATAAAGCGTGAATTTACAATTTGTCGTTGTAAATTCCAGCACGAAAATAACGATTTTTTCCACTGTGTGTCGGTGGAATAAAAATGCCAGCGCCTACACACAGAAATAAATGCATGTTTCCTTTAATTATGAGGTGATGAACTGAAAACCAAAAGAAGTTCTCATAATTCAATTATTCCAACCTACGCATAAACTTAATTTTCACATATTGTACATCTATGCGGCAGTAGAAATAATTGTACGTACGATAAGTTGCACTACAGCACGAAGATGTTTATTTTTGTTGTTGTGAGGAGAATTTTCTTTTCACTTGTTGCCGACGAATTTTATTGCCCGCTTTGAATTTAACCTACTTGTCCATTTGTAGTTGTTGTTTTGGTAGCCGGCCACACAACCTATTTTTATGACTCCTTACATATCCTTGGTTTCCTTTTCTGTGGTCGTCGGTAACCATGGCAAAATTGTCGGTTGACACGACAACCTTTTTGCCTTCTTTTTCTTCTAAAGGGTTTTTCAGTCTTAATTAGGGGGAAAAAGTGACTGACCACTTGTCATTTGTCACCAAAAGTTTTCGGTTTCATTCGCGATTTTATGTTTCTAATGCGGTACTGGATGTTTTGCTAATTTCCAAAAATAAAGTCCGGTGCTTTGTTTAGATATATTGAATGTGTACATGTGTGTGCCCGCATTAATATAAATCCTAAGACTAGGCAGCTATCGGCGGTCGCATGCAACCGCACACGTCCATGTCATCTATCTACATCAAGTAAGAAAGAAGTGCTAAAAATCTCATTTTGTTGTCATTTTTTGGCAGCATTTTCATGTGTTCAAAAAAAAAGTGATCTACTTTTGTAGTACTCGTAGTTTCGGATTTTGTCAGCAGCCGTGTTATGTTCTTTCATTGTACATGCTCGCACATATACATACGTATGTACATACATACATACCACTCTACTGTATATAAAATGAAAATTAATGCAAATGCATTTAATTATTTTTAATAAAAATGCATGACTGACTTTCTTCTAAGTATGTTGTGTACAATATTAAATGATGACATGAAATTGTTTTCGCTTGTTATGCTCATTTCATAAATAGATGTGTGAAAAAATATGCTGCTATGGATTTTTCTACAAATTTTGTAGAACTTCATTGGGCGATGGCTGGAGACAGAGGCTGGTATTCAATGAAAAATGAGTTTTTTAACAACAAAAGACGATGGATAAACTTATCCAAATCTTGTACACACTTGTTTGTGCAACATAACTAAAAACTTGAATAATTTTCTGTTAATTAAATAAAAAGAGAGATCGTTAAAATCAGAACATAGATAAATAGTTAAAAAATTGTTTTGGGTAAGTTTATTTGAAACCCAATAAAATGCTTTGAAGTCTGCGGCAGATATTTGATTATCAAAACGCGTTATTTATTTAATGCTTAAAAAATACAAAGAATTCTTTTTATGTTAAAAAAAACCTAAAAACTAATTCCGAACATGTTTAGTTTGCTTGAGCGCTTTTTCGTATTATTTTAAAAGACTTAAATAACCGAATATACGAGGGTCTCTATATATATTTCCATCTGACATTTCCATTGGAAATTTTGACATTTTTTAGCATAAACGTACTCAGAACGTTTTAACGTACGACCATCATTTGTGTTGTTTACAGTGACTTGAAAAAGTCAATTTGGCAAAAAATAGAATTAACTCGTGAACATTTTCGTGCGATCATTTTTCACAACATTCGACGTGGATTATCACGACAAGAGTGCATCGATGAACTTAAATCTTTGTATGGCGGTGAAGCACCATCCAATAGCACTGTGAAAAACTGGTTTATTACATTCAATCGTGGCCGACGCTCGCTCAAAGGTGAAGGTCGTCCAAAAACGGCAGATGTGCTAGTGAACATTGATGCCTGAACTGATAATGCAAGATCGTCATGTGACATACCGTGAGATAAAGGCATCCTTGGGCATTTCTTCCACCAGCATACATTCGATATTGCATGAACACCAGGCCGTAAAAAAAGGTTTGTTCTCGTCGGGTCCCACACAATTTGACAATCGCTCAAAAAAGGCTCGTGTCGATTGGTGCAAAGCAATTTTGAAAAAATACGATCGCGGTGCTTCGAAGACGTTTATAAGATCGTTACAGGTGACGAATCATGCATCAAAACAGCAATCGACCGTGTGGGTCTTCGAAAACGAGTTAAAACCAACAAAAATTGTTCGTGAAAGAAGCACTTCGAAGCAAATGGTCGCCTGTTTCTCCGGAAAAACTGGTCATGTGGCGACTGTTCCACTTGTGCAACGTAGGACAGTCAATTCTGAGTGGTACACCACAATTTGTTTGCCTGAAGTCTTCGGAGAAATTCGAAAAACGAACAAGAGAAGGCGACACCATGACAATGCGAGCTCTCACACATCGGCTTAAACCAGCGGCCAAAACGTCGAATTAATGGGTCATCCGCCGTACAGCCCTGACTTGGCACCCAATGACTTCATTTTATTCCCGCACATCAAGAAAAAATGCGCGGTCAACGATTTTCGTCGCCAGAAGATGCTGTTGCCATGTTTTGGAGGTGTCTCAATCGAAGTGGAAAAGGTGCTTCGACAATTGGTTTGAGCGCATGCTAAAGTGTATAAATCATGCTGGAGAATACTTTGAAAAACAATAAAACCGTTATTTGTGATAAATATTCGCATTTTCATTATTAGGCCAGAAATATATAAAGCAGCCTTCGTATTAGTTGAAATAACCTCTTGTAGAGAACTAATAATTTTTATTGCCTTTCATTGGTATAACCAATGTATTGATTGTGTGTAACAAACAATCATATTTATCATCTTGTAGTTCGTATAATCGAATATTCATAAAATAATTCAAAAATTTCGTCTTGTTAAATGACATTTTTGTAGCTCAAACCCATTTCCAAACGTTTGTAAATTTCGATTAGGGAAAATACGGAAAACGTCAAATTAGTTCACAATAAAGTTTTTAATTTTTGGCCAGAACCTATACTGCCTTTCTAAGAAAGATAGTCACATATCCATATTAGTAGTTTTGAGATATTTAGCTTTTTGACTACGAAACACGCTAGCAGTTGTAGATGTAACCATTTTGCTTAACGTTTTACAGTCATTTACAGGTATAAAAGGGTCGTTTATGCTTTACACAAAAATCAGAAATTTATTCACGGTTCCGAATCAGCCCTTATCTCAATTTTAAAACTTTGGCGCTTGTGACTTTCTTTCTTAGGACGGCAGTATAGTTCACTGCCGTCTCTGAATAGCTACCGCATTTTAAAGAGATGCTTTTAAATGACTGTAATAAAATTAATTGCTTACATGTAAAGTCGTCGACATTTACGAAATGTTGCACCTATCTAACGAAAATATTTCTCTGGGAAAAATCAATTTTATAGATATTACGCAGACATTTTTTTAGTATAGAATTACTTGTGAACTCGTATTCTTAGCCAAAGCTGGTTAGGAACAATAATCTATGTTCAAAGCAGGTAATCCATGTTCAAAGCTGGGCAGGAATATTTTGACCACGATCGGCAATCTGTTAAAATGAAATATGTATAACATGAACCTGTGGCTATTGAAACGATATTAAAATATGTATATAGAAGTACTTATTTAAAATTTGTATGTCTTATTGTTATATTTTTGATACGAAAAATAATCGAGAAGTCAGCATTGTAGAAATTTTTATCCGTTTAGAAAATGTAAAATGCTGCGCTTAAAACTTAGCGTTTCTTTAAATTGTAGTTTCCTTAAGCGCGATATACGTTTTTTACCAAAGCAAATATAACACCGAGAATCAGAAAATTAATACTTTAATCAATATCAAAAATATTATACGATGATTGATGTAATAAAAACATCAATTTGATAAAATCTAAAAATATGATGAAATAAACAAACTTGAAATTGAAGAAACTTTTAAACGAATCAATGAAAGTTGACATCAGTTCAAAGAAGACTAATTGATGACACTGTTACTTGTTAATCTTCTTGTGCATGGACCCCTTTTCAAACACACACCAAAATTAATTGTCACTGACACTTGTTGTCTGTCGTCGATTTTGAATTCAACGATTCGCAAACGTTTTTGTTTTGTTTTGGCCGCAAAGACTCACTTTTCCTCACGAATTACTTTTGATTTTTTTGTGCACATCTTTTTTCTAAACTCTAATTCTAGATAAAACAAATTTACAACTCAGTTACGGCTGCATTAAATGTCCCTTAAAAAGACATTGCCAATCGCTGCTGACGGTACTGGCAAGCTGGCTGCTACTCGTCGCTGTACCAGTGCTGGCGTGGAACATTGCGTTGTGGTGTGACCAAAATTGTGACTCATGCTCAGGCGGCTGCTGCAACATATGCCTTCTACACATCAACTTAATTTAATTAAATTGAAAAATAAAATTCAAACGGAAAATTTGAAAAAACGTAAAAAGAGAAGACCTTAGCAAAACAACCAAATTGCACGACGGGATCTACAGCAACGTTTTTTTGGTACACCGAATAACGAGACACATATCAAAGGAACTTTGTATAAATTTAGAACAAACATCAATTAACCAAACCAAAGATTTTTAATCAACAACAAAAAACACAAAGAAAAGCAAAGCGTTCAACCAAAGTCTGAAAAAGTTAAACTGAGAACAGAGAAAAAAAAATAAAAATTATTTTTATAATTTTTCTAAGTAGACTAATTTTTATTATTAATGCCTTAAACATGTCGGGAATATTTCGCAGTAATTCCACGACGAGTCATACCAATGAATCAACGCCAAATAAACGTTTTTCGTTCAGTGCATTTTGGTAAGATATCTTTTTTTTATAACATTTGTAGTTTACTAACATTGGCCGTGTTCTATTGGCAACTCGCTTAGGAGGTCGCTAACGCTATAACTTCACACCATTGTAAAATAATTGAGAAGTGATTTTGTTTACAAAAAGCTATAGACAATTTGCATGATACCCCGTTTGTTTTAAATAATTAACATTTTTGGAGAAAAAGTTATTTAAGAATAACCTGAAGCGAGTTTTAGCGAGATCGGTTATTACTCGCTAAAACTATTTCCTGAATATTTTTTTTTTCTACAAATTTAAATTTTTCAAATCAAACGGTTTATGATGCTTAAAGCCAATCAGTTCTCGTATACATAGAAATTAAAAAAAAAGTCTCGTAAAGTTTTCAATTTATCGCCTTAGCGACCACTTACTCGTTTAGTAAGCGAGTACAACTAGAACACGCCTATTATTGATACCACTGGTCAACTGAAGTTATTATTTTTTACTAAGCCAAGAGATTATGGGGTTTTCAAGGCTAAACTCAAATCTGGTCATATGACACGACATTTCAATCCTCTACCTCTTCAATACCTAAGATATGAACAAAAAAGTTGGAAAATGATTCCAAGGAACATATTCCCGAATCGGCTATGTTACACATTTTGTTTCGATAACAGATACAATACGAGTTATAGATACAATTTATGAGTATTGGTTGATTATTCTATGTCGATTTATTTATTTACTAAACCTTATTATAACATTATTTGAAATAATTTAAAGACCAGCTCTAGAAGATCTGGTGATTGTAAATATGCATTTATTTACTTATTTTATTATTCAGTATTTCAATTTGGTTCAACGAATGTTATCATCTGTAATTTCCGATGACGTTGAATATAAAAATAAATATTGAACATTAAAATAAATGAGTACGACTTTAGATTATTTTAATACATGTTTCTCTTATATTGTCATTGCAGTCAGAACTTTACGAGGACATGTTTTGCTATTGTGAATGAAGGAGGAAACAATTATCACTCTTCTTCCGGAATTTATTTCCTTCGTCATATTAAACTCTTCAGTTTAAGAAATTTCCGAATTCATGTCTTTATTTTATCCTAAATTTGTTCAATTGATTTAAAGCAGCGAAAAAACTATGGCTATTGAATTGAATGTTTCTTTTATATTGTCATTGCAGTCAGAAATTCACGAGGAAATGTTTTCAAATTGTGACTGAAGAAGTGATATTCGTAACTTATCGTTACGAATTATCACTCCAATAATGAACTAACTTCTTCCGCAATTTATTTTCTTCGCTATATTAAAATCGCTTCGCTATATTAAATTCCGAATCCATTTCTTTATTTTTTTCCTTCCATTTGTTCAATTGATTTAAAGCAGCGGAAAAAAAAAACTATTGCTATTGAATATCGTACCGAGGAAAAAAATCTGAATGAAATAAATTTGCTTTTCCATTCAAGATACGGGTGCATTTATGGCCAAACAGGGAACTTTTATAATTTAGTGATCTTAGCACGATAAATTTCTTGAAGTCGCTGGGTAGGACCTACTGTTTATAACGTTTTCATAGAATGAGAGAAGTTTCACAAATTTAGGAATAGTCGACCTATTAAGTACGAAAAAATTCTAAATTAGAGAGATCTTGATTACGTTTCTGTTTTTACAGATTATCTGTGAAATTAGTGAATTATAATTTTTTTTTCAATTTTTAGTATTTTTTTAATCAAACAAAACAAGGAAGTAAATTTAGTTGCTGTTGTTTCCTGATTTTCTGTGAAAAATATGTGATTTATACATTTTTGTCAATTTTTAGTAAATTTATTTGTATTTTTGTATAAGTATACTTTGCTGGCACTACAATTGCAAAATATCGGAAAATGTAAAAAATTAATTTCAAATATTTAAAAGTACTAGAGCTCAAATAAACGTCCCCTATTATTTATTACCAAACATTAAATTCAAACTCAGTGTCAGTTATACCTGTAGTTAGAACAAAAAAGTGCAACAACTAGCTAACTATTTGTTGTCTATAACAAATAAATGTATATCCATGCCTCGATGACTGGGCATCGTTTATTCAAAACAGTTAGTTGTATAAATCAGACAACAGTCAATATCCAAAACTTGTTAGCCACACGTAATGTAATTATAAATTTGCAAAGGATTGGTGTTCTTGGGCATTTAGAAAGACTTATTACTCGTATATGAGGAAGTTTAAACAAATAATTTATTGTTGGCCATTCAGTTTCTATTATAATGAAATGTTTTCTGTATTTTTGCAAAAAATCTAACATCCTAATCAGGTGTTTACAGCAAGTCTCTAAAAGTCTCGTAACTGTAATAAAAGATTCAACTTAAACCGTTTTGAACTCACTATTTATGTTACCTTTTTTAAAAAATAATTGTTCATGTGTATTTTTGTAAAAGAGTTTCGGCAAGCTGCAGCGTTAAGTTTTGAAAAGGTTATATTAAGTTTTTTAACCCAGCCTTTAGTTTTAAATACGGTCGTTGAGTGATTATGAACAAAAATATTTTGCTTTATTTGGACCAAAATGATGTTGCACCTCAACGAAGACTTTGTTTAGTTCACTTCGTTTTTTTGTAACAATGATTTCAAAATTGACAACCTGTTTTAATTAAACGAATTCGTTTGAGAGTGCCCGTAGATAAATGAAGGCATTTAGGTTTATGTAAATCACAAAAATTATTTCGTCAAGACATTCAAAATTATTTAACAAAATATTTAAAAAAAAAAACCCCCATATATACAATAAATTATTTCGTTTCGTTTTAACAAAAAGTATGAACCATTCGCGTATAAAAACATTTCGTGAAAATATTTTGTTGATTAATTTTAAGAATTAGTTTCATTTACAAAAACTAACATTCTTTTCCTTTCGTACTCTTGTCATTCGTTTCGTTTTACAAAAACTGCTGTAAGTTAATTGATCTCAGATGCATTTGTCTTACTTATATAAAAACGACCTTTTAATTAAGTTGGAAAGAAGAGCACGATCCCGAAATACTCTATGCCAATGTGTTTATGTTCTTAGTGGCACTTCAGATTATAAAAGTTAATCCCTATGTTTGCTTGCATTACAGCTGATGTTGTTTAAATTTCAAAAGCTTTGTTGATGAGTGACTGGATGATGTGCTGTTTGTAGGCTCCTCAATTGATAAGATTATTTATATTGACATTATGTATTGTTATTGTTTATTTCTAATTTCTAGTGATTTCATCTAAATAAATAATACCACAAAGGAATTTTAACGCCATGTTGCGTTTGTATACGTCTACAAGTATAAAGTATATTTAACATTAGGTCTAGAACTTAGTACATTCCCAATGCCAGAGTGGGCTATCCTACATTCAATTTGTTGGGACAAGCGTTATATTTTTAAGAAATAAATATGTCATACAGTTCATGTTTATTGTTCATTTAAAAGCAACAAAAACAGCTTAAGGCAAGCGATGCGAGTCTATTTAAAATCAGAAAGCAGTGCGAGGTATTTTTTACCGTATAGACTTTGTTTGGTGAAAAACTTTTCTCCCGTTAGTTCTCTTTAAATTCGAGTCTTTCTGCCAGCCCTTTGCGTTGCTTGGGGTCTGAAGATGTTGAAGTAGCGCTTATCGATACTGCAATTATCCTTGCTTGCAATTAATATATTTTCCACTTTTTTTTCAATAATTTTTTTAGCGTGTGGGTTTCGACTAGTACCAATAGCAATCACTGAATTTACAAAAAAAAATCATTTGACCAATTACCATTCAAGCGGCCAGTGGTCTTAAATTTGACTTTAACTTTTGCATAAATCACAAAATATTGAATCGAAAAACTTCCACTTTTTACTACTTCTTCACCAAAAAGGCAAATTTTTCCTTTTTCTTCTCCATTTTCTTGTAATTTAGCTTACAACACATTCATAATAAAGTAAAACAAGATTTGAACATCAAATGAAATACTATTCCAATTTAAATAAAAATACTATTTTCTGAATTGGTCGAAATACGTGAGTAAAAATAAGGGGTTGTAACGAATGTTCGCATTTGCATAATATAAATCATTCGCAAAAATTATTTTGAAATATTCGTTTTTACATTCACAAAAAAAATATTATTTATTTTCGATTTCTCATTCGAATAAATTAGACTGCATAAGTTGCATTAGTTATAAATTGTCTCTACCCAATTTTCAATATTTTACGAAATACTTACATTACTAAAGTTAGAACTAAATTTATGTAAATTATATTTTACAAATTTTTGTTTTTCCTTTAGTCTGTTAATATAATCACCTTTTCATATGAAAATATGTAAAACTCCATAAAAAAAATGATGCATCACAGTGCAAACAATTGTACAATTTTTTGATTTCCCTGCGAAATAATGTTCATGACTTTAATTTCACATAAAATAATTTGGCAATATCACATTTATTAGTAAATATTTATGCTATTTATGTTTTTCTCGCGATCGAGGTTAGAACTGAATTGAATTTTTGTGAATTATATTTCAAATATTTTTGTTTAAATGAACATTTTAAACCAAATTCAAAAAGCAAAAAAAAAATTATTCAAATTTCTGTGTAATTGAGTTACAAATCATATTTGATCGAAATGATGCAAACATCTAAATCAAAATGATGCAAAAAATGTTTCAATTTTTTGGATTATCCTGGACATGATTTAATGTCTATTATTTCACATAAAACAATCTTGGCAAAATCACATTTATAAGTAACTATTTATGATATTTATGTTTTTCACGTGACAAGGGCTTGAACTTGAATTTTAGTGAATTATAGTTCAAATATTTTTGTTTTCGTATAAATAAATATTTTTGGCCAAATTCAAAAAGAAAAAGAAATTATTTAAAAGCCAATTTGGAATATTTGCTTACGCATTTGCAAAAAATAATTCACAACAAATATACTTTAATATTCGCTTTCGCAAAACTACGTTTCGTTATATCCCTACAAAAAAATGAACAGAAACTTTCACTCTCAATCATTTTCAAAACTAAAAAAAGCTGCGTGGAATTCAAACCTTGCCATTTAAATCTTAAAGTACAATCGAGTTATTACACTTGTTCTGCAAAGGGGAGGCATTAACTTAAAACTCCCAAATTTAATTTCTTGTAAGAAAATAGAATGCAGAGGTCAACCTTCATTGACGAAGAATGAAAAAAATGCATTTTACACAAATATAAATACAGGAAGCACTTGGCAAAGTATTAAACATTTCAAATCGTACGTTTTAATATTTTTCTACAACGAAGCGAAATATTTTGTAAGAAATCCTATAAATTTCTCAAATATTTGTTTACGCCTTTGTTTAGCAAATATAAAACTGTTTGCATTTATCATTCGACCAACGTTTTATTAAACATTCTGTTTTGCAAGAATTTGTTGTTCACACACATACTCCCTTAAGTGAAATTATATTCAACTAATAGTTTTCAAATACAAACACAATACTTTTTATTTCTTTGTAATGATAATTTTAATTTAGATTTTTTCGCACTCAAAAACATTCCTCTATGTTTGGTAACACTTTCACATGTTTACAACGACCATTGTAGGCAGCCCATGCTTTCCATCCTTGGCGTTTTTTCACATAATGGGCACACTTCACCGATTCCCTTATATCGTCCTTGAGAAGTTGTTGACAGTCGACTTGACAAAGATTCGCTGAGCTGCGTGTGGGTTTCGACTGACACCAATAGCGATCACTGAATTGAAACAAGCCAAAATCATTTGACCAATTACCATTCAAGCGGCCAACGGCTGAAGTATTGTATTTACTTTCGTATTGAGCTATACAACACCAGGTAGCAAGTTCAGATTTTAAGGTACCCAAACGCAACATTTCCCGGGCCAGTTCACAACGTTTTAAGGTACGACTCTTGACTTTCGAAGAAAGAAGAAGGAGGCTCAAACAAAGAACTTGCCAAAATTTGCTATCCATTCTTTACAGAAATAAATTTTTGAACTCTTTGTGCTGATTTTCGTATTCATACTAAACAAAGCCTAACAAGATTAAATATTCTAACATTTTAAATCCATGTTGTCGTTGTAGACAAAACGGCTGTGCACAGTGGTTTGAAAACCCCGAAAAAGGAATGCTAGTTATGGCTCGTTTTTACAACAGAAAGTAAATTTACTACGAAATTTTCTCTTTTCTTGGTATTGAATGTTTTTGCCCCGAATCAAATCAAGTGATATCAAGAAGAAAAATATGAAAAATTTCCAAATTGGCGATTAAAATTGTGTGGCATATTTATAAATTTGTTTTCTGCTTAAAGTGTAGCCATGGTTATAACTCTAAAAAACCCAATCGCATGTGATATTTTTTCAAAAAAATGGCATGAAATTAAAAGTAGTGTTACAAAACTAAATATTTCTTGAAACTTCACATACAAACAGGAACAATTCGTTGAATAATATTCAAATTCAATATATTTCAGAAAGTCTTACTGAGAAGAGACTGCTTTAATTTTCATTCAGTAGCAGATTAAAGTATGTTTGAGCTTAAACAGATTTCACAATTTTGAATAACCAAAAAACCGGTTTTGAGATATTTGAATTTTTTTTGAGATCAGCTTGATTGAGGTTGAGTTAATATTTAATATATGTAAGTGATTTTAAAGTTTATAATCGGCTTTAAAATTGACTAAGTTTAAAATATATTTCAGATAATCTTATTGATTATTATCTGAAATATAGTATTATCTGCTCATTTTCATTCAGTTGTAGATTAAAGTAAGTTTGAGCTTGAACAGATTTTATAATTTTTAAAAACAACACAACTGGCTTAGTGCTGTTTGCAATTTTTCTTTTAAGATCAGCTTGGTTTAGGTTTAATTTATATTAAATGTATGTTTATGCTTTTATATTGACTATGTGCCGATTACCACTGAGAAACTAACTTTGAATACAAATCACCGCAGAATTGTGATTGATAAATTAATATTCAAGAGAGAGAGGAGAAGTTGGATGTGCTGTAATAAAATTATAAGTATGATTTTCCGGTCTCAACACTCGATGTTGTTCATCTTTGAATTGCAATTTTTTAAAATGAAAATTTAGTTATCACTTCCCAAGTGTTTGCAAATCATCAGGCCACTTATAGTGAGAAATAAAAATATTATTGAGAACTAGTTGGAATTAATGGAATGTTTGTATGATGAAAGTAATCCTATATCCGCATTTTGATCAATTATTTTGTAATCAATTATTCAAATAGTCAAGTTTATTCGAAAAAAACTGCTTCAAACTTTGATATGTCGATAATTTGAAATTGTGAATTATTAATTAAAATTATTTTGGACAAACGAATCAATAACCGTTTGTTTTGCAAATTCAAATGTACGGAAAAAGTTTTCGAAATACGACTTAAGCGGGCTAATGCGATTCCCTTAGCGTTTTCGTTGAATTTCCTTTCCGTAAATTTTAAGTTTTCAAAAAACTAAAAATAGTTTTTAATCTAAAATATAAAACTGATGAATTTTCTGATAACAATTTAAAAATATGTTTTTAACCAAAACACGTCTTTTATATTTTATATAGCTTAATTACAGTTCTAGACCGCTTGCTATTGTATTTCCCCTCTTAAATGCTAAACTCAAACATGACAAAAAGCATTTTTGGATTACATAATCAAAAGATCATTTAAGTTGAAGATTATTTTAATTTTGATATTTGATCAAAATGCGTATATAGAATTACTTTCATCATACAAACTTTCCATGAATTACTATTATTTCTTACATATATTTCTATTTCTTACTATAGGTCACCTGATTTTTTCCAACACTCGATAGCACTCAACCAAACACTTGGGAGTTGATAACTAAATTTACATTTTAAAAAATTCCAATTTATAAATGAACAACATCGAGTGCTGAAACCGGATAATCATACTTATAATTTTATTACATTAAATCCAACTTTTTTTCAAATTATATTACATTAAATCCACTCACGTTATAAGAGACATTTTAACTTTCCAAGACATTCATATTACAATTCTCGATCTTTAATTTGAACCACTGTGCGTTGTTACTCGAACAGAAACAAGTTTTAGAGAACAACACCCCGAAATTTTTTAGAACAAATCATTTATTTAAAGCACTTTATTTATTAGTCCTATTAACACAGACAATTTATGACATTTGCATGTATGGTCTTGAGGTATGCACATCGATTACACAAAGCTTGAACAAAGAATTCTCGCTTTAAGCAAAACATTGTTCGATTTCAATATCGTCGACTAGAGTGCCATTACAGAACTCTTTGTACACCGTCCAAGCTGACCAGCCTTGCTGTTTTTGTATGCGTTTCGCACACTTTACCGCCAGCGTGATATCATCCACTAACAGATCGATACAATCGACATTGCACTCGTTGTAGTAGTGATAGATGGTATCATTTCGGGGTTTACACCAGAATTTGTCACTTATTTGAAAGATGCCATAGTCCAAGGAGCCATCCAAGTTGCGCGAACCAACGGCATCGGTGTTGAAACGACTCTCGTACTTGGCTATGCACAGCCACAAAGGCAATTCCGCTTTGGGTATGTCCAATATATACAGTTGACCTGCAAATTCACATGGTTGAAGACGGCGCGACTGCGCCGGACGGCTACTAATCAGCAATGACAGCAGCAAAAACGTCACAATAATGCAAATTTGTCCAGCAACACCACGTGCTGTATACGAAGAGGGACTGGGGCTGTGGCGACATCGGCAGCGAATATTTATAGGCAATATGATTTTAGTTTCGGGCGTAGACTTAGAATTCATTACACAAATTTGATTAGAATCAATGGCAAAATTCAGAAGTTAAGAGACGAATACGAAGACTATAGTGTGTGCCTTAACGCTTGCAAATAAACTATGTTGATAATTGTAAATTATTGTTCGCCACAGTCGTAGACGGCCCCAACCGCAAGCTATAAACAAACTAAAGATTTTTTTTTATATATTCTATACTCAAGTACATAGTTAGTTTTGAGTTTTCTTTTTAATAAACCAATTGCAAATTATGACAAGAAACCGGTTTGATGATGTTTATGAAAACAAAATCATCAACACAAAACATTTTTTTGTTTTGTTGTGGAGAACTTTTGTGATAGGAATCGTTCAGAAGAGATGTTTAATCGAAAATGCTTACACACGGAATCAAGCCAGCAATGGCGGAAGTTCGAAATCAAAGTACTTAAGACATTATTTATGTTTTCAGTTATAATTTCTATCAATTTCCAATTAGAATAACACTATCAAAAAAAAACTATTCACACCACCCATGCAGGTGTATTAGGGTATAACGAAAACAGCTATGGAACTAAAGTGATAAATAACAAATGTATTATTATTTATTATTTCAAATACGGTGTGTGCATTGCAGGAGATAAGAAGAAAAAATCAGCAATATCGAATTTTAATTCTGTGATTTAACTTCTTTAAGGAATACACATTGATACAAAATAAATTGGGACTATTGTTGTATATTCTTAAAAGTATTCTATGAGAATTTAGCTAGTGGCTGCATTTTTGTTCTGTAAAGTACTATGAATGTGAGAACTTACAGTATCAGACAGTTAAATCTTTAATAAATTAAAAACTATAATTGATATATGGTGGACGTCCAATAGTACGAATTATATAATATCAGGCCTTTTTGTAATTTTGGAAATTTCGTGTTATTGGACTACAGTTTTTTCATCTTTTCTATAAAATAAAACACATACAGACAGTTTCATTGAAATTAGTTTTTTATTTAAAACAAACAAAAGGAAAAAACTTAAAAAATATTCAAATTCAAATCAATAAGTGTTTAATCATACATTTGTACTTAGTAGGGACATAAATACTGTTACAACATTGAACACACACATTTTAATAGTAGAACTGAACATACCCCATTAATGTCATATGAGTTTTGAAAGCTAACCTCAATAGCGTTAGTCTGTAAGGGGATTTTGAAATTGTTTCAACTTTCATCATGGAGTAATAGCGCTTTTCAAGTGTGAAATGAAAAAAAAAGATATTTTCAAAGCGCTCCGGCCACTAGGGACTAGCCGCAAGTTCGTCTACCAATGCATAAAACTGTTTGAGGAGACTGGGCCGGCCACGCTCTGTTCGAACACTGCACGCCATCAAAGCCGTTAAATCAAGAATTCACAGAAATCCGCTTCGAAAACAGAAAATCATGACCCGTGGGATGAATATCGAATCATTAAAATAGACTTGGGACTTAGGGCTTTCAAACGACGTACCGGGCATTTATTGACTGCAGCTTTAAAATAGGATTGAAAAATGCAAACGTCTTTTGGTGAAACACGCTGATAACTTGCACAGAAAAATTTTGTTCACCGATGAAAACATTTTTATCGTTCAGGAAAAATTCAACAAGCAAAATGATAAAGTGTATGCGCGGTCATCTAAGGAAGGATCTGAACTGATCCCAAGAGTGGAAAAGGGTCATCCCCCAGCTTCAGTCATGGTTTGGTGGGGTGTGTCTTACGATGGGATCACTGACCTGCATTTCTGCGAACAAGGAGTCAAAACATCGGCCAAAGTTTACCAAGAAACCGTTTTGGAAGCTGTTCTGAAGCCTCTTACCAATTCTCTGTTTCAAAACCAGCCATGGACTTTCCAGCAGGATTCTGCGCTGGCCCATAAGGCTAAAGCGTCCCAGGCCTGGCTTCGAAACAATTTGCCAGCGTTCATTTTCTCTGAAGAATGGCCCTCAGGCAGTCCAGATTTGAACAGATTGGATTACAATATTGTGGACGGTTTTAGAGGACAAGGTTTATCACAACAGATACCCCAACATTGGCTCTCTTAAGACTGCTTTAGTTTGAGCAGTGGCCAATTTTCCAATGACTAATTTCGTGCAGCTATTGACGATTGACCAGTGCGACTTAAGGCGTGTGTAAAGACATTTCGAATAAGTAGATGGATGCAATATACATCAATATATATATATATTAAAAAATATTTGGTCCAAAAACATTCAGTTTATGTTTTATGTCCCTACTAAGTATATACTACCGTAAATATATATTTTACGCAACAAGTGGGTTTTGATGGCGTTATTTTCTCAATATGTTCAAAAATCTTCACAACTTTAAATCTCATCGCCATTACTAAAAATTGGATGACATGACAGATAACTGCCTCTTTCTTTCATCTACCATAAAGATTATTTTAGCTCTTTAAACTGCTAAATTTAAAACTGTTGTTCGGTACACCCCAGTGTTTGTAGCTGCCTGGGAATACCTTTGTCTAATTTGAATTTAAATTTGAATTCGAACGTGCTCAACCTCCACTCCTGCTTTGATTGTATTTATTTGTTGTGATTATTGCAACTTTTGCTACAAAAACATTACTAAAACTATTGTGCATTGTTTTGTCTTTCAACCAGACCGACAACAAATGCTATAGCAAAAACATTAACAAGAAACATTGTATTCGAAATATACCCTAATTGACCGCCCTCTCCCTAGGCAGTCTTGATTATTGTGTTTACTTAAAAAAGTGTGCAAGAGAAATGGACCTAATTGGTCACTATCAAAAGTGGACCAATTTGATATTAATCATCACAGTACGTAGTAGGGTAGTGGACTTGTTTGGGAGATCAATTTTCAAGTGGATTACATTGAACGTAAACAAAAAAATTGAGATTTCTAAATTCCTTTGCAAGTTTAAAGAGTTTTGAAATGCCTATTCATGTTTGTATGTACAAGTAGCCTGAATGCAACCTGATCATAAAGTGATAAAAAACTATAAAAATTAATATGGGGGAAAGTGTTTTGCCTTTTTTAAACGATTGGCATCATGTATTTTAGAGTGCTAAAAACTGTTCGAAAATAAAAAATCGATCAACTTTTTCCTTCTGGGTTAAAAAAAATAAATGGTGGAAAAACAGTTTTGGTAAATGCTGAAAAAGCTATTGAAAATTCATTAGATGAGCAGCTGGTTATTTGAAAAAACAAGTACTGACAAAGCATTTGTTTTTGATTCGCTACTGCATTTTATTACTTAACTTCCTCAACATCTTATAAATCCCAGTACTCGGATTTTAGAAGCGCCTTAAATTTTTTAAGATATAATAGTCCGTGAATTTTTCAACCAATTTAGTCAAAAGCAATCTCATTGTAGACCTGTAAATTCTGTTTTCATACAAGCATTTTTCTGCACATTGGCGAAAACTGAACCTTATTTTTTCAATACATATACGTCATTTTTATTTATGAGATTAAAATAAAAAGCCAAATACCATTCATTTTTTGAATAATCACTTAACTAAATTTGTGCTAAGCAGGAAAACAACCTACAAGTGATTTTGCAGCCCTTTTTTAAACCCCGATGAACCGAACTGGGAATTTCAATAATTAATGCTCAATATCTAACACATATCAGGGATGTACAATAGGTTTTTTTCATTTTTTACTTTCAGCTCCTTGAAAATTTACTTTTTGATCCCGACAGTATCAAAACGTAGAAGATATTTATTTTGCAAAATCGATTTTGTTGAAACAAAAAAAAAATTCAAAGTCGGACAGGGCCGCTATGAGATACTCTGATCCTGTTTGTTATTCGCGCCTCTTTTTGCAGTTTAAAAAATGTCGTACTTTATACTTCTAGAGCGAGAGGCACATATTTCATTAGAGCCATAGGAAACCTTATACCAATAGGGTCCAATTTCAGTAGAAATAGTTAAAGATCGCACTTACCGCTGTATGCTTAATTCGATCCATATCGAACTTAAAATGTTTTCTTTATAGCTGCAGTACTTGAAATTGGAAAGGTCAGTTGTATGGAGCTATTGTAAAAGTCAATATGGTCAAGCTTCTTTAAGTTGTATAATGCAATACGTTAAAGATGAGAAAATTCCGGTTTAATTTTATACTTCTAGAGCGGCTGGACCTCAACTCGGGAAAGCCCTTTGTGTAGAGATGTGGAAATATGGGTGGCTATTTGAAAACATCATTCCTATATATAATTCTGTTACAATGTTTTATGTTAAACTTTGTGTAGGGGCTATTCTAAAGCATTGACCTCGCGGGCTCTCTGTGAAAATTAGTCGGTATCAGATGTAATAAGTGATTTCAAGAGCTACAGGGCTTCAAATCGGGCACCCCTTTTTTTACTTTTAAAACACTCACCGATAAGGGCCAATTAAAATGTGGTTAGTCTTTGGCCCAATTCTAAACAGGTGCAGCACTAAGTCATTATACCCTGTACCACAGTGTGGTGTAGGGTGTAATTGACAATATATCGGAACATTTGTAAAAAGTTGTAAATAAGCGTAAATGAACCGCGATTCGATGCCGGAAATGTATCCAAAAAGTACAATTGTATTAAATTTTGCATCCCTGACACATACATCTGCAGTATAGACCTTATCTAGCTGGCTTTCCACAGGCAGGCGAACAGCTAGATTGTTTTCATGTTTTGCGGCAATAATAATTATTAGGTGATCAATTTAGAGGTATTAGTTTTCAATATAAAAAAATACAAAAATTCAAATCAAGTGTGGAATCTTTATAGTTCATTCGAAAGGACATTTTATGCCATTTATTTTTTAAATATAACTTTCTTGAAATGTTGGCCGCAGCTACGCCTCAGAGTTCCATTCTGAGGGTCCAATTTTGGATGTCTTGTTCGAGCATTTCGAGTGGCCGTTAATGTTGGCTTCCAAAACCTAAATCGTAGCTGGTTTGTCAGCACAGACTTTGGACTTTACCTAGCTCCAGAGAAAAAAGTCTAAAGGTGTGATATCACACGATCTAGGCTGCCAACTTACCGGTCCACAATTAGCTGCTCTTCGAAATGACCTCTCAATAGACACATTGTTTGAGCAGCTGTATGGCAAGTGGTAACGTCCACGTCGTCAAGATTACAGGCTTCAATTTTAGGTAGCAAAAAGTCCAATATCATGGCGGGATAGCAGCACCATTCATGTTTTGGCCATTAAAATTTTTTGAAAAAAATATGGACCGATTCCACCAGCCCATAAATCGCACCAAAACGTGGTCTTCTCTGGATATGGTGGCATCTCTTGAACCTCTTCTGATTGCTCTTCAGCCGAAATGCGACAATTTTGTTTTATTGAAGTTGCCGTTGAGCAAGTAATCATCACTGAACAAAATGTTGGTGGATCTTTTTCGAGCTTTTAAAGAGCCCAAACACTGACGCGCAGGAACATAGTTAGGTCTTTCCATGATAAAATGGCACACAATACTGAAAAGAAACAAAATAAAGTTTCACACAACTCATGCGTACTCCGTGAAAAACCCCCTACTGAAAAATATACCTCTGGATTGACCTCCCGTTATACGAGTATACTTTTTAGCATTTCCAGTTTAATATTTCAAGTTGTTACACGAGGAATGAGACTTTATCTCATAGAGCATATTGTCCCCTATGAGCTGAAGCGCCATTCCACGTGTAACACCTTGATATATTGATTTGAATTATTAATATATTCTTAATTTTCACATTACATCAATCTTTCAGTAATAACTTCTGTACTCTTCAAATCTTCTCCCCTTTTTTTTACCCAAAGTATGTTTTCAGATTATCGAGGGAGATCATTATAAGCGAACAAATCCAGTATTTCATATTTTTTCTTCTTCCTTATACTCGGGTCTGGTATATTGAACTCTTCCATGTTCTTTGGAATTCTATATTTAAACAAATCAAATTGTTTCTTTACCTAAACGCGGGTACACTTGATTGTGGACACGAGTGATTTTTATTTTTGAAATCTCTGCTGTCTTTTTGTTATACACCAACCACAACTCATGAGCGGTGGGTGGGTGTTGGTGCTCGGGGTAGTGAAAAAAGTAATCAAATTTGGAGAAAAAACACAAAACATACATATATTGCATAATCAACCGAACAAAAATTACACATTTGAAATTCTCTTAAACAAAAGTACTGATTCAAATGCGAAAATGGCTATTAATCGACATATTTATGATGAATTTAAGTAAAGATTTCAATTTTAATGACGAAAGAACTAAATGGGACAGGGAGAGGAAAAGATGTTATGATTTGCACACAAACAACGCCACTTACACACGCCTATCGCACTTATTCAGCTAAAGAGTATTAACTCAAAATTTTTAAATTTTGATTTATTGTATAAAATCGGTATACAGGGGTCATCTCTACCCACTTCAAAAATTTCTTTCATTAAAAAAAAACAAAAACTTGATCACAACTGCCCAAAAAAACTTTTTTTTGCCTCTACTGATCATTTGAAATTTTTGTGTTGATACCCTTTTGTTGATAAAGTACGACAAGTTTTCAGCATGTGTTTGATCTTCATTCTTTCTGCTCCGGCTAGAGATGGACGACGATGACATGCCATTTAAGAAGAGTGGTGCGTTTGTTCAAGATTATTTCATATGGAAATTTCAAATAATTTTTCTATGAGGTCACTCACTTTATTTTTTGGATGTATCTTCTTATTTCAGTTTTTGAGTGTGTAGCATAATTTAGTTTTGTTTAATCGTTTAATTAATATTTCACTTGTGTATGTCTGAACTTTGCTAAATACTTTGATTAATTATTTTTCCCTCTTGTTTCTGTTTTTTCTTTCTCTTGCAGCACCAGCCCTGGCACTCTACAAGATGTAACAATGGAAAATCCATGTAAGTTTTATAGACGTTTTTATATTTGAGCATGTTTCGTGTGTTTCTGTTACGTCGGAAATTTTCAAAGGAATATGCATTGATATCAGGGTCATTCTTCAAAAGCTGGCAAAGATTCAAAAATCGAAACGAATGAGCAAAAAAGAAAATCGTAATTAGCAATTTAGACAAGGGGTCCTACTTAATACATATACTATGTACAGATATACACTTAGACAAATTATATTCGACTAAATAGTTACACTAAATAATAGGCATCATGATATCAGCTTTTGTTATAAAACATATTATGAAAAAATGTCCTTTAATCAATTTCTTAATTGTAAGCTTTCATGAATTTTCATATCCACTTGTATCTGTTTGTGGTATCTATGATTTGAACTTCGGAAAAAAATTCCGGAGAATTTGGTTGTTTTTTTCACAGCCATAAATCCATAAGCATTATGCAGACGCAATGAGAAATCGATGTAGTAGAAAATTAAAAGTTAACCCCGTTTAACCGTTGCCAGCTAGAAATTCGACACGCAATACATTCACTAGGTGGTGGTTCATACAGAATCCATTTTTCACTACAAGTTCTGTGGGAAGTCATACTTGAGCTACGACACAAAACTCTTCTCGTGTTGTTTTCCAGCACGATTTGGCTCCTGTCTAGTTTTAGTTACAGAGCCCAGCATTATGCAGACGCAATGAGAAATCGATGTAGTAGAAAATCAAGAATTAACCCTGCTTAACTGTTGCATGTTGGAAATTCGATATGCGATACATTCACTTGGTGGTGGCTCTACAGAGTCCATGGGCTACGACACGCTGTTTACAAAATTCAGCAGAAATATCACTTTAAAATGATAACTATTCCAGTTCTTCTTCTCGCTTACACACGAGAAGAGTTATTTTCCATCACGATTTGGTTCCTGTCTAGTTTCAGCCACAGAGCCCTAGTTAACGTTGATATATACATATATATCCGTGTGTTTATTAACCCGTTAAGGTCACAGATGGGGGTTTTGCAGAATAGCCAGATTCTACAGCATCTTTAGACTATCCAAGACGTGCTAGTTCACCTGCTTCTTCGTTATCTTCAAGATAGCAGTGTTAGGGAAAATAACAATCGCTCGGTTTGCAAAGAGCTTGGAACCGTTTTGCTACTTTAAACCAGTTTGCCTAACACCAAGGAAGTTAAGAAAGACGCAGCGTAAGAAAAAAGCTACAGTGTGCACAGACCTAAAAATGGGTAAAGGCTTAAGCACACTGAAGCTATCCTTTTTCAACTTCCGGCAGTCTAGAAACCATTAAAATAAATGTCCAAGACCCAAAAAAAATGATGACTGGGTTTATGCCTATGCTATGCCGGCGATGCAAAATCTTTAACTTTTTGTAAATGTCCAACATATATTTCAATGGTTTTCAGACAACGGGAAGTTAAGAAAAACGCAGCGTAACAAAAAAACTTCAATGTGCTCGAGCCTTTAAAGTTTTCAACTTCGAATTGAGTTGGAAATATAAGGTATTGAGGTAACCCCAGATATATTTATTAATAAATTCTGGGTCCTTGCATACAAAAAGAGGTCTTAACGGCGATATCGAATCGGGTTCAAGTGCATAAGATGAGAATAAATGAACATTTAAGTCAATGCAAACAGATAGTTTAAGAATTTTTTCCAATACTTAAAGGGAGAAATTAATCGATTTTATTTATTTCGTTGATTTTTTTATTAAATTTAATAATTGTTTTATCTAATTTTGACCAAAAAAAACCCCCCCCCCCCCCATCTCGTGCATCTGAACTTTACTTTGTCTCATGGCTCGAATTCGCCGAAAAATTATGTAATTGATTGGTTTAAACATATTAAACAAAACTTTAATTATCCTACAAAATCCAATCTAACTTAATTTTTTGCAACCAAAAAAAACAATTTTTATTCTTTTTTTCAAATTTTTAACAGCAGCAACTTTATTTTTTTTATTATATCGGGTGATCTAGAGGTATTTTTTATAATAAAAAAAAAGAATTTCAAATCAAGTGTGGAATATTTATTGTTCATTTAAAAGGATATTTATGCCATTTATTTTAAAAATATAATTTTCTTCAAATGTACGCTTCAGGGTGTCCATTCTGAGAGTCCAATTATGGATGACTCGATCGATCATTTCGACCGGTATGGCGTTAATGAAACGCGTAATGTTGGCTTCTAAAACCTGAATCGATTCTGGTTTGTAGCCCCAAAGACAAAAGTCTTATGGTGTAATATCACTTGATCTAGACGACCAACTTACCGGTCCAAAACGTGAAATTAGCTGCTCTTCGAAATGACCTCGCAACATATCCATTGTTTGAGCAGCAGTATGGCAAGTGGCACCGTCCTGTTGAATCCAAATTTCGTCAAGATTACGGGCTTGACTTTCGGGTAGAAAAAATCCGATCGCATGGCGCGATAGCGAGCACGGTTACGTTTCGGCCATCATCATTTTTGATAAAATATGTACCGATGATTCCACCAGACCATAAACCGCACTAAACCGCTGTTTTTCTATGGGTACGGGTATCATTGCACCTCTTGAACCTCTTCTGTTTGCTATTCAGCCCAAATGCGGCAATTTTGTTTATTGATGTTGCCGTTGAGCCAGAAATGGGCCGCATCACTAAACAAAATTCTCATTTCCTCATTTCCATAATACAGTTTGAAGACGTTGTTGCGGTACAAGTTTTTCCTTGGGGAAATGGCAAACAATACTGAGAAAAATTAAGTTTAAACTCAGGCGTAATCTGTAAAGAAACTCCTATTAAAAAAATCCCCTCTAGATTGATCACCCGATATTTATAATTTTACGGAAGCATACATTTTTAAAACTAATTGTTTTTATATCATTAAAATTGAAATTTGTCATAAGAAACGTACTAAACCACGGTTGAACAAAAAACTTTTTTTTTTGTATAGCTCGTTTGTTTTATTTCGGTCTGTTGCTTTTACACATTGAACAGGGATTAACCGGCTCAAGACCTCTTGCATCTATATTTAAAAAGAAGACAAGTTTTTAACAAAATTGCAAAGTGACATTGATTTTCGTGGCTGCACACTGCTTTATCATGATTTCGGGTCCGCGACAACCCTCTTCAAAAAGTTTTGCTGCTATTGTTGAAAGTAAAACCAACTCTATAAGGCCAGGCTCTCCCTAAACGAATGAGAACTACTGTTGTAAACCTTACTTTTCAAGTTTTCTTTACACAATTGCCCACGAAAATCCAACTCGTTCTCGCCACCTCTACAGAGAGTCCACAAACCTTTTGTTTGCCATGGGTATATATGTTTCGATTTGTCTTTATTTGCACGACAAAACTAAGCTGTGAACTATAGTCAAACACTTTCCAGATATTTAATAACTTCTGACAGTCAATGATTCGAACTTAAAACCTTTAGTTCAGCTCTGGTAAGCCTCGGTGAAACCATCTTCCAGACTAACGCCAAGTGTACTAAAATTGTACTGAAGAACTTCAATTGTATCAATTTCTTCTTCCCTGTTGTAAAATATGTTATCGGTATTACCAAGTTGTCGCGATTGGAAGACCAATCAGCCGACGAGGTTTATAGGCAAACTCACTCTCCACAACATTTACAACACACAATGTTCAAATTACAATATAGTGCCTCCAAATATCGACTAGGCCCAATATATTTTGAATTTAAAATTTTTCCTCGTGTTTTTCTTTAATTTTTGAAAATTTACATATACTTTGGTGGGGCCACCACATTAATTAATAAACACTTTGGGATGTCAGGGAAAAATCTTCGTTTCGGTTGTTGTTTTGTGTGCTCGGTATTGAGCAAAACACCCCCATCGATGCTGTTTTTTCGAATACTTGTCACTTTGTATAATAACACTTTAGTTTTGAAACAAAAATCGAAAAGGAAATTTTCAATTTCCTTGAAAAACAAACACACAACTCAAAGAAAAAAAACCAACAAAATTCACAAACAAAATATTGAACACATTGTGGAGAGCTTTATTTTTTAACACAATTTCGTTGGAAGAAAATGCACAGAAAATCTGTACAGCAAAGCAATGATGACCATCAAAACAGTTCAATGACACAAGACAGCAAGGGAAGCCAAAAATATGATTTACTCAAGCCAAATGGTCCATTTAAATGCAGTGATTTAGTCGTACCGACTCGGGGTATACAATAAGAAGCCTTGTGATATATCATGTTTGCTACCAAACTAAGCTTTTCGATTATTTCTTATATTTCTTTCCAGATGGCGTTGGTTACCGTTCACCCTGTGTCAGCCTGCAGCCATTTCAAGGTTCAACATCACCCGCCGGCCAGGGACGATCGGTGCGCGAATTCGAAGAACAAATGGCCACATTGCGCAAAGATAATTTCAATTTGAAATTGCGTTTGTATTTCATAGAAGAAAGCATACCGGGCTTTCAGCAAGCCTCGAATTCTTCCGAGGGCCAAGAAACCATGATGAAACAACTAATCGATAACAAAGTGGAAATGGAAATTCTACGCAAGGAGATACTAGAGAAGCAGGACCTGTTGAAGGAAGCCGCAAATGCCATGACCCAGATGGAAAAAATCCAAAAAGATACTGAACTCAAGTACCAGGATATGGTCGATGAGCTCAGACAGAAAATACAATACTACGAAATGGAACGGGAAGTGGACAAGCCATCGCCGATTAAAGACGGTGACTTTATGGACGTACTACTCGGACAGTCGGAAATGTCGGAGAACATAAATGCCTTGCAAAGAGTGTGTATTTCTTTATTTAATTTGATAATACGTTTGATGTTGTGACAAGCATTTTCAATCAATGTCAACCTAATAAATAAGCTCCTTTTTGATAAATGATTTTATTTTCTATTCCTTTTGATTCACAGATACGCGATCTTGAAGGCTTACTCAAGCAGTCGGATGAAAAATTGGAAGACTTTCAATTGCAAATTACCAAACTAGATGATATTCTGGCTAAACGTGACGAGACCATTAGAGAATACGAGGACAAAGTAAAAGAACTGGTTTTCCAAAATTCCGAACTTCTGGAGTCTATTGAAAGCAGGGACATGGAAGTTTCTACCAAAGAGGTAAGTCTTGACATTTCCAGCCAATGGTTCATACACTTTAACCCATGTAAAGTATGAAAACAAAAGTTACCACTCCCGTTTAATGTGAAAATTTTCCACAAAAAAGCGTTCTATAAAATGCCTACTTTCTGCAAATACCGAACTTAAGGCTGATAATGAAAAACTTAGTATGGCATTAAAAAGAGCTCAGGATAATTTTCTCCAGGAAATGTCCAGTATTAAAGCATATGAGCAACAAATGCGACAACAACAAGACGCGTTGTCCGCAATGCAAGTAAGTCCAAATGAGATTTTATTCAAATAGAGAGGGTTTGCTTTATTCGTTGGTGAAGGTTCCAGTGCATCGCCTAATTTTAATGCTTAATCTCAAATATTTCATTTCATATCGCTTTCATTAATTCTTTAAACGCGGTCATTCATTCATTTAAACCAAATAGTCCACCATTACCATAAAAACTGCCAATACAGCTCGTCTGTTGGAACGCATTCAAGATTATGAAAAAATGGTGACAAAAATCAATATTGAGCGCAATATCTTAAAACGTGAAAATCAATTCTTTAGAGTAATAATTAACAAGTTGAACTCGAGTAAAAATCAATGCTATACCTTCGAGAAGGAGGGGACCCTTAACAGAAACTATGCACAAAGCCCAAACCACTGTGTTCAAGTGTTGGATGTAGATAAGCAAAAGAAATACGATTCAAATTATGGCGAACACAAGATCTCGAAAGAGAATAATTTTCAAGAATATAAATTTCAACAAAAATTGTGTGTTAACATTTTCAATGGAGAATCTGGCAGGCCAATGTCCAATGCGAGTGCATATGTAAACTTTATGCTGTCCAATACGGGTGCTGCTAGTGCTGAGTCGCCACAGACAGTTGATAAAGTTCAACTATACAACAATCTTGCTAGTGAGAATCTCTTAAACGAATCTAAAGCTGGGCTTCCCATACGTTATACTATAAGCGACTTGAGCACGTTCAGTAATGCCAACAATCCAAAGCCCAACTGCAGTTGTTCATCCTTTGTGCAAAATTTGCCAAGCTCAAGTTTTTTGTTCTGCAACAATGCCGACTGTCGCAATAGCTTAGAAATCAATTCCGAATCGTTTTACAAAGTGAGTATTGCAATAACACAAATTTGTATTATTCTTCAATGGGATCTAATGCATAATCATCTTCACCATAAATAATTTAGAATCTTTTAGAAAACCCAGCGTCATATTCACCTGACCCCAGTCGTGTTCAACACAATTTGGAAAACTGTAAGGCAATGGGAGAAAGTATTCGTTATGTGTGTTCAAAATTTGGAAATTTTCCATAAAAATTCTTCACTTAATGCTATTGGGTAGATTATGATGTTTAAAAAAATGCAATTTACGCAATCAGCTCGTCCTTTTGAAACCCTAATGTTCATACACTTTTAATTGGATAGATTTCAGTTTATGTTTGCTTCTAATATCTTTAATTGTGAGGTTCCTAGCGGTTCCTTCCTAGCTGCTGCATTTAATATATTTTGTATAATTTAAAATGTTATCATTTTTTTTTTATTGTTTGGATTTTATTAAAAAATTGTTGTTTGTAACAAAAACATATCCGCTATCCTTTTATAAATACTCGTAATTTTCATTCTTTTACAGTTTCTTTTAAATTGTAAAGAAAATACTTTAATACGAATTAAATGGCAGAATCTTTTGTTATGAATATGAAAGAATAATCTCCGACATTTAGTTTTTTTGCCACCTAAATCTCGGGAATTTCGTGATTAATGTTGGCATTCATCTCTTAAATAGTAGATGGCTTTTCACGAAGACTTGACTTTAGAAAAACTAATCTCTGATATTTACTTTTAAAAGATAATTTCATTTCACTAAGTCGAAAACCTGAGTTGTTAGTACCTTTTATAACTTATTTATTCTTATAATTCATTATGATTATAAATCTTGTAAATAAATTTCATTCACATGATGCCTTCGACTACGCTGCATGTGGCCTATTCGGAAGGTCTAACTTTTGATGTACCATTGGCTTTTATGTCTCAAATCGTGGCTTACTTTACATAACCAACCCCCCCCCCCCCCCCCCTCCCAAAAAAATCCCGTAATGTAATATCATACTGTTTGGGCTTTCAAACGCGAATTAGACGCTCTAAAACTATTTCTTAATAAAGCCATTGTATTATTAGCTTTATGTGCCGTAGTGTAGGCTTTCTGAAACTAAATGACGGCAAAATTACGGGCTCTAATTTTAAAAGGCAAAAAGTTTTATGTTATTGTGTCGAAGGGTTTGTCTTTCACGTTTAGGTTTTTTCCGGTCTATTTTTTTTTATAAATACGGACCCTGATTCCATCAGTTCATAAACCACTGTGTGTTTTTATACACTCCACCCAAGGATGAAGTGGTACTAAATTTGCCATTTCTTTCGCAACACCTCAAAATACTGATCAGAGACCCTATAAACACAAAAGACGATCTAGCCATGTCCGTCTGTCAGTGTGTTTGTTGAAAGCAATTTTGTATGATGTCGGCTTATGTTAATGGGCGATATCGAACCGAAAGTTTCCCTTTAAGGGACTGAGGGTACCTCCGGAGAAAGTTCACGTTTTTTAGTTTATTCTTGCTAAACAAATCATAGTTTTTTGGTTTTTGGTCAAAATGAGTATTATTAGTTGGAATGCACATCAAATAGGCCTTAGTTGCTTGAAGTTTTGGCTTTTATGGTCCAAAAACTCCCCATATGGTCTAAACAAGCTATAAATATAATATAATAAAAAAGCTTAAAGCAAATTTTACTACGAATTTACATATTTATTTATTTGAAGTTCTGGCTGAGGTTAGGGTCCGACTCATAGGGTCCAAAAACGGCCTTTATGTACAAAAGAAGGGACCACCAGCAAATATGTGTACTCAAATCAAAAAAAAACGCAAAGAGAAAGAGACCTAAGGGTAAAAAAAAATCAATTTTCACTTTTTTTGATGTGGGCAACATCTGAGCATCGAATGAGACCGATCCCATGCCCCAAAAGTGTTCCCTCCCAGAGATATGCGCGTTTTATGAAAGTGATGTTACACCAAAGATACACGTATTTAAATCTTTAAAATGGCTCTCCTGAACAAAACTGGTTTTTACCCTTAGGTCCCTTTCTATTGCGCGTCCGTATGGATTGGCTGAGTGTGGGGTCGGACTTAAGGACTAAATAGTTTTAAAAATATCCCTAATATGCGTAGTAAGTGGCCACCGGTAATATGGCATCTATTTTCAAGATTGAAGTCGAAATTGGCCATCATTTCTTTAATGGAGAAGTCATGGTGGAGGGCATATAAGGGCTTATACAGGGTGTCCGCCGGGAAGGTATACTACTCTGTTTTTTTCAATCCCACGACAGCCGGTTCTATGGACCGGATTGACCCGAAGAGCAATTCTTCGGCCAAGGGCTGTCACCCCGGCACACACTTGCCGCAACAACAACTACTCTGTTTATAATTTTTGATTAAATTTAAGAGAATGGATCTTATATTATAAAATGTTTTATTTAATGTCGGCAATTATGTATGGAATACAATATCAGATAAATGTCCGCCTCTGTTAGCCTCACAAATGCGAGCCCTTTTGAGCACATTTTTTATTACATTCAGCACTGCGTCGAATTGAGGTTGATGGATTGTTTTGAACACTTTCTTGAGCAGCAGTAATGTTTTCAGTCGATCTTGCAGTACGTTGTGGTCCATGCTTGGGCCTATCAGCTTCAGACCCTCTTTCTTCGAAATCATTCACTACACGATAAATAGAACGTTCTGTTGGCACGTTGTTTCCCCTTAAAAAAATTTTACGTAACTTTCTCATCGTCACAGTAATCGATGATTTATTTTGATAAAATGTTTAACGATTTATCGTATATTTTTCCATAATAACTTGGCCACGTCTCTTTTTCACGACTGTCAAATATGAACTGTCTAATGTTTACCAAAATGGCGGTAAAACAAAGTAGTATACCTTCCCGGCGGACACCCTGTATGCAAAGGGTTTTTTTAGACGATTGGTTTTCAAGAAGAAGTAAAACGCATACTCGTATAATTTAATGTTATGGCCGAGAATTTAGCCTCTTTATAAAGATAAGCGTTTGCCATTATGTTTTAAAAATGATTTCGGACAAGAAGACGCCGCGGCTGGCTTGAATAAATTCCAGCCGAGAAGATCAATTTTCGACCAATTTTTACAGCATTTGGGGCAATAACGCGCTGAATATTCTCTTCCAAGGCGTGAATCGTATCGGTCTTATCTGCATAGACAAGCGTCTTCAAGTAACCCCACAGAAAATAATCCAGCGGTGTTAAATCGCACGATCTTGGAGGTCACGCCACAGGCCTACGACGCGAGATAATGAGCTCACCAAAAGTGTCCTTCAAAAAATTGATTGTTTCATTGGCTGTATGGCATAAAGCGCCGTCTTGTTGGAATTAAAGGTCTCCTTCAGCAACATCCTCCAATTCAGGCACGAAAAGATCATTAATCATGGATCAATAGCGTTCCCCATTGACTGTAACGTCATGGCCGGCTTCATTCATTCTTAAATAATATGGAGCAATGATACCCTCTGCCCATAGAGTACAACAACAAGAGACTTTTTGAGGATGTTACGGCGTCTCAACAATGGCTTGTGGATTTTCGTTACTCCGAATGCTACAATTCTGGTTATTGTCGTACCCATTCATCCAAAAGTGAGCTACAGCGCTAAACAAAATATTCTTTTAAAAATCAGGATCGGTGGCCATCTCGTTTTGGACCAATTCACCACGATTTGCAAACATTGTTCCGGAGCAGGTCTTTTTTATTATGAAATGGCAAACCAAACTGAGCATTGGTCAACAAGAAAAAAATTAGGCTCAATAAATTAAACTTAAACTTGGTCAAAAAGACTAACTCCGAAAAAAGTGTGGCCAGATTGAAAACCACAGGTACTAACAAAAAAAACACCCTTTAGATACAACGTTATTATGTGGAGAATATCTTTGCGCAGCTTATCAGCCTTAATACAGGTTGCGGCAAAAGTCACAAAGGGGTTTAAAACAATCATAACTTATTAAATTATTCGTTCTTAGAGATCTCCTGGCTTTAAGTGTTGCACTTACGGCACCTTGTATGGAAAACTATGTAAATTTCTCCTTAATATTCTGCGTAAAGACCTGTCACACATTTGCAGCTGAGCAAAGCGCCTTCGAGTTGATGTTTCAGGATTCTGCTCAATACTCTCCTGAACGTAGTCTTCTGCTTCGTGGAAGATCCCTCACTGAACCTTGTTCTCGAAATCGCGTCACTGAGCGTCAAATCATTGATTCGGAGGGTGAATTCCGCCCATTAAAATGACGAAGATAGGCTCGTTGAGTTTGAATTATTTGATCTATGATGTTGGCTCGTTGGATAACCTTGTAACTTTCCATGATTAATCTCCCAGATTTATTTTACAAGTCCTAAAAAGAAAAAAGGGGAAAATATTACATTAGAAAAGTTATTAATTTTTCAAATCCCTTCGCGACTTTTGTCGCACCCTGTACTTTTATTGTATTTATTGACGTAGTCTTTGAGCCAGAAATGCGCGTCGTCTATGGTCACTGTTCAGAATATTTCTGGTCCTGTCCATACTAGTGTTCCCAGATGCAAACTGGAACTTCCATTGGAAACTTTGACATTTGTAAGCATAACTTCACTCAGAACGTTTTGTCATTTGAGGGCGAATTGTTTTGTTTACAGTGTGTTGAAAAATTCGTCTCAGTCAAAAAATGCGGGATGATGCCATTTTTTGACTTTGAACATTTTCGTGTGATGATTTTTTTACGATTTTCGGTGTGGGTTATCGAGACAAGAGTATTTAAATCATCTTGTTTCGACTTTTGGCGATGAAGCACCATTAAAAACCACTGTTAATCGCTGGTACCAAGCGTTCAGTCTCGGACGCCGTTCGCTCCAGGATGAATTTCGTGAAGGACGTCCAACTTCGGTCACTTTGCCAGAAACCATCGATGCTGTGCGTGAACTGTTTGAGCAAGACCGACATGTGACGACATACCGTGAGATTAAGGCATCCTTGGGCATTAGTATGACAAGCATCAGCAGGTTCATTTGGCCGTGAAAAATATTTGTTCTCGGTGGATCCCACATAATTTGACGAATGCTCAAAAAAGGCTCGTATGGGTTGTTGCAAAGAGATGTTAAGAAAGTATAACTGCGGTAGCTCAAAGGCAGTGTGTAACTTTGGCATAGGTGACGAATCATGGGTCTATGCATATGAACCCGAAACAAAACCGCAATCGACCGTATGGTTCTTTCGAGACGAGCTAAATCCAACAAAAGTTGATCGTGGAAGAAGTATATCGAAGCAAATGATTGCGTTTTTTTCAGTATAACCGGCCATGATGCCACAGTGCCTTTAGTGGAACGTAGGAAGGTCAATTCTGAGTGGCATACAACCATCTGTTTGCCAACAGTGTTCGAAGAAATGTGGAAAGATAAAAAGAGAAGTCGAATCATTTTGCATCACGACAATGCGAGCTCTCACACATCAGCTGAAACGATAAGCTATTTGACCACCACAGAAGTCATTTGGGTGCCCTGATTTGGCACCCAAATGACTTCTTCTTATTCCCTAACATCAGAAAAAAATGCGTGGTCAACGTTTTTCATCGCCCTAAGCAGCCGTTGAAGCGTTCAAAAATCAAGTTTTGGAGGTGTCTCAATCGGAGTGGAAAAAGTGCTTCGAAAATTGGTTGTATTGATCTTAAAGGAGAATATTTTGAAAACAATAAAACCATTTCCAATGATAAATTATTGTGTTTTTATTGCCGGAACCGTAATATAAATAGCAAACCTCGAAAACTCCAAAAGAATAATAAAACTAAATCCCGATAAATTCAACATCCACTAGTAATTATAACTACTCCTGCATTGCTATACACCTTCTTATTATGGAAATTTCTTTATTATGGAAATTGTTCGTATGTTTTCAAAATTTTCAATAAAAAATTGTCGTGTTCACAGAAATATTTTGTATTGAAAGGTTCCATTTTCTTGTTTTTATCTGCATCGGTATATGGAAATGAATCCACTTTTGCTATCATATATTTCATTGTTTCATCATTTAGAATGGGTTGAAGGATATGGCCATAAAATACTAGATTTCAAAAAAAAAATCATTTAAATGTATCCATTTAATTGTTTTTTTTCTTTTCACAGACCCCTCAACTGCGCCAGGATTTGCAAAAATGTAAAATGGAAGTTGCCGATAAAATGTGTGCAATTCAGGAGTTGGAAGATAAACTTAAGAATCGCGACCAGCTCTATGACAAAGCACGTTTTACCATACAAAAGCTAATGTTGAATATTAAAAATCAACAATCCGAAATAAGTCGACTGAAAAATCACAATTCCAGTCAATCCTCGACTATGCCAAATGTGGAGAAGGAGGTGGGTACAAAAATCGAATACTTACTGGAACAAATTATATTATTTTGAACATAATCACTTCTTAGGCGACCAGCGCTGGCGTAAGTGGTTTAGAGTGTACCGGTTTCTGTCCTTCCCTTAGCGATTCAGAGGCTATCAACGAATTGACAATGTCGCAGAAACAAAAATACGAAACCCTAATTGAACAGCAAGAGGCCACAATTCAAACCCTAAGGACTGAGATCAAAAAGAAAACTGCTGATTTGCAGGTAATTTTAATCACTTTCGCATTAGTCTCAATCAAAAAATAACATTCGACTTCTTTACCCCCTAGAATTTAGTCAATAAAGAACTTTGGGAGAAAAATCGTGAGATCGAACGCCTCAACAAAATGATAAACCAAAACACAACCAATTCGCCCTTATCGCCAAAGAACAGCACAAGTCAAGATGGTGGAGATCACCAACAATCATTCTCAGATGTGGAGCACAGCAGAGCTTTGCAGCGCAACAAATTATTGCAGCGTAAGGTGGACATTTTAATGCAACGTTTGGATTCCGAACGTAATTCGGACGCTTTGATATCGCAATTGCGTACGGAATTAAAACAGGCGCGTTCCGATGCTGAAACGGCTGACAAATGGCGTAGGCAATGTGCCGACCTTTGTGCCACTCTATCGACACGCTTAGAGGAGTTGGCCGGTTTTCTCAACTCCCTGCTGAAGCACAAAGATGTGCTGGGAGTTTTGGCTGTCGAAAAACGTAAAGCCATGCGAAGAGCTGTTGATCGCAGTTTAGATCTTTCGAAGAGTTTAAATATGACCCTTTCCGTGTCTGGTCTCTCCATGATTGATCAGTCATTAGCTGAGCTTCATAACCTGTCGGATATATTGGGTGACGTTGAAGGTGGTTTGGCCAATCAAACTTTTAATTCTCATGAGGAGCTGCATGCTAGCAATCAACAACAGTCCATAGAAACCTTGAAGGCGGAAAATAAAGCGCTGAAAAAAGAACTGGACAAACGTCGCAGTGCCGATAACAAAAAGGAAAGACGTTCTCTGCCTTTGAGCGTTATGCTGGAGAATCGTGAAAGTGAATCTGAAGCTTGGTCAGAGCCAGATCGCAAGGTATCGTTGGCGCGCATAGGTCTAGAGGATAATTCAACCTCCCTAATGCCAGCCAAAGAACAGCCCAGTGTTCAGCTGGCCGAAACTGATAGTGACTTTAGTGAATCGGCTCAGCTGGATAGCCGCTCTATGAAATCGCGTACGCAGGAGCGCATCAACCAACTGGAACAAATAATACAGCAGCGCGATAATCGCATATTGGAAATTCAGTGCCAGTTAGTGGATGCCGATAGTCTTTTGAAAAAGGAAAAACTACGAGTTGAAGAAGTCACCCAAGAACTGGAAGAACTTCGAAATCGCAATAAGGAGCTGCATGATGATCTGGTGGCCATCGGCTCGCAGGAGCCTTCGAATGCCCACAATGAGTCTATGCTTATGCAGGAAATTGAGGAGAAAACGCGTTCCCTGGATAAACTACAGGAGGAACACGAGCGTTTGAAGGTTGAGTCACGCCTAGCCGAAATGCAGATAAATGCCATGCGAGAAGATATGGACAACATGAAGCGAAATCACGAAGAAGCTCTAGGACGAGCCGACGAAAAAGAAAAGCAACAGCTAGCTTTGCTGCGACAAGAGTTGGAAGGTCACTTGCAGACATCTCTACAAGCTAAAGAACACGAATATGAGGAGTGTAAAAAACAATTGTACGATTTACAGCGACAGTTCATGGAGGCAAAACGAACTATCGATTGCCTACAGGAAAATGAACATGAGCTGAAACAAACATTGGTCGAATCGGAATTGGCCACAAGAAATCTTCAAAAACAAATCGACGAAAGTACTTTGCGTGCCTCGAAGGCCACAATGGAACGTGTCAAGGCCTTGAATGATAAACTGCAAGTGGAAAAACGCTTGGAGGAGTTGACACAAGAGTTGACAACCTATCAAACGGAACGTGGCTACCTAGTGCAGCAAGTCAACCATCTGGAAAGTGAGCAAAAGAACCTTATGCAACGCTTGGCAGCAGCGGCGGAATCTTCTAAGACCACAACACAATCACCAGCGAAAACTGACGATATCTGCCAGTCAGGCTATACATCGGAAGAAGTTCATATGGTTTCGGCAGCAGCGCACAGTGCAGTGGCGCAACAGCGTATCGGGGAGCAGCGCATACAAAACTCCTCACCTGATTTGGGTATCGAGAGTGATGCCGGTCGAGTGTCCAGTGTGGAGTTGAGTAATGCCCAGCGGCCTTTGCTGAAGACGGTAGAAATTTGTCCTAACAAAGATGGACAAGGTATGTGATTCCAGTACTCTTATTAAACCTATTGAAATTTATATTTTTGTTTTTTCCTTGCAGAACCTTTAGACTCAAGTTCGGAAAATATAAAACCATCAAATGTACCAGCTGCTGCGGGCCAGCAAGAGAGCACGACGTCGAAAAAACACGATTGCGCCAAGGTAGACCTAGAAAACGCTGAATTGCGTCGTAAATTATTACGCACCAAACGTGCCTTCGAGGACACTTATGAAAAACTCCGCAATGCTAACCAGCGCAAGGCACAAATCGAAAAAGACATTAAAAATCAAATACTCAAAACGCACAATGTCCTCAAGAACGTACGTTTCAACATGGAGAATGAGTTGTAACGTACGTCGCTCGATGCCATCCCAACCCATCCGATCCTCACGATTGAAAACACATTCACACATCTTGCACCAGTTAAATACTAAAGACACTTGATTTCTATATTATTTTTTAATTTAATCATTACTTACATATTCTCATACAATAACTTTTGTTTTTTAAATGTTCATCATAGAATGATAACATCGCCAAGGCTCGTTAGGACGTCTAAGACCTTGGCTTTTATTTTTTGTTTTATTTCATATTTATTTAGTTGTAACATTTTATTTTCCTTTTAATTTAAAAACAAAATCGAATGAAGTGAAATGAAGCCGTGCGACTACGAACCACGAACCCTCCAAAAGACTCCTCATGCTGATCATTAACCACATTTTTACAAAAGGGTCCTGGCCTAAATTTTAATGCTGAGCGTTTGACCTAGTTCGATAAGAAGCATATTCATAATGCCATATACTTAGTTGTTTCATGTATTTATGTTCTACTTAACTTAACTTTTAAGTACCCTCTGTCCGATTCTTTAAGTCGGGCCCTTCTTTTTATTCTTTGTAACAAATTAACAACAAACCCATTAACCGATAATCAATCGAATTCCGTCATTCATATTGAATGAATTGTTTTTTTAAAACGCACGATTAATAATTAATTTATAAATAAAGTAATAATAAATAAATCATTCATTAACATTACCATTTTCTTTTTTGCTAGTTTTACCGACAATTTTATTTTAATTTTTATTTTATTGCTTTTCTGTATTTCAAAATAAATTTCCTTGCTTGCTTTTAATTTTAGCCTGCATTTGAAGAAGATATTGAAGTTATGCTGTGACCTTTTGCAAAACCCAAATTCATGGCTTTTATGTTCCTTTACCTCCTGTCCCCCCATCAATCAGTCAGTCAATCAATTACACCCAAACACAAATCGTAACGAAATTAACTTATTCGAAACATTAACGAACGACAAATATTGAGTTTCTTTTCTTTTGCAAATCGTTTAAAAGTGTAAAAAATGCATGTACATTTTGTAAAGAGAAAAAAAATTATAGAAATATTTCTGTACAGTCATTAGTTGTAAATAATCCTACGAGTTTAAGTTTTATATGCGAAATGTTAAGAGACAAAATAAAACAATACATGTTGATTATAAAATAATAAATGCGGTTTATTTTTCCTTTGTAACAATGGCGGTAATAAATCGATGGCTATCGAAAAGAAAATCGCTCTAAGTCTGTCTGCTGGAGAATAAGTAAGTCTTTAAATTCTAGATGTCACTATGATGTACACAAATAAGTGCTACGTTGATAGAAAAAACTATGACAAGAACGTCTGCCCAGATAATCTGCCCAAGGGACATCCAAAAAGAGTATGGAAATTTCATAGACAAAAGGTGGAAAAAAAAACAACGGGAGAAATTAAGCTCGTCCGGGCCAATGCTTTTATACCCTCCATCAGGGAAATGCCTCTTTTCTATCGGGATGTGTTTCTTTCCATACCAACAACATATATACACCAACTACTATCGTCATACCATAATTTCAAAGACGGATCTTGGAAAAAATTCAAGCGGACAAATTAAGTTCGGACCAATGGCTGTACGAGGGTTGCTATATATATTTATTAAGTGTTGCATGGCGCCATCTGACATTTCCATTGGAAAGTTTGACATTTTTTAGCATAAACGTATTAAGAACGTTTTGACGTACGACCATCATTTGTGTTGTTTACAGTGACTTGAAAAAATCAATTTAGCAAAAAAAAATGGAACTAACTCGTGAACATTTTTGTGCGATTACTTTTCACAACCTTGGACGTGGATTCTCATGACAAGAGTGCATCGATGAACTTAAATCTTTGTATGGCGATGAAGCACCATCCTATAGCACTGTGAAAAACTGGCTTCATGAATTCAATCGTGGCCGACGCTCGCTCAAAGACGAAGGTCGTCCAAAAACAGCCGTTGTGCCAGAGAACATTGATACCGTGCGTGAACTGATAATGCATCGTCATGTGACATACCGTGAGATAGACATCCTTGGGTATTTCTTCCATACATTCGATATTGCATGAACACCTGGCCAGAAAAAAGGTTTGTTCTCGTTGCATCCCGCATAATTTGGCAATCGCTCAAATAAAAATGCTCGTGTGGATTGGTGCAAAGAAATTTTGAAAAAATACGATCGCGGTGCTTCAAATGACGTTAATAAGATCGTCACAGGTGACGAATAATGGATCTATGCGTATGAGCCCGAAACAAAACAGCTTTCAACCGTGTGGGTCTTCGAAAACGAGCCAAATCCAACGAAAGTTATTCGTGAAAGAAGCACTTCGAGGCAAATGGTCGCCTGTTTCTTCGGCAAAACTGGTCATGTGGCAACTGTTCCGCTTGAGCAACGTAGGACTGTCAATTCTGAGTGGTATACCACAATTTGTTTGCCTGAAGTCTTTGGAGAAATTCGAAAAACGAACAAGTAAAGACGAATCATTGTGAACCATGACAATGCAAGATCTCACTCATCGGCTCAAACCAGCGCTTTTTTGACCGTCTAAAACGTCGAATTGATGGGTCATCCGTCGTACAGCCCTGACTTGCCACCCAATGACTTCATTTTATTCCCTAGCATCAAGAAAAATGAGAGTTGTCAACCTTTTTCATCGCCCGAAGCAGCTGTTGAAGCGTTCAAAAACCATGTTTTGGAGGTGTCTCAATCGGAGTGTGAAAAGTGCTTCGACAATTGGTTGGAGCGCATGCAAAAGTGTATAAATCATGCTGGAGAATACTTTGAAATATAATAAATAAATATTCGCATTTTCATTATTAGGCCCGAAATATATATAGCAGCCCTCGTATATACGAATTGACTACAATTACTTATTTTCGGAAACTCGGCGAACTGAATAAATGTAACAGTTTTTGGGCTCTCCTGTCAAGTATCGGACATAGACCTTCTGCTGGGAACACCGGCGATATACATACTAACTGCTATGTTTAGTTTACGAGATACAGCCTTTTAAATAAATCTGGGTTGTATGGGCGATGTCACGCCCATGTGTGCAAATTTAAGACAACGTAGTCTATAATAATATGCAAATCAAAGATTTCTTTCAGCTAAAATTTTTTAAGGATCAGTCGATCACTTTGGCCATTTTTTTGTACTTTGGGTTAATTTATGGCTCCATAAGCCATAAGAAAGAATACGGTTAGGGCAGCCGTATTCTTCCATTCAAAATCACGAAATGTAAAATGTTATAAAGGATGGTCCAAATGAAACGCACGGTTTTAATACTAAATAAAACAAAAAGTTTTCAAAGAATAATCTTAATATTTTTTATTATGATAGTAGAATCGATGACAATTATGTGTGAAGCAAAATATCCACCAAATGCTAGCCACGGCTTTTCAATGACTCTGAGACATAATGGAGGTTCAATGTAGCTATTGTGCCGAATTATCTCATTATTTAGCTCTTGAATATCTTGGCTTATTGACGTACACATTTCCTTTTGAATATCTCAGTAGAAAGAAGTCCAACGGTATCAAATCACATGATTGTGGTGGCTAATTAACATCGCCACGACGTAAGATAACACGGCCATTTAATTTCTCGCGCAATAGAGCCATTGTTTCGTTGGCTGTCTGGCAAGTGTCAACTCCCTCAATTTCTGGCCACTAGAAGTCTGTTATAATCTTCCGATAGCGAACATCATTCATTCACCATTAACTGCTTTGTCGACCTTATTTTCGAAGAAGCCCAATGAGGCCGCCAGCCCATAAACCGCATCAAGCCGTCACTCTTAGTGGATACATCGGCTTTTTAACAATCACTCGTGGATTCTCAATTGCCCAAATGCTGCAATGCTGACCAAAAAGATCACGAAGTGCACGAAATGCATTTTATTTTGAACGTCCATTTTTGTAGAAGGCTTCAACAATCTTAACGCGCTGCTTAATTGTGTACCTCTCCATGGTTGAATTTGTCAAACACTGAAACAAACAAAAATCAAATTAAGGCAAAAATCTTAACGTTTATGTGTGACTCACACTTAATATCGTGCATTATGGTTGAACCACCCTTTAATGCAGTAACACTTACAGTACTACTTATATAAGTAAGTAGAGTAAAATGAAACGACTCCGTCACCAGAAACCGTTGTAGTGCGAGCGACCACACACTGCCACTTCCAGAAGGGAAGTCTTACTTTGGTCATAAATGGGGCATGGCACCGCCAACATTTCTACCAAGATCGATCCAAGCCAAACCCATCACCGTTTATTTTAGTTGTAGTGCCTACAATGATGTAGTGCGATGTTTTTCGCATCGGCCCGCCGTGGTGTGTTGGAAGTGAACACGACTATGGTGCCAGTAAACCCAGGTTCAACCCCGGATAATAGCATCTAACAATTTTCAGCGGCGAGTTTTCACCTCGTAAATGCCGGCAACGTTACGTGTAAGAGATTTTTGTCCCACCTATGTAACAACTTCGGAGTCGGCGTTAAACAGTAGGTTCCGTTCAGTGAATATTATATTTGAATGGTGCACAGCTCACTGATTTGAGGAAGTACCTCCTTGTCGCCTCTTGTCCATTTAAACAGTCGCTGTGAACTAAGCACCAAACTTGACCGATGAGAGTTTCCTTAGTGTCGGTTTCCTTAAGATCCCGGTTTTAGGGGCAATCTAGTAATGATATTGAGTAAAAACTAAAACAGCTGAAACTACTACATAAATACAACGATACAACGAATGCAAGAAAACAAAATATGAATTATAAATTTTAAAATTTGCGATTTTATTTTTGATATTACTTGAAAGTTGTTTGACGAAGTGTTGTCTGACCGTTGAATTGTAGTAAAATTTTAACATTTTAAGAGATAGTTATCTTTGGATTTCTTGTTTTTTAGGACTTATTAAAACTAAATTGCATTTTCAATCAAGAGATCGTTTGGTTTTCCGGCATTATTTGAATATTTTAAAATATGTTTGTTTGTTATAACTCCTATTCTAACTGGAAAAACGAAGGCTTACACTTGAACATAGGTTGAAATAATACTTAATTAACATTTCAATATTCGGCCATTAAAAATACTTTTTGTAAAAATATATTCAGAATTACTGGACACGAGCATGTGTAATATTTGCCAGCCAAAATTAGCTTAAGTTACTGTGTATTTTAATCTTAATATTTACAACATAACAAATAAATTTAGCGTTGTGGTTAGTCACCACGAAAGCTAACTGTTGGTTAGAATAGGAGTCTCCATAAGTTACTTAAGCAGTTGAGGGTTTGTTACAAACATAGAGTTTAGTTGCTTGATGTTTTTGTTGTTGTTAAATTTATGCTAAATATGTTTAAGCATTGTTTTTCATTTTAAATCACCTTTTCTTCATCTTATAATTAAGTGTTTTTCTGTTGTTACTGTCAAAGCTAAAATGCTATAAATTAGGTACCATCTACAATATGTATGAATTATTTGATCATTCTTTAAAATGTTCTTTGCTTTTTGGTGTATATGAGTATTGTAAATATATTTTGTTTACTTTTCAGAGAATTGCACTTTTCCGTTTTGTTGATGTTTCTTCTTTTTGTGTTAATTGTATGTTTTAGCTAAAGAATGATACAGTATTTAAGGTAGTTCATACTTGCAAAAGAAGCACACACAAATCTACAAATGAAAATAATCGTTTAACTAAATGTGCGCTAAATGATATTTAACAAAAGACGAAACAAAATAGACAGACCGTGTGGCAGTTGGTTAAAGGTGCTACTATTTTAACGAACCGCGTTTGCTTGTGATAGTCTCGTACGTTTTTTGTGTCGGATTTATTCCAAAATAAAAAGATATTTACTTTCTAGATCATGAGATTATAAAATACTCGGACTATCGATTGCTGTAGAACTGATTAATGCCTAAAACATGTTTTTCCTCATGATACTTTTGCAGGATATGTGTAATAACAGAGGTCGTATCATTGTCTCCTCCCCAGACACGTATAGTATGTTCATTTTCCAAAATAGCTAAAAAGGCTACAAAATACTCATTTTAAAACAGTTGACAAACACTACCTAATTCAATTTCCACTTACCCAATAATATTTTCGGGTTACTTAGACTCAATTGAACTTGTGGTAATTGCAAAATGGTTTTAAGTATAGGAGAATCTTGAGCTAAACCTTCGCGTAGTTCAACTAAGCTGCCCGTGCGATTGCCACACAGCCATTCGCAGGCAGCAGCTTTGTTGTTGCAGGTCTTCTTTAAGGCCTGTATGACATCGGGCTCTTCGAAACCCATCTCCACTAACGTTTGGACAGTGTCTGGCGTAGGTGGTATATCACGATAGCTGTATATGCGTACAATTTCTAATAAAGCTGCAATATTCTCTACAGTACTCTGCAAAGAGAAAGGAACCAACAAAACATAAGTAATCTTAATGTCATAAACAATCTGCAACTTACATCATTCGACAAAATTCCCGATGGTGAAGCCATAGAATTTGTCCGTGTACCCATAACAGCTTCCTCAATGGACGTGTCCTCACTCTGACGCTGTATTAACCATTCCAAGGCCGATGAGTAAACATTGCTAAAAGAAAACAGTTATCCGTTTTACTATTACGTTCAAGATTTCAAAATTTCAACACAGACTTGTGTATTTTTAAAGCGTATTCGGCCCTCTCCTTCTTAAATCCCATATCCACAAGGCACTGCAGGGTGTCATTTTGATAATTACGTTTATTGATAAGTTTTTGCTTAAGCATGGCTATCAAACGACTGGCATAGGGACCGGAACCAATGACCACTGCTGAAGCTTGAGCCAAAGAAATCAAGACTTTACGTACATCAAATTGTAGCTGGGAAGAAAAAACACGTTAAGGCTTAATAAACATCAAAAACAGGCGAACAAACTACTTACATTTGACTGTTGAAAGATTTCGTTTATGTCCACCATGGGTATGTCAGATGTTCGTACGGCTAGACTACGGGTTGCTACATCAATATCTAGGTCGGGCGGTGTGCGAGTCTCTCGAGTCTGCGTTAAAAGCTGTTGCAGATGATTGCGCTTAGCTACTAAAACTATAGTGTCATTATTGGCTATTTGATTCTCATTCAGCGTTTGATTCTCATTCAACTCGGAACCCTGATAGTCGGCTTTTAGCAAACGAAATCTCGGTCCCAATGTTCTCAAATCATCCGACAACTCGAGAATGATTTCATTTTTCAGTTCTGCCAACCGTCTTTGGCAATCGGTTTGAAAGACCAACACTCTGGCCGAGGGACAAATCACACGCACCTTTATGCGCTCTTTGGACGGGGATCCCCTTACAGGGTCTTCCGTATTGGCTAACGAGTTTATAATGGACGAAGATACGGTCGAAGAACGGCGGGAGCCTTTCCTATAAACACAAAAAAGAACAATTAATAACGATTCGGATGGCTTGAAGGGGACGTTCTGTACTTGGCGAAAAGATTCCGCAACTTTTGCATTTCAACAGAGAATTTTGATTTTTTTTTGTTTCGATTTGAATTATTCGATAAAATTGTGATTAAAATTTCAAAACAGAACTTACACAACTTTGGCTAATTTAACTGGCGAAGAGTGGAGCGAATGGGATGTATGGTGACATGGCTGTTGTGAAGGTGATGGTGGCGACGAATTGTGCCTATGATTGGAGGCCTGTTGGTGGTGATGATGTCGCGGCGATTCTGTAGCAGACGACGACGACTGTGTGTGACTGGGCGATGAATTGGGTATTGTGGCTAAGTCCGAATCTTCCGGGTTATCCTGTAGGCGATGAAATCTTGGAACCGTATCACTTGTCGTCGACTCGTCATCGTCACTTTTAGCACTGGAACGTTTGGAACGGGCTAGCCATTTTTTTCTACGTTCAGCAAACTTCTCACGCATCCATGGAATCATGTTATCCAAGATGGAAAATGAATTCGCAGGCTCTGGGTTGGCACGTCTCTACTTTAAATCATCGCAACTTTGCTTGTTAAAAAAACCGTACAAAATATACAAATTCCATCCTCCTCTTTTCGATTTTGTCGATTTGTTTACAGGAAAAATATCATCCTTATAGTAGAGATGTAAAAGTGCCGGGTACCAACTACAAACGTCCAACTTGGTTATCGCAACAAAAATGCAACACTGTTTTGAAACATTTACTTTAACTGATTTACCTAGTAATCTGCGTGGCGTGAATGTGTGCATTTATTCAAATGATATCCAACGGCTGTTTTCATAAGTAAAGGCCAATACGGAGATTTCTGTTAAATTTGCATTACAAGTTTTGCAATTATTTAAAATGTTGTTTTAAAGGTGTTTTCTTGTCCTATACATCAACACGTTTCAACATAAAAACTTTCATTTGGCTTTTGTTCACACAACACACGTGTATTTGTTATAGAGAAATAAATTTTTAGTTTTGACAGAGCTATCTTTATCGTAGTCCGTTTGGTTGGCTAGGGAGGTGCAATACATTATCTTGTGATTGAAATTTAAAAGAACTTGGAGTTTATTTTGTGGTTTAAGTTATTGATGTTTTCGAAGTTATGGCTATTAAACGAATAACATGCTACCCGACTTTTGTTTAACATCCGTCTTTTATGATGCAGCCTGCTTTTAATACGATTACAAAAACATGTTTTTGTAATCGAATTGTTCTCTTTTGCATTTGTTGCTATATTTTGCTATCGGAATTTTCTTTTATTTAGACGCTTCTTTTGTTATCGAATCAAAGTGAAAAGGAGAAAAACATAAAAGTGTTGAAAGAATGTTTTGTTTTTTTTTTTAAGTTAGCATTTCGTCTCCTTAGAATAAGTTTAATTCGTATCCCATAAGGTGAGATCAGAAAAAACGCAAAATCTGGATGAACCTTTTTTACTTACTTGTGATAGCGGCATTAAATTAAGAACAAACGCAAATTTATATGCCAGTAAGGCCAATAAGGAGTACTCTGTTAAATCTTAATTTCAAATGTAAAATTGCCATTTTAAGTTTCATTTGTTTGCTTGTCCTATACACAAACTCGTATATTTTTTTATGAAACGTTAGGTTTTTTGTGCCTTATATCAAATTTTGTTTGTACTTTTTTCAAAAAACCGTGGATACAATTGCATTTTGAGATCACTGATTTAAAAAAATATATATATCAAAAAATTCACCCTATTAAGTCTATAAACTGGGTTTAAATTTTTTACCTCGACTATTTTTAATAAATGTAATGTAAAACATTCAAAAACATATAAATAAAATTTGGTGCTAGCTGGCGACTTAAGAATAAACTTACGAGTTATATGGCAGCATTGTTTTTTTTATATATATGTATATATATATATATATATATATATATATATATATATATATATATATATATATATATATATATATATATATATATATATATATATATATATATATATATATATATATATATATATATATATATATATATATATATATATATATATATATATATATATATATATATATATATATATATATATATATATATATATATATATATATATATACATATATATCAAAGAAATGTAAAGGCAATAGAATACTGAAAATTTTAATAAAATAAAAGAAATCTTGATATGTACCAAAGTGTAGAATGTTTTGCACTAATTATAATTTTTGCAAATCTCATATATTCCTTCACTGAACAATAATCAGAACACTAATTTTCGTTGTATGTGGCGAACAAAAGTCTACAATGCAAGTGATAAACGTCCCTGCAACAGTTGCAAATTCCGCCACCAAGTATTTACCTAAAACGAAAATTTCGCTTTGGAGTTTTGCATTTGAAAGAAAAAAATTTAGTGTAGAAGAAGCTGCAGTTATTCATTTTTAAATAATTTTTTAACCATATTTATTAAAATGTCCTCAAAAATTACATTACCATATGCGACAGCGCATAGAGATAGGGACCTAAGGGTAAAAAATCAATTTTCACATATTTTTTGATGTGGACAACAACTGAGTATCGAATGAGACCGATCCCATGCCCCAAAAGTGTTCCCTCCCAGATTTATGCGCGTTTTATGAAAGTGATGGAACACGAAAGATACACCTATTTAAATCTTTAAAATGGCTCTCCTGAAGAAAACTGGTTTTTACCCTTAGATCCCTTTCTATTTTGCGCGTCACATATTTGTTTTTTTGTTTGCAAATGTCAAAAAAAGTTCTTTACCTAAAAATTATCAGAACATAAATTTTCATTTGCGGATAGTGATAAAGTCACTGCTTTTATAAACATCCCTGAAACAGTTGCAAATTCCTCCACCTTTTTGTATCAGCTGAGTATCACCACACGAAAATGGCACAAATCATTAATTCGTTTAATAAAGTGTCAAAAAAAATTAAATCATTTCGTGAATTAAACTTTGACACCAAATATTAGCTATCTGATGGCGCTGCAGTGTTCTAAAATTATCGATTAATACTATATATTTGTCGCCAACAACAAAGTCTGAAGCCGGATCGACTTTAACCGGCGCGCTTAATACGACTGAAATTATCTACATCAAGCCGTTTATAGCCGCTGAGTAAATGTGTTAAATATTTGTACAATTGTAGTTGACGAAATTCGGCAACTATGTAAGCAGAACGTTATAGTATAACATTAAATTAAAACAGTTTTTTGTTTAGTTTGTATTGTTATGTTTGACTAAACCGCAGATTCATTTCACAACATATATATTTGCTCCTTGTTGCGAAAACTACCTTTTGACGGAAGAAAGAAAGTGAGCCAATATTTTAGCCGCCGCCGGCAATCAAAATATGTGAACAAATCAAGCCGCTGATTATTTCATATCAACATCAAAATCTGACTAGCAAAATAAAATTTACTAATCGAGTTTAGCATTTCTAAATCGATTCTTGTCTTAAATACGAAATCGATTCACCAAATTAATTTCTACGAATGAGGACGAAAAGCGTTCATGTAAATTACGCGACAAACGATTTTAATTTCTTAAATAGTTGAAGAAATATATTTTGTAATTGTGAAATATTTATGGAAAACGTGTTCCATAGCTCGGTGCACAGGAATCAATAGGATTCAAGTGAAAATTCATTGAATTTGTATTAAAAAATACAAGTGAAAATTTCCAAATAGAAGTTGGCTTACAACAGAAAAAGAAGAAGCAAGTGAAATTAAATGCGTGGATAGGAAGAAAAAAAAGAACGAAGCAAAATAAGAGAAGAAAATAAAAATAATTCGTTGTCGTCGTCGCTTTTTAGCATTGTAATGTTTATGGAAGCTTTGCAAAAATAATACAAAATTATCAAGAAGAAAAGAACAAGACAAGGAAAGGCATTGGCATTGCGGCATTGCAAGCATATGTGTGTACACATAAAATAAATATAAGAGGTAAACAATTCGCGATTATAATCAATCTTTATCAATAAAGCAATGCATATTTTTTTTCAACGGAGTGGAGTGCTACGATCTTCGAACGATATGTATACATTTTTATTCTCTTTGTGCTTTGTGTACATGTTGACGGACATGGCTGTGTGTTTGTATGTATAAGAAAGAAAGAGTGATACCGATTGTTTGGCTGGATACTTTTGCTTAAGGGGATGAAACGGGTCTCTCATGCAGGTGGTGTAGGGATTTATCGTTGTTATTCCCTTTTTATACACACATATACGCATGCATATTACATACCGTGTTTTTCCATCGGCCTCTCTCTCCCTCGTTCTCTCTTCTGTTTCTCTGCCCATCAACAGGAAGTGGTATGTATATATTTATGTATGTACAGGATAGTTTTGTTTTGTATTTAAAAGATGTAAATATGCTTTAGCTTCATTGGAAATAGAATTTTGAAACATGGAAATTTGGTTGGTGTTAACAAAAAGGGATGTTCCGCTAATCACTTTCGGTGAGTGTGGAAATGGTTCGTTCTAACGGGGGTGTCAATCCTCACGTAAAGTTTTTAGATAAAGATTGAGAAAGGAATCATTCTTAAAAAGAACGGCAAATAACTAAGACGTTACTGTGATTTTCTCTTTAAGATCTGTCAAGCTAGATTCAGGTTTAACCACAATCATCACAAATTTTACATATATTTCACCCACATCCATCGTAACACTTGTAATTTTAAACTCTAATGATTCTTTACGTACCAGTATGAAAAGCTTGTGGTCTCGCTACGATTAAGCAAAAGTAAGAAACTCACTAAATACACCAATATTATTAAGCACTTCACAAATTGAGGTGAGTGTGGCCCTTTTTTGGCTCTCTTTCAATCGTTTTGCACTTTGCCATTTGTTTGAATGATAAAATGTGGCGGTCAATTCCCGAGAGGGTTTTACCGCATTTGGCTTTTAGCGATAAGAACATAATATTCGCTTTTCTTTGATTGGCTACCAAAAAAAGAAAGTTACCAAAATTATTAATTTTAGAATTATTTTAATTCCGGAAGCAATAAAAGGGTATTTCAATACATTCCCAGTAAGGTAAAAAGTGATTTGAGTCATGAAAACCCGCATGTAAGATAGCCTACCCTTTCGTTAAACCCCTCAACAGTTTTTGTGAAAGTTTGCGTTCTTTGTTTTCTAGTTCCAATAGGTTTTGCAAATAGACAAGATGCGTATTGTAAACAGGTTTACGAAATATTTGAGTTCTCCGCACTTTGTGGAGTAAACTGTGCCGACCACAATATTTTAATTGTTTAAAATTTCTATGGTAATAAATAAAGTTTGTCTCGTAAAAAATATATTCGGAATATCAATTTAACATCGTACTCCGAAGAGAGAAACAATTAAAAATGAAGAGAGGCTATGCGAATTGGAGATGCTTAGCTTAGTAGCCGTACAATAATAGACTTGTTTGATTGGTGTTCGGTTTATAAAAAGTAGGATCGCATAGGAGGCGATAGCTTCAAAATATTACAAGATATTTTTGAAATTTTTTATACTGATTGACTTTGTTTATCACAATCTGTTATTTTTGAAAATTGGAATCTGTATAAAAAAGCTATTTTAGTAATACTAAAGGGTGGTTAAATTTTAAGGGCCGATGCCATTTCTTGCCACCATTCTGACCACTAATGACGTTTGGAGGCTTGAGTTCTTGAGTCAATTGCACCTTGTAAGCGTGTAAATGCATGTCTTTATGAATAATGTTCATAAACGACGAGCGTAGAGGTGCAATTGTTGGGCACTACGACGAGTTGAGGTGGACGGCTATTTACCCACACTATCACGAACAGCAGCAATATTTTCTGCTGTACGAGCATGCACTGTTGTTTTCACATCTCAGACCCGGTTTGCTCAAATTTTCCACGATTTTGCCGATTGTACGCACATTTGGACAACTAAATTGACTGAAAAAGTCACGATTTGAACGCCCATTTTCATAATAAGCCTGAATAACTTTACTCGCTTGTGTACCTTTCCATGGTTCAAATTGAGTTTGCCTGAAGTTGAGAAATATTAAATGAAATGCAGAAAAAAACTTGATGTTTAGGTGTGGTTCACATAACCACCCTTTATAAGAGATATAACTAGACAGTGGAATTTTACGCAATTTCATATTTTTACTGAAAGTTCGGAAAATTTTTAATGTTTTATCGAAAAACAATTCAAAATACGTAATCTGTTTTAGCATATTTTATGCATAATTGCATAAAACCTGCATATGTGACGCGCAAAATAGAAAGGGACCTAAGGTTAAAAACCAGTTTTGTTCAGGAGAGCCATTTTAAAGACAAGGTCCCTTTCTATTTACGCTTAGAATCGTCGACTTCACTTTCATAAAACGCGCATATCTCTGGGAGGGAACACTTTTGGGGCAGGGGATCGCGCTCATTCGATGCTCAGATGTTATCCACATCAAAAAAAGAAAAAAAATGAAAATTGATAAAAAGTTTTGTTCAGGAGAGCCATTTTAAAGATTAGGTGCCTTTCTATTTGCGCTTAGAATCGTCGACTTCACTTTCATAAAACGCGCATATCTCTGGGAGGAAACACTTTTGGGGCATGGGATCGGTCTCATTCGATGCTCAGATGTTGTCCACATCAAAAAAAGAAAAAAATGAAAATTGATTTTTTACCCTAAGGTCCCTTTCTCTATGCGCTGTCACATATGCAAAAAAAGATACAAAATTGTAATGCTTGAAAACCACAGTAAAATGGGTGTTCTAGAAAATTTTATGAATAACTTAACTTTAACTTAATGCAATGTAGAAAGAAACATTTCTGCAAAGAAGAAATGTAAAATTCTTTAGCTTAAAAACCACAGCAAAATGTTTGTTTTAGAAAATTTTAAAAGATAAATATGGTCCTTTTACTTCATGTAACTAAAAATGTTTTTTGGGAAAAGCGCAAATATCAGTCCATAGAATAGATGACAATAAATATAAACAATGAATATTCGAACTATATCTACTTAGTAGGTACATAAATACTGTTACAGCATCGAACACACCCATTTCAATAGTATAACTGAACATACCCCGTTAATGTCATATGGGTTTTGAAAGCTATCTTCTACCGATGCATAAAACTGTTTGAGGAGACTGGAGATGTAAAAGACCGCCACCGGCCGGGCCGCCCACGCTCTGTTCGCACACCGCATGTCATCAAAGCCGTTAAATCAAGAATTCACAGAAATCCGCTCCGAAAACAGAAAATCATGGCCCGTGAGATGAATATCACGTAAAAGTCCATGAGTCGAATCATTAAAAAAGACTTGGGACTTGTCCGACGTACCGGACATTTATTGACTGCAGCTTTAAAAAAAAAAAGGATTGAAAAATGCAAACGTCTTTTGGTGAAGCTGATAAATTGCACAGAAAAATTTTGTTCACCGATGAAAAAAATTTTACCGTTCAGGAAAAAATTAACAAGCAAAATGATAGAGTGTATGCGCGGTCATCTAAGGAAGCATCTGAACTGATCCCAAGGGTGGAAAAGGTTCATAACCCGGCTTCAGTCATGGTTTGGTGGGATGTCTCTTACGATGGGGTCACTGACCTGCATTTCTGCGAACAAGGAGTCAAAGCATCGGCCAAAGTTTACCAATAAACCGTTTTGGAAGCTGTTGTGAACCCTTTTAACAATTTCCTGTTCCAAAAACAGCCATGGACTTTCCAGCAGGATTCTGCGCCAGCCCATAAGGCTAAAACGTCCCAGGCCTGGCTTCGAAACAATTTGCCAGCGTTCATTCATTTCCTCTGAAGAATGAGGCAGTCCAGATTTGAACCCACTGGATTAAAAAGTGTGGACTGTTTAAGAGGGCAAGGTTTGTCACAAAAGATACCCCAACATTGTATCTCTTAAGACTGCTTTGGTTCGAGCTGTGTCCAATTTTCCAATGGACTAGGTTCGTGCAGCTATTGACGAATGGCCAGTCTTAAGTCGCACTGGCCATTCGTGCCATGCGTGTGAAAAGGCAAAGGCGAACATTTCGAATAAGTAGATTCTTTTTGGATACAATATACATCAATAAATATATTTAAAAAAATTTTGTCCAAAAACATTCAGTACTCTTTATTTTACAGCATAAAACGTGTGTAACAGTTTTTATGCCCTTCTAAGTATATGATGAGTTGTATATGAAATAGTTGAATACTTACGCCCGAGGTTGTGGTTTTATATTTATAATCTTTATTTTATTCAATATTTCGTCCCTACTTGAGAGACATCTTTGGAGTTGAATTTGTAACATCTACTCGTAATACAAAAACTAACTATTCCGCTTAGCTATGCTGTCCAATGGTTGGTTGAATGAAATATTGAATAAAATAAAGATTAAAAATACTGGATTTTCCATTAAGGACAAAACAACTTTTTATATTAATTAAACACAGAATATTTAAGATATAGAGATCAAATTTATTCCAGGTGTAGTACAAATGTTACATTTTAAGAATGAAATTCGATTTCGGTCGTATAATCACCACGAGCCCGTGTACAGTGATCTATTCTTTGGACTCAATTTTCCACCACTCTTGCACACATTTCGACCGGAACGTTGGCAATTTCCCGTTGGATGTTGTCTCTGAGCACGTTGGCTTGTTGGCATAGACCGATGACTTGATGTGGCCCCATAAAAAGAAATCCAATGGCGTTAAATCGAATATACGAGATTTGCCTTTCAGTAAATCGATTGAAACGCGTGCTGTGTAGCTAGTGGCACCGTCTTTTTGAATCCACATATCGCCGATGTCAAGTTTATCAAATTCTGGCCAAAAAAATTGTCGATAGCGCTCTCCACTGACGGTAACATGACGATTGTTTTCATCGACGAAAAAACCGGCCGAATCACACCTCCGGCATTAAAACCACACCACACAGTAATTTTTTGCGGATGCAATTGTGTCTCTTGAAGCTCATGTAGGATTGTTGCTGTCCAATAACGCATATTTTGTTTGTTGACAAAACCACTCAGCCAGAAATGAGCTTCGTCGCTGAAGATGAATTTTCAATGAAATTCTGGATTTTCGTGAAACTTTGCCAGAACCACTGAGTAGAATTAAAGATTAACAAACATTGCTCGTAAGTGAACTTTACCATAACGAAAATGTTCGACTAACGTTTTGATACTGAAAGATCATTAAAAATGTTTGAGGGTGCGTTGGCGTTAAGATACGAAATCGTTATGTCCCTTTTGGAGAACCCGTTACAAAACCACGACCTTGAGCTTGAGTTTTCAATTATTTCATTATAAACCCAATATTTATGAAGAAAAATAGACAAATAAATTTAATTTTGTAATTATAAATTGTTTTTTGAAATTGCAATGTTTTATTTGCATATTCACTGCATACTTCCCTCATATTTTTTACATAAATACTGCATATATGAAATATGCAGACGGAAATATGTTAGTGGACTCACAACTAACCTAAATACCAAATTTGACTTTAATCAGGCCGATTTTAGAAGAGGCATAAATTACCGCTGCTTAGTATTAAACAAGCTCGCTAAAACTTGCTACAGGTTTTTTAGGAAAAACTTTTTTCACAATAACTTTATATAATCAAAACAAACCCATTAGAACTCATATTTTTAATTGTTTTGGTAAATAAAATAATTTTTTTTATAGTTTTTTCTTAGCATTTTCTAAATTGTCTTTCAAGGTCACTTCCAACTTCAATGCAAATAAAAGATTATTATTTCATTATTTCCATCCGACGTTTCGTTGGCATTATTCAAACTTTTTTAGGGATGATGGTTCATAAATTACTCAATCTTCCGTAATACTCTACTTTTATTTTTTTTAATTTGTTATACAATTTTAAATTCGTATTTATTACTATAATTATTTTTAAATAATATGTGTTTTATTCAGGGCTGTTCAGTATTGTATAACAAATTAAAAAATGTAGTTTGACGGACGATTATATATTTAATAAATTCCCATCCATAAAAAAGTTGGGAAAATCCTATCGAAACGTCGGATCGAAAGAATGAAATACTAACCTTTTAATTGCATTGAGCTTGAAATTGAAAGTCTATTTAGGAAATCATAGGTCAATAAATTAAACAGAAAAAGGCCAATTAGTTATTAAAATAATAAAAATCATTATTATTTTTTTTGTACACGGGAAGTTATACCTCTAAAGCAAGGTGCCAATTAAAAATAGCCAATATTACGTTCAGTAATGCGCAAACCAAAAGCAACAAACTTTTAAGGAAGTTCAACAATTGTTTAATTCTTGTAATATTTAGGACACAAAAATTACTACAGGAATAAAACCTTATATTGATACAGAATAAAAAACAAAAATTATATTCGATTAAGGGTTTGTATTTTTTGTGAAAAATTAAATTTGTATGTCTAGTGTGAATATTCTGTGTGCAAAACAAAAGCAACACATTAATATTTGGTTTGAGACCCTTTGCTTTTTACAACCGCTTCACATATGCGAGGCATGGATTCAATTAAATTTACTTTAACTACTTCAGGTATTTGTTCCCATTTCAGTTTAAGGGCCTCGAACAGTAAATTCTTGATTGAAAACTCTTGACCAAAAACACTCCTCTTCAAAATACCAAAATGATTTTCTAGTGTAATCAAGGGATTGTGCCGGCCAATCCAGGACTTCAATACCATTGTCTTTAATATAATCTTTAGCAAGTTTAGAAGTGTGTTTCGTGTCGTTGTCGTGTTGAAAGATCCACCGAAGAGGCATATTTCACTCTGCATGTGGAAGCATTTGATGTTCTAAAATCACTTTGTATACAAAACGATTACTTAATTCTATTGAAAGGGCTAACTCCACTATGCGAAAAGCATGCCAAGAACATAATCCCATCCCCTGCTTAAAATTGATCTGACAATTTTGAGATTTGAGCCGTGTACCAGGGCGACGCCGTACCATACACATTCCATCTGAATTGATCAAATTGAACTTTGATTCTTCGCCGAACAATCGGTTTTCCACTTTTGGACGCTCCAGCTAAGATGTGATTTATCAAAATTGAGTCTACAAAAAAGTATAATAAAAAAGATTTGTGATAATTTCAGACAAAAATGACTGAAATGTAACACTCAACCTTTTTTGTTTATGCCTAACTGTAAGCAGTGGTTTCTTGGCAGGTCTGTAGCTTTTCAAATTATTTTCGATTGCTGGTATGCAAACTGTGCTATGATGGACACTTAAATTAAGTGTCCTTACAACCTCTTGAGATGTAGCAAATGGATTTTTTTAAACACGCCACAAATTTTCTTAGCGTCGCGCGCTGGCGTCTTTCGCCGCCGAGCGCCTGAATGCGCGGTTATTACGTTATGTGTATTATTAAACTTGCGATTTCCCATTCCTATATTCGGAAATAATTAGAGCTTTAAGCAAAAACTAATACAAATACTTCTGAATTCCTTTCGCCATGACTCAAAAACAAGATTTTCATTTAAAATACCTTTAATATTTTTGCAATTTGTATTCTCTTTTTGCATACTTGATGATTTGTTGCTATTGTTTTGCATACCCTTCTTTCAACGATCTACGTTCATTGTTACATATGTAAATCTACTTCAAAAGCTGAGAGAAATTTATTAGAAATAATCCCATTACTACAGAGCACAAATTGATGTAATTGTTATCAAAATAACGTAAACGTTAAAACAAAAATAGATTAAATTTTGGTACACAGTTCGTTGGTTTTGTTTGCGCAACACTGTATGTAACCTGGCTCTTCCTTTATTTTAAAGTTTAATGAAATTAATCGTGACAACAAATATACAAAAAATTCGTATAGCCTACTAACAATTTTAGAACCACCAATTAAGTTTAAAGTAAGTGTATCAAATGCGCTGTAAGACTCGAGAAAATGCTGAATATCAAAGCACTACCTGCGAATTAACCCTTTTATTTCCTGGTACCATTTTCCGAATTAAAAATTGAAATCTCAACACGATAAAGTTCATAAACTCAATGGTGAGAAACTTTAGGTTAAACGTTTCCGCCACGTTTTGAACCTAGTTAGTAGTTCTACTTATCACACCAAGGCGGGATACTCTTGTTATATATTGCAGTGAGTTAATTCAATTCATTTTTTTCTTATATGAGGGCTGCTATATATATTTCTGGCCTTATAATGAAAATGCAAGATATACAAGATTTACAAGATATACAAACTTCAATCTCCTTTGTTCCTAGCAAATTCATTTGTTTTCAGTCACTCAATTCGCAACAGACAGTTAATTATTCCAAAGGTAACACCTCTTATGGATCGATCATTCCTCGTAAGAGTAGCCCGACTATTTAACATTTTGCCAAGCAGTTTAAAAACGTTTAATTTGTCTTCCATGACATTTCTTAAACATTTAATGGAACATTTTCGTTCAAGTACAGAGTAATGCTTTTATTTATATGTTTCTTTTTCTTCGGTTTCTTGATTATCACTTATATGCTTTCATCAGGTTTTTTTTTCTCTTTATTAGGAAATTTTAGGATTTTTTTAATTTATATTATTTATTTGATTTTATACTGATGTTTATGATGTTTTATTTAACATTTTGATGCATATTGTAATTTAGCTTTAATAGGCCCCAATGGGCTTCGAATTACATGTCAATAAAGAAATGAAATGAAAATGCTAATATCGAGCCATAAGCGCTAACCTATCGTAAGTGAAAAAATGCAAATTTTACAGGAGACGGTTTTTATTATTTATTTCAAACAACTTTATTAAAAATGCAAATGTTTTAATGCAAAAATTTAAGATTTCTACCTACTCATATAACTGTATCAAAAAACAAAAAAAAAAATCTGAACACATTTGCGATTGCTGCAGCAATTTGATGTGTGACTTACGATAAAATTGCTACACAATAAAATTTAAACAATCATTTACGATAAAATGCAAAAGCTTTTTTTTGATGTTTTACTAACAATTTTGTCATTTTAAAAATACAAAACGATGAGGCTTGTCCTAACGATTATTTTTCAGCAATAAAATTTTTTTTCCAAAAATTTGACTTACGATAGGTTAGCGCTTATGGCTCGATATGTATCATCTAAAATGGTTTTATTGTTTTTCAAAGTATTCTCTAGCATGATTTTTAGACTTTTGCATGCGCTCAAACCAATTGTCGAAGCACTTTTCCCACTCCGATTGAGACACCTCCAAAACATGGTTTTTGAACGCTTCAACAACATCTTGTGGCGACGAAAATCTTTGACCACGTATTTTTTTTGATGTGCGGGAATAAAAACAAGTCATTGGGTGCCAAGTAAGAGCTGTACGGCGGATGACCCATCACGTTTTGACGTTTTGGCCGGTCAAAAAGACGCTGGTTCGTTGTTCGAATTTCTAGGAAGACTTCAGGCAAACAAATTGTGGTGTACCACTCAGAATTGACCGTCCTACGTTGCTCCAGCGGAACAGTCGCCACATGACCAGTTTTTCCAAAGAAACAGGCGACCATTTTCTTCGAAGTGCCTCTTCCCCAAACAACTTTCGTTGGATTTGGCTCGTCTTCGAAGACCCACACATTTGATTGCTGTTTTGTTTAGGGCTCATACACATAGATCCATGATTCGTCACCTGTGACGATCTTATAAACGTCTTGAAGCACCGCGATCGTATTTTCTCAACATTTCTTTGCACCAATCGACACGAGCCTTTTTTGAGCGATTGTCAAATTGTGTGGGATCCAACGAGAACAAACCTTTTTTACGGCCAGGTGTTCATGCAATATCGAATGTATGCTGGTGGAAGAAATGCCTAAGGACGCCTCTAACTCACGGTATGTCACATGACGATCTTGCATTATCAGTATATATATAGCAACCTCGTATAGTCTTCTTATGTGGCGATGTTACCTAATGTTTTTTTAATGTACTCTGTCATCTTATGAATACATAAATTTTTCCTTTGCCGTGAATTTCTACATATCCACTTAAATGCGAGTCCATCCTCATCACAAAAAGGAACACCCGGGATTCTTCTCTCCAGTCAGTAGGTATACTGTCTTGAGAGACAGGTACGTACCGTTTAAAGCCGGCTACGAACGTATTGGAACATTTTACGTTTTTTCCGTCGCGGGTTTTCCAAGTCGTAAATGCCGGTGATTTGATACTAATCATTTAGTCAGGTACACGTTTCACCAGGCAGCTGCAAACAGTTGGATTTTTTCGCGAAGTAGGTACTTAATAATTCGACTTATAGCGAAATTCGAGATTTACCTATTGACGCGTTGTAACAAAACAAAGTTCGACCCAGTACTTAAATGCCGTGAAACATTGTAGAGCTGTCATTCCTTTGCTTAGCATCGTGAGTTGTAGTTGGTTAATTAATATAAACGTTCCAATTTTCTGAGCATTTTTACTTCGATTTGTTTTAAACATAAACAAATAATTTTATCATAATTAATATAATAATAACTACTTTTAAAAAGTTTTGAAAAATCTTCTACGTTGACTTGATTTCATACAGCTTTAATAACATCAAACTAGAAAGGTGAATTTCTAATGATAAATAAAAAAAAATAAGTATTGAGTTTCTTTTGTTGGACACTTTTCTTGAATTGTGTCAATGAAGTGAAATATCTTCCTTGTGTGAAAATTTGCATTAATTAATTTGAAGGATATATAAACTCAAACAAAATAATTTCTTATTGTCAGCTATGTGTGTATTTTATTTAGCAAGCTATTGTATCCTTTAAATAAAAATTTGTTTTTATTTAACAAAAAATATATGTAAAAAATCAAGAAAAGGCTATCTTGCCAAATGAAACGCACATACAATTTTATTTTTATCACCCCAAACAATGTTGTTTACAAACAAATATTCCATCTAATCTCTTTATTTTTATTTATTTCAGATATTTTCAGTCTCAATAAAGGCAAGATTAAATGAACGAATGAAGAATTTCAAAGAAATACACTGAACTACGCGCCGCGTCATTTTGCCAATATCTTAGCATTACTTAGAATATTTTATATACAAAAAATATATATATAAATCATTCATAGGGACTAGGGTTCGGGTTTAGGGACTTTATTCAAACTAAAGTAAGTAAATGCCTTGCTAACTCACATATAAATATAAGGAGTCTTATTAATTCTTTAATATCTCCGTAGGATTTCCATTGTCTGACCATGTGGAGTTCGGATAAACAACAGCAACAAAATGGTGTAATAACCTCAACAAATGCAAATTCTCCTTCAGCAGCTACACAGAATAATGCCAAGAATGGCAATGGGTCATCGACTCCGAAGCAGTTGGGCATGACGTCAGCCATTAGTCTGGCTGCACCTCGACCGGAGGATTTGCAAAAAAGTGAAGAGTTACGCAAAACTCTGGAGCCCTATAAAGTGTTTGAGTCCGAAGAGGAATTGAATCATCGCATGGAAATACTTGCCAAACTTAATACTCTTGTCAAACAATGGGTAAAGGACGTATCGATAGCAAAGAATATGCCCGAGGCAGCTGCTCAAAAGTTGGGCGGCAAAATATACACATTCGGTTCCTATCGCCTTGGTGTCCACCACAAGGGTGCGGATATTGACGCACTGTGTGTGGCACCACGCAATATAGAACGTGCCGATTATTTTACATCTTTCTTTGAGCTGCTTAAAAAGCAGTCCGAAGTCACAGAATGTCGGGCAGTAGAGGAGGCCTTTGTGCCGGTTATAAAAATGAATTTCGATGGTATCGAAATTGATTTGCTCTTTGCCCGTCTATCACTTAAGGAGATACCAGACGATTTTGATCTGCGCGATGATAATTTGCTGAAAAATCTGGATCCACGTTCCGTGCGCAGTTTGAACGGTTGTCGTGTAACAGATGAGATTCTATCGTTGGTACCTAATATAGAAAATTTTCGTTTAGCTTTGCGCTCAATAAAGCTATGGGCCAAAAGTAAGTAGACCTAATATTCATGTAAACTCTTTTTGCTCATTTTTTAATTTTAATTTAATTTGTTTTCTCTTAATCTTCTTTCTTCAAGAACATGGCATCTATTCAAATTCGTTGGGTTACTTTGGCGGCGTTACTTGGGCCATGTTAGTGGCGCGCACTTGTCAGTTATATCCAAATGCTACCGCTTCCACGTTGGTACACAAATTCTTTTTAGTATTTTCGCGTTGGAAATGGCCACACCCGGTATTATTAAAGCATCCAGATAATGTCAATTTAAGATTTCCGGTACGGCAGAACTTAAGAAATATTTCCCGACTTTGCCTAATTCTTTTTTGCTATTTTCTTTTAGGTTTGGGATCCACGTGTCAATGCCTCGGATCGTTATCATTTGATGCCGATCATAACACCGGCTTACCCCCAACAAAACTCCACATTCAATGTGTCTGAATCGACAAAAAAGGTAATTTTGATGGAATTCAATAGAGGCATGACCACCACCGACGAAATAATGTTGGGTCGTGCATCTTGGGACAGACTTTTCGAAGCTCCAAGTTTCTTTTATAGGTAAGACCAACGATAGTCCATGCTAGAGTATTTGTAATAAATTGTCTTTTTCATTCTCTGACAGATATCGCCACTTTATTGTACTCTTGGTAAATTCACAAACTGCCGACGATCATTTGGAATGGTGTGGTTTGGTCGAATCTAAAATCCGTTTACTTATAGGCAATTTGGAACGGAATCAACACATTTCGTTGGCTCACGTCAATCCCAAATGCTTTGATCACAAGAAAGGCAACAATAATAATAGTTCATGTTCACAAAATAGCAGTGGCAATGAAGACGACAAAACGCAATCAAGCGGCGGTGCGGTTCTCTCCAACTCGCCGTTCTGTGCAATGTGGTTTATAGGTTTAGAATTTGAGCGTACGGAAAATCTCAATGTGGATCTAACAGAAAATATACAAAACTTTACGGAACATGTTATACAGCATGGTGTAAGTGAAACATTACAAAATGAGTCATATTCAATGTTATTTAATGATTGCATCTATTTCTCTGTAGGTAAATATCAAAATGCTTAAGGAAGGCATGTCTATTGAGGCACGCCACGTCAGACGCAAACAGTTGTCTCAGTATTTAGATGCAGATTTCCTGAAAAGGGAACGTAAATCTATGGACAGTCATACTAGTTTTAACAATGCGATCATGGCCAATCGCAAAAGGCTCTCCAGTGAAATGTTGCAGAAAGATGGCAGCAATGGCAGCACAGCCGGTGGCAACAGTAAGCGTTCACGTGTTAGTGAATCGGTAAGTATTTAGCTCATAACTACATCTAAGCTGAATATGACCTATATGTTGACATCATTCTAGAATGAAGATAATTCAAATGCTTCGAGTGATGCCGGAGGAGGAGCCACAACACCTACGACACCCACCTCGATACAACAAACGGCGCCGACATTTAACAGTGCTACCAAGCCGGCGGCAGCAGCAGCAACACCAACTACAGTGGACGATCATTCGGACAATAGCAACAGTGGCAGCGGTGGTGGTGGCGGCGGCGGTAATGCAGCGGCAGCAGCTTCTACACAACCAGCAACCGAAGTGGCATGCTCGTGACCGCCGCCAACATCGACAACGACACACCCACATCTCTATCCCCCCTCACATACGTTGTTGAACCATGGTTCATCCCTTCCCCTACTGCTTCACAATACACAAAAATTTCGCAAAAACAACAATGCCGCTGCAGCTGCCAATTCCAATAGCATTTTCTGCCAACGTCTAACATCCTCCTCCCCATCAGCGTCGACGTTGTCATCCGCATCGTCGGCTTCATCCATAAATTCAACGACTTTGTACAATCGCCATGCCGCCAGACGTTTGTCCAACTCATATAACAACAGTCATCATAACAGCAACAACAATAGTAACCACGTATATCACCAAATCCACCAGCAGCAGCAGCAACATCATCATCACCATCATCAGCAACAACATGTAACCATAACCAAGAATACGAACAACAGCAGCAACAATAATCACATTTTATCTGACCACGAACACGTTGACGAATTGTTAACCACTGGAACTACGGCTACATCAACCGCAACCATAACTTGTAAGTTTTTATCTCAATTCGATTTTAGTTACTCACTTTCCTCATCCTTATCTCTGATCATTCAAAAAAAAAACAAATGTTTTTCTCTCTAAAACAAATCATAAATCATCAAATTCAACCACTCGCATAAAAGTCAAACATACTGATTATATCCGTCTGTCTATATATATATATATATAGATCTACCTCATATATATGTATATATATTCATTCTTTTAATTCTACTTTCAAATTTTTTAGGAAAATTTTATCTTTTTTTTAATATACTCGTACATATATAAAAAATCTTTTTATTTTCTAGAAAAAATATTAATAAAAATTGAAAAGAAAAAATAAAATAAGCAAAAAAGAGAAAAAAACAAAGAAAAGATAATCGAAAAGATTTGAAAAAAGCAATATAGTATTTTAAAAATATTTTATATTTTTTTATAAAGCAAAAAATAATAAATATAAAAAAATTGCCAAAAAAAGAAAAGAAAATTATTTACAAAAAAAAATATACAACAAATTATTATTTATACGTAAACGTTTATTTTAATTTCAAAGTTTATTTTTATGTTTCAATGTCAACTTTTACTTTTATGTTCGTTACATGGTTTTGGGTTTCTTCATTCTTCTCGTCTACGAGTTCAAAACTTTCTACCCCTTTCCTAATCAAAAAAGCGAAGTGATGGCAGAATTGCGAAAAGACAGCAAAGCGAATATGAATTTATAGTTCTTGTTTTTAATCTGTTGAACCCAGTTTAGAATATATACGATTCTTGTTCATGTATCAAGTTAGCCTAACAAAATTAGGAATACTTTAAGGTGGTTAAAAGGGAGGAAACAATTTGTATATTTTTATACAATAAAGCCTATTTACTCGTGGCCTTTAGATGAATAATTGAAGATGCTTCTATTAAACAACGCCGTAAAATCGTTTCAGTTTCCAGATGTCTGAAAATGCAACATTACTCAACTTAAAATTTAACCCGAAGTACATTTATTTCTCCGGTAAATGATTATTTACTCCTTAGATAGTCCGTTTCTTTTTTTTTAAGTTAACTAAATCGAAGAAAATGTCTTAGAATATTTCCCAGATTAACGAATTAAATATATAGAGGCAGTTATATTTTAGGGGTATTTTAAATCGTAATAGGGGTGATTATTAATTAAGAACACTTTATGCTCTTTTTTTTACAATTAATTGGGTCGCCGTGGTGTGATAATTAGCGGGCACGACTGCCATACACCTTAACTCAGGTTAGAATCCGGATTTCCACAAAGTAAATGCCCACGACTGTCCGAGTAAGAGATTTATCTCTTAGCCAAGTTCGTAGCCGGCGGTAGGTCCTGACTGGGACTGCATATGTGACAGCGCATAGAGAAAGGGACCTAAGGGTAAAAAAATAAATTTTCACTTTTTTTTTGATGTGGACAACATCTGAGCATCGAATGAGACCGATTCCATGCCCCAAAAGTGTTCCCTCCCAGAGATATGCGCGTTATATGAAAGTGATGGTACACCAAAGACAAAACTGGTTTTTACCCTTAGAATTACATTGTGTAGAAGTTTTCAGTTTGTTCCCTGACCACGACAGCCGGTTTTATGCACCGGATTAACCCGAAGTTCCAATTCTTCGGCCAAGGGCTGTCATATGAGTTCAAGTTTATTCCAGGTGTAGTGCAAATGTTACATTTTAAGAATGAAATTCGATTCCGGTCATATGACCACCATGAGCCCGTGTCAGCGATCTATTCCTTGGACCCAATTTTCCGGCACTCTTGCACACATTTCGACCGGAACGGTGGCAATTTCGCGTTGGATGTTATCTTTGAGCTCGTCTAAAGTTGCTGGCTTGTTGGCACAGACCAATGACTTTATGTGACCCAATAAAGAAAAATCCAATGGCGTTAAATCGCATGAACGAGGCGTCGACATAAACATTCGAAATTGTTATGTCCCCATTGGAAACCCCTTTACAACTCATGGAAAGTCATTAAATTATTTCCCGGGTAAATAAAGAATTTATTTCCGGGGGAAATGAAATCCTCTTTTACACATAAATGTATTAAATCCACTTTATATAGGGTGGCGATTTAACATTTTAAATTTGAATCGGCTCTAAAAAAAGGATTGATAATTTTTTAAAATTTCTGGTTTTATTGGAGAGGTTGAGCTTTGTCATTTAATAATGGTGCAGAATGTCATTCATATGACTACCGCAACTGGCTCGGCAGTACCTCATCCGATCAACCCAATTTTTAGTACCTTTTCGATGGTTTCGGGTTGAATCTCTTCAAAGGCAACATCGATTTTATGTTTCAACACCCACCCTGCTTTTGAATTAGCAGGCAGGGTATTGTATTTACTTGGCATTAGGCATTCAACATTCTTTAAGTGAAAAAACGCAAAAGTAAAACAGTAAGCTGGTTTCCGATTATAGTCGCCAGATGTATTAAATAGATTATAACACCTCTCGGACGACAGACTAGACTCTAAGTACCAAGTTGAATGAGAACAGTAGAAGTAGTAGTTATAGCGGCAACTGTGAGCCGGGGTGACAGCCCTTGGCCGAAGAAGTGCACTTCGGGCAAAATCCGGTTTATAGAACCGGCTTTCGTGGGACAGTGAGTGAGGTTGCGTCACTTTTCCTTTATCTTCCCAAGGCCCTATGGTTCACATTGCCTTGACCGAAATAAATATGGATGGTGGTTCAACTAAAACCCACGATGTTAATTGTAAATAAAAAAAATCTTCAGAGAATTATCTTAATATTTTTTATTTTGATAAAAGGATACATGTCAATTATGTGTAAAACATAATATCGAGGCAACGCTCGCCACGGCTTCGGTGGCATATTTCTATCCGATGGTCCATATTTTCAATGACTCTGAGACATTATGGAGGTGCAATTTCGTTAATGTGCCAAATTATCTTATCCTTTAGCTCTTGAACTGTTTTTGGCTCATTGACGTACACTTTTCTTTTAAATATCCCAAAGAGAGTACGGTGTCAAATCACATGATCGTGGCGCCCAATTAACATCGCCATGACGTGAGATAACACGGCCATTGAAATTCTCGCTCGAAAAAGCCATTGTTTCGTTGGCTGTGAGGCAAGTTAAGGTCCGATTAGTCTTGACGGTGGACGGTTGATTCTGCAACCTGCAGAAGTCTACCGTCGTCAAACGTCAAACTGTAGTTATCTCTCTCAAACCCATGCAAAATGCAACCACCAACTGAAATAGCTGATTGTCAACCGTCCACCGTCAAGACTAAATGGACCTTAACACCAACCTGTTGGAGCGGCTGCTCGTATAATAAAATTAAAAACGTGATTTTCATTTAAATTGTTTTAACAAAAGAAAAACGATGTAAATAATTTTCTTACAAGGATGCGTCGATGTTATGCTGAAATAAATTAAAACTTAAATAAGCTTTTCCCTTTTAAGTATAGTTCGGCACCACGTTGTTTGCATTCTTTTACTACGCCGCACATTTTATGTGTTCCAGGCCAGAGATGCTTGGGGAGGATCGTCGTAGGATTTCGCAGAATGTGGCCAATTCCGGCGTATTTTCTTATTTCAGCGTTGATGCTCTGCTGTTGGGTAGTTCTTTAATCTTAAATCGTTATATTAAATCGATTTAATAATGCTTTATTTGGTATTATTGGATCTCCTCCATAGGAGTCTAACAATAAGTATAAGAAGCTTGAAGTAAAATTCAGTACAGAATCCTGGCATGGATTTCTGTGTTATGCAGTTCTCTGCGTCTTCAGGATTTACATTAATTTGTTCACAGTGGGATGTTAACCGTATTAGTTTGATATTTTTGATTGTAGAGTGAAAAACTTTAGACTTGTAGAGTGCAGATCTTTAGTTTTGTATAATGGGTAACTTTGGTTTGGTTTAAACCTTGTGAAATAGAGGTTGACTGCTATATGAATGACTTGTGGGAGATTTTAAAACACATTTGGTTTAAACCTCGTGACGAATTGAGAATTCTACACAGTCTTTTGCGCATGTGTTCGCAATATGCTGTGACGAGAGGATCGCAGTTATAGAACAGAATACCTAACGTTCATATCTCCAAATTCTTGACGTGCTTGGAGTACATAGTAACTGTCTAGCTAATATGTTGCAGTTTCGTTCGAGTTTGCGTTAAGGAGCCAGTGAAGTTGGCTTAAGCATCAGCGGAGTCTTCTTGGCTTTTATATGATTTATCCTTGTTAGTCGTCGATCCAGGTGGATCCCGGGTATGTAACGTTATATTATTGAGAAAAAGAGATATTGTTTAGTTTCAATGTCAGACATGTGCTGAAATTCAGTGTGAAAGTTACATGTGTGCATTTAGTCTCGATGACCTTTATCCTCCAGCCAGATTGCCATGATTCTACTTGTCTTAGACGAACAGCTAGATTCGTGGATGCTATATCGTGCTTTATGTGTGAGCTCATTATAGCAGTTTCATCGACAGTAGTAGACTAAGTACGTTTGGACTGTTAGGTATAGCTGCGGTAAACAGAATGCAGGACACTAGGCCCAGGACACTACCCTGTGGGACACCAGCTAGTATTTCGCGTTCGTCGGTGATGTGTTGTCCTATATGGTTCTGGCACACCATTTTTTAAGGATTTATCGGTGGTATAGACCGTTAGCTATGTAGTTTTGCTTTCATCTCTGCGGTAACTAGCTCTGTCTCTGAGGCCTTGAGAAGTTCACACAGGCATTACAAATTCGGCGTTTAGTTGCATTGCAGCTTGACAAACGGCAGATACGACTCCTTAGGTTGTCCGGCTGGGCTCCTCCGCTGGTTAAAAGAACGCTAGCCAAATATGTGAAGCTTATAACGTCTGCTACGAGGGCGGTTCGGAAAGTTCTTAGCCTATCAATGAAAGAGAATAGTTAGTTTTTCAAAAATATTTTTATTTTTCAATATAATCTCCTGAAACTTCAATACACTTAGTCCAACGCTTATCTAGCAATTCTATCCCTTGATTAAAATAGTTTTCCTCAAGGTCTTCCAAATAGAAGTTTACAACTGTAATTGCATCTTCATTTGAGGTAAAACGCTTAAAAAGGTAAAAGTCACTGGGAGCTATATCTGGAGAATAAGGTGGGTGGACAAGCAACTCGTACTTTAATTCGTTGATTTTAGCCATTGTTAAAACACTCTTGTGCGCTGGTACGTTGTCTTGATGAAAAATTATTTTCTCGTATGTAGTGTACGTTTATAGTGAATGCTTTATCGTTGGATAGTTTAATTCGCAGAGATTCTGTGTTGTTGATATCATTTTGTTCGGTGCAATGGTTCAAAAGTCTATAGAAGAAATATTTTTGACGTTATTTATTTTTATTAAAAAAAGGTTGTCACTTCGATATTTTACTCACTGTTTTTGAAAATCGAATTAGTAGATGAAATGGTGATAAATGCAGAAGATGGAAGAAATGCCATTAATTTAAGCCGATTCAAATACAAATTTGAAATCGCCCACCCTGTACAAATTTGGGGCTCAAGAAACTGAAATCTGTAACGATAGATTTGTAGGGACTTTTGGCCCTACAATGGGGTATGTGGCATGGCGTCAAAAAAATATGCCACGACCCCAGAAAGTGGCATGTATTTCAAGAAAAATAATGAATAAGGGCGCTCGGGTTCTGGTTGCCGTTGGTTCTCGAACATGATCCCGCCCTTTTTCATACAAGTATGGGTACTCCAACGAAAGGAAATTGTTCAAATAAGGGCCCTCAAATCCCAAAAAAAGTTGGCCTGAGGGCCTTAAACTTTTTGCTGACAAATCACTCTTATAAGTGCTGGTACTTTAACGAAAGATAAATGCTTTAAGATTTGAAATATGAGTACAAAAAATCTAGGGGCCCCCTAGGGCTTTGTTTTTGGGCACCGTAACATTACGTTTGGTTCATCCCACAGCGGTAGTTCTGCTGACCAAAAGTGGCCCACTGGGAACATTATATCACAACCACTACCTTCATACCAAAAAAGATGAGGTTCTTAACTATTTAAAGGCGATTTTAACTCTAAAACGACTGTTTCTGAATAATGCAGGGTTGTAAAGAATTAAAGTAAGCGAACAGTTTTTTAGTGTTATTTAAAAAATAAATATGGACAATTATTAATTAGTTCATCGTATGGACAACATGTTAAGATAGGTAAGCAATTCCTATTAGGTTGACTTGTTTTTCGTGAGTTTTTTACTTTTTCGGACTTTTGTAGGTTTGAAGGTTGAAAAAAACACCTAAGGCAACATTTTTTTCTAAAAAAATCGAGCGATTTCTACTTTATCCGTAGTTGGCGTCTCTACACAACTTTTAAAGTGCACTAGTTCCATGTCCACTTCGCACTCTTTGTATTCCTGTACGATTCCGTATTATTTCCGTATGAAGTTGGAGGTGGTTTTTAGGGCCATAGGGGGCCACCCGATCCAATTTTTCCACGTCCACGTTTTTTTTTTGCACATTTAGAATACTTGGGCAAGTTTCTTTCGTTTGAGTACCCACTTTATTTATGTATGTGAAAGTGGGTGGGATCATTTTCAAGGGTTCCCTGGACTCGAGCGCCCTTATGTATTACTCTGAATACGATAATTCCGTAACGTTTTTTATAAATTCGTGTTGGACAGTGTAATATTAAGTTATATTTTTATAATGAGTGTGTTTAGTAGTTTTCTTTATGTTTTCTACCATAAAACTATTGCACGTTTACATTTATTATTTTCCGTACCTTAATCCCGGGAAATTTTAAAATATTTTCCTCTTTTCAGGGAAATGAAAATGTTGGCAAAAACGCTTACTTTTACTATAAAGGGGATTTTAGTTCTTAGTGCAGATATAATAGGTGTTTTCTATTGCTACTCGCTTAATAAACGAGTAAGTGGTCGCTAGGGCGATATCTTTAAAGCTTTATGAGCAGTTTTTTGAAATTGGTATACACAAACCGATTGGCTTTATGTTTCACAAACCGTTTGATTTTAAAATTTGTACTTTGTACTGTGGGAAAAGTTATTCAAAAAATACTACAGGCGAATAATAAGCGAGCTCGCCTAAAACTCGTTAATGATTATTCTTGAATAACTGCCTTCCCAACAATTATTAAAAACAAACGTGTTGTAATGCAAATTGTCTATAGTTTTCTGTAAACACATTCATTTTTATATTCTTCTAAAGGGTGGTTAAATTTTAAGGGCCGATGTTGATTTGTCGCGCAAAAGAGCCATTGTTTCGTTGGCTGTGTGGCAAGTGGCACCGTTCTGTTGAAACCACATATCGCCCACATTCATATCTTCCAATTCGGACCATAGAAAATTACGATAGCGAACACCATTCACAGTAACTGCCTGGCCGGCCTCATTATGAAAAAAATACGGCCCGATGATGCCGCCAGCCCATTAACCACACCAAATAGTCACTCTTTGTGAGTGCATTGTTTTTTCACTCTTGGATTATCATTCGCCCAAATGCGGCAATTCTGCTTATTGACGAATCCACTGAGGTGAAAATGTGCCTCATCACTGAAGATGATTTTCTTCGAAAATTGATTTCATTTTCATAATAAGCCTAAATAACTTAACGCGTTGCACGCTTGTGTATCTTTCCATGGTTCAAATTGAGTTAGTCCGAAATTGAGAAATATCAAATGAAATGCAGAGAAAAGCTTGACGTTTAGGTGTGGTTCACATTCAACATCGCCCCTTAACATTTAACCACCCATTACCCATTCCTAAGCGATTTGCGAATAGTTCCACAGTGGATTGATTCGTGTAAATTGGGATTTGTTGGAATTTATAGGTTGATTATTTTTCATTTAATATGACCAAGTTTAACTTTATATAGAAATCATTACAAAATATTTATGTTTTTAATTTATAACTTAAGTTTTTGGGACAAAAATACAGAAAGATAACGTGGGGTTTTTAGGGGTCATCTTGAAGGTAACACACGTACGTAGTACGTCGTTCATAGGTTATATAGAATACATTTTTTTCTCTGTAACAAATTCTTAATATGTACGTATGTCAAGAAGAAAAGAATTGCTGTGTTGAATTGATCATTCTATAGTATATACAAATATAGCTGTTTCGTCTCAACTCTTAATCGTAATAAACAATTTAAGGTACTGCCGCAAAATACTTTTGATAATGATTTTATTTGAAAATATTGTGTTGTTGTTAATACATTGTCTGTTTTTACTTTTGTTTTTTTCTCTCTCTTTTCTTTATTTCTATTTGTGTCTTCCCAACAGTGTCATAAGGCCTGTATCCCTTGTATACTCCTCCAACCAGCCCCTCTCCCCCAAAAAAATATAGACTTAGGATTTTAGTTATAAGGACTATTGGTTCAAAGCCACATGATTACATTTGAAAATACAACAACCACAAAAATACGGGAAAAAACAACAAAAAAGGTACACATTTTCTTTTTTACTCATCTCCTTTAAATTTTAAAAATAATTAGACAACTTTTACTAAATAATTATCGAGCTCGAGGCCATATATTAATTATTGAGTAAAATTTAAAATAAAGGCCGACTACAAAAATTAAAAATTACTGCATAATTAGACAACGTTAAAAAATTTCTTTAATTCCAGAATATCAACAAAAAGGAAAACAAAATTGCACTGTTACATTTAAATATAAAAAGCGAGGAGCAGTGTTTGACAAAAAAGCGGGGTTTGAGAGAGACAAAACCCTTAGTCCCCAAATCGCAAGCGGGCAACGATTGTCTACTTGAAGTCATAGTATAACTCCGTTTCATAACTGAACGAGCCGCCAATCAATAGCAAATGGTAAACAATAATTGTTATTAACATTTGTATATTTTACAGCTTTCAAAAAGCTTATAAATTACCCACAATATGTGCTATGGATTGTTAACACAGACGGCAGGCAGACAGACAGGGCAGTTCGGAAGCCGGTCACAAGTGGTTCAACATACTCCGTGCTCCAAATGCCACATCAGCGATGTTGGATGGCTGCCAGACAGGACCGTACCGGGCCGGACAGAAGAAGACACTATTCCTCATCAAAATGCAAACAAAACAACTTAAGTAAAAAATTCTATTTTAATTTTTTCCACCATTAGAAAATAAAAAACAGACATTTTTTTGATGGTTTATATTTTACACAAACTGAAAACGAAAAGAGAAAAGCAAGAAAACTGAAAAAAGGTAAATCAATTTTAAAAATATAAATTTTTTCCAACATAACTAATTTAAAACAAAACAAAAAAAAAATAAATAACTACAACAAAAAGAAATAAAAAAATACAATTTTTAAAACTAAATAAAGTGAACAACAAAAAAATCAACACAAAAAAACCAAAAACAAATGCTTTTTGTTTCATTATAATTTTTAGCTTTAAATGTTTATGGATACAAATAAAATCGTTTTGTATTGAATAACATTTCATTTGGAAATTAGTAAAACATAAATATGTTTTTAATTTTGTTTCCACATTTTATTTTCTCTTTTGGGGGCTTAGTGGCCTAACAAAAAACTACAAGAATTATTTCATTAACACTCACTTTACATAAAACTTTTTATAAAACCATGTCAAAGTGTTTACTTCTTCAATATACATTATAAACATTTGAAAATTTAATTTGTTTTCGTCTCATTTACTTACTACTCAATACAATCTAGTGTGTAGTGCCTTTATAAGTTAATTATATTTACTTTTCTACTCAACCTTGGCCATTGGCATCCAATTACAAATGTCAAATCTGGGGAAACTTTTTATTTTCACACATTTTCAGTTTTCTTACTTTTCAGTCAGTTCAAGCAAAAAGAAAAGAATTAAATGTAAAAATAACAAATCATTAGGTAGGTAGTTTTACTTACTTACATATTCCCCCAGCATAACAAGTAAGCACTATCTTTCTTCACTATCCATCTTTCAAGTGTTCTTTTGCGTCTTGTTTTCCCACCTATTCTTCTCAATCCTGCCCATGTTTCTCCTACTTTTGGTCCCCTATCCCATACCACCCAACTCAGATGTTCCATGTAAGTTTCCGTATTTGATTCTTTTAAAATCCTCCTCGCATCTCCTGTCCCTCTTTTACTTTTAGTTCATTTTTTTTGCCAATGTTCATGTATTTCATTTTATGTTCTTCATATTTTTTTATTCAAGGATAATTAACAAATGAAAATTGAATATTTGATGAATAATACGCATACAATATGAAATAATAAAAAAAAGATCCAGAAATAAAATGCTGAAATCAATTCGGCGTCCGAAAAAAAGTTTAGTTTTTCTTATTTTAAAAGGCAACTGTGGTGAGTATAAAATAACAGAAACTGGGTTTCCATGACACTATATACTTCTGATCATATTTCAGATTATAAAAATAACCAGAAATTTAATTTATTCAGGTCAATATTTATAATATAGGTTGGGCTATTTCAAATTTGAATCGGCTGAAAAAAAAAAGTTCTGATAATTTTTTTTTCAAATTTCTGGTTTTATTGGAAAAGTTAAACTTTGTCATTTAATAATGGAACACCAACCGATGCGTTTTCGCTTCCCCCAATGGGCTGAAGATTGTTTGGCAGGAGATAAGAAATTTTACAGAAAAATCGTGTTTTCAGATGAAGCCTATTTTCATCTCGGTGGGGGTTCAGAGAACCTATACGTGACTATTGAGAATCCAATGCATCCACAGCGAGTCATTGTTTGGTGTAGATTTTGGGCTGGTCGTCAATGGTGAGCGTTAGCTATAACACCAAGCTCAAAGAATTTTTGAACAGGTATTAACCGGCTCAAGGCCTCTTGCATTTATAATTAAATAGAAGACAAGTTTTTAACAAAATGACAGAGTGACATTGATTTTCGTGGCTGCACATTGCTTTTAGCATGATTTCGGTTCCAAAAATTCAAGAGAATGGCATGGACGACATTTTGTTTCAACAAGACGGTGCTACATGTCACACAGCCAACGCATCCATCGAAATTTTACGCACTGTTTTGGAAAATCAAATAATCAGAAGAAATTGTGATGCCAATTGGTCGCCTCGGAGCTGTGATTTAAGGCCTTTGGATTATTTTCTGTGGGGAGCCATTAAGGATAAATGGTACGCAAAGCATACAGAGACAATGGAAGAGTTGAAACATGAAACCAAAGTTTTCATTGAAAAGATTCGACTCGAAACAATTGAAAATGTACTATAAAAATGGGATGATTGGATGAGAGGTACTGCCAAGACAGTTGTGGTAGTCAGATGAATGATATTGTGTTCCATTATGAAAAGACAAAATAACGGTGATCAATCTAAAGGTATTTTTTCAAAATAAAAAATTCAAATAAAATGTGGAATATTTGTGGTTCTTTCGAAAGGACATTTATGCCATTTATTTTTTGATGATAATTTTCTTTAAATGTTGGCCGCAACTACGCTTCAGGTTGTCCATTCTGGGGGTCCAATTTTGTATGACTTCTTCGAGCATTTCGACCGTTATGGCACTCGTAATGTTGGCCCAAAGAAAAAAGTCTATAGCTGTGATATTACACGATCTAGGCGGCCAACTCACCGGTCCAAAACGTGAAGTTGGATGCTCTTCGTAATGACATCTTAATAGATCCATTGCTTGAGCAACTGTAACGGCAAGTGTCACAGTCCTGTTGATACCAAATATCGTCAAGATAACGGGCTTCAATTTCAAGAGGCAAAAAGTCCGATATCAAGGCGAGGCAGCGAGCTCTATTCACAGTTACGTTAAAAAATCATTTTTGAAAAAATGTGGACCGATTATTCCACCAGCCCATACCTATAAACCGCACCAAACCGCGGTTTTCTCTGGGTATAACACAGTGGAACATTTTTGGGGTTATTGTCTGGGGGGTGAGAAATTCCAAGTCAGGGTGATGGTACTAGGTCAGTATATTAAAACCCTCAAAGGGTTTTGCGTTCGTATGTGCCAGTTATGATATTTTATGACCTTTTACATTTTTTCCTTATCTTGATGTTTTTTCGCTTAGTTTTAAAATGTTGGCAAAAACGTAGTTTGACATAACTCGAGAACGACTAGTTCGATTTTGCTGAAATAAATTGAGAAAAATTAATAATTACATTTTCTTTAATCCATTAATATACTGTTTCTCTACCAAATCAACATTTTTGCAATTAGAAATAAATTTATGAAGAACATTTTGCCAAAAAAAATTTTTTTTAAAACATATAAATCCCAAACGGAAAAACGTGTAGAGTCTTATAACTTTCACGTAAAGTCACATAACCTATAAACAAAATGCGACATAGATCATAGAAATCGATTAACGCGTTCTGCTTTTATTTACAATTAAGTGAAGGTATCCCAGTTTGACAAGAATATTGATATATGTTTTTATTCAAAAAAGTGTCATTTATCGCCTTTTTTTTATAAATTTTCCCCAATAACTCCAGACTTCTGGCCATAAACTACTAAAAAAAATAAAGTAAAAATTTTTATAATATTTTATTTTATTTATTTATTTTTATTTATTTTAATAAATATTGCCTAGACTTTTTCGATGGTGGTTGTTCGGGACTAGTGGCATCGCATTCATCGCTGTCATCAGTTTCTGAACCACACATAATGTCAATGTGTGACTCCACTGCTGGCCCTTCGGCACCTCCTGAAAATTCTTTATCATCAGGATCGGCCATAGAAGATACAATATCTGGGCTAGAAGCTTTTGGCACAGGAATGTGGTCCGAATGAGGCAATGGTGTTGCGGCACTTGCAACACCAACGTAATTATACGATTTTCTTATCCTTTTTGCGGCTCCTTTATTCGCACATGCATAGCAATTCAATGGATTGTGACCTTCGCCAGGATTAGTCCAAGTCATTGGGATACCGAATGGCATAGTTTCACGACGTCTATTTGTCCAATCCATTAGACGGTTGTAGCAGCTTTTACACACCACATTTGGTACCCAATTTTTGTTCAGTATAACTTTTTGGTTGAAGTACATCTCGTATATTTGAACAAAAGCAGTACTGAAATTTCCCCTTTTTTTATGTGTTGAGACATATTGACCACAGCAGTAGCAGAAGCTATTTATATCTGGCTTGCACAGTTCCATATTCTATTCACTTTTAAAAAACTGGAGGGAAAATACTTGTTCTCTTCGCGTTCGTCGGCACTTGTTTAATGACAAAAAACGAACAATGAACACCTATTTATACTACATATTTCATTTTCATATTTTTCAATATTTTACCGACAGGTACTTATGAATTGGCGCAAATTGCAACGTTCTAAAACATGACCACTCATGAATGTTGGTGGAATTCGTGTAAAAAAAAATCATGCAACAGAAAAAACCCAAATAATTACAAAAGTGCCCTTGCTTTTTTCCTGGCACATACGAACGCAAGACCCTTTGAGGGTTTTAATATACTGACCTAGTACCATCACCTTGACTTGGAATTTCTCACCCCCCAGATTGGCTGTTGTACTGTGTAATGGCACCTCTTGAACCTCTTATGGATGCTCTTCAGCCAAAATGCGGCAATTATGTTTATTGACGTTGTCGTTGAGCCAGAAATGTGCCTCATCACTGAACAAAACAATGGTTGAAAACAGTTTCTCACCGAACTCTCATTTCCATTTCCAATTTTAAGACCAATTTTAAGACGTTGTTTCGGTGTAAGTCTTTCCATGATGAAATGGCAAACAATACTAAAAAGAAAAAAAAGTGAAGTTAAACACAACTCAGGCGAAATCTGTGAAAAAAGGCTATGGAAAAAATACCTCAAGATGGCTTACCCTCTCTTTCTTTTAAATAAAACCAGAAATTTGAAAAAATTATCAGTACTATTTTTTCAGCCAAATTTTAATTGAAATTCAAATTTTAATGAAAAATCCCCCACACCGTATTTCAGAATATTAAATAAGCACTAATTTAATTGAGTTATTTTTTGCTAAAGCTTTATAATACAAAGTCCGTTTTTTAAAGGTTAGTTTTCCCACTTTAAAGAGATCAACGGTGGTGGAAATCAACTGTGGAAATGAAACTGCTCTCCAAATCGAACAGTTCAGATAATCATCGAGCGGTGTTGAGGAGAAGCTGGCTCACAGTGATTATTTTCATCTGTTATCCGTTAACACTAAAGAAACCTCAATGCAATTTAGGTACTTTCTTTATTGGAATTATTACAACGGTCGTCTGCGTCGGCTTCTTTATTGTTAGTGCTAAACTTAAAACATTCAATGTTTGTCGCATTTTAAGCATGTGTGTCCCCTTTCTTTAAGAGGACTTAAATAAAGTTTTTGGTTCGCCTCCACCAGTACTTAGCAGTCTTGCCAATTATTTCTCAAGCTGAAAAAATATTGTCCGTCATGTGTGATGGGATTCTTCTATAGAGTTAAATGTTATTTAATAGAAGGACTCACATCTTATTCATATTTCCCTTTTCGTCCAGCATTGCCGCGCATTGGTGGCCCTGCTGTATTTAATTGCTCCACAAGACGTCTCCATAATTTTGTGGAAAATGCTTTTGCTTGCGGCGAATTTAAATGCCACTTTGCCCTATTAGGATTCTCAAACAAAGAACTAATAAGAAGATAAGAACTAACATCAAAACGACTCTGTTTGGTGTGCCGGGTTTTGATTGTTGATGTTCTCTCATGATGTGAATTTTTTTTAAATGTTCTACCAGAACAATTCCAAAAAACTTAAATTTTTCTGCTTTTCGTTAACTCAATATCAAACGAGTAAAAAAATTAAAATTCGAAAGTCGATCTGCATTCCGGTATGAGATGGTTTGCTGTCGATTTAAGTTTTTAAGCGAATGGGGCGAAAAACTCAAATTTTTTTATAAACATCGATATTTATTTACTTCATTTGAACTGAAATCTATCAATATATCACGATTTATTTATAATGTAAGAGCTAATTTAATTCGATTTAAATCGATCGATATTCAGCTTGAGAATGAAACCGAGTGTCGGAAATACTCGTAATTAAGTCGAATTTGAGAAACTTACATCGCATTGAAACAGTGCTACAGATTGTCACGAATCAAATCATTCGAATTGGTTTTTGGATTGACGGGCAGCTAACAACCATACGAACAAAAATTACTAAATTTGAGGGCCCCTGTTCCGTAAAACGTTTCCAAAGAATTTAAGACTTTGGAAGTGTTATTTAAAAGGCCGCTACAATAAAAAAAAACCTTTAAACTTTTCCGAATGATTATGCCACGCGAAATCAAATATAGTCGACATTATTTGACTAAACTATTGATCTTTAGTAAAAAAACACTAAATACGCGCGTTTTGCAATAACTTTTCAAATCAAATAAATCGCTTTAAAGAACATCGTCGTAAATGTTTATGCAATGTCTGTTGGAATAACTACTGACTAAAAGTTGCTCATTGCTACAGAAGATCTTGCAATATCATCCCATCTTAAACGTAAAATTTGAACATGCAATGTTGCATGCACGAAAATAAATGCGTGCAAAGGTTATGTACAGCGTTTTCGTTCAAAAAATTTTTCAACTTGGTAAAAAAAGAGTCCAAAAAATATTTATATAAACAAAAAACGGCGTATTATATGGCTTAGTGCATTTGAATGTGGGATATAAATGAATTTTTTTATATAAAAAATTGTTTATGTTCTTCAAACACACAAACATTATTTTACCTTTGAAATTCATGTATTTTTGATAAGAAAATATTTTTCAGTTTTGACTTTTAAAATAAATGCTGGAAAACCATTTTAAAGAATAGACGGGAAAATGAGTTTTTAATATATGGGAAGTTCGTATAATAATTAATTTTATTTGTTATTATGAATCTTTGTATAAAACGGATGTGTTTGCACAAATTCCACATGAAAATCGGGAATTGAGTTCTAACAGAAGGACGACCTGAAGAAGAAAACTTTTGTAATGTGAATTTTCTTATATAAGAGTAAATATTTATTATTATGCTGTATTTGCAATTGTAACCTTTAGTATTCAATAAAAAAAAAATTTCGTTAATGCATATTAATTTATTGGCGCTCGAAAAGTATGTAATGTGCAAACGCATTTATAAATTAAGCTAATCTGCTTACTTTTTAAATTCAAATGTAAACGAAAGAGTAAGCAGTGTAACTTAAAACACCTTTAAGAACAAGTAGGTTAGATTGTAAGTGACTTCCCTTTGGTATCGAATCAAAGGTATGTTGAGTTCCAAGAAGATTAGCTTACATGTCCCATTTCGATGTATACAATTATGTACGTGAGATGGTTATGCTATAAAAGGTAGACTAATGAGTAAGTTAGCTTGTTTATAGTTTGAAACACGTGGTATATAGAGAGGTAAGCAACCATGCACACAACTTCATATCCAAATCCGAGCTATGGATGGCGGCTATTTTTATGGGAAAATAAAGGGCAAAATAAGCGAAGTCGTAAAAACGTGGAGCTTCAAATTCTTCAATACATAATAGATTATGCATTCGTAAAGTTTCCGACGGGGAAGGTTTAAAACCTGTTTTTAAAACGAAAATTTGAATTAAACTTATTAGTCATCGTAAAATCCTTAGACGATCTAGGCATGTCCGTCCGTGTGTCTGATAGCGGCCAAACAAATCAACCTAGGATGCATTATTTTGCATGATGATGGCTTGTGGGATATCATCATCATGGTACTTAAGGTACCTCGGAAAAAGTAGTTTTTTAAATATTTGCTTCTAAAATTGTATTTTTTTGTAGGAGAACAATGGTTAAAATGGGTACTGTTAGTTCGGACGCACTGGATACCTTAAAAAAGAGCGCAATTTCTGCACGTTTGGGCTCATATGACCCGAAATACTGTCCGAAAGGTCAAAATGACATATGGGTACTCAAATTAAAGTAATTTTTGCAACGAATTTAAATAAAGTATTTTTTTTTAATGGACGTATGGCCCAAAAACGGAAATTTTTCGCGCTTTACTAGCGTAGGGACGCTGGAGGGTATAGTAGGTTCGGCCTAGCTGAACTTTACGACTTATTAAATTGCTTTATATTGTGATTTGCATACCGGATTTTGTTTCGGCAAACCTGGGCACTATTTTTTTGTCAATGGATAGACGTCATGTGGATTGTAATCGCTTCAAATACCACAGTTTTGCATTTTGACTCACCTGTTTATTCCCAGATGGAATTCTTAGCTGAAGATTTCCTTTTTTGTTAAACTAGGTTTCGCTTGTAACTGCTCTAAAACACACCACATCGTCACGATTGTTTTTGTTTACACTCTGGTTTGAGTGGATTTTATATGGACGAAGACGATAATTCGAATTTCGTAAATAAACTTGCCATTCCGTTTTGGTTTAATTTTCTGAAAAATAAAAACAAGAAAATTAACAAACAGCTCTCGAAATAGTTTAGATGAAATTTTAAAAATGAACCAGGAATCTGTCGTTTTAACAATGGCACTCCTGACAAAGGTTGGTGGTCACACCAACTTTACAATATTAAAATACCACATGAAATACAAAATTGATATTGAGACCGGATCGGACTGTAGTACAACGGCTAGGCTAAAAAATCATTGTCCGGGTTTTGTGATTTTCCAGTTACTGAAAAGCAGCCCCTTTGTGTAACCGCGATTCGTTCCTCTAGGTTTTGTGATGTGTCCTATGCAGGTTTCGGGAATAAACAGTGGCTTCTGAATGGAAACTCTTAAAAGAGTGTAATAAATATTTTTAATATCATAATTATGAGCAAATATAAAAAGGACAAGCTTTTTCATTTTATGTCATTTTAAACTTGAATCGGCAGTAAAAAAAAGGACTGATAATTTTTTTTCCAAATTTCTGGTTTTATTGGGAACGCTGAACCTTGTCCTTTTTAATGGAACACCATCCGATGCGTTTTCGCTTCGCCCAATGGGCTAAAGATCGTTTGGCAGGAGATAAAGAATTTAATGAAAAATCGTGCTTAAAGATGAAGCTCATTTTTTATCTCGGTGTCTATGTCAATAAGCAAAACTGTCACATATGGGGTTCAGAGAACCAACACATGGCTTTTAATAAGCCAATGCATCCGCAACGAGTCACTGCTTGGTGTGGATTTTGGGCTGGCGGCATCATTTGGCCATTTTTCTTCTAAAATGAGCAAGTATCCGCCGTTAGCGTCAACGGTGAGCGTTACCGCACCATGCTCAATGAATTTTTGTCTCCAAAAGTACAAGAGAATGACATGGACGACATTTGTTTTAACAAGACGGCCACAGCCAACCATCGAACCACGAATAATCAGCCGAAATTGTGATTTAAGCCCTTTGGATTATTTTATGTGGGGAGCCATTAAGGATAAATGTTACGGATAGCATCCAAAGACAATTGAAGCATTGAAACATGAAATCGAAGAAGAGATTCGACCCGAACCTATTAAAAATGTACTGAAAAATTGGGTTGATCAGATGAGGTACTGCCGAGCCAGTTGTGGTAGCCATATGAATGATATTGTGTTCCATTATTTAATGACAAAGTTCAGACTTGCCAATAAAACCAGAAATTTGAAAAAATTATCAGTATTTTTTACAGCCGATTCAAATTCAAAATGTATAACATACAACAGATCTACAGCATCCATACTAATTCCGATTTCAATCATAATGGTATAATATACTGCGATTTAGAAACAAACAATCTTGAAACGATTTGAGTAATATAGGCTTATTTTTGATTGTCTAGAAGCAAAAGAAAAATATCTTCGCATGTACTGGACATATGGCTTTAAAGTGTCTATTAAGTTTTCTTATAAAGTTAAAAACAAAATTATTTTTGTAGTTCAGCTAAATAATGGTGACGGATCCTACTCGTATGTTCGAAAATCGGACCTATTTTCATAAGTACCAACCACAATGCAATTATCAAAGAAATTCTAATGTGATCTTATTTTTAACAACTGTATAAAATTTAAGCATGTTTAAGTTCCTCAATTAATTTACTCTTAATTCGGAATATATTTTTCTAAGCAAAGACTAACACCGGAATGCCGGTTAATGCCGGTTTTATACTTTTGAAAAAACTCCTCACAGGAGTTTGTTTTACCGGAGTGGCTGCCATGCTTCCACCTGCGCCCCCGCATCGATCTGTCTGCTGAACACTACCTGACAGTCGGCTTTTTCACATCACGGTTTTGAAATAAACCCGAAATGGCGGTTTTTGGAAAACGCCGATTTTTTGGGACACTACTCCTGCTCCAACCTCAGCTTAGTCCTGACAAACGTAAGAGGATTTCGGTTGAAATCAAAAAAATTGATTCCGGTCCTGGCCTATGTAAGAGCTTCTCTATAAAATGAATTAAACGTTATGAGTCGTCTTAAAACTGTAGGAATATGTGCGGTGAAAATTGTATCGTACCATTTCCAGTTTTTTACTCAATGTAATGCTGCGGAAAGTTAGGTTACGTATCGTAAGCATCATATTGTCCAATTTTAGAAATATGCGCTGCAGGCAACTAATGTTTTTCGACAGGCGGCCTCTTCTAAATCGTTTTAGCATTGTGGGAGCATTCCAGCTTGCAAGGTATTAAGCATGGAATGACAAAACTACGATACTCAACATGCTTCGGCTCAAAAAACACTCTTTTTTGCAAACTAAAATCATGTTGTTTCTAAAAGTAATCCCTGCTGATTAGCATACATACGGCGCACAATGTCCGTACTAAGCGTTACTAACCTAGTACATCCGTGCATGCTCTAAACACCCTGCCAAAAAACATGGTGTCCCTGCCAAAAAACATGGACCGTTGTTTTCAATTTTAAAGAGTATCGTTACTTGCTCTTGCTAATAGATTTACCTTAATAAATTTCAGTTTATCATAGCCTTCTGTAAAGAAATTGGAAAAATAATATTTTGACGGCAGTAAATTGTACAAAAACTTGGATGAGAGTACCACGGTAACAACGAGTGTTCAATTGTACCACATTTTCCATCAGTGGTTTACACTAAATTTGTCATTCCGTTTGCCACACCTCGAAATATTTAACAAAAGACCCACCCACACCTCGAAATATTTAACAAAAGCAAACTATACTACGAGTATTGGCTCTCGAAATTCTAAGACGATCCAGCCATGCCCTTCCGTCCGTGCGTATGTTGATTAAAGGGTGGCAATCAATCGAAATTGGCTTAGACTTGCATGTTTGAGACCTGTAGTCTTTTCGGACCAGAGAGAAATACCTTTATTTTAGGGACTCTGAAAAAACTGCACTTTTTGAGTATTTGTCAACGAACCATGGCTTATCTATGGATCGTTAGTGGAGACGCACTAAGACATCCACCAAGGTTTTTGGGACCATGGGCTCTTTTGCCCACAAAACGGTTTCTGTGGCCCTAACAAACATTTTCTAATAAATGTATTTGCAAGATTAGCTTAAAATTCGAACTCTTGTATTCTTGACGTCTAGTAAAAATACTTTTTAATTAAAACAAGCTACTAGTTGTGACTGTGGGTATCCAAATTAAAGCAAATTTCACTAGGAATTTAAGTATGAATTTATTGCTTTTGATATTAGGATCCGTAGCGCCCAAAAATTCCAATTATTCATAAGAGCCACAAACATCTTTATTGTTTTGGCAAATCCAATGCGGTGTTTACTTGCCGGACTTAATGCCTTTTTTACTTGTTAGTGCAATATTAATATTAGAAACTTGAAAGATGCTATTTTTTTTAATTATTAAAATCGCAAAGAAATGATAAACTATTGTATAAGTAAACAGCTCGTTCGAAACACCATCGATTAAATTACAAAGTGATTAAAGTTCTAAAGATGTGGAAGTTTCAAAAGGAACTCATATTTCCAAGTTGCCGCACAATATTTCTAGCCCCACATTTTAACTAAGATTTGCTGAAACATGCCAAAGTTACATTTTAAAATAATTCAAAGTAAGTGGAGAAGTAGATATTTTTGTTACTGGCTGATATGTAGTTTAGTTATTGTGATGTGACTCCAATTACGTTTTTACGAGATTTAAGCAACGTTCAGATTGAAACTACAAAACGTCAGTTTTTGTTAAAAAGTTTTCAAGGTGTTGCTGATTTTCTAAAAATCGAATACAGTTACAGCGTCAAAAATGATCAATATTAACATTAGTGACTAAATTGAGGAGTGCTGAAAACTTTTACAAATACAGATCGTAAAGCGGTCAAAAAAACACAAATCCACACTTAGCCATAAATTACTTTTGGTAAAAGTGTTTTTTCTTTATTAATTTATGGAAAGGTCGACATTGTGAAAAATTAGCAAAGTATTCGTGAACGAGCCGTTGGCCAACCGTTAAAACTCAGTACATTGCCAGTGCTTTTACAGCATAAGAAATTCCTTCGTACATGCACCACCGGCACCCACCCAGTACTTTTAAAGTGAACTTTTTTGAAGCGTTCGCAATTTCTCGCCGCCCAGGCAGAAAAAACACACAATTTTGCTTTCCCATAAATGGCGGTGCAGTAAAAGGTCCAAATTCAAAAAATAAAGTATTAGACAAGATGCTTTTTCATTTCCTCATTGACACCTAATTCGAAGTCCATTGGGGCCTATTAAAGCTAAATTACAATATGCATCAACATGTTAAATAGAACATTATAAACTACTAGAAAAAATTCAGTAAAAAAAAACTATATGAATTAAAATAATCCTTAATTTTCCTAATAAAAGAGAAAAATTACCTGATGAAAGCATATAAGTGATAATCAAGAAACCACGGAGAAACAAATAAAGAAAAGCATTACTCTGCACTTGAACGAAAATAAAAGACAAATTAAACGTTTTTAAACTGTTTGGCAAAATGTTAAATAGTCGGGCTACACGAAAATTTTCAAATCGTTGTGATTTCGCCCCTTGCATTTTCGGACATGGTCGTAGACGGACATATTTTCATGAAATGAGCCAAGGAATACGCTGGTGAAATTTGTCCAGACGTGAATGAAATACCCTGTATTCTGACGGTCATTTAAAGTCCAATTCCTTTTTTGTTAATTCTGTGTGTTGATTATGTTGATTAGATTTTTAATTTTATACTACAATAGTCAAAAGTTGTTGCTATTTATTTGAGTTTACACAATGTCTCATTATAGGGATCTCTAACATAATTATTAAATTTTAGTAGCATTTTACAAGAATTTTTTGTTTTGTTTCAAATATTTAGCTGATTGGTCCGTAACATTTTTCCTCCAGGATGTTGCTATTCTATTTATGTACTTCATTCGAAGATATACTTCTGAAATTTCGAGATAACTAAAGAGATAATTGAAAGTTCTTTTGTTCGTTCTAAATTAGAGTACGCTTCTATTATTTGGAATCCGTATATTGCGGTCCATGTAAATCGCATAAAAATAGTTCAAAAATCTTTTTTGGGTTTTGCTTTAAGTTCTTTGAATGTTATTTAACCATACCCTCTTATCATAGCAGATGTTTATTTCTTTCCTTAAAATCTCTGAAATCTAGGAGAGATACTGGATCTAGAATGTTTTAACAGCAATTAATTTGGGAAATGTGGATTGTTCTAAATTATTGTCACTTATTCGGTTAAATGCCCCACCTAGAATATTAAGATACTACGTTCCCCTTGCCATTGAAACGCATTTTTTTAAATTATGTTGTCAATGAACCCTTGCACAATTCTATTAAGCTTTTAAATACAATTTGTGAAAATGTATATTTTAGTCTTCTTAGTTGTTTGTTTAAAAATTTGTTAATTAATTGTAATAAGTAGCATTTTTATTGTAGCTGGTCTGTAAGGAATTTATCTTTATACACGTAATATATGAAATGATTAATGCAAATACAATTTTTAGATATTTCAAAAAAAGTAAAAAAGGATATATAAATATTTTATAAATTGAATTAAACAAAAATCCATTTGTATTTTAGTTTTAATTTATTAAGCATTAATAACGAAAATACATAACGCCCAGACATTGAACTAAGAAGTCCGCCAACATCACCCGTGACATCTAACGATATTCGTCATGTCTCTAATTGTTCATAGTGTATGGTCTTTCTAAATTTAGAGTTGTATCTTATTTAATTTCATTTACAAATATAATTATATAAAACATAATATAAAATTTTCGTAACGAATATTGTCGAATGTTGAATGTTTAAATAATGTTAACTGGGTGCAACATAAACACTACAAAGATCAAATAATAGAATTTAAATAAAGACTGCATAATTATCCATTGTGAATTTAAATGGTTAATTTAGAGTTGTGTCTTATTTAATTTACATAATTTATTTACAAATACTTCCTATCCGAAGTTGACATGTTTAAATAACGTTTTGTCTCCGTATATTTACAACTGGGTGCATCAAAAACACCACAAAGAGAAATTAAAAATCGATTTTGTCGCGTTGAATTTAAAAGAGGTTGAGTAATGCTGCGGAAAGTTAGGTTACGTTTCGTAAGCATCATATTGTCCAATTTTAGAAATATGCGCTGCAGGCAACTAATGTTTTTCGACAGGCGGCCTCTTCTAAATCGTTTTAGCATTGTGGGAGCATTCCAGCTTGCAAGGTATTAAGCATGGAATGACAAAACTACGATACTCAACATGCTTCGGCTCAAAAAACACTCTTTTTTGCAAACTAAAATCATGTTGTTTCTAAAAGTAATCCCTGCTGATTAGCATACATACGGCGCACAATGTCCGTACTAAGCGTTACTAACCTAGTACATCCGTGCATGCTCTAAACACCCACTATCGCCAGAAATCCTTGCTTACAAGCATTGAGCAACGAAAGAAAAGGATTTGCAGCCTGCCGAGTGTCGAGCTGGATTTAAAATAACAACAGAGACTAAAAAACAACATACGTACCTTTTTGAGGCATGCTATGCCAGAACCGTGTGTACATTTCCAAATTTCGGTTGTATATTCCAAAGCTTGGCTGGCTCAGCGTCTTAATGAGCTAGATTCCCGGAAATGAACACTAACAACAACGGGCAGCCGTGTGCTGTTACATTCAAACACTGAAAGAGACCATAAAAATTGAAATTTTCCCTTTCTGTCAAAACAATTGCAACAATGGACTAGCAAGCAAACCTTGGGTGTTGAAATCGCGTTGAGCAAATGACAATGAATAACATCATAAATTTCTCTAAAACAGAGGTTGTGTCGTGTAGTCCTGCAGCTACTAAATTACGAACCAATCTGAGACGTACTTAGACAAACATGCCAGGCCATGCTAAGGGCAAAAGATTTTAGCTTCCTCGTTTACAACATTTACTTTGCTCGCTGGCAGTTGAGCTGGGATTTGGCAGAACCCAAAGCCTTGGAATAACCCACAACCTTTTCTGTTTTCAACGGAACAAAGGCGAAAAATGCTGCGAAGAGATTTCTTTATGGCCGTTTTATGACTTGGATTAAGTAAATCTTTTGTATTAGGCCGTATAACGGTGGAAGCGAGGTTGGCGATAGGCACCGAGGGTCGGCGGTGGCAACAACAACAAACACGGCAGCAGCAGGATAAGCATAAGCAGGAAAACATCCTTCGATGCGAAATGCAACAGGCGACAAATTCAAATTTCACAGGTATGCGAACATAGCGAACAAAACGTACAGAACTGCAGTTGGTTAGCGTTACCTAAACTTAAAACGCATACAATCCTGCGCTGTGTGCAGGGTTAGGAAAACATACATCTTTGGCACATGCCAAAAAAACACACGTAAAGTAGGTATTCCATATATTTAGCATAAAATTGGGAAAAATTTAAGATTTTTTTCTAAGTGTATAAAGCAATAGAAGTGATGCGATCTGTCAGGAAATATCGATGAATTTCAAACACAAAACGCATGGAAGAAGCAAGAGTGAATCAACATAAATGTTGACATTCTGCCAAAAGTCTAGGCCTTACTAGCTAAAATGAACACTGGATAAGTATGCAGTTTTTCTTATCGAAATTAAATCGTAATGGGTTTACCAAAGCGACAAAGTTATTTTTTTAAGGATGTTATAAATATAGGGAGAAAAACATTATTATTTAATTATTAAAACATTCTCGATGACAAACGTTACAAAACTTATATATTATGTTAACTTCGGAAAGAAAATATTGCATGTAATTTATAAGTATGTTAATTAAATAGGATACAATTCTAAATTTAGAATTTAAATTGACACAGGATAATTGCGGTCTTATTATCGAGGCTTAATCTAAATGGGTTTAACTTACTCAACATCTTTGTTGAGTTGATTTTTATTTTATCTTTGTGGTGTTTTTGATAAATATATGGAGATAAAACATTATTTAAACATTCCCAATGACAAACGTTACAAAATTTGTATATTATGTTAACTTCAAACAGGAAATATTGCAAATAAATTAAATAGGATACAAGTCTAAATTTTGAATTTAAATTAACACTGGATATTTATACGGTCTTAATATCGAGGCTAAATCTAAATGGGTTTAATATACTCAACATCTTTTAAATTTAATGCGACAAAGTTGATTTTTATTTTATATTTCTGGCGTTTTAAATAAACCCAGTTATAAACATAGGGGAACAAATTATTTAAACATCTCTATGACAAATGTTACGAAATATTTATATTATGTTTACTTCGGACAGGAAGTATTACAAGTAAATTAAATAGGATACAATTCTAAATTTAGAATTTAAATAAATACTAGATAATTATGCCATTATCCGGACAAGAAGTATTACAAGTAAATTAAATAGGATACAATTCTAAATTTAGAATTTAAATAAATACTGGATAATTATGCCATTATCCCATTTAGGCTAAAACTAAATATAAAAAAGTCTAAATGAGTTAACCTTACTCAACATCTTTGTTGAGTTGATTTTTATTTTGTCTTTGTGATGTTTTTGATACATCCAGTTATAAATATATGGAGAAAGAACATTATATAAACATCCTCGAAGAAACATGTTACGAAATTTTCTATGTATTATGTATGTTTATTTATTACGTTATTTTTCTATGTATTATGTTAACTTCAGAAAGAAAATATTGCAAGTAAAATATGAAGATTGAATAAGATACAACTGTTAGAATTTAAACTAACACTGAAATGAAATATTATTATCAAGGCTAAATCTAAATGGATTTACCGTACTCAACCTCTTTTAAATTCAACGCGACAAAATCGATTTTTAATTTCTCTTTGTGGTGTTTTTGATGCACCCAGTTGTAAATATACGGAGACAAAACGTTATTTAAACATGTCAACTTCGGATAGGAAGTATTTGTAAATAAATTATGTAAATTAAATAAGACACAACTCTAAATTAACCATTTAAATTCACAATGGATAATTATGCAGTCTTTATTTAAATTCTATTATTTGATCTTTGTAGTGTTTATGTTGCACCCAGTTAACATTATTTAAAATTCAACATTCGACAATATTCGTTACGAAAATTTTATATTATGTTTTATATAATTATATTTGTAAATGAAATTAAATAAGATACAACTCTAAATTTAGAAAGACCATACACTATGAACAATTAGAGACATGACGAATATCGTTAGATGTCACGGGTGATGTTGGCGGACTTCTTAGTTCAATGTCTGGGCGTTATGTATTTTCGTTATTAATGCTTAATAAATTAAAACTAAAATACAAATGGATTTTTGTTTAATTCAATTTATAAAATATTTATATATCCTTTTTTACTTTTTTTGAAATATCTAAAAATTGTATTTGCATTAATCATTTCATATATTACGTGTATAAAGATAAATTCCTTACAGACCAGCTACAATAAAAATGCTACTTATTACAATTAATTAACAAATTTTTAAACAAACAACTAAGAAGACTAAAATATACATTTTCACAAATTGTATTTAAAAGCTTAATAGAATTGTGCAAGGGTTCATTGACAACATAATTTAAAAAAATGCGTTTCAATGGCAAGGGGAACGTAGTATCTTAATATTCTAGGTGGGGCATTTAACCGAATAAGTGACAATAATTTAGAACAATCCACATTTCCCAAATTAATTGCTGTTAAAACATTCTAGATCCAGTATCTCTCCTAGATTTCAGAGATTTTAAGGAAAGAAATAAACATCTGCTATGATAAGAGGGTATGGTTAAATAACATTCAAAGAACTTAAAGCAAAACCCAAAAAAGATTTTTGAACTATTTTTATGCGATTTACATGGACCGCAATATACGGATTCCAAATAATAGAAGCGTACTCTAATTTAGAACGAACAAAAGAACTTTCAATTATCTCTTTAGTTATCTCGAAATTTCAGAAGTATATCTTCGAATGAAGTACATAAATAGAATAGCAACATCCTGGAGGAAAAATGTTACGGACCAATCAGCTAAATATTTGAAACAAAACAAAAAATTCTTGTAAAATGCTACTAAAATTTAATAATTATGTTAGAGATCCCTATAATGAGACATTGTGTAAACTCAAATAAATAGCAACAACTTTTGACTATTGTAGTATAAAATTAAAAATCTAATCAACATAATCAACACACAGAATTAACAAAAAAGGAATTGGACTTTAAATGACCGTCAGAATACAGGGTATTTCATTCACGTCTGGACAAATTTCACCAGCGTATTCCTTGGCTCATTTCATGAAAATATGTCCGTCTACGACCATGTCCGAAAATGCAAGGGGCGAAATCACAACGATTTGAAAATTTTCGTGTAGCCCGACTATTTAACATTTTGCCAAACAGTTTAAAAACGTTTAATTTGTCTTTTATTTTCGTTCAAGTGCAGAGTAATGCTTTTCTTTATTTGTTTCTCCGTGGTTTCTTGATTATCACTTATATGCTTTCATCAGGTAATTTTTCTCTTTTATTAGGAAAATTAAGGATTATTTTAATTCATATAGTTTTTTTTTACTGAATTTTTTCTAGTAGTTTATAATGTTCTATTTAACATGTTGATGCATATTGTAATTTAGCTTTAATAGGCCCCAATGGACTTCGAATTAGGTGTCAATGAGGAAATGAAAAAGCATCTTGTCTAATACTTTATTTTTTGAATTTGGACCTTTTACTGCACCGCCATTTATGGGAAAGCAAAATTGTGTGTTTTTTCTGCCTGGGCGGCGAGAAATTGCGAACGCTTCAAAAAAGTTCACTTTAAAAGTACTGGGTGGGTGCCGGTGGTGCATGTACGAAGGAATTTCTTATGCTGTAAAAGCACTGGCAATGTACTGAGTTTTAACGGTTGGCCAACGGCTCGTTCACGAATACTTTGCTAATTTTTCACAATGTCGACCTTTCCATAAATTAATAAAGAAAAAACACTTTTACCAAAAGTAATTTATGGCTAAGTGTGGATTTGTGTTTTTTTGACCGCTTTACGATCTGTATTTGTAAAAGTTTTCAGCACTCCTCAATTTAGTCACTAATGTTAATATTGATCATTTTTGACGCTGTAACTGTATTCGATTTTTAGAAAATCAGCAACACCTTGAAAACTTTTTAACAAAAACTGACGTTTTGTAGTTTCAATCTGAACGTTGCTTAAATCTCGTAAAAACGTAATTGGAGTCACATCACAATAACTAAACTACATATCAGCCAGTAACAAAAATATCTACTTCTCCACTTACTTTGAATTATTTTAAAATGTAACTTTGGCATGTTTCAGCAAATCTTAGTTAAAATGTGGGGCTAGAAATATTGTGCGGCAACTTGGAAATATGAGTTCCTTTTGAAACTTCCACATCTTTAGAACTTTAATCACTTTGTAATTTAATCGATGGTGTTTCGAACGAGCTGTTTACTTATACAATAGTTTATCATTTCTTTGCGATTTTAATAATTAAAAAAAATAGCATCTTTCAAGTTTCTAATATTAATATTGCACTAACAAGTAAAAAAGGCATTAAGTCCGGCAAGTAAACACCGCATTGGATTTGCCAAAACAATAAAGATGTTTGTGGCTCTTATGAATAATTGGAATTTTTGGGCGCTACGGATCCTAATATCAAAAGCAATAAATTCATACTTAAATTCCTAGTGAAATTTGCTTTAATTTGGATACCCACAGTCACAACTAGTAGCTTGTTTTAATTAAAAAGTATTTTTACTAGACGTCAAGAATACAAGAGTTCGAATTTTAAGCTAATCTTGCAAATACATTTATTAGAAAATGTTTGTTAGGGCCACAGAAACCGTTTTGTGGGCAAAAGAGCCCATGGTCCCAAAAACCTTGGTGGATGTCTTAGTGCGTCTCCACTAACGATCCATAGATAAGCCATGGTTCGTTGACAAATACTCAAAAAGTGCAGTTTTTTCAGAGTCCCTAAAATAAAGGTATTTCTCTCTGGTCCGAAAAGACTACAGGTCTCAAACATGCAAGTCTAAGCCAATTTCGATTGATTGCCACCCTTTAATCAACATACGCACGGACGGAAGGGCATGGCTGGATCGTCTTAGAATTTCGAGAGCCAATACTCGTAGTATATGAGGGAATATGAAGTTTACATTAGTTTCCTTCAATTATTTAAGTGATTTCAGATATTTATCGTTAGCATCGTGGTACAATAAACAAGGTATAGTCATTTGCAACAAAAATAGTCAAAGTCACTTAAAAGAGAATGCCAAAAATAGAATTTTGTGAATGTTTGATGATAATTGTAAATATTGGATAAAGAATTTTTCCTTTACAAACTTTAACAAATGCCATTGTCAAATTTCAAATTGACAATTTAAATTACTACGAGAAAAAATTTAACATCAGCTGTTAGCACAACTCTACCTTTATTATTGTCCCATGGGTACCATATTCTCCAGTCGTTCACGACCAACTGACAAGAGAACTTATTAGTATTACGTTCAATCACGTTATCAGAACACAATAGCTTAACCCTTATCAAATAAGTGTATTCCAAACGATATAATTAGACATATTCCTTGGTAGAGAATACATAAGATTCCGCCTTTCTCCTGAAAGTTATCAAATAAAAGCTAATGCGCTACAATGATGGTTAGATTTCGGTTCAAAAATTGCAAACTTTTCTAAATAATGACAACAGATACATTTTGGATTTAAAAGTTACATTTTAGAGATTCGAATTCAATCACTTGTACTAAGTTTGTCGAAATCGACAAAAAAGGTTCCAGCGGAATATCTTTTAGTATTTGCATATTCTTATGGTCCTATGTATCACAATGGAACGACGGGAATAAATATATCGGCATATCCTGATAGAAATATTCCCCACTTAAATTGTACATAAACTTGTAAGTCCTTTTTTAATAGGAATCCATTTAACAAAAGGATAGTTCACTCGTTTACCGAGCAAAATCTGATTCCCGCAGGATTGCCTTTAGTCCCATCTATTGAAGTAAAAAAAAAGTGTTCCGGCAATATTCAATCTAACCATTTATTAATGCTAGATTAAGCCAGAAAAAAGAAAAAATTGGCCACACTGTCTATGGTATTTCTCAAGAAGGTGCTGAATCCTCTCGCGATTATCAGACTAGCAAAACTTTTTCTTTTCAAAGTAAATCTGCGGAATTAGTTTTGCAAATTAAAATATGTATTTTAATGGGATGTTTTCCCACGAGTATAAGTTAAGTGACCTAACTCTCTATATCAGAGTGTTAGCTCGTATTTTATTAGGTTGTCTCGATGCTTCTACAGATCGCCCAAAGCTTACATGGAAAATTCGTTCATCAGCTGTGCTGGCGATGTATTCGATTCCCGAATAGTCAAAACGCAGATGTGTTTCCACTCACTTACGATATAAGCAGACGAAAATGATATGTCCCTAAAAATTAATTGATCTTTCTTTCTCTAAACGACATAATATAAGAGAAATCTCCTGAGTAAAAGTCTCATAAAGAATAGAGTTTAAATAAAAGTTTTAAATATAGATTCCTGGTGATTCTCGTTATAATTGGCTTATCTTGTTGTTCCATTTTAGTTTAAATTAAGTCTGTCGAGCTTAAAGATTCATTTTGGTACAATTACGTTAGTTTTGGTACAAATAAGTGTCCATTTTGGTACAATTAAATGTTTTGTGAATTCCATGACTGGTATACACTGCACCTTAGGAAAGAAAAAAAGTTGGCTAATTTATGAAATCGACAGAAAGTCTGTTTCAAAAGATATGATATACATTTTGAATTGCGAATTGTCAAATGGAGTGGTATTTTTGCATTTATAGTTTGTAGTTGCTTTAGAAACAAACAATTATATTTATGTTTTATTCATACCCTTTTCTTGGGGTCGGTGGTAATCATTTAAAACTAAATACTCGGCTTATTTTTGAAAGTGTACAGAAAACTAATTTCGAACAATTGACATTAGAATAACCGGATTCGCTTTACATGGTTCTTATAGCGACCTAATTTACATGATGTTTGTTTTAATTAAATATTTTTTTCCTGTTTTTCACAACTCTAATTTTAATTGAAATTATTTTGGTCTTCAGTATGTCTCCTTTGAGAACATGTAATTTTAAAAATATTCAAATACATACAAATTTCGTAAGAGCAATATTAAAGGGACACAAAAGTGCGTTTGACAGGTAAGCGTTTACGCATGCGCAGTTTAGCAGCAAATCCATTTATGATCACCCACTCACTCCAGCCACTCTGCCTTAGTACACCCGAACTACTAGTCAAAGGTAATTAGGATAGCATTTCGTGGAAATACAACGAGTTTAGTACAATGTACCTGCAGGTAGAACGTATGTATCCCTTAATCGCAGTGCCAATGTGTGTCCTCCTTTAAGCGCTAGTCGAGATTTACTATAAATACTGAGTCAGGACTAGCTGAAGATATCAGTTAGCCTGTGTCCGTTCTCCAGTCAACAACAGCAGCTATTTCAGATTTCGTTCTGTTTCTAAAAATATTAAAAATAATAATTAACAATAGTTTAAAAAAGAAATCATTATACGACAAACTTGGTTCAGTATTTGATGTCCTTTAAATCCTGTTTCCTTTACATCACTGGGTAAAGTTTGTCTTATAATAACCGCAACTGCATCATAACAAAAGTAATATCCTTTTAAGTGTTTAAGTGATGCAGAAAAAAACAAAATCGTGTTTCAAATCTTATCTCTATTGGGATGCAATTTGTTCAGTTTGTTGTTCTTATTTAACTTCTTTCAAGTCTCACATTGTTCAACACTGGGCAAAGTGTGTCTCAACATGATACAGATCCTTCAGCCCTAAAAGAGTGAACAAATAACGAGTGAGTGGTGAATTGAGTACCTTCCCTGGAAAGACCAACATTTTAAAATTAAATGGCGATTGTCGGTATAGTCGCTTTTTTACTCTCAAGTGACTAGACCGAACACTCGTGCTATAATTTTAGAAAAATCATCAAAGATCAAAGGAAAAGTTCAAAAATAAAAAGTGCCAGTGTGATAAAGTGAACATTAAATAAAAGCAAAAAAACAATTAGCTTCGATGGTAGTTTACGCTTTAATGATGATTAAAGAAATCATAAAGCTAGACAACCATTGAAATTCGTTGTTCTCAAACATCAACAATTAAAATATAAAAAAAATATTATAAAAGGTGTACAAACTAAATCATTATTAGAATTTTTGAATAAGTGCCAACAGTTTTCCGTTCAAGTGCTCCCAACTGATGATCATTTCAATCAAAGGAACGTTCGTTGTGATATGACATTTTGTCTGTTTACCATATCACAGTTATGTTCCTTTAGTTTTATAGTATCACAATAGCAGCACTACTAGTTCTAGTACCCTTACGAATTCCATTTAAGCCAAGTCTTATATAGAATAGCAGCCCATTTGGAAAATGATTATTTCAATCAAAGGAACGATCGTTGTGATATGATTTATTCAGTTGACATATCACAGTGATTTTCCTTTATATTGCAATTGTTCTACACAATCCTGGTGGGTGATAAAGTGTGCCAGTAATCTAGTGAATTTTAGAATTTCTAAGCCATAACATATACAAACATTTCAAGTTTAGGGAATGGTGCCTGTGATGTATGTCCTCTTGAAATTAACTATATCACAGTGGCTGTTCTTTTTACTTTTAATGTTCAAACCTCACTCTCCCTCTGTCTCTCCCAGTGGACAGACGGACAAAGGACATTTTGTGACAATGGTGGACCAAGTGTTATACATACATGTGCATTCCAGTTTCAAGCTTGTGTTAGTTGGTTGTCTCCTTTCTGTTGTGCCTTAATTAAAGAGAACTCCTGCTTGTGATGTACTCCAGTTCTTAGTAATATATCACAGTGGCTGTTCTTTTTCATTTCACAGCGCCATCATCGTCCTGGTTTTGACATTTAAGCTTTGAAGTTTTTCGTTGTGTTCCTCGTGATTTTTAACACTACCGTGTCTCCTGTGCTGGTTGTTGCCGTTGTTCAAATCGACGAGAACAGTGGCAGTGATGTATTCCATTCAAACATTTATATCACAGTGGCTGTTCTTTTTGGGTTTAACAAGTTTCTGCTAAAACTTTTTTTGTTTGATTAAATGTGTGTGTGGTTGCTGCACTCCATCCTCCAACTTGTTGTGATGTATGTCGTCCCGAGATTGTTGGAGTCATAGGAGCCTTTGAACATATCTACTGGTACAATCACACTTTTGCTGCTTCTTGTTGCTCGCCAAGTAAATAAACTGCTCAGTGTAAACATTGTTTTAATAAAAATTCTTGCTTGTAACAACAAATTGTTGCATGTTTTCTTCTGTGTGTGACTGAAAGAAAAAGAAAACAAAAAACTTTGTGTTAATGTAAGTTCTTGTTTGTTCTTCGTTTTGTGCAATTTTATCTTAGATTGTGGCAGGAGCGTATTCCATGTAGTTTAAAAAAAATAGAAATGAAGCATTTGGCTTTAAGAAAATAATTTCCCAATCTTATCATTTCTCAAAAAAGGAAGAAGATTTCATTATCCCAAGTTTATTAAATCAAAAAGAGCTTAAAATATGTTGACATACAATTCGTACATTATATTTGTTATTAAAATATCAAAATTGTATTATATCTGACTTAAGCGGCTTCGCTGCCGACAATTTACTCAGATTAGCCCCCATGTTCTTTAAAACCTACAAAAGAATTAAAGAATATTTTTATAAAGAAAATTTGAATTTTAAACCTTCCGTAAATGTTAATGAATATGTCCCTAATTCTGTCGTAAAGTCGAAGGATTCAAATCCACTTTAAAAAAAATGTTTTACTAAAGCAAATCAAGCTTGGTGTTGAGATGTCCTAATTTAATCAGAACAAAAAAAACGCTACTGACAAAAAAGATTAAAAAGGATTTGAACAGGGATTAACCGACGATTTGGTTAAAACAAATAGGAGCAACATAAACGAATAATAATTTAAAAAAGTCCCATTTTGTTTTTTTTTATTCAAAAAAATCTTCAAGTAAACCAAAGATCTATCTATTCAGAATAAAAACATAAAAAAATAATTTTTTTAAACAAATTTTGTAAACAAATTTTGGTAGATTTATTTAAATGGGTTATTTATTAAAACTGGTTTTTGCCAACGTTTTAAAGATGGCGCCTTAGTCACATCATTCGCCTAGTGTATTAAAAATATTTACTTAAAATTTCGCGATATTTTTAAATAATTTTTCTTTTAGTTTTATATTTTGATTAAAAAAAATTTTGTAAAAATGTCTATCAGACAAAGGCAGTATGCAATATATTATTTAAACATTTTTTGTTTATTTTTTTTTTTTAAATTAAGCAAAATTTTTTTTGTGATGGTAAGAAATCAAACTATTTTTGCAATAGATTTAAAAGTATTTTTTTAATTGCAAACACATTTTTAATAACTTAATTAAAAAATAGTGGTTTAAGCCCGATGGAAATTGAAATTGTAAAGGGCAATGAAAAACAAAAATTAATTTTAATCAAATGATTAATACATTACCACTTAAAAATAATTTCGGGCACATGGATGATTATGTGCGACATAAAAATCACAAACACGTCATGATTTGGCAGAGTGCACTGATCATAAATGTCAAAAAGCAAGCGCTGACTATTTCTTAAGCTCTATCTTAAGCCTAGTACCGAGTTCAAAAAAGGAGAAATGTTTAGTAACAATCATTTATATAATTGCGGAAACCAAAATAGCGATTTCATTGGAAATTATAAAAAATGTTGCGTTAGAAAACTTTTGATTTTTGTTTTTCTTCGACCTATTTATTATATGTCTAAAAAAAACTCTTTTTTCAAGCTCGAAGTCACAGTGTTTAATGTTATAATTTTATTTCCAATATATCGAAATTTCCTAGAATTACATCTTCAGGGGTTCTACGAAGTATAACGAATAACAAAAAAACACAATACAAAGAAATTTATATGAACATGTTTGAGAAATTGCATGCAAATTGCGAAATATTGGAAATAAAATTATAATATTAAACAACGAGACCTCGCGCTTGCAAATTTACATTCTAAAATCTTCCATATGATTTAAATTGTAAGTATGTACATTCTTCCGCCAAGAAATCCATTCTAGACGTTGACATTTCGTTAAACGAACTCAATACAAATTTGGAAATACTTTTCCGCCGTAAGTTTGCATTATTTTTCTTTTATTTATATTTGATAATTGACCACCAGAAAAGAAGAGCTCATTACTTGGCTTACACCCTTCATTAATAAGATAATTGATTAATTTATATTAAATAATATTCCCTTTGCTTTAAGATTGTGAGTTTACTTAGACCAGATCATCTTAGATTTTTCCGATGATCTAGAATATTTCTAATAAAAAGGGTCTCCAATCAATATTACGATATTGTTGCAAACGAAATGGCACAGTCATTATATAAACTCCATCCTATGATAGTATAAAAAGGCGAGTAGCATATTGGGTCAAAATTGACAAAACGTTAATAATCGTAAATTTGTCATAATCCCCTAACGTTAAAAATGTTGTGCAAACCAATTCCAGTTAAAATATTTTGAAATAATATAAACCTAGGTGGTCCTCTCTTTGGTTTCCTCCACGATATTTATGCAGTGAAATTAGCCAGTTCGTGCTAGGTTAACAAACAACAATTTTTTCTGTCGCTAATCTCTGATTGCTAGCATTATAACCAAGAAATTTTGGCATTTATAGATTTTTTTGATGATACATTGGGTTGCTTTACCGCCTGGTTTTGAACTCGAACATCTCGTTCGTTTCGTCCATTTGGGTTTTATAACACGAATTAAACTTCAAAATTCAAATTAATTTATTGCAAAGAAATTTTGAATAAATTTGTGTTTTTATAAACCCTAAACAATTTTTTTCTGTCTACTGACAGTTTGTTTCGTCTCAGTCGTATTTATTTTATAAAAGCACTTAGACCCCGGCAGAAAAAATGTCATAGCTTTATTCTTTACTTGCTTTCTTGTCATAAAAATCATCTTAAATTCCCACAACACACATGAAGAGCTTTCATTAAGCCACTGAACACAACTTTTTTATTTATTCTCCACTTTCATTTTGTCTAAAAGTTGCAATTTATATTGTTTTTTATTTTACTTTTCTTTTTACGATTATCATTCGGAATTATGGTACAATTAAGAAGGTTGTGTTATGTTACCAGCTGATTTCCAATTGTCCCCGTAGTTCTTAAAATTGTCAAATTTAGCATAGACAATTGTTAAAGTTTATTAAAATCTACTATAATATAAAAATATAGCTTTACACTCTTCAAGAATTGTCTTTGTCAAATTTCTGCTTTCAAAGTTTTTTATTTCTACGAGAAAAAAACTGTAAATCAGCTGATGGGATAACTCTACCTTCTTTATTGTACCATGGGCTATACCATGTTTAATGTTACACGTTTAGAATATTACATTTATTTTCATAATATAAACAAAAGAATCTGGTCTGAATTGTCAAAGCCGAAGAAATTACCAAAAATTTTAGAGTTTGACTATTTTTTGCTTTACTTTGCTTCTTTAACCCTAAAACGGTAAACATAGCCCTTGAGGTGTTAAGTAGTGCTCAGACCGAAGCGACACGACAAAACGAAACGAAACCGCTGTGACAGTTGTGCCCTCCACGCGAAAGCCGCTAGTACATTCATACCAAATATTTCCTGTAGCTGTCATTCTTCGGCACAAATAATGGAAATAATTGGAAATAAATATTTTCCATCTAATAAAAGGAATTAAAAAACGGGAATTTGAAAATGTTTTATTTATTTTTTTGACAAAACAAGGCAAATGGGCCGGCAGCACTGTTTTTTGTCACAGCACAGGCGATGCAAATTTTTTGTCGTGTCGCTTTGGTATGATGGTGTGAAAATACTTGTATATGTTGACTTTAAGCTGCGTTTAGTCTTGTCGTGTCGGTCTGAACCCTACTTTATGACAAAGCAAGTATATGTATGTACTTCCATATGAACCCAACCAAAGAAATATGCCCAAGCTTTCCATCCCTTTGGGCCTTAATTATTTCTTGGTAGTGTCGGTTTTTAAAGGCAATGTTCAGGAAAATGACTAAGTAAGCCATCTAAAGAAACTTTTAATAATTTAAGCCTTATTCTCCATATTATTGGAAAAGGTGCACTCTATTTTATTTTCAAAGAAGGCCGCCTTCGTTTCGTTTTAAATCCTCCACCCCTAGTTTAAAAGCCTACAACCATGGATATATCGCAAATGCAGATCTTGGCGTTGCAAAATGTAAGACAAAGAACATGAAATACCAAGAGTGGTAATTTCTTTCACGCACTGTAAACATTTCAAAGACTTCTTTCGCAAGCTGGGTTACCTTACCGGGTGAAATAAGAGCGAAGCTAATATTTTACAAAAATACCAACATATTCCTTTTAGAGTTGGGTCAGAATTTTAATACGTACCTAAAAATTGTTGCTTTTCAAAAAGTTTATAAAACAATTTTTTTAATCGTATTTATAGGTGCTATAATTTTGTTTTTGCTCGAAATTTTTATAAAACGCTTCTTTATTGTCTTATTAATAGGTGATATCCGGTGCTAGCTTTTTATAACCCTTTCGAGCAAAATCATATGTAATTTATGTATTAAATATTCTAACCCAGTTATGAAAATAATATGACAAACAGTTTTGTTTGTAGTCATTGTGTACTGAGCCTAAATATGTAACTATCAAGTACATATATGACAATGTTTAGGAAAATAATCAGGCACTAGCAACTGTCAAACTTACATATATATTCTAATTTCCTATGTAATCTAAAAAAGCCTGCATTCGATATTTAGTCAACATCAAATCGAGGAAAATACGGGGAACTTCTTGCAAGGTTCATGCGAAAGTAAGTCAAACTCCATACAAAGAAAAAATTCTTTAAATTGCTGTGAAAATTATTCTTAGACAATACGAGGGTTGCTATATATAATTCTGGCTTAGTCAACACTAAGTGTTGCCTGGCGCCATCTGACATTTCCATTGAAAAGTTTGACATTTTTTAGCATAAACTTACTTTAGAACGTTTTGACGTACGATCATCATTTGTATTGTTTACAGCGACTTGAAAAAGTCAATTTGGCCAAAAAAAATGGAATTAGCTCGTGATCATTTTTCACAACTTTCGACGTGGTTTATCACAACAAGAGTACATCGATGAACTTAAATCTTTGTATGGCGATGAAGCACCATCATATAGCACTGTGAAAAACTGGTTTAATGAATTCAATCGTGGCCGACGCTCGCTCAAAGACGAAGTTCGTCCAAAAACGGGCGTTGTGCCAGAGAACATTGATGCCGTGCGTAAAGTAATAATGCAAGATCGTCATGTGACATACCGTGAGATAGAGGCATCCTTGGGCATGGACACCTGGCTCGTTGGATCCCGCTCAATTTGACAATCGCTCAAAAAAGGCTTGTGTCAATTGTTGCAAAGAACTTTTGAAATAATACGATCGCGATGCTTCAAATGACGTTTATAAGATCGTCACAGGTGCCGAAACATGGATCTATGCATATGAGCCCGGAACAAAACAGCAATCGACCGTGTGCTTCGACAATTGGTTTGAGCGCATGCAAAAGTCTATAAATCATGCTGGAGAATACTTTGAAAAACAATAAAACCATATTAATGAAAAATATTAGCATTTTCATTATTAGGCCAGAAATATATATATACTCGTAGCAGCCCACAAACCGGCACACTAAGCTGATGAATTCAGTACTGCAAACCGTGATTCATTCTCCTCTAGCACTCTGCGACACTTGGCATTTTTTCGATTGAAATTTTAAAAATTTCTCTAAAAAAGGAAATATAATTGAAATGCCAAAAAACAAATGATGAATGTCATTTATATCAACGTTACATTCTAATTTCTGATAGAAATTTGAAGTTTGAGTTACAATTTTGGATGACTCAAACAGTTAATAAATTTCTATAAATGGAAATCAGTACCATTCTAACAGAAATTTTAAAAATATAAAATGCAAAGTATACCAGGACTCTAATGCATTTTGCTATTCTCTACCATAATCAGTGCTATATTTAGACACTTTTGCCAAATTCTTCATAAAATTTATTTTTATGATCCGTCCTACTGCACACAGCTGTAAAAACTTTTTTGATTTTCGTGGAAACTAATCTACAGGTCTATTATTTCACATAAAAAGTCTTGACAAATTCTAGTTTATGAGTCATTTTTGAGCGATTTCACGTGAACATTTTCCGGGCTTTAGATGAGAGTATTTGGTGACGTGGAGAAGAAGAAACCGCACATGAAATCAATTTAATTCTAAAAACAAAGAGGATTAGAAAATGTATTTTAGTTTTAGACAAATCCAAAAACCGTAGCTTTGTACTTATTAGAATCAAAGACGATAACCTATAGAAGATAGACGAAATCGAGAAATCGAAAAACACAAGTGCGGTCAAGTGTTTTTTGACTTTCTTGTGTTCTTAAGATTGTGTTCAAATAATCTTGATAAATTAAACGAGAATTGGGCGTTACTAAAGTGCTGTTTTTCTACATTATTGCAAGGAAGAAGCATTTTGCACATCCACTTCGCCATTAATTAGAATAACCATCATTTATCAATATTTTAAGAAAATAAAAATCGTGTTCTAGGTTATACGCATATAAATTTCACAGCCGAATTTAACATCCGAAATCTATTAAATTTTATAAGGAATTGCAAATAGGCATTAGCTTCATGGTAGTATATACTCGTAAAACTTAGCAGGGCTTATTTTGTTCTTGCACTATGATTTAAAGCATTAGCCAGGATGAACCTTACAAAATTTACTTTCAAAGGCTGAGATAAACTTCAACTCTTAGTATTTCATGTTCTTTCCCATGGCATATGTGCGAAGGCAAAGTTTTCAAAATTATTTGAAATGTTATTAAATTTTTCCCATTTGTTTTTCGTTGATTTTCTGTGGCAAAAGTAATTAAAAAGAATGAGGCGAAAAATAAATAGACAAATTTTGTCATTTTACTAAGAAATTTTGCAATATTTAAATGTACTTTTATTTGGCATCTTCGCTACAGTTAACGCAGAAGAAAAAGGAAGAGCGCAAAGTATTTTGAAATAATTTCAACAAAATGGAAGGTTTGTACATTTGAAAAACATAAATAAATAATGTTTCTTGAGAATAATAAAGAAATCCTTTTAATGCATAGCTTTCGTAAGTTACGCGTAAAGTCCAACAAAAAAGTTGAACCATTAGAAAATCCCAAGCAAAGTGCTACACCTTCAATGGCGCGACTTGCTTATGGTTCGCTGGGTTTTATTGAATAACTATTGATTTCCTATCAAATGTTATATTTTTGTATTTCCAAAGACCTATTAAAAATGAAGGATGCGTGTCAAACTGTGATTCTTCCTTGTTAGTGCGTGATATACCAGCGGAACCTACTGTCATAACGTATTTGACAAAGCACGTATCGAAATGCACATGTGAAGGAAGGCTTGTCGAATTATGAGCCAATTTGCTAAGCATTTCGAGCTTACATGAAAAAAGGGAATACTTTCTCTTGTGCTGATTTCGATTTGTTGATATTGAAAAGCATTAAAGGTTACCATGTATAAGTGTGTCGACTGTGTGTTTTTTGCCAACGATAGCATATCCATCGATTTAGTTGTATTTGATAAGGTTTAGAGTGTAGTAGCCTAGTAGTAGTAGAAGGAAATGTTTTTAAAGAAATTGACAAAAGAAGAACGAGAAAGGCTAAGGGCTCAACGTAAAGAAACGCAATTGATTAAAGCCCGAACTAATCAAAGAAGTAAGTAATTCTGGAGTTATTTTGTTCGTCCCAAGGAACAGTGATTTTTGGAATATTCATTGGAGTTCCCTATAAAGTTTTAATACAGTCGAACCTGAATAAGTGGGACCTGCATAAGTGGGAATCCTCTAAAGGCGGGCACAGTTCTGCTCACTTCGAACTAAAAAATATTAAAAACACTTTAAGCAGGAGTTTAAGCTTCTTTAAGTGGGACTTGATTTCTTAGAATTTAAATCTATAAGATGGAATTTTTACTCGTTCACCTCTATGAGTGGATTTCCCTTTTTATACTCTACCTCTAAATGTACGATTTTCGTTTTTTTTTTTCTTTTCTTTTTTGTTCTTACTTTTTACTAAGGAAGTTTTAGCGGTATGCGATGCAGGGTTGACAGGTTTGGCGATTTCTTGCCAAATATGCCGAGATCGAAGACTATTAGCGACTTACAATTTGGCGATTAAAGGTCTTTATGAAAAAAAGCTTTCTCTAAAACGACGAATGTCTCAATTTTTATGTGTAAATGGCTCCGTTTTATGTATTTTCGTACCTTCTATCATAGAATAGAGCGGCATGGATATTGGCAATAGTATCACTGCGGTTATTGTTTTTGTCTATTTTTTGGGTAATTTTGATCAACAATTTAGAGACAGAGGCCAAAAAAACTGTAGCATAAAAGCAACTGCAGGTCTCTGAAATTATATGAATTCATTTCTTTTAAATGTTTACAAAAGCTTATCCTTCTGTTTGTAATTTTTTTAATTGAACTATGCAATTTGAATTTCTAAAAAAATAAGAATGCTTTGCCTCTTTAAGTGGAATAAAAATCTAATAACCTAGAAAAGTGGAAAACTGTATAAGTGGGAAACCTCTTTAATTGGGAATGAACAGGCAGTCCTTTGCGATCTCACTTATCCAGGTTCGACTGTTTTATGTACAGGAATAAAAAAGAATACTCGCATTAGTGATATTTGAAGGAAAAAAAGGACAAGAAATATACGCTCTAAAAGCTTTTTTCATTTGCACATTGTTCCAATTAATTTCTAATTCTAGAACAGTAACAAAATATGTGATAATGTTTCCCTGTTTATTTGGTATCGTTTGTTTAAACATTTTCTTTTTTGACCCACAAGGGGTCCATATGCCAATTTTGTAATGTTAACGTCTTCACAATATAATCCTTGTATTGCCAAGGCTTGCCCACAGCTACTGAATATATGTGACGCGCCAAATAGAAAGGCCCCTAAGGGTAAAAACCAGTTTTGTTCAAGAGAGTCATTTTAAAGATTTAAATACGTGTATCTTTGGTGTACCATCACTATCATAAAACGCGCATATCTCTGGGAGGGAACCCTTTTGGGGCATGGGATCATTCGATGCTCAGATGTTGTCCACATCAAAAAAAAGTGAAAATTGATTTTTTTACTTAGGTCCCTTTCTCTATGCGCTGTCACATATATAAAGCAAATGTTTACTAAAGGCCGAATACAAAAATTAAAATTACGTTATAAAGTCCTATGAAGTGAAACTTTTTCCCCTTGCCGATTTCGCTCATATACAGTCTCAATCAGCATATGACCTTAAGCCATAATTAAGTCATATTTCATAGTCCTAGCTGGTTTCGTTTTGGCATATATCGTGCTTACAACAGAAACCGTAATTCACTATTGTTTAAGGCCAGTTGTATCAGAAATCGGGTCGTTTTGTTCTAAAATCTCCTAAACTATTTGAGGTGATCGTTTCGATAGAGGGTAATTTCGCCTGTAAATATTTTAGAGCTCAAGAAAAGTTCCGCGATCATACCTCGACTTTTTAACAAATAAATTCTGCATAATGTCCACGCTCTGTTGAGCTGCGGTGAAATGATGACCGGTATGTGATGGAAACCGATCGATTTGAATTGAAATATAAAATCGAATACTTAAACTTTGAATAAAACGTGGTTTATACAATTTTAATTGATTGATTTCAGTTCTTATGCAGTTAATCAATATGGAAGTGTAAAAAATGTTTGCGTGTTTCGCGCCATATATAAAAAACAAAATCGTTTGAAATCTAAAGCGACAGCAAAACGATTTCGTTTTGCTTCACATACTTTTATAAAAAAATACCAAGCTTTGCCATCTCAGACGCTGGAGTAAAAATTCGTTACATGTCTATTGAAAATCCCTTTATAAAGTCAGATTAACTCTAGATCTTCTTTGGTGACTGTACAGTGGAATATCAAGTGAGATTAACACTCGATCTTCTTTGGTCAATATACAGTGGAACGTCATTTATAATGGAGGGGATAGACGATTCCGCACGACAAAATAAGTTTATAAAAAATGTGTCAAATCACTTGACCCGTTGTCAAAGTGACTGCAACGATTTTTTCGTTCTATAGGTTGTTAAATTTAAGTGCCACAAAACGTAATTAACTTCGGTTTCTTCTTCCCAGATTTTGTTTATGTTGTCAATCCGCCGGAAATACCACGCGTGGCTTTCGGTTCCAGTCTAGAGCGTGTTACTCTGCCATTGAGTGGACCATGTTTAACTTCATTTATGCGTATGCATCAAGGAGATGTCTACCTAAGTCCAGGACCCACGGCCAGGGTTGATGAACGAAACTACATACACTTAAGGGTAAGTTGAAAATTATTTTCACACACGATTCCGACTTGAATTGAATCCATCTACACCAACAAACGTTGACAATATACGTTAATCTAAGCAGAAACTGTCCAATTTTAAGTTTTTGGTAACAAAATTACTGCTCAGACTGCATAGAAGGTATTAGAGTTGGTGTAAATGATCTACTGGAATGTCATAATGTCACAAATGAAATCGAAAATAATAAATTCCAAACATCTTTTTAGTGGCCCTCGAAATTAGGCTATTCAGCTTTGATCAGCAAAACCTCACGTCTACCACACACACCAAATGCCAATGTTCCCTGTGTTGGTGTTTATGATGTGGATCCCCAGAAGCCTTTTCGCAAAGCCCACAAACCCTTTAATATCGGGGCCGCTCGCAAGGACAAAGAAAAGTTTTTAACACCAGCGCAAGTAGAACTATAAAAAAAACTATACACTTAAACATTTGAATTATCTTTTCATTACAGTCCCTTCTCCTATCCACACCACTTAAAACGACCTCAACTCAAACTTTCCACAGCCTTTGGTAGTAAACGCAAAATCCATCCCTCTGTCATGGTCATTTGTACCCCTTTAAACTTGGCTAAGTGTCACAAGTGTGAACAGAACCCGCAAGGTGATTATTGGCATGATTTCGGCACTGATTTGGACTTGTGCCGCCCCTGTATGCATAAAATGGAACGGGACTTGAGAAGTTGCACAGCCACGGAGGTACAACGTTTACGTTTGCGCCGCGAATTCGCCGATTACCGACCGGTGCGTTATTGCGATTTCTATCATGATCATGGCGGCACAACGGCGGCCATACAAATTTTGCCAAAACGTATTTTAAAATTGAAAATTAAAAAAGAAAATTATTTGTCATTGTATATGTAAGATTTGAATAAATGAATTGATAAATTGAATTCGATTAAGGATAAATATATAAGTATATAGGGGATGGGAGAAAATCCACTTATGGGGAAAGTAAAAATCGTTCCCTTGCTGATTTACATTAAACTAATCTAAATGTAATTGAGGAAGCAAATTCTATTTTTAATTGCCAAAAGTTCTGGAATATGATCTGTGGTTTCTGTTAACTAAATTCAATTAAACTTTACGGCGAAAGTAGATGCTATCATTCTACCGTATCGAAATGGCATTGAAGATGGTAGAACAAAAAACGTAAAGCTCATGTCGGACAAGACCGCTTCAATTCCAAAAACCTTTTTTTAGAGTAAAACGTATTTTTCCGGGACATTTTTTTCAAATCCCTGGATCCCGGCACAAGAAATTTTTAGAATCTAATTTTGTAAATAAAAATAAAACTAGTTTTTAAGATTCTCAATTCAAATGCAGAACTTCTCTAAAGGAAGCCCATATATCGACTTATTTCAAAGCATTTGTACGGAAAAAATAGTACAGAGTGGGCGAAATCATTTACAATCAGGTGATATTAGCTCAATACTTAGAGGATTAAAAACATATTTAAATTTTCTAATTTTTTTTCCTATCAACATTAAAATATGTTTAAATCGCTGTCTATCATTACAGCACCAGATCCATAATTGCTACTGTCGCCTTTGGTATAGGATTGAGTAATTATCTTCAATGAGCTTTACCTTATCTTCAAGGGGTTGAATAATTCCTCGTCAGCAACGAATAGCCGTTATCTGCCGTTATCAGACTAGCTTTTATATTTATGTTATTTTGGATCTGGATTTAGACTTTTTGTGTAAAAAAAGTTAACAAAACTTCAAAGAAGACAGTCATTGCTGTCAATTTGCACAAAGATTTGGACTTATTCCCATATAAAATTCAAATGGCCAACAAACTGAATGCAGTAGACTTCCCGATTTGCTTGAATTTTTGCCAGAAAATGCTTTAAATGGCGAAAAAGGACGAAACATGTTGAACTGTTTTTTCATGTCTGACGAGGTCCAATTCGATTTAACGGCAACATAAACATACAAAATTGTCGAATATGGAGTGCTTCCAACCCACAGATACTTCATGAGACGGAATTGCATCCACTTAGTGCCACAGAGTCGCCGAGTTATACGTGATTATCGCCACGACAGCCTGAACCACGGTGTGCCATCACACTGCGGCCGAAACAATGCGACGGCCAGCGCCCACTGGATTGATTCCGCCGGTACCAATTCGAAGCATGACAGTTATGGGTTATAAAGAGACAATTTTCCCGAGCATGGGACTGTCAACAGAAGACCCTACCATCGAACCTTTAGTTCGGACGGAGTAAACAATCGCTGCTGCCATATAAAACAATTTAAAAGTTTCGACAAGAAGCTTATCTGCTCAAATTAACAGACAGTCATTGCAGTCAATTATGCGGAAAAATTTGGACTTATTACTTTAAAAAATTCAAACGGCCAACAAACTGAACGCAGCAGACTTCCCGATTCGCTTGGAATTTTGCCAGAAGATGCTTCAAATGGTGAAAGAGGACGGAAACGTGTTGAACTGACTTTTTATATCTGACGAGGCCCATTTCGGTTTAAATGACAACATTATCAAACAAAATTGTCGAACAACCCACCGATACTCAATGATACGGAATTGATCCACTTCAAGTCACAGTGTGGTGTGCAGTTTCATCACGCTGCATTGTCGGGCCCTACTTCTTCGAAGAAAACAGTCACACCGTTACTGTTACTGGAGACGCGGAATGGTTTTAGCAAGATGGTGTAATTCCTCATATTGCCCGGTCTGTTTTGACATAATTGCTCCTAAAAATTTCCAATAAGCTGATATCCTGAAACCCCACATTCCGTTGGCCCCCCAGGTCGCCTGACCTTACTGCACCTGACAAAACTGGTTTGACAAAACCAACAAATTTGAATGAACTAAAGCAATCCATTCGAGAAACAATTGCGGCTATTCCTGTCTCAACTTTTCAAGCAGTAATGAACAACTTTTTGGTAAGATGCCGCACATGCATCAACGACCCGGGGGCACATAAATTCCATTATTAAGCTATATTTAATAAAATTGAATTAGCTTTAACATGAATAAAAGAAAAATGAATTCCATAGACTGAAAAAAATGTTATAAGAGCTTCTAAATGTAGGAATATTCATCAGCCATCCTGTAGAACAGACTAATGCCAACACCACATAAAAAATTGTTTAATTTATTTCAAAAGAAAGATCCTAGGAAGTTAAAGTGCTTTATTTTTATTTTACGCACGATCTAATCGTCCATCCGAACGAATAATATAAATAAACAATGAATCGTTTTCGTATCATGTATACTCGAAAAGATAATAAGCCTCCACAACCATGATGAACAGGGTATATCAATGAAACAACTGCTGTAGAGTATAGTATTGCCGACCCAAAACAGGACGAATAGCCTTCGCTCAAAGCATTTGGAAGTTGCTTAAGTCACTTTGTAAATTTTTTTAAGATAGTTTACCGTCTACCACCTTATTCGATTAAGTTGATTCAGCAATTAAAGCTGCATGAAATCACTTGAAAACAAAGTGAAAACATAATCCACAGAAAGTCCATCCACAGTTTTATGGCAATATTCTGAATAGGCTGAATAGGCAACGTTTTTGTATTTGGAGTCTTGCGAATCTACAAGGCTTCATAGCTCGCTAAACCCTTTTGTAGTTATTTTAGTAATGAGAACATAAAAACATTTTAGACAACCCGTACTTATGCGCTTGACAACCCGTACCACGCTCAGAGCTCAGAACATGGTCGAAAGTATATATTTTCTTAAGAAGTCCCCTTTTCATGACGATACAATTAAAATTTATTTCCAGCTAAATACTTCAATACTTGAATTTAAAAATAAGCCAACGCAATATGTTTGATTAACATAAAAGTCTTTGAATTTAATGGCACATTTAAAATAATTCCCGCTAAGTGTTAATTTGAAAACAAAAACTCACTATGGATTTGAATACTGAATTGCGACATTACTGTTTCGGAATACTAAAAATGTACGTACAGTACAACCTTTGCAATTTTTTAAAATATCCATCACGATTAAGATAATCTGACTGAAAACTGAAAAATGAAAGGGGCAGAATTGAAAACCTTGTGTCACTTTCTATACAAATAACCCAATTCCGACTTAAATCCATGATTAAACCATCATTGCCTATACTTTAAAAGATACTACGTACAACGAAGAATGAAGGCAATTACTTTTATGGTTGACAGCTACTTAAATCTTTTACTAATAAGAACAGCGCGAAGGTTAACGTCAAAGGCTAGCAATATAGAGCCATGATTGTTGAAGACCTGTTTCTTAAACAGAACGGCATCATATGCCTACGTCAGTAAATGTGGGTGTCCATATAAATGGCACGCTTCAAATTGGAACCGGCGGGATAGGCCTTAAGGGGCGCCGGCCGTCGCTAGTTAATGGCTTTTGTGTGATGGCGCACAATGGTTGAACTATCACGGCGAGAATCATGTCCTACACATGGATGGATGCTGTCTTTTATTAAAGTTGGAGAACACTTAATTTTTTTAAATTAGCCTCGCATTTTACAATGAGCATCAAGATAAAAAAAAACCAAATTGTTATTGAACTAAAAGATTCCACAAGATTAAGCATTACTGCAACCAAAAAGAAAAATTGAGTTCTTTCAAAATATAGAAAGGTTGACTACTGCATTCAGAACTCGACAACATCAAAATATCCGTACTGTGGTTCCAACAAGGGGCAATGGAAAAATGAATCATCTGACTTTTCATACAAGTAAAACAACGAAACCCTCTGAATAGACTACTTCTCAGATAGTCCTAATCGTCCTCTGTCTAGATTTTCCAATACAGCAAATCTCTTGTGTACACATTATGCAACCCGCCACCAGTGAGTGCAGCACAAGCGGGAACAAGTCTGGCTCAACAAGGTCTGACCGAAGTCTACAATCTGGTAAAGCGGGTGATCCGGAAACTCAGAACTGTTGTTCTGGCCTGGTCAACTAGAAATGAGAGTTTAGCCGTGGCTAAGGATTGCTGTCAAAAGTCCTAGGTAAAGTCTAAGGACTGCTGTTCGGGCCAGTTCAACTATAAATGAGAGTTAAGCCTAAGGATTACTGCTCAAAATCGCAGTTAAAGTTTATATATTATGCAACCAGACACCAGTGTGTGAAGCACAAGCGGGAACAAGTCTGGCTCAAGAAGGTCTGACCAAAGTCTTCAATCTGGTAGTGCGGGTGATCAGGGCCCAGTTCAACTAAAAATGAGAGTTTAGCCGTGGTTAACAATTGCTGCTCAAAGACGCAGGTAAAGTTTAAGGACTGTTATTCGGTCCAATTCAACTAGAAATGAGAGTTAAGTCGTGGCTAAGAATTGCTGCTCAAAGTAGCAGGTAAAGTTTGGCGAAGAATTATTTATAAACCTGTAGGACGGTCCCCAATCCCTCACCAAGATTGTGATAAGCCCACACAGCATGCTTTAAATTAAATCATATAGGAAAACCTGGACCAGCGTTGATCGTCGCATTGTAGCGCATGCTAGTAGTATGAATCGCAGTGGTTGCAGACATCACGACACAGACTTATGTTAAACAACGTTGTGGTTACCACAAAACGGCGATACATGCCATACAATTGATGCAACGCTTAAAGTTTTGAACGAAAAAAGGTCATCTGATAGCGAACACTCGAACATCAGTTGGCTTCTACTGTTATGCGACTTAATTAGCTTCAATTACTTTCTTTGGGACTAAGTGAAGTCCTTAATCTACGCTTACAAACTCACCACTTTTAATGGGGCTAGGGCCAAATAATGAGATGCTATTGCCTCTCCGAATGTTAGTACTTTTCATCAAAAATAGGACCGAACTATCGCAGTACTGCCAACAAAGTCGTAGCGGCCATTTTTCATACATACTGAAATTAATTTAGCTTTAAAATTAAGACATAATCATATAATATAATCACATACTCATGGAACTTGATATACCTCCTTTTAATCGTGACTACGTCAAGTCCTTAGTCTACGCTAAAAAGCAAACCACTTTGGACGAGTCTGGGAATAACTTCTGAGATGCTTTTGCCGCTGCAATAACATTTGCCGAATCATCAAAAATTAATCCAAAATGTCGAAGCCTTTCCAGCGAAGTCATGAGGGCAATTTTTCATTCATAATGAAATAAGAGTAGCTGCAAAATAAAGACGGATTTAATTTTATAACTAACAAAATTGTTGAAATTAAAAATGTCCTTTTTCTTACCTGATCACTCTTTATTTGAGAATATTTAATTTCGTTCATATTCTCCAGTCATTTGTGGCCACTGTTAATATGAAACTATTCCCGGTGTCCTAGTTTGACAATGCTCCAAACGCTGCGTTTTAAATGTTTGTGTGTCAAACATATTTTAGGAGGACTGAGGTCCAATAATGTGGCCTGTGCTACGGCTTTCCCCCCTGTTTTTCATTAACGCTGAGTGAGAGGCTTCAATTTAATGGAATAGCGACGTTATCTGCTATTGTAGATACATCTGAGAACCTATGGTGTGAGTGAGTGTGTGTGTGTGTGTGGAAGTGTGAATGCATCCACTGTTGAGGACTGTTGGAAAAATATTTTTCGGTGAGCGACTAAAGGTTTCTGCCAGCCGCAGTTATCCATATGTGGTATCCATGCATCCATGTTCTGTTTTTTTTTTGGGTAAATTAATGGTTATTGAGGTGGTGTCTATCCAAGTGCATACATGCATACATACCTATGTCTGTGTAAGTGACTACACTATCTGTGAGAATGCTGAGGGCCTAGCGAGAAAACTGGCAAGGCCTTCTCATAACAAGCCCTTTTTCTCTATCCAATACACATTTGTTTATGCCTTCCAAAATTTGGCATATCAGAAGGCCTTCTTTGCAAATGATGAACGATACCCCACACATTCTCAAGTTGCTTCTCTAAGAAGGACTGCTAGAAGGCCTTGTAATAAATCGTTGTTGTTGTAACAACAATATATTTATTTTGAAGTCTTGTTCGTCTATGGGGGATCTGCTTCGATATCCAGGTGGAGGAAACGCGCCATTTCAACAGGATGTGTCCACAGAGACCTGGGGGTCAGCTGAGTGGGCTTGGCCGGACAATTGAAGAGGTGCAGCCCATCATGTGGTCCATAATGGCAGGCGGGACTGATGTCCGGAACGTTAGCATCAATTCGTGTCCAGTAAGAATTGAGGCGGCTGCACTATCTAGATCTCAGCTGCGTCTAATTATTCCTTGGTGCTTTCTTTGAGGAAGCCTACAAAAAGACCTTATATATTCTCAATTAGAGAAATCCAATATACATTACTGACTTTCTTCTTGCGAACGGCTTGCTACTGTGCCTGGTAAGTGAAGGCAGCATGGAAAGTGTTTGCCACATCGGTGGACAGTGTAAATATATGAGCAGTTGGACCTTGGCACACAAGTAGGCCAGTACGTAGCATATCGAAGTACGCACCAGAAGGTCGTAGGTTCAAATTCTAGAGGAGGCAAATCAAAAAATATGTAAAACAGAAAATTAATTAAATTAAAATGAATTTCTCAGTAAGAAAATTCTTCTTTTAAATATTTTTTGTAGCCTTCTGGAAGACCGTTTTCTACAGGCCTTCTAGAAGGTCTTCTAATAGAAAGAAACATGGAAGGCCTTGCTCTGCAATCTACCCCTGTATTAATTTTAATGAAGGTAGAGTTCGGCCAGCATACCTCCGATCATCCTTAGAAGGGCTTCTAGAAAGCCTTGCTGGGCCCTTTCTTTTTCCGCTGGGAAACTGTGTATTCGTGTGTGTAGTAGCATTTGTTATATGTACAGGTTGATATGCATCCCATGGCGCTAACAAACGAGTTTTTGATGCGATTGAGCATAATAAATTCAAAGAAGAGGACTGCACCGACTGACTGGCTGACTGAATGGAAACATTCCTCAGGAATTCAGGCCTTGATTAAATTTTGTTTCCAGAATGAGACCGGATATTGGGCGCAGACATATATGTGTATGTGTGTGAGAGTAAGTATTCCTTACGTCATCGTAATCATGCCGTCGCGGTGATGGTTATAATAAAGCAATGGCAAGGTTGAAGGTGGTCATCCATAATACTCGCAGTAATTGGTCACTCCGTTTTTTTTTGCTTTTAGTGAAGCGCCATTGAAGGCCAGTTAACCATTGTTTTTGGTTTGGCTTGGTTTGTGAACGGAAGCGGATGTTGTTCATTTGATGCCGTGGCTGTTTTTTTCCTGGTCGAAGGCAACCACCACAGCGTGCATTTGTTTGTTACCGAACAGGCTTGGTAGACATGTTGTAAAGGACTTTACCTAAATTAAAAGATACACTTGTGAATCCTTTAGTTTTTGTTTGTCGGTTGTTTGGAATTTTTATTTTCATTTACCAAACGAACGAGTGGTTAGGCGGCCACAACACACATCCAACCGTAAGTGACTCGGTAAGTTTACATACGTCTAAATTTGAATGTAAATTCAGCACGTTGGGTTGTTGTTTGCTTTAAACGCATAGAGATGGCCAAAACGTAAAATACCCACACATACAGGCATACAACAACATTCACAACTGCATTCCGTGTAGAGACATGAATTGGAAAAAAATGTTTTGCTTAAACCGGAAATACGAATTCAAGTGAGCAATTAAGTTTATGCCAAATTTCATTGTCTGCGTTCACTTCATATGCCTGTGTGTGGGTATGTGTGCAAAAGAATTGCCTGAATGCCATTCGAGTGTACGGACCACAGTGGTACATATTACGATCAATCACCTTAAAATAAAAAAATAAAAATATGTTGGTATTTAATTATAGTTCACCTTATTAATATTTTCTGAATTGTCTGAAAAGATGGTGATTTCTTTAATTTATTTTGTTTATTATATTTATTATCCAATATTTTGATCGCCTTCGACGATCATTCTCAAGGAATAAAAAATTAAACTAAGAAAAAAGTAAACCGGTACGCTTGAAAATTATCACAATGGTCCATCTACTCAGCAGAGTTTCGACTAACTCCCGCCCTAATTCCAGTTGGACTGCAAAGCATGGTAACGCTGTACTCAAATCCTCTTTTTGGTATTCCAAGCATACATTTTGAAAAATCGAACCTTTCGAATAAAATAAAGAATAAACCTATTGCTTGTCCAAAAATAAAGTTATTACGTTTTGTTTTTGTAGCACGATTCATGCGTCAAGCAGTATTAAAATATAACATTTAAATTAAGTAAAGTTAAAAATAAAATGGTCAAGCAGAAATCCGACTATAATGTCACTGGTGAGGAAGATGCCAACAATTTCCCCCAAGCCACGTAGAGGAATCAGTGGTGAATCTTCTACAGTTTCAAAAGCAGCTGAACACTGATCGAAACAGCTAGGTAGTCCAATGCGAAAATAATGGCAATACCAGTGAGGCCTCAATGACAACGCTTTGGATAAAGAAGCAGAAGTATCTGATACAATGATCAAATGTCTAGAGCGGATTTGCCAGTTGACTAGGATGAAGCTATGCTTCAAAAGCAGCTAAACCTTGAGGGCAATATTAAGCTAGTCCAATTCAAAATAATGACAATACAAATGAAGTCTCAGTAATAACGCTTTGGATAATGAAGCAGAAGTATCTGCTTCAATGCTCAAATGTCCAGAGTAGATTTCTATTTGACTAGGGTTGCATACAAAACTATATTCAGCTTTCAACGACTTTAAACAGATCTTTGCGAAATAAAAGCTCCACTGCTTAAAAACGAAGCAGGAGTTAATTTAAGGCCAAAAATGGATTTGACAATTGACTAGGAGGAAGATATGGTGGATCTGCTACAGTTTCAAAAGCAGCTGAACCCTAAGGGCAATAGTTAGCTAGTCAAATTCAAAAATAATGTCAATACAAATGAGGTCTCTGTGATAACGCTTTGGATAAAGAGGCAGAAGTATCTGCGCCAATGCTCAAATGTCCAGAGTGGATTTCTATTTGACTAGGGTTGCATACAAAACTATATTCAGCTTTCAACGACTTTAAACAGATCTTTGCGGAATAAAAGCTCCACTGCTTAAAAACGAAGCAAGAGTTCATCTAAGGCCAAAACGAAAATATAAGAGTTCATCTAAGGTGGTAACGAAAATATATATTTCTATATTTGATCTTATCGGTCTATTTGGTCAAATTATGATGATGGAAATAAACTAATTTAGTACTCCATAGCTATTCTTTAATTAGAGTTCTGTGGTTTTAATTTATTCTTAGATTAGTTTATTTTCATCGTCATAATATGACCAAATAGCCCAAAAAAATTAATTAAAAATTATAGAAAAATATGAAAATCGTATCGTATCGTCGTAAAGCAAAATAGAAAATGTATATGAAATGTAAATGTAAACGAATGCGTCAGAGTCAGAACGAAATCTTAGTGGCCAAAGAGGAAATATTAAAAGTTCGTGTACATCACACGAATTCGTTCGACAACACATTCAAAATTTTGAAAGTTCAATTCGAAATCCAAGAGGACGAATATAAATTTTCGTTCGTTATATGTTCGAGTGAGACGTTTGAGTCATAAAAACAGGGTGATTAATTTTTTTAAGCCACTGTTAAGGCAACTTGATCTTTTTAAGACATCCAAAGATTCCCACCGAGTCTTGGATTCGTTTCCAGACAGTTTGAGTCCGAAGTTAAAGGAATTTTCCCTGCGCTTAAACTTCAAAAAATGTGGACCGATGATTTCAACAGCCCATTCACCGCACCAAACCGTGGTTTTCGCGGTGTTACGAGGGCTGCTACATATATTTCTGGTCTAATAATGAAAATGCGAATATTTATCATCAAAAATGGTTTGGTTGTTTTTCAAAGTATTCTCCAGCATTACTTATACACTTTTGCATGCGCTAAAATCAATTGTCAAAGCACTTTTTTCACTCCGATTAAGATATCTCCAAAACATGGTTTTTGAGCGCTTCAACAGCATCTTCTGTCGACGAAAATCGTTGACCACGCAGTTTTTTCTTAATGTGTGGAAATAAAAAGAAGTCATTGTGTGCGAAGTCAGGGCTGTACGGCGGATGACCCATCAATTTAACGTTTTGGCCGGCCAAAAAGGCGCTGGTTTGTGCCAATGTGTGAGAGCTCTCATTGTCATGGCGCAGAAGAATTCGTCTTTTCTTGTTCGTTTCAAACAAATTGTGGTGTATCACTAAGAATAGACCGTCCTACGTTGCAAGCGAAACAGTCGCCACATGAACAGTTATGCCAAAGAAACAGGCGATCCTTTGCTTCGAAGTGTTTCTTCCACGATCAACTTTCGTTGGATTTGACTCGTCTTCGAAGACCGACACGGTCGATTGCTGTTTTGTTTCGGGCTCATACGCAAAGATCCATGATTCGTCACCTGTTACGATCTTATAATCGTCTTTTGAAGCACCGCGATCGTTTTTTTTCCTCAATTCTTTGCACCAATCGACACGAGCATTTTTTTGAGCAATTGTCAAATTGTGCGGGATCCAACGAGAACAAACCTATTTTACATCCAGGTGTTCATGCAATATCGAATGTATGCTGGTGGAAGAAATGCCCATGGATGCCTCTATCTCAAGGTATGTCACATGACGATCTTGCATTATGAGTTCACGCACGGCATCAATGTTCTCTGGCACAACGGCCGTTTTTGGACGACGTTTACGACCTGCGTCTTTGAGCAAGCGTCGACCACGATTGAATTTATTAAACCAGTTTTTCACAGTGCTTTAGGATGGTGTTTCATCGTCATACAAAGATTTAAGTTCATCGATGCACTCTTCTCGTGATAATTCACGTCAAAGTTGTGAAAAATGATCGCATGAAAATGCTTACGAGTTAATTACATTTTTTTGCCAAATTGATTTTTTCAAGTCAGTGTAAATAACACAAATGATGGTCGTACGTCAACACGTTCTGAGTACGTTTATGCTAAAAAATGCCAAACTTTCCAATGGCCAACGACGAAACGCCGAGTATATCAGACGGTGATGAGTTTGCTTTACTTCGCTGAATTACTTTTCCTTCCCTCTATGACAAACAACATCAAACCTGATCTTTTTAGCTTGTGGAGTAATTCCTCTTTCAAAAAGTAATAACAACAAATGATCACAACAAACCAAAAAAAAACTCAACGGAAAAAAATTAAGTGTAACACAATTTACGCTAATTCTGTGGAAACCCCCTATTAAAAAATACCTCTATATTGATCACACATTAGAACAGGTTTACAGCCCTCACATTAAAAATTTATATCTTAATGATCCAATAGATGGAGTTAACAGTCAGGCGTGAAAAAACGTACAGAAACTTTAAACAAATGAAATTTGAGCTCGTAAGAGTTTTGCTTACCCTATTCTAAGTGACCTTCATTGGCTCTCAGAAAAACGCCCAGTTTAGTCGTATTATATGCATCTATAACACGACACAGGTCACTGTTTTGAGCACTTAAACTTTGAAGTATTCAATTTCATAATTTATATTTCAAATGCTCAATATAGGCCAGCTTTTATTTTGACAACTAGCGCAGAAATTGTACCACTGTGAGGTGACGATGTCGGCATCTTTGGCTTCGGCCCACTATTTGGGCAGTGGAAGGTTTCTATTGTTGCTGTCGCTGGATGCCTTTCGCATTTTCACAATAAATTGGCATTGGCATGAGCAGATAAAGTCAGTTGTTACTCCCAGTAAGCTTATTTTGTAACAGGATATGACAAAGCGGAAATGCTACTACAACACACAACCACTCACACAGCTGACATTAGGGAACATCAACGAAATCGCATCCAAACACACATGCCCATTTAGAGTGTGGCAGACTTCGTTGGGAAAACAAAAGCACGTACAAACTTTTGAAGCAAACCGTGGCAGAAAGTTTTGGTTCTACTCGTAGTTTTGTACGCCACACCGCACCAACTACTGAGGAAACCTTTTTAGAAAAGTGCATGTTTTACATGTACACTGGCATGAGCCACCGCAATGATGAGGAGATGGCTCAAACAAAAATAACAACAGCGCCCACAACTTGTACGCTGTGGCTAGCCAGAATTTAAATGGTTGTAAGTGTGCATTAAGAATGTTTTTTCTCATCTTGTTCACCTTAATACTTTCCTCGCTCCTCCATTGGACAAATTAGTTTTAAATGTTTCTTTTTTTGTTTGCAAGGTCGGGGATGAATGGCGACACATGATTCTTAAAGCGTTTTAAGATTTAGTGTCTATAAGAATGTGGAGATTTACATGCGGTAGCAGTATAGACTCCCAAGTATTTAGGACAACGATATTTGAACAAAGTTAAAATTCTTTAAACTCTTAGGAAATCGATGTTTACTCTGTTCAATTTAACGGGGTTTTATTACCAATAACTTGTTCAGCGTAATTTCACTAGAATATTAAGAGTCGGCCAATCCACCCTGCATGCTCAAAAACATGAGAGATGCTACGACAGTTAAGGGACTTACTAAGTCCCACAACATCCTATTATGGAAAAAGGGAGAACTTCTATCAAATTAGTCAGATGTACACAGACATTTTGGTCCAGAGTTTTAAATATTTTTTTCCTACAGATTTTGGCCTCCAAAACACGAAAATGAATACTAAAAAATTTTCCTCTGATTAGTTTTCAAGATAGAATTTCGGAATTGTTTTACGATTTTTTTATAAGATGTCTCAGCTTTTTGTACCAAACTTCCAAACGCTATTACCGAATATAAAAGTATATAAATAAATTGAGCATTAAGCTTGGACTTTCTCGAACAAAACAAGCCATTATTTGTTGAATTTGGGTGAGAAATGGTAGATCTACACGTTGTTTAGTGGGACGTGGTTATACATGACTCTATGCTAGGTGCTTTACAAAAAATAACCGGCCATATGAACCCCTGCTCTATGGTAAACCTTAGATTAGTAAAGAAGTAACTAAAATGCTAAAAATCGAAAGATTGACCAGGACGTGTAACTCTACTATTTGTTGCCCAATTCTTATAAACGATAGCTTGTTTTGCTCGAAAAAGTCCAAACATTATGCTTAACTTATTTATATATTTTTATATAATTGTTTATATGTCTAGCTCGTTTGTTTTATGTTTATTTTGCTTATATATTTTTTTCAATTTACAATCGTAAGTTTTGCACAAAAATGACTCTAACGTCAAAACCATTGAACTAATTTTAATATTTTGTATGAAAATGATTTAGAAAAGCTGATTTTCTTTCATTTGAAAGCGCTCTCGATCAGTAATAATGATAATACTGTAATAATAATAATAATGATCGGTAATAGCGTTTGGGAGTTATGGTCCAAAAAGCTGAGACATCTCATGAAAAAATCGTAAAAAAAAATCCACAAAATACTATCTTGAAAACTAAAAGGAGGAAATTTTTTAGAATTTATTTTCGGGTTTAGGAGGCCAAAATCTATAGAAAAAAATATTTAGAACTCTGGACTAGAAATAATCATAATTTTTAAACTAGTGTATTATACTCACTGATTGTAAACTACTGTTTAACGTCTGCTCCGAACGGCTAATGCATTTTTAAAGAGATTTTTTTACATGGCTTAGAGATAAATCTCTTCCTCGTAAAGTCGCCGGCCTTAACGAAATGTAAACCCGCCGCTGACAAATTCTTAGATGTTTCGGGCTTGAACCAGGGTTAACTGACATGTTAGTTCCATCACACACGTTACTTCAATCACACCGAGACCCTGTCAGAGAAAAAATGATGACAATATAAATAAAAGATTTTTGTAAATTTTTAATTTTTACATACGTTCCGAGATGGTAAGGAGTGGACTCACATGCTCATGGTAGAAGTTCCATATATACCGATCCTTTTTGTATTATAGTTTTTAGGACAATGAATTCAAGTATTTAATTTATGTTTTTTTATATTATTATAGTACCTAATAGAAAACAACAAATAAGCTAATATTTTTAAGTATTGAAATTGAGGTTTGAAGAAGCTCTAATTTTATTCACAAAACTGTATATCAGAATACTTTAAGTCAAAATTTCGTACTAAAAGACGAATATGCCAACTGGCTATACCCAGGCTTCCACGATTTGGTATTTAATCTGAAAGATCAAAATTCCATGCATATTATTTTCGTATTTGACAATAGCCGGAAATTTCGTACATAAAAAATCTGCAGAGGGCATTTTAAGGAAAATTGTTGATTCATTTTAAACTTCAATGTTTATCCTATTTATTTTTGTTGTTGCTCGCTTACAAAAAATGTTGTTTGCTGGCCTTTATCTTTAGAAGTGTTTTCTTTATAAAAAACGAAAATAAATCTAGCAGAAAATGAGAAAAAAATAAACACAACCAACTAAAGGAATATAGAGCACAGCACCAGCAACAGCAACAATAAAACAAGTGCATGTAAAAAGGAGTACAATTCTGCCTAGCCAACTCATTACATACCCTATGTTGTGGAGCTTAATGTACACTCAGTCGATGTTTGCTATTTTTTATTTGTCTAAACAAGGGAGGAATGGGATTTGAACTAAAATAAAGAGTAATAATGTGGGCCGCCGTGGTGTGATGTCAGGTTAAACTACGGGTAAGAACATCTTACAATTTTTGAGCGGCGTGTTCCCACCTTGTAAATACCAACGACTTTACGAGTAAGAATTCTAATAAAAAAAAGCATTAGCCGTTCGTATCCGGCGTTACCTTTGATTTCAGTCAGTGAATATAAAAATTTTATGGTGAAGTTGACGGGATGATGTTAGCTTTACCATCTACATTAATAAGATTATAATTTTATATATACTAAAATATTGGCCAGATCTCCTATAAAGTGTTACGTGTTTTTCCCAATATCATTTTAAAGAAGACTCAGGTAACTGCTTCTTTTATTTAAGTTTCAAAATCATTGAGGTCCGATGTATCATTCAATTGCATGCCGGATTAACATCGGTTTTTTATTCACCACATAAGCTTACACTTTATAAAGAAATACAGAGTAATACATTTTAAATTTGAATCGGCTTTAAAAAAAAAGTACTGATAATGTTTTTCAAATTTCTGGTTTAATTGGAAAGGTTGAACTTTGTCATTTAATAATGGAGCACAACATCATTCATATGACTACCACAACTCAGCAGTATCTTACCCGATTAATGCAATTTTCCAGTACATTTTCGATTGTTTCGGTTCGAATCTCTTCAATGGCAACCTCGATTTCATTTTTCAACTCTTCAATTGTCTACGGTTGCTTTGCGTAACATTTATCTTTAAAGGCTCCTCACAGCAAATAGTAATCAAAAGGCAATCGTCCGAGCATCGAAACCCTTCAGTTCGGACGGAGAAAACAATCGCTAATGTAGCTGCTGCCATAAAAAACAATCCAAGAGTTTCGACAAGAAGCTTATCTGCTAAAATGGGTATAAACAGTCATTGGTTTCGATGGTTATGCGCAAAGATTTGGACTTGTTTGTTGCCATATAAAATTCAAATGGCAAACAAACTGAACGCAGCAGACTTTCCGATTTGCTTGGAATTTTGCCAGAAGATGCTTCAAGTGATGAAAGAGGACGGAAACATGTTGAACTGTCTTTTGATGGCTGACGAGGCCTAATTTGATGTAAACGGCAACATAAACCCACCGATACTCCATGAGACGAAATTGCATCCACTTCGAGTCACAGTGTGGTGTGCAGTTTCATCACGCTGCCTTGTCGGGCCCTACTTCTTTGAAAAAAACGGCGTTACGATTACTGGAGACCGTTGCATGAGCATGTTGAGACAGTTTTTCTATCGAGAATTACGCCGAATGAGAATTTCTTTCAACTCTGTGTGGTTTCAGAAAGATGGTGCAACTCCTCACATAGCACGGCCTGTTATAACAGAATTGCGAGGAAAATTTCCCAATAAGCTGATATCCAGAAACTCCACATTCCGTTGGCCCTCCAGGTCGCCGGACCTTAGTGGAGTCTACAAAGGAAAACTAAAATATTTAAATGAACTTAAGCAATCCATTCGAGAAACAATTGCGGCTATTCCTGTCTCTACTCTCCAAGAAGAAATGAACAACTTTTTGGTAAGATGCCGCAGATGCATGTCAGGGCATTTAAATTCCTATATTTTTAAATTTATTTTTAAAAATGTAAGCCCAAGGATACGGATATTATTATCTTAAAGCTGGGAAAAAGTTTATCAGAAGAATGTTTACCCTATAAAGTTATCCTGACTATACGCCAAAGGTATCGAAATGGATATACTGACATGTAAATAAAAGAAAATTTGCCTCACGAATCTAAATAGGCAGTATATGAGTTCTGAAAAGATTTAAAAAATCCTAAAGATTACAAATATTTATTTCTCTAAGAAGAAATAAATTCTACGCTCTAAAAGAGGTTTGTTGAAGAACACCAACTCAAATAAATGAAGTACAAATTTCGTTTGGCCAGGCCGAATCTTATTGTCGATGAGCAATTAAAAAGCATAAAACTAGAGTACTTTTTTCGATGAAGCTTTAGCTTTTAACGTGACTATTTTTCTGCCCTAGAGCGATTTCGCCCACTTCTTATTCCAAACAGCTTATGACTCTAAGCCATCATCGTGCAAAATTTCAACTGCAGTTTTTAACATACACACGGACAAAGGCATGGTTAGATCGTCCTAAAATGTTAGATCAATACTTTGAGGTCTTTCAAAAGTATAATAATGCGCATGAATTCAAATATTCTACCCTATACAGGATTTTTCGAAAAGTAAGCCCCGAAAACATGGCTTTATTGAACACATCCCTAAAAACTGCCTATAATAAGTTGCGGTGATGGCCCTTTTTTTCAATTTTTTACTTGCGAATGTTCTTTAGAGTCCTTGATGGTGAACCCACTTTCTTTTGTGCCACCATTGAAACGGGTCAACGGAGCTAGCAGGGTTTATACGACGGACAAGGTTATAAAATCTTAAAAGAAACCTAAAAATAAAACAAACTTATTCACAAATTGAATACATTCTCCTCTATTTTATAGCGGACCCTTTTACACCTAGAGCTTAGACGTATGTAGACCATGAACTTTGCAATAACCGTAACAACAGCACCACGGCCGTGTGCTAAGGTAACTCCAACAAAATTTACAATTTGCTGGTAGTGTTGGCGGATGATGTTTACTGCTGCTTTATTGTTGTTGCGGCTGCTTCTATTATTGTTATGTATTATTAAATTTCGCTTAATTTGCACGATTGTGTGAACAGCGACAGGAACATGATTGCCAACAAGATGCATGTACCGCGCGTCAGTATGTGTGAACAAGCGACCGTATGGCGGTGGCAGCAGCCTGTTCGTCCAAATTCGCATGCAACACAGCCTGCAGCAACACCGCCAGCACCACAAGTCCTCATAAGGGAAACGGAAGCTTGCACAAATGCTGGCCGCATGAAAAATACAAAAACCAACAACAGAAACGGACTACGAAATTTGGCTCACGCAAGGTAAGTGCGTTGTTCTTTAGAAGCAAACAAAAAAACGAGTGTAAAATGGAAAAACGGAAGAAGGGAAATGTGGACAAAAAAACATGACAACGGATGTTAGAATGTTGCAAACCGCAACTAAAACTTACAATAAATCCATGATGAAGTGCAATTTATATTCTCTTTTAACAGAAGCCCCCACAAACATAACCAACGCTGCAAAACAAGCCCTCCTGCAACCGCATACTACATATACTCCCTACCCCCTCTTTTGGTACACACCAAACGACCAGCCAAGTCATGGATACTTCTTCCAATGCCATGGTTAGACAAACTATAATTAGAAATCTGTGATTTTTGCAGATGTTGGCAGTTTCTAGTTTTTGGCTTTTTTCACAATTTCTCCAAAGTTCAGTTCCGTCTTTGGAAAATTAAATATGTAATTTCGTTTTAGCCAGCAACATTTCAAAATGCCATAGTACGGAACATACTTATGTACCACTCACCACTCCCTTCCGGTTGTGAACTTTCCGGCCATCATTTGAAAGTGAATTTAATCTCTTGGCCAGATTTCTTGTTGGTGCGAGCAACCTTTTCACACTGACATAGAGGAAATGCAATCTCTGAAATGGCTGGGTCGGTGGGCTGGTTGAACCCAAAGGGGCAGTAGACAAGAAAAATGAAAACTGTAATTTGCAGCTGAATGTTGCTCATATTTAATGATGCTGTTGCCTGGTCTGCTGAATAAAATGCTTAAGCAGCATAAATTAGTATTCAAAGCTTATGAAAAATGTCATATTTTAAATGAAAATGAATTTTTCAGTCAAAGTCCACCCCTTCCCCGTTGGCCTTTAGCCTGATTAATGCTGCTCCATCATAAAGGAAGATAAGTGTGTCAAAAAAAGAAACGAGTTCAACTAAACTTGCCGCTGCTGTACGTCATTTTTAATTTCGAAACATTTTTTCTTCATAATTCTACGGTCATAATCGTTGTTGTCCAAAGTATTTGAAAATAAACAAACAAAAAAAATTTGATATACTCGCATTTGGTTCAAAGGACAGACACTGGAGAAGCAAATGTCTGTTCAATCAGTAGGCCGTTTATTCAAAGAGTAGTTTGGAAGTGTAAAAATTTGCCCACTCAAGTATTTTTCAGAGCTTATTGCGAAAGGAGCAGGATATGTGCATGGACGATTGTTATGTGTTCCCTAGGGCAAAACGGGTTTAGAAACAGCTGTACAGTCTGCTTGGCAACCGTAGCCGGAAAAAAATAATAAAAAAGGTCTCGAACCAGAATAAAAACGGTTCAAGTCAAAGCAAAACTTCTAATATATTTTCTAGTGAAAACACTCTCATACAGCCGCTTCCCTTAAAACTTTACAAAAACACGAAATGCTGGCTACATAACTAAGGTCGCAGAATCACAAAAAATATAATACAAATTTTGAAGGGTCGATAAACTGCCCTAGGATCCCGTAAAATTTGACCCGCTGGTCCCAGATTAGCACAGAAGTAATAACTCCTCAGTAGATCGCCAGACATTGGATGTGATTAAAAACACACAGTTACTGAACTGCCTAGAACATTGACTCGGGACTGTAATTCACCTCTTAGATCGATTTCGGTCATCCGACTTTGATCTTCATAAATAGAATATCCCTCCTTATAAAATAAATTAGAGATGGACTGGTCGTTATGTACTTTAGCCGGTAAAGTACATAAAAAATGAAAAACTTTATCAATTAAGACCTCAGGTGTTTAGCAAAAAATATGAAAAATGCAGCATCGCCTTGAAAATGATGGGAGTTATATATATTGGGCGATTTCAAATTTGAATCGGCCGTAAAAATAAGTACTGATAGTTTTTTCAAATTTATGGTTTTATTGGAAAGGTTGAACTTTGTCCTTTAATAAGGGAACACCATCCGATGCGGCTGAAAATTGTTTGCCAGGAGACAATTTTACCGAAAAATTGTGTTTTCAGATAAAGCTCATTTTCATCTCGGCGGCTATGTCAATAAGACAAATTGTCACATATTGGGTTCGGAGAACCCACACGTGACTATTGAGAAATCAATGCATCCTCAACGAATCACTCTTTGGTATGGATCTTGACCCGGTTGCATCATTGGGACATTTTTTTTTTTGAAAATGAGCAGTGAGCCGGTGGACGTTACCGCTCCAAAATTTTGGTTTCTAAAAATTCAAGAGAATTACATGTACGACATTTGGTTTCAACAAGACGGGGCGGGGCCATATGTCACAGCCAACGCAACCATCGATATCGATACGCACGGTTTTTAAAAATCGAATAATCAGCCGATATTGTGTGCTCTTTGGATCATTTTCTGTAATGATCCATCAAGGATTAATGTCTCGCAAAGCAACCAGAGACAATTGAAGCTTTGAAACATGAAATCAAAGTTGCCATTGAAGAGATTCGACCCGAAACGATCGAAAATATAATGAAAAACTTGGATTGATCAGATGTGGTACTGTCGAGCCAGTTGTTGTAGTCATATGAATTATGTTGTGTTCCATTATTAAATGACGAAGTTTAACCTTTCCAATGAAAACAGAAATTTGAAAAGGTTATCGGAACTATTTTTAACAACAATATTAAATTTTAAATGGCCCATCCTGTACATAATTTGAACGGCATCTCCGATACATTCTTATCGAGCCCAATATTTTATTAGCGAATGTAAACTTCAGAAGCCGCCGTGGAGTGCGCGTCTATCGTGTCAGTAAGCCCAGGATCAACTCCGGTAAGAACTTCTAACACTTTTTTTAGCGGAAGTTCTTTTTTAGAGATTTCTCTCTAAGCCATGTAAAAACTTCTCTATAAAATGCATTAGCCTTCCTTGTTTCTAAAAGGAATGTGGAGAAAATTAAATAAAGCTTTAGAAATCTAAAACTTAAGATCGAAGACAATTTTTTTTTTGATATCAGTCTTAAAACTGAATTTAAGGCTTGAGTTAGCCCTAGAGCAACTGCACCCCCTACATAACACTATTACTACAAAAAGTTTTTGGCTAAGAGTTGGCAAAGTTAATTAAATTTCACTTGGAACTTACCTAATCAGTAGCTGTGACTAGCAATTGAAGCTTCCTTCACTTCATGGATTACGCTGCATTTCGGAAACCTTTAACTATAGTCCACCGCAAAAAAAAAAAACAATTTTTGATCAGTCTTAAAGCTGAATTAAAGGCTGATGCAAGCCCAAGAGCAACTGCACCTGTATAACACTATTTCTATAAAAAAGTTTTGTTTGACTAAGATGCTGCACAGTTAATTGAATTTCATTTGGAACTTACCTAGCGCCATGGATTACAAAGCATTTGACCTATTATTGACAAAATGACCAGAGTATTTTTGCCGGGGTGACTGCCCTTGCCCGAAGAATACCTCTTCAGGTCAATCCGGTCCATAGAACCGGCTTTCGTGGCATAGCCCACCGGCTGTCATGTTCCTGACGTTGCCTCTGTTTTCCCATAGCAATTCTTCAGCTAGATTTATTATCTTTAGTTTGGTTCTGCTAGTGTGGTCGATATATTACTAAGCTCTTCCACTTTTTAAGAAAATTAAGTATTTTTTTGGGTTATTGTGAATCTGTGTCTCTTCTTCTTCTTGCATTGCACATTCTTTTCATCAATAAGGTTGTGCGCACCGTACGATACGTCATAGATCGATAAATAAGTTATCGAAAATAGTCTGAAAAACAAAGTTCACTGAGTGACGGCGCCATCGAACTTGATAGCGGCGGTTATTTTACATTTTTCTTACCTTGTTTAAACGTTTATATAGTTCGTGTTAACTCGAATCTTTATAGCTGGATACCTACTTATAAACACGTTCTAAATATCGTAACGCAACCTTAACTCGGTAAACACATTGTCAATTCGTGTTAAGGGTTCCTGATTCCTGTTAAATACTCCTGTAACGCCCAGTTAAGTTATCTCGGCATGCATTTATTTTAAAATTAACCATAACTAAATACTTACAGCGTATCAATTAATAATATAATACCTTAATTTCTTTTATTTTCTTTAATTTTAATTCTTTATTTTTCGCCATCGCGAAATATTTTTGTTTCCAGCGAAAGGGAAAACCAGATTTAAATATTTGTATAAATTTATGAAGCAAAGCCCACTGAGCCAATTGAAACAAATGTAAATATAAGAAAAAAATCGTTTTATCTACTCCAAAATGAAAATTATTAAAAATTTCAAAATATGTTAGTATATAAGTATAGTTGACCTTATTTTATTATATATGTTTTATTATATTTTTTTCATATTATATTATTATATATTATTTCTGTTTTATTTCGTTTTCACAACCACGAGCAAATATATATATTGCAAATGAAATTGAAATTTAATTTTTGGGTAAAACTAATGCGTTTTGCAAACGTTACTACAGAATAATGCGAGTAAGTATTTAAATTAAGCACAGAGATAAAATATTATATTTAAATTTCACAGGTGCGGCTTGGCTAAGCAAACTCTGGTTCCACTATGGTACATTTTCGACGAACTCAAGTATTCCTTGAGTGTAGCCACATACTCGGACGATAAGAGACCTTCATTCATGATTAGATTTATTAGGGTTCAACACATTTTCCAAAGGACTAACAACAAAAACAAAGAAAGAAAAAATAATTATATTAATAAAATGTAACGTGGTGAATTTATATCATTAATTACCTCATTACTATGCAAAGCTTCTTTGTTGATGAAACCGGCGAAATATCAAATACACAAACAAATACACATACACCAACAAACTGCAGGACTCGCACCAGCACATCGCGACGAAGGAAGGAAACTTATGCGATCTAGGCATGTTCGAGTTGTAGGATTGTATGTATGGAGGCGATATAATGTCAAAGATACCTTTTTTGTGTAGCAGCTAGTGTATGAGGATGAGTGCGGCACTACATGGGCGGGGGGAGTGAGAGCGTGAGGATGTGCTTTTGTTCAACCTTTAATCTTGCGGTTAATTTGTATACAACAACATTATTAAACTCAATTAGAAATGTACAACTCAACTAAACTGTGCTGCTTTTAATGAAATCTTAACATATACCTAGACATACGACTATATATCTGTGAATGTATCTGTGTGGAATTTTTTGTCTATGTGTTAGAACACACACACACATATATGCGTCTACATGCACACATAGTCTGTCTATATATGTTGACATACATTTATTTGGCTGGTTGAAAGGATAACGACACACAGATACACTCACAAAAGCCTGCCATAAATGCTTGAGCGAGAGAGCAAAGAAAGGATTTTTGTCTGAAACAACAAGAGCGCACACAGCACGTGTTAATGTGTAAATTTTGCATAATTAAAATGTTAATTAAGGATGATAAATAAATGTTACAGCCTTCACTGTACTTTGACGTGTGAATATTTATCACTTTAAAGCAGAGTGGCCAACGTTAGAGGAACGCGATTTTGATCTTCTTAATGGTGTGTATTTGTGTGCTTCAAATTGCCACTCGTATGTATGTATTGTACTACAGCCTTCCTAATCATTTGTCTTTGTTATCCTATAATATATTTCGTATTTCCCGTACTATGCTTAATCCTGCTATTTCTGCAGGCAACAAAGGACCTTCATTATTTACTGTAATGGTTTCGATAATCATTGAGTTTAAGATGCTCAAAGAGATTGAGTGTATCAATAACATTAGGGCGATATTCAGGATAACATTTCTAATAGGGTTTTCTGACTTTGTCGTCAGTCAAACGAGTTTCGAGCGAAAACATTCCAAAAAGGAAGGTTGGTTAAGTTCAAAACGTATGTAAAAATGGTAGTTTGGATGGTAAGTGTTCACGTCTATCATACAGGCTCAACTCCGGGCAATAACATCTAACCTCCACCTGCAGTAGTCTACCGTCGAATTGTAGTCTCCTCTAACATCTCCCTCTAACAAATGCAAAATACAACCCCGACTCAAACAGCTGATTGCCTACCGTCAACCGTTCACCGTCAAGACTAATTGAACCTTAAGAGATTTATTTTTAAGCCATATAAAAACTTCTCTAAAAAATGCATTAGCTGTTAGGAGCCGGTGTTAAGGTCCATTAAGTCTTGACGGTGGACGGTAGGCAATCAGCTGTTTGAGTTGTGGTTGCATTTTGCATGTGTTAGAGGGAGATAACTACAATTCGACTGTTGACGACGTTAGACTTCTGCAGGTTGCAGAATCAACCGTCAGCCGTCAAGACTAATGGGACATTTAAACAAAAGGTCACGATCAGTGAGAATTACATACAATCGTTTACAGCTTAATGAATTGCCGAATTTACAAGTAAAGAATCATTTTCGGATGCAAACAACTTATTTTCACTCTGTCTGAATATTATAATGTAAATACATATATCCTTTTGGATACTTTACCAAAAATTGTGTAAAAGTTACACGTCTAGAAAGCGATTTGGTTTTATTTTTAATAAAACCCTTTATGAAACACCCAGCTTCGATTGCATTATAAAACATATCTTTTCTTTTATCGAAATGAGTGTTTTTGTTATCGATACATAGACAAGGGGGCAAAGCATAAACGGTACAATTATTTAGTGAGACTATTTTTTTATTCTTTGAGTAAAGAATAGTATTCACCTAAAACAAAATTTTTGCTTAGGAGTTCTGCTCTACACTACAATTTTGGAAAAAGAACAGCGAAGAAGAAGCAGAAGCATTATCAAAAAATATATTCTAATTACATTCATTTCAATATTCTCAAAAATGACTTTGAAAACTGAAAAAAATAACAAATATTGTTATTCTTTTTTTTGCAAATGTCGAAAATTCCTTGACAAAACAATTATCAGAAAAATAATTTTCGTTTAAAGCCTAGTATTCATCTAAAACGACATTTTCGCTCCCATATGAAATACATGAAGCTTAGCAAACGATTTCGTTTGGTGGTACTCAGCTAAAACGAGAAGGTGGCGGGATTTGCAATGGTTACAGGGAAGATTATAAGAGCAGTGTAGATTCTTTTCACCAAACAGAAATGAATGTTCTGATAATTGTTTGGTCAAGGAATTTTTTAAATTTACAAAAAAAAAAAATTAGAAAATGATGCGTTTTTGAGGGTATTTAAATAAATATTATTAAAATCATTTTTTTGAAAATTAATAAAGGCTCGTTCCTCTACACTGCTCTACCCTACAAATCTTTTGTGTAGATATAAATGCAAAACTCCTAAGCGAAATTTTCGTTTTAGGTGACTACGCTTGAGATGGTGAAAAAACTCTACACCGCTATTAAAAAAATCTCTGTAACAGTAGCAAATTCCGCCACCTTTTTGTTTCAGCTGATTACACCAAACGAAAATTACTAAACGGAATTGACCAAAGGTAAATTTCGTTTGCTTTTCTACATGTATTTCTTATGGTAGCGAAAATTTCGTTTTAGGTGAATACAAGGCTTTTTGTAGGGACCACCATTTATATTATTCAACAGGAATAAACCAATGTTGCCAGACACAATTTTTTTCGATTTTAACTGAGTTCAACTTAGTTCTGCATTTTTCAAACCATTTCACGTAATTTTTTTATATGATGTTTGAAGTATTTTCACAGGATTTATCGAACTTAATAACAGCCCTTTGTCTGAGGTTACTGTGCACGAGATGTAAATATTATGTCAATATGTAATTAACTTAAACAGGTAGTTCAAAAACATTTTTAAAAGTTTTCCAATGCATAAATTAAGCGCTTTATTGATCTAATGCTTATCGTTTATTATTTTATTACCATTCTATGATTTTATGTCTAATATTGAGGAAAGCCCCATCTCTTGCACATGAGATTTTTTTGTCCACAGGGCTCGAATTCGCCGATGATATTTCTTGTAGTTGAATTTTTTTTTTGACTTAACTGGTACAACTGCCTTGTCCTGCGCTATAAAAAAACAAATGGAACGTCTGAAACTTAATTGAAAGTCTGACTTCGATTTTAAAATCATTTCTTTTTGTCACTCAACTTCTTTTAACGAAAATAAACTCCCCTACTATTCCTTGCCTTCTACTCCTCAAGAAAAATGCATTTACTTGTTTATCTTAAGCAATTTCATTTTATGAATTTTATCATCATCATCATCACTGAAGTCTAATGATAAGCTTTTTTTGGGGGAATCATACAAAAGTAATGAATGTCACTTCACAGGACAGACATCTATCTCATCTAGCTGTTTGGTTCTGTCCGGCACGATATGGTATGTTCGCTTGGAATAGCATGAGAACTACTCTGGCAATGATATATTGGAACGGATGATTGTATAAAAGTATAGAATTACTTGGATATGTCATATGTATGAATGTGTGCGAGCCTGATGCTATACAAGTAAATGAAAAATGACCAGAAAGAAATACGTTGTACGGAAGGGAAGCAGGATAAACGGAAATGATGACGATAATGGCAAAGGAAATAATGATGCTAATGTTGATATTGGTCCGCAGGACAATAACTATATAGGAATGCACACTGATGATGACTACGATGAGTGTATTGGCGTTGACCATGATGCTTCTGATCCTGGTATTGTCGGTACACAAATATGAAATACAATCTCGTATAAGGCATCCAGATTGCATCAATTACTTTTGGTTTGTTGTCAATTCTTTACCGATAATTAAGTTCATATTTGCTGGCGACACGACAACGCTTTTAAACTGAAATTCCATATTGTACGTATGCCCATTTGAAGCTCTCTCCCCCAATCCCATTATGTTTGCGAAAAACTGCTAAAATATGTATAGGATAAAATTGAAAAAAAGTACGAAAACAAACCGACATCGCTGATTGCGAATATAAAAATAGAGGGGGAATCAGGAACCAAAGATGGAGACATTGACAAAATCTTTGCCGTTTCAATTAAATGTATTAAACCCTCCCTGGGGCTGAACAAACAACAGATATCCACACACTACGACCCATTGTCAAACGAAAAGATTCTCAACCACACCACCAACGTTCACAAAGAACATCTACTTTCGCCCACCTACACCCATGCAGACAGACAGACAAAGCACAGCGGAAACAGTCGTCGTTTCAAGTGCTTTGTGAATATCACGGCACGACACGCAAAACAATGACCGGCCATGGCTGGAAACGGCTGAGCGAACATACGCTATGGCCATGTCGCCTAAAGTCAGAATGTATGATTGTTGTATTTGTATTTCACTGCGAAAACATTAACATTTACACGGGAAAAAGAAGGAGCACGTGTGTGAAACAGCAACAATCACAACAGAGGACACGGCCATGGAGCATGGATGCGAGGATGTCGGTGTCGTTGTGCACGTAAGCTTTTGCTTACAAACAAATTTTAATAAATATTTAAAGATAATGCCAAGAATTACAGCAGCAACACCCAACAATGCGAGGATAAGCGTGAATGCCGATGTTAAGGATAGTACAGCGTGAAGGGCATCAGCCGTTTTTCAATGATAACTACAACCGGAGGTAGTAAGTAGGTTTTTAAGGCCTGTTCCGTCCGTCAGAACGTATTGCCTGCGAATAGTCAGAGATCATCCCTTAACTTGGTGTTCCAGGGGAAAAATTGCCTTTCCCTTACTCTTTTGATGGGTGGTCTTTTATTGAGATTTCGAATTTATATTGAGATCTGAATAATCTGAAAACGAATTATTGAATCCATATTCTTATTCACCGAAACTTTAACCCTTTCACACCTACTGGGATCATATGTCCCAGCGAAGTTGCTTTCATCATAACTTTTTTTATTTTCTTTTACGTTTTTATATCTGAAACATCCTAATAAAGGTTGAAGCATTATCTGTGGCATAATTAAAAAAACTGCGCTGAATTATAGCGGTCTCATGTATCCCTAACATCTAAGATATTACTGTTATAACTATATTTGAAGTCAAAATTAAATAAACCTAAAAGATTTAAAAAAAAACTCAAGGGCGAAAAGGTTAAGGAACCAAAATCAATAATACATATGTCTTTATTAATGTGCCAGTCGATGTCGCTAGTAGTTTTGTTTGTGTTTAACCTCTGAAGCCTAGTATTCACCTTAAACGAAATTTTCGCATCCATAAGCCTAGTGTTAACCCAAAACGAAATTTTCGTGTAGCAAAGCAAACGAAATTTACCAATTTAGATGAATATGAATAAAATAAAGTTTATTTGGAAATGAGTAACGGCAGTTTCTTTCTACACGGCAATTTTCCTCTAAAAAGATGAATGTAAAACTCGTAAGCAAACATTTTGTTTGACGTGAATACTAGGCTTAAAGCCGGTGATCGAAGTTTGATGGCGAATCAGATCAAACCAGAGCGCCGCCGTCGTTTTTTTTGTCGCCGTCTAGCCGCCAACGATTTAGACGGATGAAAACGGGTTCAGGAAGCCGCCGTTGCTTAAGATAGTAATGCTTTATTTAAATGGGTTATACATAGAATTTTTCATCATTGTGCTAATATAATTGTTCCCGTCGTAATTTTCATAGCACATTAATTAAATCTTCATGTTATTTGCTGATCCATTTTACATTCTATGTATATCAAATACTTGTCATTTCGAAAACTTTAATTTTGGGATCCAGTTTCCACTATTATCTAGATCCGTTTCGTACTCCATTGATCTTACCGTAAAAGATTCGTAGGTCCAGACTGTCATGGTTTAAAAATAATGTTAAAACTTGTAAAATACATACATTTATAAAGAAACAAATATTTTCCACGCTAGGGCAATTGAATGCCGGACCTTTAATTAGTTGAAGTCGGTATGGATCTCACTTTTTATAGCCGTAGATATCAAAACAAGTGTAAAAAAGGCTTCAGACTATATTAAAATTGTAAAAAGTATATGGACTATTTCACAATTAGTCTCGATAATAGACTAGCTTGTCCAACAGGATATTTAAAAATACATGGTTTTAGCTTCACGTATTGGTTTTTGCTGAATCCAGCCCTCTTTGGCCAAGGCCTCTCTAGTTCCATCTGTAGTTTTTCTTTCATTGCTTCTTTCTTTTGTTTGTCTGTTCATCTTTCGAGTACCTTGGATGCCCTGTCTCTTCATTATCCCTGACAGCATGAAACAATTTCGTGAAGCCCAAGTGAAAGTTAATCGATGGTAATGAATAATTGATTTAATGTCAAGTATGCCGCTAGAATGGATGTGAATGAGGACGGGTATAATAAAAATTCTGGTTGGTGGACGGGTGGGTGGTTTGGTATAATTTATAATTCAAAAATAAATAATAACCATAAAAATATATACATTTGTCTGTATATATATGTATGTATAGATGTATATTCGCAATCGTGTGCGTTTTCCTCCTCCAACTCGGGTACAAATTGTGTTTTGCTAGGCTGTTATTAAAACCGGAAAGGGAAATGTGAAGCCATAATAAAAATAAACTAACTTTTTTGGGGGCGGGTTGGGTGTGGATGTTAAATTAATAAATGTTGAACGTTTCAACTCGGGTAAACGTGTGTCGGAAATAATTGTTACTGAGGCTAATTGTAATGCTAAGTAGTTTCACATCGATTTGGCAAACGTTATAAGCTAAATAAATTGATTTACAAAGGTGAAACGAGCTTTTGTTCTGAGTTAAAATATGTGTTTTTTGGAAATGAAAACGTTTCAGCAATTTGTAGCCAAACAATTGTAAAGTACGGTAGTTAATCCGTGGAGAGAAAATAAACGTGTGTTATCGTCTACATCAATCGGAAAGTAGCCATCCGATTTTATATTAATACTCGTATTGTAAGCAAAATGATTTCCTATAAAAGGATATTTTAATAAGAATAGGTATGATTTTCTGTTCAGCATTAAATTTCCGACGGTTTGTTTGTACTTTAGGACGTGTCAAAAATTATTTAGGAATCCAATTATTAATGCTTGTTGTTTAAAGAATGTTCAATGTGAACTAAATTTTTGTGGGATTACTAGTTACTAGATAGATTGACGAAATCACAATCACAATATAGAGTTAATCGAGATAAAACTTTTTTAAAGGGAAAAAAACAACATACATGTGTATATAATTCGAAATATTGGATGCTAGGCTTTGGTAATTGAAAATTATCAGAAGAAAAAATACATTGTTGGCGTTATATTCGCGTGTGTGCATCGAAAACAAATCAACTAGAAAGGAAAAATTCAGTATCAGCTATCAAACCTAAAGCTGGCCATAGACGAACGATTTATTGGTGTGATTTGCAAATTAATTGCATATCGTTTCTCCACACACGCTCGAACAAATCATAATTCGGCCGACGTTGATGAGTAAACATATGCTACGAAGCGGATGACGCGCTCGCATGTTCATTTTGTGTCAAAATACCACAGCGACGGCACGTATATATCCTCAGCACCTGCACCTGACCTTTCGCTTTTGCGCATCTTCTGCAGCTCCCTTCTGTACGTTGTTCGTAGGCAATTATATTTTTTTTTTACTACGTCCACCGAAGCATTTCTGTCAACCTCTTTCCATTTTGTTACGAGTTTTTCCCATGATTTTTGTTTTTCTAATTTGTCTTTAAATTTTTCACTTTTTGTTTGCCAAATGGCATTTTCATTTTTTAACACATCAAAAAAATCTATCATAAAGTCTTTGCTTGCCATTTTTTGTGAGCACTACACGACCTTTCGTTACAATGGTTAACCCTTTCGCGGACACGTCGGCATAAGCCGACACTACGAATGGTTTAAATTGGACACGTCGGTATATGCCGACATAGAAAAAATATCGTATATAAACACGTCGGACATAGACGACGTCAACTGCATTCGTTTTATATGTAGTAGCATATTGTGTGCCACTGCAGAAGCAATCAGATTTAAGTTAGTGCCCCAATTCGATTTTCTTTGATTTTGTTTGTTTAACTATAACGGAAATTTTCGTGAGTGGGAGAAAAACATCACGTCGGCTATAGCCGACGTAGTTGTATGTATTTTTGCTCAGTTGCAAAAAAAGTGTCATTGCGTGAGGACGTAATATTTTTGGTAAGGCCGTGATATTTTTGGTAAGTTTTATTTATTTTTACTTTCTTTTTCCCTCTGTTATTTTTGCTTTGACTTATAGAAATGGATCACGAAAAGCGACAAGAACATTTACAACAATTGTTTGATGCGTGCTGTACCGACGATTCGTCAGAAGAGGACCCGTATCAAACTGACGGCGATGACGATTTGAACTACACCATGGAAAATTTATCATCAAGTGAAGACGACGTTGATAGTGATGGGGAAAGTGTATGCATTGACAGCGATGGAGAAGCCAATGAAAATATTGACTCCGAAACGGACGATGTAGAAGCGGATGAAAATGACAAGGATTGGCATGAAACGGTTAGCGAGATACCAAATTTTAATTTCGATTCTACTTGGTCTGGTATAAAAATCGAAATAAGTGATACATCGTTCCCAATTGATGTCTTCAATCATATTTTTAATAACAACATCATGGACCTACTTATTCGCTGTACGAATGAATACGGACTTCAATTAAGTAACCAGCAGAGAGGTAGCAGATTCAAAAGGATGATGAAATTTTCACCCGTTCATCGTCCTGAAATGTTAAAATTTTTAGGATTGTGTCTACTTCAAGGGCAAATTAAAGTTCCAAAGATTCGTCAGTTATTTTCGAAATCGGCACTATACTATCACCCGGCATTCTCTGCGACAATGTCCGGCAGAAGGTTCGAACAAATCTTGAGATGTCTTACTGCTAATCATGTGCGAGGCGAGTCACACATGGCAAAAATATCTAATTTCGTAAAATTGATAAATCAGAGTTTTCAAGCTGCTTTCTGAGCAAATTGTACTCCATAAAGGTAGACTCGTTTTCCGTCAATACATTAAATCGAAAAGGGCACGATTTGGAATAAGATTCTTTGAACTATGCGACTCATCCAGCTATGTTTTAAATATTGAAATTTATAAAGGTAAACAACCAGATCCAGCGAAAGGTTCAAAAATCTACGCAATTGTTAATCGACTTGTTACTCCATACTTTGGGAAGGGTCATCACCTATTTTTGGATAACTATTATAATAGTATAAATTTATCTAATGATTTATTGCTGCTCAAAACTCACACTACTGCAACGTTAAGAAGTAATCGAAAAGGTAATCCAATTGAAGTGACAAAAAAGAAATTAAAAATAGGTCAGTATATTTGGAAAAGACAAGGAAAGGTGTATGTATCAAAATGGTACGACAAAAGAGATGTCCTATGTATTACCACCGGCTACAGTCCACAGATGGTTATAACAAAGAACCGATTTGGGGTAGAAAAGTCAAAACCACTTGAAATTGTGAGATATAATGAGTTTATGGGTGAAGTAGACTTCTTATTATTCAAGTCCTCGTAAGACGATTCGGTGGTATAAAAAGGTTATATTCCGCATGCTAGATTTGGCAGTACACAATTCATTTTTGTTGTACAAAAAAAGATTTCCGGCAAAATCAAAAATGGATTTTTTAACTTTTAGAGAAGAATTGATGATGCTATGATAGATTTGCCGAAATCAAAATTTCATCCAGAAAAACCTAGTCGCAAACGTAAATTGACAGTTCCAATTCAAATTGATCATTTTTTGGAGAACATACCCCGTAAGGGTACAAAAAAAACAATATATTCGATTTCGTCAATGTTCTAAGAATGGCGTTCGTAAGGAAACCAGTTTTCGATGTGCTGGCTGTGAAGTTAAACCTGGACTATGTGTTGGAAATTGTTTTACTTATTGGCACCAACAACAATCGTCAAATCTAGAATAAGTTTTTTAGGTTTCCTTTTTTCTATTCTTATATATTAGTTTTTAGATTATAAGTATTTGAAGATAAATAACCTGCTTTAATTTTATATATGTACACAAAAACCAAATAAATTGACTGTGAAATCGAATTTTTTTAATTTCTTAAAATAAATGAACATTTATACTATGAAACTGAATATTCTTACATATTATTTGTTGTATTTTAGCTTAACTACACAAAAAGAAAAATATACTTTTATTGTCAGATAATGACGACGTGTCCCACGATAATATCATATTGCATGAAATAGGACATGTCGGCTCTGTCCGACGTCGAGCATATCCGACGTGTCCCTATAACAAATCAAAATCCCTAAATTGGACACGTCGGTGTATGTCGACATATTATAATTTTTTTGTTTTTAGTAAAAATTTAATATTCAATAAACCACAAACCCAAAACTGAAATCCGATTTCAATTATCTGTTTTAGAAGTCAAATAAATGCATGTGTCATTCTGCTAACATTTTCAAAATTTCGTGTGTCCGCGAAAGGGTTAAAGAGCAACTGAAATGGCGAAATGGCTTAAAATTTGCGCAGTAGCCCACACACGTATGATTTGTTTGCCAACAAATTGCAAGTTTTTGAAAATTTTAAAAAACTTGCAATTTGTTCGCAAACTACCCCACAGACGTAAAAAAGCGACCACAAACCCAACAAATTGCTCGAATTTATCATTCGTCTATGGCCAGCTTAACGCAAGATCCTGATTCTAATTTGTATTGCAAAATTTGATTAGTTTGCGCAAACCTTCAACAACTGTTTCCACACTGATTATAATAGTCTTGATTTTCCAGTTCAATTAAACAGTATTTTCAGTTTAAAAATTAGTTACAAAAAGCTAGAAATGGTTAAATATTCTAAATAGCTAAAAAAAAAGAATGATGCAGTGATGAAAAGACCAAGTTATATTGTAAATATAGTGTAAATCCAAGTGCTTTATTTACACAACAAATATGTCTCTTTAGGATTTAGAAAAACTCAATAAGACAAATTAGTTTAATGCAAATTTTTTTTACATATTGTCCTCAATTGATAGTGATGATGAAAAACATTTCCTATTTAAACTTCGTTTTGGTAAACTGCAAATAATTTTCGGTCATATTTCCATAACAGTCAGTAATTGATCATTACGCCCCTACATATCTATCTGGGGGCTAGGTCGGATCACTTGATACATAAGTTATAAATAAAACAGATGGTAAACAAAAATGTTTTAAAAAAACATTAATTTGGACGAGAGTCTACCTATGAGTCATTTTAAATTGCAATAGAGAATTTTCCTATTAAAATTGAGAATTTCCACTTGAAATTTAGAATTTGAGGACGAACTGTTGAATTTTCAGCTAGACATTGTCTATGTCTAGTTGAAATAAAAATATTCTTTTCAAGTTGGGAAATTGATAATGAGAATTTCCATTAAAAATTGAGAATTTTTATTGGATATTGAAAATTGCACTCGATCTTTAGATCACGTTATTTAAAATTGCGGTTGAATAAAAAGGGCTTGAAGCAAAAACAATGGCTTAATGCAATCAAGCCATTTTTTTAAGGCTAAATAAAATAAATCCGCTAGACCTACCTTAAAAATGCCAAAACATATTGGCGTTTAATTAGTGTGCGGTTTCCATAATAGGCTGTTTCCACTACGGTCGCGTCCACGTCCGCGTCCACGATTTATCGATAATTTTTAATGGTGTTTCCATTGTGTTTTGCGTCCACGTTTGCGTTCAAACAGCTGTTAGTGTTTATTTGTTTTTTTAGGGGTGCGAAAAATTTTAATATTTTTGTGTTGTGACATTATCATGTAGTTAAATGATATTATTTTGCTAACCGCAATGGAAAATGAGGACCAAATGGTTTATTTTTCACTTCCGCGCCAGTCACTCCCAGCTTCTCCCCCATCTCTTTGTGTCCAATTTTTGGAAGCAAAAGTTTTGTTTAAAAAACCTCAGCCTTGTTATTCCTTTAATCGTTTTCCATATTTTCGATAACAATTTTATCGATCGCAGTGACAAATCGATGTGTATGACCACCCCTATGAAATAAAAGAAAAAAAGAGACATTTACCGTTAGTTGTATTTCATCAGAGAAAAGAAAAGTGATATTTTTACTGAAATGATTTGTTTCTAAAAATGTATCATTTCGCACAAATTCTATCTCCTCATACAAAGTTCCAGTGAAGTTTGTGAACACAAGTGTTCTAAAACACTGGGGAAATCGTGACAAGATCAAGAATATGGCAAAATCAAGAATATGGCTTTGCTTTTGGCCGAAGATGACAGTGAAAAAATTCTCGCGGATGACTCGACATTGCTGCATGTGGGGGTGGAGCAGAGCAAGGTAAGTTGAATCGACTTGAAAATTTGGGCCCTCTTACGAAATATGCAAATATTTTTTGGTTCAAAATAGTGTAGTCCTAGGTACACACATTTTAGTGGAAATGTGATTTTTTGTTGTGTGCTTAAGAATTTCACAATATTTTTAGGTTAGGTTTGCCCTTTACTAACAGCAGGAATTTTCATTGGGACAAAAATGGGCGTTGACAATTGGCCAATGAATTTTAGTAATTTTAGAGAGTATTTAAGGCGGATGCGGTTTATTTTTGAGGCTCACGCTCGGGAACCACCACTACTCTGATCACAAAAATAATTGCTTCTATCGGATCAGGAGGAAATTGCCTTTGGAATGCCTTTAAATAAAATCAAACTCAAATGGATAACTCTGTTTTTTTTTGTCACATGCCTCTGCAGGCATTTCCTTTATTGTATTCCCCCTTTTTTACTTTTTTTTTGAAGGGGAATGCCTTTTTTTCATTATGGTTGTTCACCTTTAGTATGCCGAACTGGTGTGCTGGTGAGTGTACAAATATTTTCTAGTTAATCCAAATATTTTCCGCGGCGGGTTCTTCATTTTGCGAATGCCGGCGACTTTGCGTTTTAAAGATTAAACACTAAGCTATGCAAATTGTGCTCTAAAATGGACAAGACGTTCGAATCCTTCCTAAATCTGTTCGTTCCGGTCAGTGACTAACGCCACTAAAGCGCAAAAAATCGTTCTTTGGCCCTTTCGGTCCATGCGTCCATTTATAATCTTAGCCAAAACTTCAAAATTACTCAGTATTTGGATTTGCAGCAAAATTTGTTTTAATTTCAGTACCCACTTTTCCATACTGACTCTTTTGACCATGCTGGGATTTAGTTGCATCACTAAGGCCACGTATTCATTGTCTCTTAACTTAGAGTAGCCATTTTAAACATTGGCCGGACAAAAATACTCAACAAGAGTATTTTTTCCCAGGTACCTTTAGTCCCTAAAGGGAAATTCCCCAAAATTATTTCGGGCAAGTGGTCGCCGCTGCTGGCTCTCCGAGAGGCCCAATTTCAGCAATAACGCACCGAATATTCTCTTCCAAGGCGTCAATCGTATCTGCGTAGACAAGTGACTTTACTTAAGCCCACATAAAATAGCCCAGCGGTGTTAAATCGCACGATCCTGGAGGCCATGCCACAGGCACACGACGCGAGATAATACGCCACAATTCAGGCACGAAAAATCATTAATCTTAGCTCTATAGCGTTCTCCATTGACTGTAACGTGATGGCCGGCTTCATTTTTGAAGAAATATGAACCAAAGATTCCCTCTGCCCATAGAGTACACCAAAAGGGAGACTTTTTGAGGATGTAACGGCGTCTCAACAATGGCTTGTTGATTTTCATTTCTCCAAATGCGACAGTTTTGGTTATTTAATAATAAATAATAATTTAATAATAAATTTGAAGTTAGCAAGTATCGTATATGGGAATTTGTCACGTTTTAGGATGCTTTGTTTGTCATAACTCTAGAACCACAAGTCCAAATAAGCTGAAACATATTTAAAAAAATTTTAAATTACAATTCCTTTCATATGTTCATACAACGTTTCGCTACATAAGCAACAGTTTCGCAGTTATAAATAAATGTATGAAAAAAAATAATATTTTTTAAGTTTATTTTTTTTTTTAATTCATAAAAAATACAAAACGGTAAAAATTGTCAAGTCCTATTACTTTAACGTAAAGCCACATAACCTATGAACAAAATGAGACATAGATCATGAAAATCGATTAACGCGTTTCGCTTTTATGCACAATTAAGTGAAGTTATGAATTTGAAAAAATTGCTCGAGATATGTACGAAATTCTTTGGAAAAAACATTGATGACTTTTTTAAGATTCTTAGAATTAAAAAAAGTAATAAAAAGGTTATTTGATATTTATGATTGCTCATAAAAGTGCGTGGACGCGGAAAATAAGGTCATCAGAACCACAAGCGTCAACTTCAACGAGGATAGATAGGGACAATAATTGAAAATGTTCTAAATTTTGTTTCCATGCATAGATAACATATAAAAATCTCATATTTCCTTGTAAGAATAGCTGTGATATGAATCGGAATGTTAATTTTCATGCAAAATAAGGAATCAATAAAAAAGTCATCAACGTTTTTTCCAAAAAATTTTGTACATATCTCGAGCAAATTTTTGAAATTCATACCTTCACTTAATGAAAAAAAGCGAAACGCGTAAATCGATTGTCTCATTTTGTTCATAGGTTATGTGACTTTACTTGAAAGTAATAGGACTTGACACTTTTTTGTATTTTTATGAATTAAAAAAAACTTATTTTTTAGACAAAATATTTTTTTTTCATACATTTATTTATAACTGCGAAACTTTTGCTTATGTAGCGAAACGTTGTATGGACAGATTTAAGGAATTGTAATTTTTTAATTTGATTCGGCTTATTCGGACTAGTGGTACTCGAGTTATGACAAACAAAAGAACCTAAAACGTGACAAGTTCCCCTATAAGATACTCACAAACTTCAAATGAATTATTAAATTATTATTTGATGTACCTTGACCAAACGAATGATGCAGAAGTTCTTCTTTTTGGGGCAACGTTCACAAACAATTATCAGAATTGAGTCCCGAATCAATCACCTGCAAAATGTTGTACTGTGTTATGAACCCTCCAAGAAAAATAAACGTAACGCATTTTGCGGAGCGAAAACGAACTGCATACGGACCGCCATATCACTAACACTTGCATAGTATTTCATATAAAAATACGACAAAATTAATTCTGCGTAAAACTCTTCGTAAACGTGCCGTTTTTTACGGTACGAAATGGAAGTGATTTTGCGTAATGGAAACGAACGTATTTAAACCAAAAAGTATCTAAAACAATCCGTTTACGTGCCGTTTTTGCGATACGAAAACGAACTGTTTTTTCTTAATGGTAACGGCATTAACTGTTTTTTCTTATTCGGGCAGCCATGTTGACAGAACACTTTAATTGTTTTAGTTGATGTTTGAAGTGTGATGATCTGATTGTTGTTAAACAAAATCAGCTTTTGTAAGTGTTAATATAATAGGTATTTATAAAACGTTTGTAGTATATTTATATCTACATATCTATATTTTGTAATAGCCAAATAATTCATAATCATTCACAATATATGCAACATTAATTCTTCAGTATAAAAAAGCTTATATTATTTCGATAGAGAAAGAAATTCAGTACGAAAACAGAACGTTTTGCAGATACAAAAACGTACCGCTTCAGTGTTACGTAAACGCAACACTCTGGTATTACGAAAACGGACCGCTTTAGTGTTACGTAAAAGTACTACTTTAGCTTAGCCTTGGCGTACTACCAATACATTCAAACTACTACTTTTTTTCTTCTAATTCTCTTATTCCGAAATTAACGTTTACGGTGCATTTACGTATCGCAAAATCGGTTCGTTTTCGTAGTCTTGTATGAAAAAATGACTTCGCCAACGTTTCGTTTTCGTGCCGGTTTTCTTAGAGGGAAATGACAAACCAAACTGAGCATAAATCAAGCGACAGCAGTCAAAAAGACCAACTCCGAATAAAGTGAAAACAGATTGAAAGCCACACTTCTAAAAAAACACCCTTTACTTTAGAATACTCCGATCAGTTTTTCGTGGTGTTGCAAACGGAATGACAAATTAAGTATACCATCAACCCTTTGCTAAGGGCATAAAAATAGAGATGAATATTACAGAACGCTCGGACAAAGAGGTCCCTGAAAGCCTTTTAATCGATCAGTCAACTCACATAAGTTTTGGCTCCAAATGATCACAAAAATTTATCTGCGTGTCCTGAGAAAACTTGAAGTCGTCAAAAAGCGGTCCTTGACGCTCTTAAAATTATCAAGGCTTAATCTAAGTATAAGTACAAAAGCCCATTCAGGTCGCTTTTTAACGGGTTCTTTTAATTTCTTCTGCATTTCTAGCAATTTAGAAAGCAGGATTGCTTAACTGCCTAAATTTGGCTTAAATTGCTTCCAAGAAATCTCGCAATGACAAATTTAGTATACCATAAAAAAATGACAAATTTAGTATACAAGCCAGCCTTCTGCAGAGGGTATAAAAATAAAGATGAATAGAACTGGACGCTCGGACCAAGATGACCCTGATAACCTGAAAAGCGATTTGACAACTTGCATAAGCGCTTCCAAAAATCACAAAAAGTACCTGCGGAGCCCAAAGAAACATTGAAGTTGCCAAAAGGTGGACCTTGAGGCCCTTAAAAATATTAAGGCTCAATCTAATTACAAAAGCCATTCAAGCGTCTTTTTTTAAATTGTTTTTTTTCTGCATTTCTAGTAATTGAGGTTGGGAGGATTGTTCAATTGCCAGAAAAAGTGCCTTAGGCTTCAATTGCTTCCAAGACATCGCGCAATGACAAATTTAGTATACAAGCCAGCCTTCTGCAGAGGGTATAAAAATAAAGATGAATAGAACAGGACGCTCTGACTAAGATGACCCTGATAACCTGAAAAGCGATTTGATAACTTGCATAAGCGCTTCAAAAAATCACAAAACGTACCTGCGGGGCCCTAAAACCATTGAAGCTTCCAAAAGGTGGACCTTGAGGCCCTTAAAAAATATTAAGGCTCAATCTAATTACAAAAATCATTCGTGTCTTTTTAACTTGTTTTTTTGTTATTTTTTCTGCATTTCCAGTAATGGAGGTGGGAGGATTGTTCAATTGCCACAAAAAGTGCCTTAGGCTTCAATTGCTTCCAAGACATCGCGCAATGACAAATTTAGTTTACAATCCAGCCTTCTGCAGAGGGTATAAAAATATAGATGAATAGAACAGGACGCTTGGGCCAACAGGGCTCTGATAGAATTAAAGTCGATCTAGCAACTCATATTAGTGTGGGTACACAAATGATTGGTTGTTGTTCAGGGGTTCCAAAAATCTCAAAAATGCGTTCTAAGGAACCGTGAAGTCACCAAAAAGTGGCTTCAAGTAGCTTTTCTTAACGTGTTTTGTTTTATTTTTCCAGCATTGCCAATATTTTAAATAGGAGGATTGCTTAATTGCTGGTAAAATTACAGCAGGGTTAAATTGCTTTCAAGAAATCGCGCATTTTTTTAACAAAAAATTATTAATGAAGACAATAGGCCCTTTTATCAAATCTGAAAACCGCCGGATGCAAATTTTGTTTTCTAATTTGGAAAGTGGCAGAATCGAATCAATAGTGGCATTCCAATTTTTAGTTGTGAAGACAAGAGGCTTTTTTAACTATTCTGAAAAGCACCGGAGGTAAATTTTGTTCTAGTTTGAATGGTCACATTTTTGTTAGAAATTTGGAAAGTGGGAGATTTCAATCAATTTTTATAGTGGCATTGGCCCACGCCCGTTTCGCGTGCTAGCAACTCTAGAACCATTCCGCATTGTTGCGTATAAGGTTGTTTTAGGACAACACGAATCACTATTTTGGCTCTACTAGAGTACTCCCTAGACCACAGGGAGTCGACATCTAGTGTCCTCACTCTTGCGACTTAATACTTTGCATATGCAAAATCATTTTCCGTCAATATAGAGCGTTAAATGAGTAGAGACCTTGTCGGCAGCACACGTATATGGATCATACCGATCCGTCATCCTACAGCAGTGGCGAAACGTGTGTCTACCAGACGGTGATGTGTTTTCTTTAACATTGCTGACTTTTCCTTCCCCATACGACAAACAACAACTAATTTTACAACAACTTTTAAAAATAACCACACCTATATGGTTTTCGGTTTTTTTGGAACACTTGGAACAGTGTTGTTTGATAGTGAGCGGGATCAATTCAAGGCCCTGAGAGCCAGGGATTCAAGGGCTATTATACATTAGTGTTGCAAAATACTTTATCCATTTTGAAGACAATAGTTTATATTTTTGTTTTAAATCCATTCCATCACGCTCCATTGCACTCTAGCTTTATTTCCTACACAGCTCCCTGATCAGTTTGGTGAAGGGTTTATAACAAATCTCGTTCAATCTTCCTGGGACACCCTGCCTTCAAATCTGTACTTCAGTGTCAAGGTGGTGGCAATAAATTTTCAATAATATCTCCTAGGAACTCTAGTTTATTGATTTTGTCCAATTTTGACAATTTCGAAAGTATCCCGTCATATGTCTTACTTAAATTGAAGTTTCAAATTCCGAAAAAAAACTGCGTTAAGGCAACTTTATGGCATATCCACTTTGATTTTGTTTTTTTTTTCTATTCTTTTAAACAATCAACCAAAATTGTTTACTCCTTAATACTGAACGCCCATTCCCACCTCCACCACGTCTTTGTTATTGTTGACGTTGCATTATTTTTTGCTCTTGTTTACCATGTGACCATTCAAGCGTTCCGATTTCAGATTCATTGGTATGCAAGACACATAGAGCGAGGACTGAAAGGACGAGCAAGTGCAACAGAAATAGAGGGCGAGCGAAAAAAAACTGCACCATTAAACACCTTCAATGCACAAACGGCAGCCACCAGCATACGGACCACGTCCGCATGATTGCTGGTGGGGATGGATGGAGACGGGTAGGCGACATTCAAACGTTTAAGCGTCATTATGCATTCGCTCAAACCAGCGAACAGCTAGCCAGCCGGGCCACCCACACACACAACAATCGTCGGCCCAGAATGGTGGTCATTCATTCATTTTTGGTCCATTAATTCGTTGAGTAAAGTTTTAGCATGATGGCGAATGACACTGATTTGTTAGAAGAGCATTTCCACGGCATGAATGATGGACACCAATACGCACACTCCCACATACAGCATGTGGCATATGCATGTATGCGCGTTTGTATTATTAAAAAATGAAATTAAGAACAGCAGCATTTCAAACTTTGGACCAAGAGGAGGGAGGGGGACACTCCTAGCCAAAACTTTATTGGATAATTTGAAAGCTGCAAATAGTCCAGCAAGCGGTGTTATGCTGTGCAAATGACTGCAATTATCAAAGCTTTTTGTAGCATACTTTTAGTTAAACTTGCCCTGTATCCATTGCAGTGGCATGCTTTTAGGTAAATGTGCATTTGTGTGCACTCCTTAGCCATTGTGTCATTCATTCTTCCCCTCGTTCTTTTTTGTCAAGTAATAAATTAAACGCATTTGTTGCATCTTCGTTGCTTGCTTGCCAGTGTCCGCACAGTGCTTTAGGAGTGGCAAAAGTCACACTTTCGCAACAATAAAACAAAATATACAGGTTTCTATATTATTTAATAATATTCGATGACTAGGTCCAGTCTGTGCGGCGATATCCTGGCAACACCATCGAGATCCTCCAAAGTAAGAAAATAATCGAGGGGCATCATTTGAAATGATCGCGACGGCTAAGTGATGAACGCTTGCCTTCAGACGATCCAGCCGTTAAATTTTTCCTTCACAACTTAGAGCGTTGCATCACTTGTATACGTATTTAGAGCCATCCCGTTGTTGACAAACCTTGAATAAGACGAGGTTGCCGATCTCTGAACACAAAATCAGCTTAATCCAAGAACCATTAACGGCAACTTTGTCTTCTATGTCATTTCGAACGAAATTATGCAGCCATGCCATAAATCGAATGGAAATTAGGCCTGTCTATGTATCTACAGGGTGGCTGGTAAATATTGCTAGATTACGAAACTCAAATAACTTGTTTTTTCAGTGTTTGGAATTCATTTTTCTTTTATTTATGTTAAATCTCAATCAATTTTATTATATTTATAGCTTATTTAGTTTTAAAAATTATGGAATTTAAAGACCCCGCCGCTGCTCTTTGATGCATGTGCGGCATCCTACCGAAAAGTTGTTCATTACCGCTTGGAAAGTTGACACAGGAATAGCCGCAATTGTTTTTCGAATGGATTACTTAAGTTCATTTAAATTTGTTGGTTTTGCTTTGAAGACTTCCTGTTTGCAAAAACCCCACAAGAAAAAGTCAGGTGCAGTAAGGTCAGGCGACCTAGGGGGGTCAACGGAATGTGGAGTTTCTGGATATCAGCTTATAAAGAAATTTTCTTGCAATTCTGTCATAACAGGCCGGGCTATGTGAGGAATTGCACCATCTTGCAGAACAGGCCGGGATATGTGAGTAGTTGTACCATCTTGCTGAAACCACACGGAGTTGAAAGAAATTCTCATTTGGCGTAATTCTGGATAGAAAAACTTTCAACATGCTGAAGAATCGTTCTCCAGTAACCGTAACGGTGTGACCGTTTTCTTCGAAGAAGTAGGGCCTGACAAGGTAGCGTAATGCAAGTGTACACCACCCTGTGCACGAAGTGTATGCAATTCCGTCTCATGGAGTATCTGTGGGTTGGAAGCCCTCCATGTTTATGTTGCCGTTTAAATGGAAATGGACCTCGTCAGACATTTCCACCATTTGAAGCATCTTCTGGCAAAATTCCAAGCGAATCGGGTAGTCTGCTGCGTTCAGTTTGGCTATTTTTATATGGGAAAAAGTCAAAATCTTTGTGCATAATTGACTGCAATGACTGCCTGCTTCCACCCATTTGAACAGACAAGCTTCTTGTCGAAACTCTTGGATTGTTTTGTATGGCAGCAGCTACAGCAGCAATTGTTGCCTCCGTCCGTACTAAAGGGTTTCAATGGTAAGGTCTTCTGTTGACGGTCCTATGCTCGGCAAAATTGTTAACTAGTCTCATTAAGACCCATCTGCACTGAGTATTGCCGCCAAACGTGCGCCTATACTCTCTTTGAACCGAAATTACGGACTCCAGTGCGTGATGGCGGCGGAAAATCCAAATTCTTGTTTCAGTGTTCGAGTTACCCATTATTGTTAAATATAAAACACAATCTGCAAAATAAAAAATTAAACGGATTTATAATATAAAAAAAGTTCTTAAATTCTTTTTGGTAGCGTCTTTCATCCGCCACCCTGTAATTCTATGCATTCTTCCAGAAGAAATAAACAAAAACTTACTAAACCATGCCCAGTGGTAGTTTCCTAGGTCGAGGCGTAATAGAACGTGCTTGGCAAACATATTCAATTTTCCCGGCTTAAATATTAAACCAAAATATTGGAAAATCACAAGTTTAGAAAAGTTTGCGATTTATAGATGAAGTGTTGTTTGTAGTGGCAACTGTGTGCCAGAGTGACAGCCCTTGTCACTGACATCAGGTCATACGTATGGTTGATACACTAGCATAATGATTTAATGGCATTTTAAAGAATGCCAAGATTATTTGTATGGGAAGGAAGGGGTGTGGTGACAGTATCTATCTCCAGCCATTTAGTTTACCTAATAATATTTTTTCCAATTACTTATTTTCAGAAGCATCGTACGAAGACAATGGTCACGCATATATAATAAGAATGCAATGACAAAATGTATGAAACACATCAGAATGAGGTTGGAAGCCACCAAACTGAGGTTAGAAGCCACCAGAATCAAGTTTATATTTGTTGTCATCTAAGATGTTTTTATTTAATGTTCAAATACTTTCAGGAGCATCGTTTTCTTGGTGTTATGGCTATTAAACGAATTCCAAAATGGGGTTGAATGATTTATTTGTGTGGAATGTTCCTGAGTGAGGCATCTGTACAAAGACGATAAAGAAATATTACAAGTACAATATTTGAGAAAATTTTTCTAATCGTTTGGAGGGGCGTGTGCAAAAACTGGAGTGGTTACGAATCCTATACCATATCATCTAGTTTACCTTTGCCGGCAGCCATAGTGTGATAATTAATGTGCACATATAAACAACCCAGAATCAAAGCCGCTGTGACGCGTTTTTCCACCTTGTAAATGACTGCGACTTTACGACTAAGAAAAAATTGCTAAGCTGCCCAATGAGTACGATAAATATTGTGCACCTCCTCCACACAAGTAAACCAAGCTTAAAGCCAGTTGTGTATGCCGGTTTCATGTATTGGATTGAACCGAAGCTGCAAATCTTCGGTCCAGGGCTGTAACCCCGGCACTACGTGTGATTACAATGTCTCAATGAAATAAAGCAGCCGGAGTTGAATTGAAACATGCCCTGGTCAGTGAGCATACAAATTATACATTTGAGAAAAGTTTCAGTTGTGAATGCCGATTCCATGTACCGGATAGAACCGATGCAGCAAATCTTCGGTCCAGGGCTGTCACCCCGACACTACGGGTGACTACAACTTCTCAATAAAATAAAACAGTCGGATTTGAATTGAAACAACAAGTCCTGGTCAGTGAGCATACAAATTATACATGTGAGAAAAGTTTCCAGTATGTTATCTAATGGTTGGTATGGGGATGTAAGTATTTGCCCTTATTTAATATAATTTAGTAATACCAATACCTTATTTTCAGCATGATTACTTTAACAAAGATATTTCGACCCACATTCAATTAACAGCCGCGTAATAAAAGATATTTCGACCCACATTCAAATATCAGCCGCTTAATAATGTCTAATATTTTCGGCGATGTCTAATATGACGGCGACTTTATGACTAAAAGAAAATTGCTAAGCTATCTATCTATAAGATGCCGGAAGAGTGCGTTAATTATAATGGACCACCCCCACTCAAGTTACCAAAGCTTAAAGCCAGTAGGAAACGCCTACATATCTTAGTAGCGGGGTTTTCCATCTCTTAAATGCCAGCTGCTTAAAGACTAAGTAATAATTGCTAAGCCATCTATAAGCTTCTCAATGAAATACTTAACAGTCGGAGTCGACTTTAAACTGCAAGTTCTGGTCGGTGAGCATACAAATTATACATTTAAGAAAAGTTCCCAGTATCTTATCTATTGTTTGTTAAGGGGATGTAAGTATTTGCCTTTACTTAATATAATTTCGTAATAGTACCAACTTCTTATTTTCAGAATGATTACTTAAACAAAGATATTTCGCAAACTCATGAAGTGGTCGTAAAAGAACATTTGATTTAATGGTAAGTAAACTGCATCTTAGTTTTAGTTGGTTATTATTTTTATATCCTCAAACAAAGAATATGAATTACTAATAGAGATTTGAATTGAGCGTTATTTTATTTGCGAGTTCGGTCTTACATTAAATGTAGACAATCGGCCTGGCTCTCAAAGAATATCAATTACTAAAAGAGATTTCTTCAACTTCGAACGTTTTTTTATATGCGAGCTCGGTCTCATATTAAATGTGGCCAATCGGTCTGGCGTTCAAAATTGTTTTGTGTGTTTCTTATTCACTTTTCAATCTAAAACAGCATTTTTTTTTAACAATCTTCCTTTAATGTTGCCCCACAAATACAACTTCACATAAAAAGTACACTTCTAAGCCAAGACCGAGCTCACAAAACCAAAAATAAAAGTTGAAGGAATATCTTTTTGAACGGGGATTAAACCGGCTCAAGACCTCTTGCTGTTACATTTAAATAGAAGACAAGTTTTTAACAAAATGGCAAAGTGACATTGATTTTCGTGGCTGCACACTACTTTTATCATGATTTCGGGTCCGTGACAACCCTCTTCAGAAAGCCTTGCTGCAATTGTTGAAAGTAAAACCGAACTCTATAAGGCCAGGCTCTCCCCAAACGAATGAGAACTACTGTTGTAAACCTTACTTTTCAAGTTTTCTTCACACAATTGCCCACGAAAATACAACTCACTCTTGCCACCTCTAAAGAGACTCCACATCGAGAGCCATCAATTGATTTCTTTTACAACGTATGTGTGTTGTAAAAAGAGTTTAGTTGACTATGTCAACTTGTGTGCCGTGCCGTGTATGTACGTATGTTTAGCACGTTTGTTTTATTTCGGTCTGTTGCTTATACACATTGAACAGGGATTAAACCGGCTCAAGACCTCTTGCTTCTACATATCTTTTTATAATCCACTCTTTGCCCTCCCTCATCCAACCTTTAATTTGTGTTGTTATATAATATTTCTATACAAACTTCTTCCTATGGGTTTGACAATGGGGTAAATTAACCTTCTTGTATGTACCTCCCACACAAATAACCCTGTTCTAGTGCAGTTTAAAACTCACTTAACTTGAAAACTAGTGTATGAACTTCACTTAAATTGCGTAATTTTTTTTAACGGCTTTGTACTCGCTTACTAGCTTTTTCTGGTACCTTCAGTGCAAATGCACTTCTTTGGGTATTCTTGTAATATTTAATACTATTCAAAGGATCTGACTAAAGTTAATACTTCAAAAAATAATTTGAAGGTAAACTTAGTGACAAAAAATTAGTTTCCTAACCACGGGCCTTTTGGTACCTTTGACACAAATGACTGATATGATAGTAGATCGTTGTTAGATTAATGATAGTAGAATGAAACCAACATAAACTACAAAGTGGTAGGCACGCCATTTTCTGGTACCTACTTCGGGTATTCTTTTAATATCTTTAATACTATAAGTATTGTTAAGATCTGATTAAAAGTCGATACTTTTAGGTAAATTAAGTGACAAAAAATGATATAGTAAATTTGTACCCACACAACTTTTTCCCTAATTCAAGAAATTTTTTGTATTTTGCAATATAATTTTTTTTTGTATATGCATAATGCAGAGGTGGTTACCACGCCCATTCTAGTACTTCCCAAAAAAACGACACTAAGATTTCATTAAAATCGATACGCTTTTACGAAACGCTGTGAAAATGAATGGTTATGGATTTCGATGTTAGATTAACAGCGGATCATTTATAAACTAGCCACGCCCCTAAAGGTATATGTAAGGCGGATTAACCGAATGAAATCTGGTTACTTGTTGCAACTATGACTTAACTTTACTTATGTTAAGTCGAGACCATTTTCATTCTAGTACTTCCCATATGAACGACCCTTTGTAAGATTTCATTAAAATCGACACGCTTTCAAAAAGAATGGTTATCGATATTAGATTAACTTAATGACGGATCATTTCTAATCTAGCCCCGCCCCAAGGGTATATCTAAGGCGGATTAACCGACTAAAACCTGGTTACTTGTAACTATGACTGAACTTTATGTTAAGTCAAGATCATTTCCTTTAGAGAAAAGGCCTCAACAATTTCATGAAAAGTGTGTGTACATGGTTTGTGGCAAAGGCTTATTTTTTCTCAGTTTTTAAACTTTCATCTAATCAGTGGCCCATTCAAAAAGTCTACTTATTCTATACTTGTATAACTCTCCCATTGAGGGTAGGTAACCATGATTAGTCTCTCCATATCCGAACACTGTGCATTCAATCTTTTTTTTTTGTAGCTGCTGTGCGCATCCATTTCTATATTCATTATCAAACAATGTGCATACAAGGAGCAACACCAGCAACAACTTGCAACAGCAGCACCGATACCATTATCAACCCAGGGACATTTTGCTAAGAGTTCATGAATAACGCAACACGGCAAGCGAGAGGCGGATCATTTCGCCCGCAGAAAGAAGAAATCACAAACGTATAAGAAACCAGTAAACTAGGGAGGAAAAAAGCTATCAGTAGTAGTTGTTGTTGATGGTGCTAGTGCTGGTGTATCATGGTCTTAACTAGTATTACTAATAACCTTTTTTGCTCCTCCATCCTTTGTTGCCACACAAAAGCTATAAATGTTGATGCGTCAAATGACTTTAGCAGCAACAGCAGTTGCAGGAGCTGGCTGTGAAGCATCCAATTGAGGACAAACGTTCTAGGGACTTGGAAAGGGAGAGCGAGTATGAGTTTGGTTGGGAATGCGTGCATTGTCAAGAGCCAAAGTGGTTGTAATCACCAACACCATTTAGATTCGTCGTCGTCGTTGTAGTTGGTTAAAGAAAAACATTTTGTTGGCATCATTAAATCTTTCTATCTCTTCGCTACCAACACATGCATGTTTGCTTCCCCCCCCCCTGTTTGTGTGTTTGAGTCTAAAAAGTTTTAAAAAATTGTATGACTATGAAGGTTTTTTATGGCATCCAAAAAAATACTTAGTATTTTACACTGTTATTTTGCTGTTGTGTTGTTAATGTTTACTCCCCGATATGCAGTGAAGCCAAATATTTGCATCCTTCTGCCAACACAAAACGAAAGTTCACCTACTTCTGCTTCATGTATGTCCCGTATTATTTGCTTTTAGCTGGGCTGGCGGGCGGGAATATTGAGGGAAGCCTATAAATTTGCTTGATTTAATAGCATGTTGTTATGCCTAGTGTTTGTTATTAGGGCGAAATTTTATTTTATTAAAATTCTCTTAACATTGTTTCATTTCCGTTGATGCCGCCTTTACCCCTGCCGATCTCTCTCCCTTTTCAATCTCACTCGGCGTCTTTGTTTCCTGTTATCCCCCTGTCACGTTTCAACAGACATTTATAATTTATGGTTAATGTTCCATAATATACTTATACTAAATTTTCATTCGTTGTGCACCTCTTGGCTGTGTTACACTTAACATTGTTTGGAGATATTCAGTTTTCGCACTCGAGTTTGAATTGTTGGCGTGTGTTGTGGAGGGGTCGAAAGCCAAATAGGCCAGCCTGAGGGCTTACACAAGGGGGCGCGAAGATGTAACATGAATTATAGATTCAAAATGTAAGTGAATTGAAAAAGGTCGATCGAAGGTGTAACAAGTTATGCCAGCTTTTTGGTGTTACCTCAAATTGTGACTTGAATATGAACATAATGGGTCCATTAGAAATCTCTACACGGTGATAAATATGAATCAAATTGAAATTTTAAAATAATCATAGTATTTGTTTACATTTAAAGATTTTCTTTTGAGGTTTTTGGTTTGTTATGATCATTTTTTGTTATTATTTTTGAAAGAGTGAATCACTTCAGAACTGAAATTATTTATAAGCTCAGTAGAGGGACTGCAACCTAATTTAGTCAGAATACAAATTATTCAGTTATAAAATTTAGTGGACGTTTACACAGACATAAAGGGTGTTGTTAGACTATATGACTGTAACAGAAACTTGTAAAACGTATTAAACCTATTGGGTACGTTTGACTTGAAGACGTGTGTTTTGAAAATATTGAGTCTACAACAAATCTACCTAAACAACATACAAAAAACTAAGGCCAAGTACTTAAGGCGCCAACATCGGATTAAAAAGAACCCCAAATACGCCAAATATTCCTGTCTTTTTATACCCTCGAACATAGGATGGAAGCGTATACTAACCTAGTCTCAAAATATTTATCGTAGGTCCTATAAAACATATGTTTAAAATCTCGATCGTGGTAAATATTCTAAATTGATTTAGTCAAGTTCGGCCGTCCGCCAGTCTGTTAAAAGTAAGATAACAGCCAAAGCAATTAAGGTATTACCATGTTTGTTTTAATGCTGAGCAGTCTGAATTTGGAGAATATGAACGATGTCGGCAGTAGTTAAAAAAATATTCACGACTTTAACAATTTAATTTTATGTGGTGTAGGTTATAAATACATGTCTCATAAAATTAAATTGTTAAAGTCGTGAATATTTTCTGAGGATTAGGGTATTATAAGTCAGTCTTGGGTATTAAAAAATATTTGACTCACCCTGCTTTACAAGCTGATTCGATCTCGTCTGTCCCTCCGTCCTTCTACAGTCCATCAAAAGCTTGTAATCAAACTCCAGGCAGCTATTGTCTTATCTTAATAAAATTTGTCAGAAGTATTTTCTTTTGACCAACGACGAACGCTATTGAAATTGAATTCAGTTGAAAATCAGTTCAGATTTATATACAGCTACCACATATTTGTTCAACCGATATTATGGTTTCTTCTTTTTCATCAATCTTGATGAAATTGGGCACAATTCATAACGATTAATCAGTCAGCAGCTCAGGTGAAAATGGGTCATGTCAGTCCATGTTTTTATACTTAGTAGGGACATAAATACTGTTACACACGTTTTATGCTGTAAAATAAAAAGGTACTGAATGTTTTTGGACCAAATATTTTTTAATATATTTATTGATGTATATTGTATCCAAAAATAATTTACTTATTCCAAATGTCCGCCTTTTGCCTTTACACACGCCTTAAGTCGCACTGGTCAATCGCCAATAGCTGCACGAACCTCGTTTATTGGAAAATTAGTCACAGCTCGAACCAAAGCAGTCTTAAGAGATCCCATCTTGGGGTATCTTTTGTGAGAAACCTTGTCCTCTAAAACCGTCCACAATTTGTAATCCAATGGGTTCAAATCTCTACTGCCTGAGGCCCATTATTCAGAGGAAATGAACGCTGGCAAATTGTTTCGAAGCCAGGCCTGGGACGTTTTAGCCTTATGAGCCGGCGCAGAATCCTGCTGAAATGTCCATGGCTGGTTTTGGAACAGGGAATTGTTAAGAGGCTTCACAACAGCTCCCAAAACGGTTTCTTGGTAAACTTTGGCCGATGTTTTGAATCCTTGTTCGCAGAAATGCAGGTCAGTGACCCCATCGTAAAAGACACCCCACCAAACCATGACTGAAGCTGGATGATGACCCTTTTCGACCCTTGGGATTGCTTTAGATGCTTCCTTAGATGACCGTGCAAACACTATCATTTTGCTTGTTCAGGTTTTCCTGAACGGTAAAAAATTGTTTCATCGGTGAACAAAATTTTTCTGTGCAAGTTATCAGCGTGCTTCACCAAAAGACGTTTGCATTTTTCAATCCAATTTTTTTAAAGCTGTAGTCAATAAATGTCCGGTACGTCGTTTGAAAGTCCCAAGTCTTTTTTAATGATTCGACTCATGGACTTTTGCGTGATATTCATCTCACGGGCCATGATTTTCTGTTTTCGGAGCGGATTTCTGTGAATTCTTGATTTAACGGCTTTGATGACATTCGGTGTTCGAACAGAGCGTGGGCGGCCCGACCGGTGGCGGTCTTTTACATCTCCAGTCTCCTCAAACAGTTTTATGCATCGGTAGACAAACATGCAGCTAATCCCTAGTGGCCGGAGCCTTTTGAAAATATCGCTTTTTTCATTTCACACTTGAAAAGCGATATTACAGCGGTACGGTTCTCATTATCTGACCACTCCATGATGAAAGTTGAAACAATTTTAAAATCCCGTTACAGACTAACGCTATTGAGGTTAGCTTTCAAAACATGACATTAACGGGGTATGTTCAGTTCTACTATTGAAATGGGTGTGTTCAATGTTGTAACAGTATTTATGTCCCTACATAGTATATAGCCGCAGTACAAATGTCCCTCTCGCTTTTGCGTACTACTGCTTCAGAACAACCATATTTATTATCAAATTTGGAATTCTTTATAACGGTGGACCTTTTTCTTGATATAGTCCAAATGATTCAAATAACGACTTCCAGTTTTCGTGGAATGGGTATCAAATAACAATAATTATTTTTCTTTTATTTAAGACTACGGATTTAAAATTAATTTAGTTATTTAAGAGCAGCTTTTCAGTAGGTCATGACAACCAGTGTAATCTAGAATGTTCTTCAACCAGGAAAGTTTTCTAAAAAAAATGCGAAGCCAAAAATAAACAAAATTTTTTTTCCAATTTTCTTAAATTGAAAAATTTGGTCCCTAGGCCAGAAAATTTGCCTTATTCAAACATAAATAAAATAAAATAATCTCAAACTTAAATATGACATCTAAATATGGGTAAACTAAAAGCATGGCCCATGACATTAGTTTTAAAATCTGGGTAAACTAAGAGCCCGTTGCATGGGATGCAAAAACCTGTTATCGGTTAGCTTTTCTGCACATCCAGAAGTGCAAGGTATAATATCGATGTTTTATAAAAGCTTGTTTTTAATAGTTCTTTTTAAAGCTGGAGTCGCGAAGTTGTAGTCAGAATATGGCAAATGTGGCCAAAGCAGGATTCCAAAAAAGTTTACGATTTCAAAAGCTAACATTTCAGAAATTGAAATTTTGTGGACCATGATTTTAATTTTAAAAATACATTCAACTATAGATAACATGTGTTAGTACCGTTTGTTTATAGCCATTCGTTGTATAACATCTCACCCAACCTACTGGAGACCATATAAGTACTAGTAGTTTATAGAGAGGGAAAATGGGGGAATTCTCCAAAAGTAGAACAAATTCCCTTTATGGGACTGAAAGTATCTCCGTAAAAAGTATTTCTTTTCACTTCGTGGTAAAAGCATGTCTAAACTTTGTATCGGTGGTAGAGACTTTTTAACACCTGTAAAATCGTACGGTCCTTGCGGACATTAAGTAATAGTTATGGGTATAAGTCACGCAAAACTTATCAAATGTCGATGTTTAAAACTGGCTGAAGCCGCTGTTTAGAAAAAAAAGTTATGCATTTTTTACTGTTTTTGGTACAGACAAAATTGACACAATTTATATGTGGACTAGACATTTTTTAAAACAAGACCAAAGCTACTCTCAAATAGCTTTTAAACAAGATATCCAACTTAAAAAATCGTCTATCACTTCCGATCTACATGGATTTGAATATACACATGTCTGCTGCATTTTGAACATTCCAAATGAACTTGCTGATAAATCTTAATTACATATTTTAATTTTTATTCTAGTGCACTTGTAAAATATTTTTAAAAAAGTATGTTTACTAACAATTTAAAAATATCGGATCCGTGTGAAAATTGTTTTGTCTGGTTTGACAGAGAATGACTGATTTGTCTGCAAAAGCGCTTTGTCACGGGGCCCAATTAATTTCCTTTAGGGTAAAAAGAAGAAATAATAGTAAAAGGCAAATTCCGATAAGTATCCAAATACGGGTTGACTTAAGTTTTGGCTTCCATCATTAATCAGAGGGACTCATATTTCAACCTCATTTTCCTATGGCCAATAAATATTTAAAAAAATTATTCACATCTTGTTAACAAATCTAAGCAGAAGGCCAAAAATGTCTTCCAAAACATTTTAAGTTGGCATAAGTTGACGAAACCAAACTAAAGGATTGATAATATGTATGGCCAGGGAACTAATTTTGGAGGGAAATTTTGCTAGGATCAGAGTATTTAAAATTAAGGCACCTAAACTTTATTACACCCTCTACCGTGGGTTATATTAAATTTGTCATTCCGTTTGCAACACCACGAAATATTGATCGGAAACCCTATAAAGTATACATATTATTGATAGTCGTAAATTTCTAAGAAGAGCCATGCCCGTTCACCTTTGTGACTATTTAAAGCATGATAGCTGTCCTACGAATCAACCTAGGATCCTAAAATTTTGAATGATGATGGCTTATGACAATGTTTGGGGTTGTAAATTAGCGAAATCGGCCCTGGGGGGAAAACGTCCCCTTTAAGGGACTTAAGATACCTCGGTAAAAAGTACACTTTATTTAGTATTTGCCTAACAAATCATAATTTTTTGTGAACGGGCTATGGTTAAAATGGATACTGTTGTTTGAGTCTTGGGTGGTTGAAAATTATTGAGAGGCCAAGAATGCACTTTTGGGCTTTACTACCGATGTAAACAAAGAGTTTTAAAAAAAATGTATAAAATAAAATTTGACCACGTAATATACAGGGTGGGCTTTTTAAAGTTTCAAATTTAAATTGGCTGTAAATAATGATAATTTTTTTAAACCTTTGGTTTTATTGGAAAGATTTCACTTTGTCATTTAATATTGGAACACATTATCATTCGTATGACTACCACAACTGGCTCGGCAGTACCTCATGCGACCAACCCATACTTTCAGTACATTTTTGATTTTTTAGGGTCGAATCTCTTCAACTTCGATTTCATGTTTCAAAGCTTCAATTGTCTCTGGATGCTTTGCGTAACATTTACCCTTAATGGCTTCGGACGGAAAATAATCCGAAGGCGGCCAATTGACATCACAATTTCGGCTGATTAATCGACTTTTGAAAACAGTGCGTAAAATATTGATGGTTGTGTTGGCTGTGTGACGTGTGGCCCGTCCTTTTGAAACCGAATGTCGTCCATGTCATTCTTTTGAATTTTTAGAAACAAAAATTCGTTGAGCATGGCGCGGTAACGCTCACCGCTGACGGTAACGGCTTGCTCATTTTCGAAGAAAAATTGCCCAAGGGTGACGCCAGTCCAAATCTACACCAAACAGTGACACGTTGTGGATTCATTGGCCTCTCAATAGTCACGTGTGGGTTCTCCGAACCCCATATGCGTCTTTTTTTTATTGACATAGCCACCAATATGAATAAGAGCTTTATCTGAAAACACGATTTTTCGGTAAAATTATTCATCTCCCGCCAAACATCTTCAGCTTATTAGACGAAGTGTAAACGCATCGAATGTTCATGAGGCTTCAGTTATTGGACCAATTAAACTTTGTAAGCTTTCATACCAAGGCCTTAATGCAAAATTCTTCTCAACGAAGTGCGAGAAATATTTTCTTTCTAAGAACGATGACGAGTTGATGTTAATGGATGCTCTTGGACATTCTCTGCCACAGCAGCAATGTTTTCGATTGAAAGCACTGGAGGAAACCGAACTCGGGTTTGTCCAAAAACGATTCATTTTCATGAACTCGCTTCACAAATTGACGCACAAACTGAACTGAAGACCGATCTCGTTTCGAACATTTTCCACGTAAATTTTTTTTGCAGTTTGTTTTAAAGACTCACTACTTTGGAAGTAAGTTTTTAATATTTCCCAACTTTGTTCGAGCGTTTAGCGTCCTATTTTGAAAATGAGAAACATAAATCTAAAAATAATAATGAGCTATTCTACACTTCAAAGTCAAAAAATCGGTAGTTCAAATTCAAAATTTTTAATGGGCCACCCTTTAGATTGTTATGTTCTCCTTCAATTCACTTAAATTTAGTACAAATTAGCCTAAAGTCCAAAAATGCATTTTTTGGCAATTTTTTTCTACCCACCTAAAAAAAATATTTAATTGGAAACGTTATAAATATTCTGACCCTCATGGCAGAGTCATGCTATTGCACACTTCAAAATGCACTTAACAAAAACTATAATGCTAACTAATTAACTTGCATCTTTCGTACATTTTTTGGTACATCTTTATTTTGTCTAATGAATTCAAAATCCCTGGTAAATTATTTTCCTTATTCACCATCGCCTTCACAATCCCCTAAATAGATTATAAAGTAAAGCCTCCTCTTTAATGGCACAAATTACAGCCGCCTCTGTAGAGCACTAGCAAAATGATGAGTGGGCTTAAGTAACTCAAATTCTTCCATATATGCTGGAACATCAGTTGATTCTATAGCGTCTACTCTAGCTACCTACCTGTAGTTTCAAGGGGGACGGCGCAATGAAATCCGGCAAAGTAAGACGAGTCGGAAAGAGGAAACAAACGAGGAAAATGTAATATTTTTTGATTACATTGTTGTTGGTTTCGCATTCAAACTTCCGGTAGACGATTTAGCTGGTGGTACGGTTTATTTTTGCTAGCTGGTAGCTGAGAGGAGAATCGGTTCATTCCATTACTGCTTCAGCTTCCTTTTGTGGAGCCGGCACACGAGTATGAGTTTCCTTTCGCTTGAGTACATGTTAAATTCTTTATCAAACAACATAAATATTATTTATTATTTTATCACTTTGTTTTCTCCCACTCCTACACCCTCTTCTGGTTTTCATAAGGAGATTCTTAGCTTTGCAGGATGTGTGAGTTACTAGCATCATTGCTGCCACCACCATCACCACCACCCCACTCTACCCACTCATACTCCCATTTAGCTCTCAAAACATCTGTATTAAACATTGGTAAGTTTCCGGTGTGTGAATGGTGCCCCTCCCACTGTTCTCTGCCCGGACGCAAATACACACATTTGCTCATATGAGAGTATGTGTTTACATACATATGTGTGAAGATGAGAAAAAAAGTATATCTAAAGGGAAACATTTTTATCGCAATTTTCCGCATTTTATTTTTTCATATACTTGGGGTGGGCAGCAGTCCTTCCTACGGAGTTGGGTTGAGCGTATGTTAAAGCTGGCATTAAACAAATGTTGAACAGTTCACTTCTACCACACACATTTCATACTAGTAACCCTGTTTTTTTTTTTGCATCAAGCCGTGCCTTATCCAGCCAAAGATGGTCCTGCTCAGTTGCCTGAGAAGTAAAATGGCCGGGGAACAGTGAAAAATCGCCTAAACTTTGCTATAGATTTAATGAGAATTTTTTCCTCTTCGTATTCTTTGACTTGGTTGTGGCCACAAATATATTAATATCAAACTGATTTTGTATAGTGAAAATAAAGTTTAATGGCCATCGTATCAAATATCCTATTCCGAAAAGGAAAGGCAATCTTAGACGAACTAATATTTGTTGGCAGCACCATCATCGGCATCACTATCATCACCACAAAGGAATACGCCCTCCCCCCTACATTTTTTGGACTCTTATACTAGTTTAAAAGTCTGGTATTCCTTTCCTTTGTTTGTTGTGCTAAATGTTTGCCCATCAATATTGCTGGGACCTTGACAGTATTGAGTTCCATGTATCTTTAAAGACAGTACAGTGCATTTCAAACGTTTTTTTTTTCATTTGAAAGAAAGTTTCAAGAAAATTCTTCAAAGGGACTATTCAACAATCACAATTAAAGGAAACGGGGACAGTAGCAACTGATGAAAACGTGGTTAGGGCAAACGAATCATGGAAACCCTTTTCAAGGAATCGCTATTAAGATGGGAGAAAATCATATTTTGGTCTCTATGTTATGTGACTTGGAGTCTTAATCTTAGCTAAATCCTATAAAAATTGTTTTTGCGTTCGTTGCTTAATTTTTAAAACCAATTGGTCACTGGTATTGACCAAACGGACCGTTTATTGGACTCCTCCTCCTTCCGAGTAACAATCTCAGTCAAATCTTAAAAAAAAAAATTTTTTGTTCATAATGAAATTTCTATAATTTGAGTAAACAAAATTCATCTTTATAGTCGGCTGTTGGTTTGAATCCTAGGAAAGATTTTTGGCCACCAGGCTTATTGTGCCCGAGCTACAATTTCATTCATTCATTTTATTTATTAATATTCAAAAAGTAACCGAGCCTTTAGGCCTTATATAGTTACAAAACTCAAAAATAAACTCAAATTTGGGTTTGTAACATAATTTGCTTTAATTTGTCTATATTACCTATTGGTCGTTAGTTTTTACCACTCTGGGATTTTGCCAAAACGGACCGTTTATTGGACTCCTCTATTGTTCCGAGCCCTAGTCTTAGCCAAATTTTAAAAATAAATGCTTTTTTTGGTTCATAATGAAATTTGCTTTAATTTGCGTGCTAATATTTTATCTTTATATTTGGCTGTTGGTTTGAACCCTAGCAGGCGGTTTTTGGCCCCCAGGCTTATTGAGTCCGAGCCACAATCTTAGCCAAGACTTGAAAATAAATTCATTTTTGGGATTGTAATATCATTTGCTTTAATTTGATTACACATTTGTCTATATTAATTATTGGTCGGTAGTGTTTAACAGTATGATCTTTTTTTTGCCCTTGGGGTCCATGACTCCGATTCCTAATATCAGCACACATTATAATAATAAATCCATACATGGTTTTTATATGAAATATTCTATAATCTGTGTACTAGGGTGGGTCGATTTGTTAGGACAATAATATCTCGGTATTGTGCCATCGAGAGAATCGATACTCTGCGATTCTCTAAGTCGCATTTCTATTCTCACGCGCTCATGTTATATTGTATTGTATGTCACCGTTGAAATTTAACATTTAAAAAAATAATATTTTTTTTATTACTTACTAAAAACTGTAAAAATAAAAGTTGAGAAAAAGTAAAAAACTGAAATTTGGGCGCCACGAAAATGAGTTTTTGTTGTTGCGGTAACTATGTGCCGGGGTGACAGCCCTTGGCCTAAGAATTGCTCTTCGGGTCAATCCGGTCCACAGAACCGGCTGTTTCGTGATCGATCTTTTTTCCTCATGCCAAAAGCAATCGAAATACCTATGGCACAATATCGATTGCTAAATCGACCCACCCTAATGTGTATCCATAATTATTAATTCGCAATTTTTGTTGGTCCGATTATACATTTTCGTCTGTTTTTGTTGTTGTTAAAGTTGTTTTAAATTGAGTACAAATTTGAGTAAATATTTCGTGGTTTCGAAGCCGTCGGTCTGGCAAGGTAGCAGCTGTTCAACATCTGTTTTCTGAAATCATAATTTTTTACAGCCTGTTTCTCAATGTCGAACGAAAACATGAGCGAACGAACGATAGTCCCTTGGATTCGAATAAATTTGGGTTCCATTATCTCGAACGTTTTCGTTTGTCTGCACTTACGTTTGTCAAATTGTGTCTTTAAATTTGACATTTCCTTTCGCAGTGTTCGAAATAGAGAAACCGAATTATGTATGAAGACGTTAACTCTTCTGTTTGTTCTACTTGTCTTTCAAGTCATCGTTCGTGTAAAACTGAGTTGGTAAAACTCAAATCAGAGTTTCTTCGCTTACAAAGCGAACAAATGCTTTCTTTCGACATGGACCATCAGACCTAGGACTATCTTCTGAAACCACAAAGTTTTATTGACCCTAGCTCACAAATCAAAGAATATTTCGGTTGGTGCTAACATTTGCGTACCCTTATTATCTCTATTTTTTTATTTGTTTGTTGGGATTATAATTTCAGACTGATTTCGAAAAAAAAACACTTATTTTTAATCGTGCTGATATTATTACGTGTTACTACGACTCCACGCACTATCACAGGTTAATCCTTGGTTAATTCACAACTAATGGAGGGATTGTACTGTTCTCAGAGGTTAATTTGGTAAGAGGGGAAACACGTAGGTGTTTTCCAAGCGGAAGCTGATAAAGATATAGGATTTTTTGTATAATTGTCAAGTCCGTTCTCAGTGTTTATATTTCGAGCTCGCAGACTTCTTTTCTTTTTTACTTTCGGTTGAAACTATTAATCCTGCTGCCGTTGGTGGCAAATTTAGTTTGATCGTTGTGATTTGTTCTGCTCGCATATTGCAGTTCATTGAAGTTTTCTATATCTGGTTTCGATTTGTTGTTTATCGCCCTTTTGAGCATGATCTGTACTTTTTCAATAGAACGGATTAAAAAAGTAACTTTAAAATAAAAATGTAAAAGTTCTGGTAAAAGGTATATTCTAATGTTTGAAATGCATATTTTCTTCAGTTTTTTCAAACCCAGTCTGGCATATTACCCCATGTACTCAATATTTGCATGTAAATTTATTGAAAATTAACTCTCTTTGTAAACAAAGATGCTAAAAAAAGCAGTTATAACTTTAAGCAGTGTTCCTTTTTATTAAACAAATTGTTTTCGAACTCGAGCGATGTGTATTAGCCATATACTTAGTGTTAAAAAAACGGGATTTTCAGAAAACAGCCATTTCCTGTTATTTTTTCAAAACCGTGTTATCAAAAAACTGACTGTCGAGTTTTTTTATAATAAAAAAAACGGCATTAAACAACTTTTGCCCAAGAATGAAAATTATTTTCATCAGAAGTGAAGTAATTGTCCCCATTTCTAGACTATATAAAATCAATTGCTACGAATAGAGGATTATTTTACTTAAAAATAAAGTTAAAGCTAATCATAGCCTCTTCTTTTGAATGTGTTGAAAAACAAATTTAGAACAGGTTTTTGGATCCTTTCAAAGTGCTCCAAATTTACCCAGATTTTAAAAATTCGTTCATATTTGAATTTGTGTGCGATTTTTATTGTTTTTGGTACCAAAATGTTCAGGTATGAAGGTCCTATGCTTGTAGAAATTAAGGGAATTAATATATATGTCCACGTTAAAATAGTTCAGACTTTTCGACATAGGGTTTGTCACCCAAATTTAGCCAAACTGCAAAATTATTTTATTCTTGGCTTCGTAAGAAAATTAAATAGTTATTTTAAAGCCATGTGTCCATGTATATTGGAAGCAATTTTTGGACCCCAGGTCCCCCCACAAAAAATAACTATAAATTAATGAGCTCATATCATCCACATCGATCCAAGATTGGTTGTTTGTTCAAAAGTATATTGAACATTGGACAAACTAATTTGATCGGAATCGGAATTTATATAATTGTTCTAGAAAGGTTAAATGTATTATATGAAGGGATTTTCTACTGGAGCTTTATCAAAACTTGACTTATTTTTATCTGCGCTGATTACTGATCCTAATGTCCCTAATTTCTTCAACATTGGATGTAATATTTGCCTTCTAGAGGTAAAGAACTATTTAAATTTAGTTAAATCTTAATTGTTGTTAAATTTCCCAAAGTCAACGGCATCCGTTCTTTTTGTACAAAAAACATACTTCTGCCAAATTTCCTAAAGATCGGACAATAATTGAAAACAAGCCTTAGATAGACAGCAGATTTCGCCGGTTTTAAGAGACACGCCGATGGAAGAAGGGACAGGTATTAGTATACGTATTCGAGCGGTCTTTTGAAATGCACTTCCTCATATCAGAGAGTTTGGGTATGTTTGTGTAATCTATCCATGCATTCACGTACCCACACCAACATCTTTTTATTTCAAATATAATGCATAAGGTCGATAACAATTTGGACAGATCATATGAAAGGAATAAATAATGGTCAACTGTTAAAGTTTGTTTGAGAATGCTTCATCCAGCTTTTGAGAAAAGAAACCACTCCTCACACTTGGTTGGACTTACATACCATCGGCATAGTGAGCCCACCAACGCCCACTTTTCAACCACAAACAATTCACGGCAGTGAAATAATAATAAATATTGCAACATAGAAAATAATTTATATGAACGCACACACACGCTGATATCTACACAAGGGGTAGAGTACACAAACATACTTACTCTGGCATCAAATATGCGTTCATAGAAAATTTATGAAATCATTTGGAAAAGTTTTGCAAACAACACCGAAGAAATTGGTAATGGTAAATTTAAAAGTGTATCTCAAGTGATATGCCCGGATAAATCGAAATCCCCTTGATAGTCGTATCAGGTGATATGGTCTCTCATATATTTTAGCAGAGAGATTAATTGCCGGGGAATTATTAACAAAAAGGGGAGAAGGGGCGACATTTTCGGAGAGATTTTTTATAAAGTAAACAGTCACGGTCTTGCAATTAGTCACTGCTATGTAATTTTAAAATAACTTTTAAAAATATTCTGTATTTTTAATAAGTTTCTTATAACTCCTTCAAAGACCTTTACATTTTATAGGCGACCTGAGCAATTGACAAACTTTAAACGCTAGATGGCGACACAACATTTTTCACCGATTTGTAAATGATTTTTTTTAGCTAGGGTAGTACTTAGTAGGGACATTAATACTGTTACACACGTTTTCTGCTGTAAAATAAAAAATACTGAATGCTTTTGGAACAAATATTTTTTGATGTATATTGTATCCAAAAAGAATCTACTTATCGAAATGTCCGCCTTTTGCCTTCACCACGCCTTAAGTCGCACTGGCCAATCGTCAATAGCTGCACGAACCTCGTCCATTTGAAAATTGACCACAGCTCGAACCAAAGCAGTCTTAAGAGATCCAATCTTGGGGTATCTTTTGTGAGAAACCTTGTCCTCTAAAACCGTCCACAATTTGTAATCCAATGGGTTCAAATCTGGACTGCCTGAGGGCCATTCTTCAGAGGAAATGAACGCTGGCAAATTGTTTCGATGCTAGGCCTGGGACGTTTTAGCCTTATGGGCCGGCGCAGAATCCTGCTGGAAAGTCAATGGCTGGTTTTGGAACAGGGAATTGTTAAGAGGCTTCCCAACAGCTTCCAAAACGGTTTCTTGGTAAACTTTGGCCGACGTTTTGAATCCTTGTTCGCAGAAATGCAGGTCAGTGACCCCATCGTAAAAGACAGCCCACCAAACCATGACTGAAGCTGGGTGATGACCCTTTTCGACCCTTGGGATTACTTTAGATGCTTCCTTAGATAACCGCGCATACACTCTATCATTTTTCTTATTAAATTTTTCCTGACCGGTAACAATTTTTCCATCGGTGAACAACATTTTTCTTTGCAAGTTATCAGCGTGCTTCACCAAAAGACGTTTGCATTTTTCAATTCTATTTTTTTTTAAAGCTGCAGTCAATAAATGTCCGGTACGTCGTTTGAAAGCCCCAAGTCCCAAGTCTTTTTTAATGATTTGACTCATGGGTTTTTGCATGATATTCATCTCACGGCCATGATTTTCTGTTTTCGGGGCGGATTTCTGTGAATTCTTGATTTAACGGCTTTGATGACATGCGGTGTTCGAACGGAGCGTGGGCGACTCGACCGGTGGCGGTCTTTTACATCTCCAATCTCCTCAAACAGTTTTATGCATCGGAAGACGAACATGCGGCTAATCCCTAGTGGCCGGAGAGTTTTGAAAATATCGCTTTTTTCATTTCACACTTGAAAAGCGCTATTTATTACAGCGATACGGCTCTTAATATCTGACCACTCCATGATGAAAGTTGAAACAATTTTAAAATCCCTTTACAGACTAACGATATTGAGGTTAGCTTTTAAAACCCAAATGACATTAACGGGGTATGTTCAGTTCTACTATTGAAATGGGTGTGTTCAATGTTGTAACAGTATTTATGTCCCTACTAAGTATTTTCAATATTTTAAAAGGTGGCATGTTTTTTACAATATGGGAAAGTGATGTTCGTTTTCGTGGCTGCCCAGTGTTTTTTTTTTTGCGATTTCGGTCGGAGACGACCCTCATCCAAAAGTTACTTGGCTGCTGGTCACAATTTTAAAAAGCATTTTCTAAAGTGGCATTTCTAATTAAATGGCACACCACTGTATGTACGCATGCGTAAAGTTTTGAAAAGAAAAGAAATAAAAAAATTGTACGTTATTCGCACTTGTTAAACAAAAAGAGTCTCAACACAAAAATTTAAATCTGTTCACACAGAGCAAAGATTTGTTGCCACAAACGATTTTTTGCCACAAACGATTTTTTGCCAGCCGATTGTTGGTGGTTGCACGTACTATCCACGCATTCCATCGCTACAACCGCATGTTGATTGGGTTCACAGCAATTTTCAGTGGCAGGAACTGACAGTATCGGTTGAAGAATAATAGTATCGGTAATCCTAACTAATTAGAATGATTATTGAAACGGAATTTGTACATTATTGGTTGTTATAGACTATTGGTACTCTAACAATTTTTCATTACCACAAGCATTTGTTAACACTAATTGTGGCAACCATCAGTTTTTCTGAATTTGGTTAATATAATCGACTTGTTGGCTGTAAGTATCGTAATATTGTTGTAGCATACATCTTATGGTAAGTCGAACCTTGTCACCATTAATAGCACGGAATGTTCATCATTGCAACAGAATTGCAATCATTTCACCAATTTTTTACGTTGAATTTGAAAAAGAAACAACAAAAAGGTTTCAAACCACAGTAAAAACTGTTCAAGTCATAGCAGAAAGTATGTTTATCCAATGGAATATTTGTAGTTCGGACCGATTTCCAACTGATTTTTTCTCTGTGTGTAAAAAACAGTGTAAAAAACAGTGGCTATAGGTAGTTTTCTTACAAAACCCAAATTTTTTTTATTTTGAGATAATACCTTTTTGCTGAACAAGTGCGTTATGTATTTAAATACCCATGCATACATGCATTTTAACGCTTATAAAACTACTGTGTGTGTGTGAGTCCGTATTAGCAGCATTAGCATAAAGCTTTATTTGCATGTGTAGTTGTTGTTGCGGCTGTGTATGCAAGAGTATTAGTATAAGTAGTCCTGGCACTGGTCGCCGTGGTAGTAAGTGAAGTGGCGGCAGTAGTTGCAACCGCATCCTTTTTGTATCATAATTTACATCCTTGTACACGTACACATGCTCCTTCACTGCCACCACCACCACCTACGCTCACTTGCAGTGTGAGTTGTTTAGTGTGTTTGTGCGTGGTGCTGGCTCTCCTTCCTGTACATGTGCCCTTGCCAGAGAAGGAGTGTGCGTGTGTGTGGGTGTAATTTCCGTTAAATTGTTCATTTGCAATGTAATTATTTTAAAACTTAATTGCAAACTGTTGCAATCTCTGCTGTTGGCTTTAAAAACGTCCCAACCAACAAATTTGTCTCGTGGCATTTCGCAAAAACCTCTTCAGATTTGTTATCATTGGCTGATATTGACATTTTATCTGCTTATAGAGAATTAGATAATATTGGTCTCAGCCGATAACCTTCGATAGTAGTGTCCTTTAAGTTAGTTTATTATAATTTTAATTGTAATAAATATGTAAATAAATAAAAAAAGATAATATTGGTGTTCCCCTTCTAAAAAACATAGAGAATAATACTGTTAAAATAAAGAACAAACTTAAAAGGCCAATATATGCTTCACGAGATTATCGTTTCCGGTTTCCACCAGCCAGTGGTAGCCCCAAGAATTCGCTCTGTATCACCATCAAGACACAAAGTACGAATAGGAATCTGAGATGGATTTTTACTCTGGCCAAGCTAGGATTGTCTTAGAACAAAAACATCTCTCTACGCCTAAATCCCTTTGATTTTTGTCTTTCCAAACGTAAGAAGTAATTATTACTCGTCAGTGCATTTTTGTTTTCCCTATTTCTCCTTTTTTTTCTTTGTTATGAAAACAGGGTGTCTCATGTTGTCTGAAAACAAAGCCTGGCAACGTCTTAGTTTATTTTTAGGCCCAAAGAGGATACATTTTTTCACTGTAGCGTTTTGTGATTGATTAAGGCCCAGGATTTAATATGATCTCTCATTGCGGCAAAAAGGAATGAATTGTTGTAGCGCCACTGTGTTCTAGAATAAAAGCCTAGGTCGAAGAATTTCTACTTCAGGTCAATCCGGTCCACATACCCGGTTGTCGTGGGATTGATTGGATTGACTGTCCATGACAACTGCCTGTCTAGCTGAACCTTCCTTTGAAAGTTCGCCAGTTGTACGCTGCCGTCAAAGTAATAATGTCCAGGTACCTATATGATTTCTAGGATGCCACATCGTTCTAAATGAACTTTTTCTTCTTTACACTGCAGAAGCGTTGAGGTCAGTGACTTGACCGCTGCTTGTCTTCTGTGAATATATTTACACCGTCTTATTTGTTAGTTGAGTTGAGCCATCGTACACATTCCGTAATAGCCTTAAAATCTGCTGGGAATTCATTATTGTGGTCCGGTAGTCGAACATATTTTTTAATGCAAAGGTTCTATAGGGTGGGTGCGATTAAACATTTTAAATTTGAATCTGCTGTAAGAAAAAAAACTGATAATTTTTTCAAATTTCTGGTTTTATTGGAAAGGTTCAACTTTGTCATTTAACAACGGAACACCATCCGATGCGTTTTCGCTTTGCCCAATGGGCTTTGGAAGGAGAAGATTATTTGGAAGGAGAAGATTATTTGGAAGGAGAAGAAGAGTTTTACCGAAAAATCGTGTTTTCAGATGAAGCAATAATAAGCAAAATTGCCGCATATGGGGCATAGAGAACCGACACGTGACTATTGAGAAGCCAATGCATCTACAGCGAGTCACTGTTTGGTGTGGATTTGGGCTGGCGGCATCATTGGTCCATTTTTCTTTGAAATTGAGCAAGGAGGCGCAGTTATAGTCAACGGTGAGCGTAACAGCGCCACTCTCAACGAACTTTTGTTTCCAAAACTTCAAGACCATTACGAGGGCGGTTCGGAAAGTTCTTAGCCTATCAATGAAAGAGAATAGTTAGTTTTTCAAAAATATTTTTATTTTTCAATATAATCTCCTGAAACTTCAATACACTTAGTCCAACGCTTATCTAGCAATTCTATCCCTTGATTAAAATAGTTTTCCTCAAGGTCTTCAAAATAGTGGTTTACAACTGTAATTGCACCTTCATTTGAGGTAAAACGCTTGCCAGCAAGGAATTTTTTTAGATTTGGGAACAGGTAAAAGTCACTGGGAGCTAAATCAGGAGAATAAGGTGGGTGGTCAAGCAACTCGTACTTAAATTCGTTGATTTTAGCCATTGTTAAAACACTCTCGTGCGCTGGTGCGTTGTCTTGATGAAAAATTATTTTGTTGTGTTGTAAGCCAGGACGTTTTTCTCGAATTTGTACATTTAATTGATCTAAAATGTTGCAATAGTACTCTGAATTTTTTGTTTTACCCTTTTGCAGATAGTCAATCAATAAAATACCTTTGAAGTCCCAAAAAACCGTTGCCATAACCTTACCAGCCGATTGAATTGTTTTTGCCTTCTTTGGGGCACTTCCTCCAGCTTCAGTCCATTGTTTGGATTGTTCATTTGTCTCGGAGTATAGTGGTGGATCCATGTCTCATCAACAGTTATGAAACGACGCTTAAAATCCATTTTATTTCGCTGAAAACGATCCAAACAAGCTTGAGAAATGTTCATTCTTATGCGTTTTTGGTCGACTGTTAACAAGTCCGGCACCCATCTTGCAGAAAGCTTTTTTATCTGTAGTTCTTCATGCAAAATTAAATGGACTCGATCATTTGAGATGCCCATGATATTAGCTATTTCACGCACTATTATTCGTCGATCATTTAATACCATATCATGCACTTTGGCTACGATTTCTGTTGTTGTTGCTGTTTTTGGACGTCAACTACGTGGTTCATCTTCAATGCTTGTACGACCACGTTTAAATTCAGCAACCCATTTTTTTACTGTTGCATATGAAGGAGCACTTTCACCTAACACATTCACCATATCATTATGAATTTCTTGTCCCGATAAACTTGTTTATGTAAATATTTAATGACACCACGCATTTCTAATTTTTCCATTGTAAAAAAATCGCGGATGCGTCTTTTGTGAACACCTGTTTCTATATGAAGGAGTTGTTAGATCGAAACAAAATTTAACATGTGTTCATAGCAGAGATGGAAGTTTCCAAAACACTTAACTTTTTTCTGTTTATACCGCGCTTTTTGTGCTAGGCTAAGAAGTTTCCGAGCCGCCCTCGTAAATGGACGACATTTAGTTTCAAGAAGACGGGACCACGAGTCCAACAGCCAACACAACCATCGATATTTTACGCACTGTTTTTGAAAGCCTAATAATCAGCCAAAATTGTGATGGCAATTGGCCGCTTCGGAGCTATGATTTGAGCCCTTTGGATTATTTTCTGTGTGTAGATGTTAAGGATTAATGTTATGCAAAGCATCTGGAGACATATGAAGCGTTGACACATGAAATCGAAGTTGCCATTAAAGAGATTCGACCCGATATAATCGAAAATGTACTGAAAAGTTGTGTTGATCGGATAAGGTACAGCCGAGCCAGTTGTGGTAGTCATATAAATGATATTGTGTTCCATTATTAAATGACAAAATTTAATCTTTCTAATAAAGTTTGAAAAAATTATCAGTACTTTTTGTTACAGCCGATTCAAATTTAAACTGTTAATCCTGTTTTTACAGATTTGTATTGTCTGCTTTTGACGAGATTGCCGATGAACCCTCTTCCTGTTCATTTCTCTTTGGTGTAAACAAAAAGAAATAATGTTGCCATAATACTCCCAATTGTGTGTAATGTTGCCAGATAAGCATATGTGACAGAGCATAGAGAAAGGGACCTAAGGGTAACAAAATCAATTTTCATTTTTTTCTTTTTTTGATGTGGACAACATCTGAGCATGCCCCAAAAGTGTTCCCTCCCAGAGATATGCGTGTTTTATGAAAGTGAAGTCGACGATTCTATGCGCAAATAGAAAGGGACCTAATCTTTAAAATGGCTCTCCTAAACAAAACTGGTCCCTTTCTATTTTGCGCGTCACATATTGTAAACTACAGGGCGGTTGATGAATATTGCTAAAAAAAAATTCAGTGTTTGGAATTAATTTTTCTTTTATTCACGTTAAAGCTCATTCAATTTTATTAAATACAGCTAAATTAGTTTAAAAAATAATGGAATAACGAGCCGCCTGCTCGTTCATGCATGTGCGGCATCTTACCAAAAATTTGTTCATTACTGCTTGGAGAGTTGAGACAGGAATAGCCGCAATTTTTTCTCGAATGGATTGCTTTAGTTCATTACAATTTGTTGGTTTTGCGTTGTAGACTTTTAGCCTGCAATAACCCCACAAGAAAAAGTCAGGTGTACTTAGGTAGGTGACCTGGGTGCCCAACGGAATGTGGAGTTTCTGGATGGCAGCTTATTGGGAAATTATCGTCGCAATTCTGTCATAACAGGCCGGGCTATATGAGCAGTTGCACCATCTTGCTGAAACCATACAGAGTTGAAAAAAATCTCATTCGGCGTAATTCGGAATAGATAAACTCTATCAACATGCTCAAGTAAAGGTCAACTAAACTCTTTTTACAACACACACACACACGTTGTAAAAGAAATCTATTGATGGCTCTCGATGTGGAGTCTCTTTAGGCAAGAGTGAGTTGTATTTTCGTGGGCAATTGTGTGAAGAAAACTTGAAAAGTAAGGTTTACAACAGTAGTTCTCATTCGTTTGGGGAGAGCCTGGCCTTATAGAGTTCGGTTTTACTTTCAACAATTGCAGCAAGGCTTTCTGAAGTGGGTTGTCACGGACCCAAAATCATGATAAAAGTAGTGTGAAGCCACGAAAATCAATGTCACTTAAAAACTTGTCTTCTATTTAAATATAGAAGCCAGAGGTCTTGAGCCGGTTTAATCCCTGTTCAGTGGTCTCCTGTAACCGTAACGGTGTGACCGATTTCTTCGAAGAAGTAGGGCCCGACGTGATGAAACTGCATAGCACACTGTGACACGAAGTGGATGCAATTCCTTCTCATAGAGTACCTGTGGGTTGGAAGCACTCCATATTCGACAATTTTGTTTGTTTATGTTGCCGTTTAAATCGAAATGGGTCTCGTTAGTCATGAAAAGACAGTTCAACATGTTTCCGTCCTCTTCCACCATTTGAAGCATCTTCTGGCAAAATTCCAAGCAAATTGGGAAGTCTGTTGCATTCAGTTGGTTGGTCATTTGAATTTTTTATGGGAATAAGTTCAAATCTTTGTGCATAATTGACTGCAATTGCTGTCTGCTTATACCCATTTGGGCAGATAAGCTTCTTGTCGAAACTCTTGGATTGTGTTGTATGGCAGCTGCGATTGTTTCCTCCGTCCGAACTGAAGGGTTTCGATAATAAGGTCCCCTGTTGACTGTCCCATGCTCGGAAAAATTGTTAACATGTCTCATTGTGGTCCATCTGCTCGGAGGATTGCTGCCAAACGTGCGCTTATACTCTCTTTGAACCGAAACTTCGGAGTCCAGTGCGTGAAAGCGGAGAACAATCCAAATTCTTGTTTCAGTTTTCCAGCTATCCCTTTTTGTTAAATCTTAAAATCAATCTGCAAAATAAAAAAAAAAATAACCAGATTCATTAAATAGAAAAAAAGGTAAATTTATTTTTTTTGTATCGTCTTTCATCAGCCACCCTGTATCTTGGTAACTGAGCTAGTTACATCAAAAGAACGCGGCTTTTATTGTACAACGTACACGACTGATGTTAACTAATACATCAATTTGATAAACGCAGAAAAATTCCATAAAAAGTGAATACTTCAAATTGATGATTTTATTCTTCAAATGATGTGAAACTATTGAATAATCTTCTTTATTGATTTGATGTACATAATTTCTTTCGGTGTAGTAAAAGCTGTAAAGATTGCTCCGCTAATAACCAGGCAGCTGGTACGCTACACCTTATCTAGTTTGTTTTATTCCTGAAGTCCTCCAAACTATTGTCGCGTATAGAATAATTAAGACATTTGGATCCGTTTGCTCTTTTTCCGCTCTTTTTAATAGTTTCTGATCAATTTCTGATTCGGAATTACTCCAAGGTATTTATCCTTATTAGTCAGCTTAATGACTCCTTTGAAGGAAGGAAGGGTGGTTCTTCAATGGTTGGAATCTAGTCTTAATCGCTTAGAGCCATACCTCGATTTTCTCTGGACTTACATTTAAGCTCTTTGTCCAACAACTTACTCGCTGGGTAAATGACTATAATCCGAACACGCCTATTGTACAAAAATATAAACGCCTTATTCTTCTGAGCTGCATTTTTAATAGCACAATTAAATTTAAGCTGTCAGATTTTTTTCTCTCTTGGCAACACTAAAGCCCAAATGTCGAAAAATTCAAATCTTGCTGGGATTTTGAGATTCCATTATTATCTCAGTAGTATATGGTTTCATCTATACCAGATCTGATTATAAAAATGGACCATCCACTGGATAGAAAGCGGAGATGAAGAAGACTTCAATATCACCTTAAATTGCTGTACGAAATGACACAGTTTTGTTTCACTGGGTTTGAATGCTGTCTGACTGACTACGTATGTATAAAGGAATGTATGTTTGTCTTCAAGAAGTCCTTATGGGTGTTATCCTTATGTACAAACATAAGTAGGAGGGAAGGATACATGTGTGGCTGAGCATGTGGGTTGCGTCTTTTTTTTTTGCTGTTAAGCCCTCATTGTTGCAAGTCATGTACTGCGTAATTCTTCATTAATTATGTTACAGTAATACAATTGTTGCTGCTGTTATAGTTGGTGTTGTTGTTTTTGTTGCTGCTGCTGCAACAATTACTGATGCTGCTCCGTGCTGCATGACGCAGCTCTTGTCCTCATTATAGACCAACTTACATACGACTCTAAATGAGATGTACAAATGTGTTGCAATTCGTTTTCGATTTTTTTTTTGTGATTGGAGCTATTGATGCTGCTGCTGCCGGCCTGCCTACTGCCGCCTCCCTGCCTGCTCCGTCTGCCTGCCTTTCCATGTTTATGTGTCCCTTAAGTACTTAATGGCATGTTAGTAATTTAATTAATTGTTGTAATTTTAAATTTTAATTTGCCACAAGTGCATTTGGCAAACACGACTCTGTCAACCAAGCGGCCGGCCTACCGGACGGCTGGGCAAAGTACGAGTTCGTACAACATATGACACTTTATATTGGTTTCGATCCGATTTCTCACTAAAGCTTTTATGTTTTCAAATTTAAATCTTCAAATGTTCAAAAACGACCACAACTTTTACATGCAATTCAAGTCGGATTGCAACAAGCAGATTAAGAAGATTTTTCGTCCGTCCACACGTGGCAATACCAATAACTGCTCAGCAGTGCCTCGTTTTAATTGATGCCCTAACACCCTGTGCTGCTGACACCCGGAGGCTGTAGGTTTTAAAGCGGCTATAATGCTAAGGAAGACATTTAAGTATAGGTAAAGGTAGATCTTTGCGTCCAACCCTTTGCATATTGAATGATTCTGTATACTCGGCGTGTGTATGGATGGCTTTTGACGGCCATCATACTTGTCCTTCGATATTCTTCCCAATAGCATTATACAGATTGTATCCAAATTTGTACACTGATAAAAAAATAATGCATGGGCGTGGAACGTAACAGGGTCATTGATGAAAAAGTTGTCCTGAACGAATATGTTTGAATGATAAGTGTTTAAAAGTAAACTTGCTGGAATTAAAATTCCTTTGAATTGATTTATTGTGTGCTCAATACTTTGATCATATAATCTATTGGTAAGTCGAACCGAATATTTATTACGATTGAAGAGATTTGGCAATTATTTTTTGCACAGGAATTTTCCCAATCGAATATGTTCCAATCGATTTTTAACTAACTTTTCCTCTGTGTCTGTGTGGAGTTATATCATTGTTCTCTTTATACACAAAGAGAAAAAATCAGGAAATCGGTATACAAATTCGGTTGGCTTAACAGACTTTCTGTTACAATCACCATAATTTCATGGTACTGACGCGACAGTAGCTAATATTACAGTCATTAAGTCGGTTCTACCAACCGAATTCTGAAGAACTATTGGTTGCCACAATTGGTGGTTATGAAACCCAGCCCATTGTGAAAATCATGATACTTTGGTACCAGTAATTAACAGATAAGTTCTTTGTAGTAACCGACCGAACCCCATTTAGTTCACTGTTGTAACACATAATTGGTTAGCCTTCATTAAAATACCATCCTTATAACAACTTACCAGTTCTAGCTACTACAAAATATTGGTTTAAGACTAGAGATAAGAGAAATAAAAAGAATAGGAGTAGTCATTATTTTTGTCACGGAACCGAAATCATGGTAAAAGCAGTGTGCAGCCGCGAAAATCAATGTCACTTTGCCGTTTTGTCAAAAACTTGTCTTCTATTTAAATATAGAGGTCAGAGGTGTTGAGCCGGTTAATCCCTGTTCAATGTGTAAAAGCAACAGACCAAAATTAAACAAACGAGCTAAAAATATTTTACAATTCAAGTTATTTTTTCCATAATTGGATTGAAAAATTTTTAAAACAAGAAGTATATTTTTGAATCAAGCTGAAAACCATTACAAATTGTATTGTAACTTATATATTTTTTAGGTATTTAATACATGAACGATACCATCAGTTGGTCTAGTAAACAAATGTTCGTAGCAGTGACAACTGAAATCAAAGAGAAGTTTTAACCAAATTCAGTTTTAGTAAGCATTTTTAGTAGTAAGGGTTACCGATACTTCGTCTCTGTAGGCGATAGAGTCAGCTTCCTCAACTGAAAATTGTCGTGTACCCAATCAACATTCGGTTGTAGCGATGGAATGCATGAGTTGTTCTTGTCAAAAAGTTAGGTTGTGACACCATTTGTTTTCTGAGATTATTTATATTTTCTAAATTCTCTTTAATTCTAACGAAGAACTATATACGAGGGCGACCGCAAAAGTAACTGGCCTAACATAAAAGAACCGTTTTTTTGGAATTATTATTATTTATTTTTCAACATAATCTACTTTCAACTCAATACACCTCATCAAACGGTTTTTCAAGTTTTTTAATTCCATCCGAAAAATAAGATTTTTCAAGACCTTCAAAATATGCCTCAGTTTCAGCAATAACCTCGCTATTGGACGGAAATTTTTTGCCACCGAGAAATGTTTTTAAATTTGGAAACAAGAAATAATCAGAAGGAGCTAAATCTGGACTATATGGTGGATGCGGAGCAATTTCAAATCGTAATTCGGCCGGTTTTTGTTGAGTTAAAAATGCAGTGTGTGAAGGAGCATTATCTTGATGAAAAAGAACTTTTTTTTCGTTTTATCTCGTCGTTTTATCTTGATTTCTTCACTCAACCGATCCAATAATGCACAATAATATTCACTATTTATAGTTTTTCCTTTCTCAAGATAATCAATAAATATTATACCCCTTGCATCCCAAAATACTGTGGCCATTACTTTTCCTGCTGACTTAACAGTTTTCGCCTTCTTGGGACCACTTTTACCAGCTTCTATCTATCCATCGTTTTGACTGTTCTTTGCATTCTGGGATGTAGTGAATGGATCCACGTTTTATCAACAGTTATGAATCGGCGCAAGAACTCTATTGGATTACGCTGATAAATCGCTAAAAGCTCCTCGGAATTGATTTTTTGGGGCAAAGTCAACAAACGCGGCACATATCTTGCGGAGTTAATCATGTAAAATACTCCAAACTTGTTTTTCGTGTATTTTTACAATATCAGCAAGTTCTCTGAGCTTTATTCGTCTATCTTTAGTCACTTCATTAAATATTTGTCTAATGCTTTCAAGAGTAGTAGCAGTTTTCGGTCTTTCAGAGCGTTGTTCATCTTCCGTACTTGAACGACCCATTTTAAATTGTTGAACCCAGGATTTCACGCTGGAGTATGATGGTGCATTATCACCATGAACAGAATCCAATTCATCTTTGATTAATTGTGGCGTATAACCTTTCATATAAAAGTGTTTAATTACCGCACGAAACTCTTTATTTTCCATTTTTCAAAAATTATAAAACTTGTTTACTTCAATCACCTGTAACAAAGAAAATAATCATTAAATGTTTCGGAAATTTTGACAGATGGCTTACGAGTATAAAAGATTGCTTTTAAAAAACAAAAAAAATGCTAGTAAAACAGAAAATGTGCCAGGCCAGTTAGTTTTGCGGTCGCCCTCGTATTTTCTTTATACAAGTAAATATATATTGAAGTTGGCAACTCTATTTACAGTGTGTCAGCCAGTTTTCAGATGGCTGTAGCTTGATAAACGAGGGCAGCTCAATTAGTAGGCGGCCTCGAAAAGATACCCTTAAGAAAGTTTATTGTGACTTAGTGCCTAGTTTTGGGTTAACATTTTTACATCGCTGGCACTCTCGATGAAAGGAATTGTTGTCAAACAGTCGGATGCTTTTGATGTTCCGGCCTTAATTATATTATTTCAGTATTATATATATAATTATATCAGTATTATATTTTTCGGATGACCTTTTGCAATATCGCGGTGGCAAGACAAGCTTTATTCCTTTCGAACTCCATAACATCTAAGCCATCTTAATTTGCCCAACATGATCTGGTGCTCAAGGTCTTCTTTGGAGTTTCCTGACTGGGTGCTGTGAAGGTGGTAATAGCGGGGTAGCCCAATCTGTAGTTCCCCTCCAGCATTGGCGGCATGCGAATTCCGAGTGCCTATTTTATTATGAAATATCACCTTCTACAATAGGTGACCTTGTCCCCGTGATTAGTGTTAACTTTGTACACATAGTAAAAGGTGGTCCAACTAAAAAGCACGATGTTAATTGTAAATAAAACAAAACGATTTCAAAGAACTATCTAAGTATTTATTTCGTTATGATAAAAGGATCTATGACAATTATGTGTGCTCGCCACGGCTTCGGTGGCATATTTCTATCCGATGGTCCATATTTTCAATGACTGAGGCATAATGTGCCGAATTATCTCATCCATTAGTTCCTGAATTGTTCTTGGCTTATTGACGTACACTTTTTCTTTTTAATTTTCCCAAGAAAGAAGTCCAACGGTGTCAAATACTATGATCTTGGCGGACAGTTAACATCGCCACGACGTGAGACACCACGGCCATTGAATTTCTCGCGCAAAAGGGAAATTGTTTCGTTGGCTGTGTGGCAAGTGGAACCACCCTGTTGGAACCACATATCCAGGTCCATATTCTCAATTTCTGGCCACAAAACGTCCGTTATCATCTCGCGATAGCGAACATCATTCACGAATCGAGAATGACGGCTCTTCAGTCACAATATCGCAAACAACTTCAATGTTTTCCGCAGAACGAACTGGGCACATAGGTCGATTATGCTTACTAAAAAAATCACCATGTCCACGAAATGTATTTTGATTTGAACGCCCATTTTCGTAAAAAGCTTCAACAATCTTAACGCACTGCTCAATTGTGTACCCCTTCATGTTTGAATTTGTCAAACACCGAAACAAAGAAATTTCAAATTAAGTTGGGCAAAAACTTGACGTTAAGGTGCGACTCACAATTAATATCGTGCATTATGATTGGACCACCTTTTATTTTAAACGCTCTAGATAGGAGACTTACTCCGCATAAGATGTCATTGCTTGTATAACTTCGTTATTGTTTCCTCGCAGTGTATCTTAATATACATTTGCATTCAGGTCTTGGCATTGGCTTTTGCCGCCGTACATATCGATGTGATGAAGATATGTGATACTTAACAAGTCTTTTGATACCTGGGCAATCATCTTTTATAATTTTGCACCTGTCGTAATGTTTTCATCTATAATATTTTGAAAATGTCTTATCTAACTGCCAGGAGAAATGGTACGAGAGTACATTTGTCCATAGCACTTGTGACGTGCACATGGATATGTACATACATTCACACTATGTCGGAGAATAGTAAATGAATCCTTAAAATAATATCATACATACGAACATAGTTTTATATATGTGACGCGCAAAATAGAAAGGGACCTAAAGTTTTGTTCAGGAGAGTCATTTGAAAGATTAGGTCCCTTTCTATTTGCGCTTAGAATCGTCGACATCACTTTCGTAAAACGCGCATACCTCTGGGAGGGAACACTTTAGGGACATGGGATCGGTCTCATTCGATGCTCAGATGTTGTCCACATCAAAAAAAAAGTGAAAATTGATTTTTTTTTACCCTTAGGTCCCTTTCTCTATGCGCTGTTACATATGCAGAATATAGTCAGGGATACGGCAGTGATATACAACTCATGGCACGTAGATTAGTCGAAAGTAGTAGGGAAATGGGGGACCAAACGCTTCTTCTTCCTTTTGCTTTCCAGTGTTGCCACCTTTTCTCGTTTTGCTTTCCAGTGTTGCCACCTTTTCTCGTTTTCGCGCCAAAAGGTATGGCGGATCAAAAAGACCAGTGTTGCCATATCAGAAAATCATGTAAAACCGCAGTTGGTTTGTGTCTATGCTAGGTAGGATGGTTGCGCCATCTTACGGTGATTAGTGGCAACTCTGTCTCTGTGGCAGATCGAATTATGTCGGGTGGTGTCAGCGCCGACTCTGGACTCTAGTTTGTTTTTTGTTGGGTATATTAATTTCAAATTGATAAGACCGTTATTTGATATTTAAAAACGCCTAAAAGCTGCAACAAAATAATTTTATATTTTTCTTCTTTACTTACACTTTTTTCCCACCACCCCCCTCTTTTTGCCTTTCCCACCACCCCCAATTCAATTCAAATCTCCTCTACTCTACTCTACTCTCCTCTCTACTCTCCTCTCTACTCTACTCTACTCTACTCTACTCTACTCTACTCTACTCTACTCTACTCTCCTCTCCTAGTTACGGGGGTCTTAAAAGGAATCTCATAGACATTGAACACTTTCGTTGTGTGACCAATTTTTTGAGAATTTTAGAATTCAAATTTGAGGCGAGAGAACACGTAAAAATTTAAGTATGTGGTGGTGGTTACATCACTCTCCTTGGAGAATCGTATAATGGGGGAATTTATAACAATATTCAATCAACTTGCCCGTTTAACAATTTGATGGCAACTCCGACTCTGGACTCTAATTTATTTTTTGTTGGATATATTAATTTCAAATTGATAAGACCGTTATTGATATTTAAAAACGCCTAAAAGCTGCAACAAAATAATTTTATATTTTTTCCATAATATTTTGTTTTGTTGATTAATCATTTCATAATCTAGAACTTTCTATATTATTCTAGAATTTTCAAAATATTTTTGTTTTGTGGTTAAACAATTGCTACTTACGTAAAAATATTATTGTGGTTTTATGTTTACAAAAAACTAATGTTATGGTTTCCAAAAATTTTGTCTTGTTGATTAATCATTTCATTCAAAAATATATTAATCTAGAACTTTCTGGAATAATCTAGAATTTTCTGACGCATATATCAGAATATATGTTTTTATTACTATAACTATTTCTATTACTATTACTCTTACTATTCCTATTACTATAAATATTACTAAACTTACCCGTTTATCAGAATCATTTAAACTTAAATTAGAGTTATTACAATCATTAGCAAAATTAGAATCAATAACATTATTCACATCATTTTCATTATTAGAATTATTATTATTATTGGTAGTGTTACATAATATTGTGATGAAAAAACATTTTATCATCATCGAGGCTATACAAATTATCATATCAAGTTTGTAATGACCCCATGAACGCACGCCTTTTTACATCTTTAGATTTTTTAAATTCCTTGCAGTTTTCAGTATTAATTGAATACATTTTGGATCGAAGGCCTACAAATTCATTCATAATATTTAAATTTTTTATTTAAGGAGGGAAATTTAAAAACATTATCTTGGGGATATTCCGATGTATCAAACTCCTTGGTGATATCATTACGAATATCATTGTAAAAGTCTAATGACCGAATTGTGTATACAAAGGAAGAAGTATTCATATAGTTTATTGATATATTATCTCCAAATTTGGCTTTCATATATCTATAATGGAAATCATATATTTTCCACTTGGATAATTCTAGCACCACAAATCCTAAATACATTGGTTTATTATATTGACTAGAAACGCGATCTAATTGTATAGCAAACAAGTTTTCAGAAAACTTTGTTATACTATGAATGTTAGGTTTTACAGTTAACGCTCTAACACCTAAAAGTTTCTTATAAGTGGTTTCCCACTGTGAAACAATTTTAATATCTTTACGCTTATCAACGTTTTCCATAGTCTTGCCGTAAACTGCGTTATTGATCAAATTAAAAAAATCTTTCTCAAATGCATTCTTTGCTAAAGTTCTATAATAAGTATTTAAATCTATATACTTTTTCAACCAATCCGATTGATTAAATTTTAATATTCTATGTACTTTCGTTAAAATAAGGCCATATTCTAAACATTGCTTCAGATTTCTATAGTGTATAGCATATCTTGTTTTACAATGCAAATCGGCAATGAGTTTGAAACATTTCGATCCTCCATTTTTTTTTTGGATTGTGGACAAAATGGAAGATCGTTTTGCTCATCGTGGAGACTGATGGGGTAATCTAAATCAACTTCCAAAATGTATCCTGTTGGCGATGTGTCATATATTTCGTTTACATCAAAGTTTAGAAATTCATTTGATTGATCATCAATCCACTCAAAGCCACCATATGGAAGATAAATTGACATTGCCCAGCCATACAAATTCTTCGCATCCAAATATATTAGATACTCTGAAGACTTATTAATGTCATAGTCCTCTAAATATTTATTATTCGCTTTGGAATATCATAGCGATCATGTTGGAACAGATATGAGTTTGGAAACATTTCACGAAATATGTCGAGAATGTTGGAGGGATATATTTGGATTTCTAATGATTTATAAAGATGATGAATTGAATGAGGGGCGCTATAGAAAGCAATTTAATACATTCATAACAATATAAAACTGTTTGAATAGTATATGCATATATTAGTACAGCACTACCCTTTTAAACTGTTGGATCGAGAACTGATCTGATACCTGTTAGCTGATATCTGTTAGCTGTTACCTGATACCTGTTAGCTGATACCTGTTAGCTGTTGCCTGTTAGCTGATACATCATTATCAAGTTGTAATAAATCATGACGTCTGAAAGAGTGTTGACAGAGTTGATAAAGACGAGGAAAGAATTGAGAAAAAAAATTAAAAGCATAAAAATGGGCGAAGCAGATACTCTAAATCAATTGGAGGAGACATTTAAACCTATAACACAGCCGTTAAAAGAATTCATTAGTGAAAGTAAGAAAGTTCCATTGGAGCGTTACAATAGAAATTTGAGTAATGCAGATAAATTTATTCCCAACATGATGTTAAAAAGATCGATAGAAGATGATCCCTATGATGATATGAATAAAAAAAGATTGAGAAAAGTCGATGACTATGATGATGATGTTGAATATAATGATATGTTTAATAAATCATTAATAAAGAAGGAAACAAGTACTCCCAAAAGATTAGAAAAAGATGAGTCAAACGATGAATTTTTCTCTGAACACGATTTCTCACAAGCCAATAATGATGATTATGATGATACATCAAACATAATGAATTTAACGGAGTTGGCAAGAAAAAACAAATTGGACACAAACTATGGAACACACAAAAATAAGTATAGCGGTGAATGGATGTTTGGTGATAGCCTTTTAAAGTTAAGTGAAGATAAAGTTAAAATCGGCAATGAGAATTGGGCTCTCACTCCAGGACTATTCGAATTATTGTTCGTTATTAAACCTCAAAATTATGATGAAACTGATTTAGTTATCTATAAAAATATATTGCTGAAAACTAATGCATACAGACGAGATTATAAGTCTGTTGGTCAGATAAAGGGTTCACGAGGCTATAAATATAAAAAAATTATAAGCAAACTGTTGAATGTTAATAAGAGCAAAGCATTAGCGAACGATTCTAAACATAAAGGAGCCGGTTTGATGAAATTAAATCCCTATAAGACAAACTATTTATATTGGGATGATCCGAATGAGCTAGTATATCGTCTCAGACTGTTGATTGCATCACAAGCAGCCGGACACACTAATCATAATAACGAAATTGTATCGATTATTGAAGAGTTACGAGAAGCTGATATAATTATATAGTCGAATGAGATTATGCCTGTAGACAAATTTGGTCACTTTAGTAACTATAAGAAGGAGGCATTAAGGAAGGATATGCCTAAATGGATTGGCTTTACTCTCGACAAAGACAAAAATATTAATTTTCAAAACAAAAGACTTAAGAACGTCAGCAGTCCGCTCGAAGAAACGGATGCGGTTAACAAAGCTTTTCTTTTTAGACAAATCAAAAACGAGCAGAACATATTGAAAAAAGGTTTAAACTTTGAGATTATTCGCATTACAGGCGAGCTATCAGCATTGAAATCACAAATTAAAAATATATATGAGGTGCTACCTATGACCTTGGAGATTATCCCCCTTAGAGAGGAGCTATCAACATTTAAATTATAAACTAAAAATATTATCAGCATCGAGCAAAAAAATATTAAAGAACGGGATACACGTGGAAACTATTCGTCTTAGAGAGGAGCTATCAACATTGAGATCACAAATTAAAAATATCCTTGAGGTGCTAAAATAACATGGATGAAAAACGAATGCTTGTGAACGAATTACATAAACAGGCTCGCAAACGATTTTTACGATGAAGAGGACAGAACTTGGCAGCGGTGAATATCAATTAGTGAAGGAGTCGCCGGATGGAAAGCCTACTAAATTTAGGATAGAGGCGATTAAATAAATATATGTATCGAAAGAAAAATAAAAGAACTAAATATAAAACAAAAAATGAGATGGGTTTTCAATCAATTTATTTTATTTATTTCTTTATTTAATATTACATTATTTCAATTTTCTTAATCCAAGAATTATGTTCATTTGAAAAGCCCAACCACTTGACAAACGCTCGATCTCCAACAGTTTTTAAAATTTTCTCAACGAGGTATGACTTTGGATAGCGAGTACGGGAAAGCTTCTTATTATAGAATCCTCCTTTAATTGGATTTCCTTGATAATCTTCTAAAGTGTATGTGGTGGGAAAGGTATTTTGTATTGAGTTGATTTTGAATATTTCAGTTGTCCAGTTGGGGGTAAATCCTTTTTCGAAAATATGTTTGTACTTGCTGATGCGTACATGATTACCAACACGGTATTTTGATGGTGAATGAATTTTATAATGATTGTAAACAGTCTCCTACACTTTCTTCTCATTAGATTTATTAACTTGTGTGGGTGCCATTTTAATTGTGCGATAATATTTTTTATTATACTCTTTAATCAAATCCTTAGACTTATCAAGCCAATGATATGACCCATCATAACTGAACTCTTTCCACATCATCTATTAAATCGTTCTATAGTGGATATAGAATGTAGAGTAATGATTTATTTTATGTGCTTTCATTAAATCATTAAAGTGTTTATTAAAGAATTCTTTGCCATCATCAGTTTGCAGATTTTTTGGTATTCGTACACATTTTAAAATGTTGTATATAGCTTCAACAACATCTATAGATGTTTTAGTCTTAAGTGGTTGAATCCAAGCAAATTTTGAGAATGTATCGACGACTGTTAAGAGATATCGATATCCTTTATTTTGTCTTGAGTAACTCCCCATTTCAACTAAATCTGCTTGCCATAAGTCATCTATACGCTTCATCACAACTCTTCGTCGTAAAAATAGTTTGCGAGCCTGTTTATGTAATTCATTCACAAGTATTCGTTTTTCATACATGTTTAGGTAGCACCTCATATATATTTTTAATTTGTGATTTCAATGCTGATAGCTCGCCTGTAATGCGAATAATCTCAAAGTTTAAACCTTTTTTCAATATGTTCTGCTCGTTTTTGATTTGTCTAAAAAGAAAAGCTTTGTTAACCGCATCCGTTTCTTCGAGCGGACTGCTGACGTTCTTAAGTCTTTTGTTTTGAAAATTAATATTTTTGTCTTTGTCGAGAGTAAAGCCAATCCATTTAGGCATATCCTTCCTTAATGCCTCCTTCTTATAGTTACTAAAGTGACCAAATTTGTCTACAGGCATAATCTCATTCGACTATATAATTATATCAGCTTCTCGTAACTCTTCAATAATCGATACAATTTCGTTATTATGATTAGTGTGTCCGGCTGCTTGTGATGCAATCAACAGTCTGAGACGATATACAAGCTCATTCGGATCATCCCAATATAAATAGTTTGTCTTATAGGGATTTAATTTCATCAAACCGGCTCCTTTATGTTTAGAATCGTTCGCTAATGCTTTGCTCTTATTAACATTCAACAGTTTGCTTATAATTTTTTTATATTTATAGCCTCGTGAACCCTTTTTCTGACCAACAGACTTATAATCTCGTCTGTATGCATTAGTTTTCAGCAATATATTTTTATAGATAACTAAATCAGTTTCATCATAATTTTGAGGTTTAATAACGAACAATAATTCGAATAGTCCTGGAGTGAGAGCCCAATTCTCATTGCCGATTTTAACTTTATCTTCACTTAACTTTAAAAGGCTATCACCAAACATCCATTCACCGCTATACTTATTTTTGTGTGTTCCATAGTTTGTGTCCAATTTGTTTTTTCTTGCCAACTCCGTTAAATTCATTATGTTTGATGTATCATCATAATCATCATTATTGGCTTGTGAGAAATCGTGTTCAGAGAAAAATTCATCGTTTGACTCATCTTTTTCTAATCTTTTGGGAGTACTTGTTTCCTTCTTTATTAATGATTTATTAAACATATCATTATATTCAACATCATCATCATAGTCATCGACTTTTCTCAATCTTTTTTTATTCATATCATCATAGGGATCATCTTCTATCGATCTTTTTAACATCATGTTGGGAATAAATTTATCTGCATTACTCAAATTTCTATTGTAACGCTCCAATGGAACTTTCTTACTTTCACTAATGAATTGTTTTAACGGCTGTGTTATAGGTTTAAATGTCTCCTCCAATTGATTTAGAGTATCTGCTTCGCCCATTTTTATGCTTTTAATTTTTTTTCTCAATTCTTTCCTCGTCTTTATCAACTCTGACAACACTCTTTCAGACGTCATGATTTATTACAACTTGATAATGATGTATCAGCTAACAGGCAACAGCTAACAGGTATCAGCTAACAGGTATCAGGTAACAGCTAACAGATATCAGCTAACAGGTATCAGATCAGTTCTCGATCCAACAGTTTAAAAGGGTAGTGCTGTACTAATATATGCATATACTATTCAAACAGTTTTATATTGTTATGAATGTATTAAATTGCTTTCTATAGCGCCCCTCATTCAATTCATCATCTTTATAAATCATTAGAAATCCAAATATATCCCTCCAACATTCTCGACATATTTCGTGAAATGTTTCCAAACTCATATCTGTTCCAACATGATCGCTATGATATTCCAAAGCGAATAATAAATATTTAGAGGACTATGACATTAATAAGTCTTCAGAGTATCTAATATATTTGGATGCGAAGAATTTGTATGGCTGGGCAATGTCAATTTATCTTCCATATGGTGGCTTTGAGTGGATTGATGATCAATCAAATGAATTTCTAAACTTTGATGTAAACGAAATATATGACACATCGCCAACAGGATACATTTTGGAAGTTGATTTAGATTACCCCATCAGTCTCCACGATGAGCAAAACGATCTTCCATTTTGTCCACAATCCAAAAAAAAAATGGAGGATCGAAATGTTTCAAACTCATTGCCGATTTGCATTGTAAAACAAGATATGCTATACACTATAGAAATCTGAAGCAATGTTTAGAATATGGCCTTATTTTAACGAAAGTACATAGAATATTAAAATTTAATCAATCGGATTGGTTGAAAAAGTATATAGATTTAAATACTTATTATAGAACTTTAGCAAAGAATGCATTTGAGAAAGATTTTTTTAATTTGATCAATAACGCAGTTTACGGCAAGACTATGGAAAACGTTGATAAGCGTAAAGATATTAAAATTGTTTCACAGTGGGAAACCACTTATAAGAAACTTTTAGGTGTTAGAGCGTTAACTGTAAAACCTAACATTCATAGTATAACAAAGTTTTCTGAAAACTTGTTTGCTATACAATTAGATCGCGTTTCTAGTCAATATAATAAACCAATGTATTTAGGATTTGTGGTGCTAGAATTATCCAAGTGGAAAATATATGATTTCCATTATAGATATATGAAAGCCAAATTTGGAGATAATATATCAATAAACTATATGAATACTTCTTCCTTTGTATACACAATTCGGTCATTAGACTTTTACAATGATATTCGTAATGATATCACCAAGGAGTTTGATACATCGGAATATCCCCAAGATAATGTTTTTAAATTTCCCTCCTTAAATAAAAAATTTAAATATTATGAATGAATTTGTAGGCCTTCGATCCAAAATGTATTCAATTAATACTGAAAACTGCAAGGAATTTAAAAAATCTAAAGATGTAAAAAGGCGTGCGTTCATGGGGTCATTACAAACTTGATATGATAATTTGTATAGCCTCGATGATGATAAAATGTTTTTTCATCACAATATTATGTAACACTACCAATAATAATAATAATTCTAATAATGAAAATGATGTGAATAATGTTATTGATTCTAATTTTGCTAATGATTGTAATAACTCTAATTTAAGTTTAAATGATTCTGATAAACGGGTAAGTTTAGTAATATTTATAGTAATAGGAATAGTAAGAGTAATAGTAATAGAAATAGTTATAGTAATAAAAACATATATTCTGATATATGCGTCAGAAAATTCTAGATTATTCCAGAAAGTTCTAGATTAATATATTTTTGAATGAAATGATTAATCAACAAGACAAAATTTTTGGAAACCATAACATTAGTTTTTTGTAAACATAAAACCACAATAATATTTTTACGTAAGTAGCAATTGTTTAACCACAAAACAAAAATATTTTGAAAATTCTAGAATAATATAGAAAGTTCTAGATTATGAAATGATTAATCAACAAAACAAAATATTATGGAAAAAATATAAAATTATTTTGTTGCAGCTTTTAGGCGTTTTTAAATATCAATAACGGTCTTATCAATTTGAAATTAATATATCCAACAAAAAATAAATTAGAGTCCAGAGTCGGAGTTGCCATCAAATTGTTAAACGGGCAAGTTGATTGAATATTGTTATAAATTCCCCCATTATACGATTCTCCAAGGAGAGTGATGTAACCACCACCACATACTTAAATTTTTACGTGTTCTCTCGCCTCAAATTTGAATTCTAAAATTCTCAAAAAATTGGTCACACAACGAAAGTGTTCAATGTCTATGAGATTCCTTTTAAGACCCCCGTAACTAGGAGAGGAGAGTAGAGTAGAGTAGAGTAGAGTAGTGTAGAGAGGAGAGTAGAGAGGAGAGTAGAGTAGAGTAGAGGAGATTTGAATTGAATTGGGGGTGGTGGGAAAGGCAAAAAGAGGGGGGTGGTGGGAAAAAAGTGTAAGTAAAGAAGAAAAATATAAAATTATTTTGTTGCAGCTTTTAGGCGTTTTTAAATATCAAATAACGGTCTTATCAATTTGAAATTAATATACCCAACAAAAAACAAACTAGAGTCCAGAGTCGGCGCTGACACCACCCGACATAATTCGATCTGCCACAGAGACAGAGTTGCCACTAATCACCGTAAGATGGCGCAACCATCCTACCTAGCATAGACACAAACCAACTGCGGTTTTACATGATTTTCTGATATGGCAACACTGGTCTTTTTGATCCGCCATACCTTTTGGCGCGAAAACGAGAAAAGGTGGCAACACTGGAAAGCAAAACGAGAAAAGGTGGCAACACTGGAAAGCAAAACGAGAAAAGGTGGCAACACTGGAAAGCAAAAGGAAGAAGAAGCGTTTGGTCCCCCATTTCCCTACTACTGTCGAATACATGATACGAATTATAGTTTTTTAAGATTTCTTCTGTAAGATCTCTAAAATATTCCATTAAGCTTAAATGATACCGAATTCTAAGTCATAGTCAAGGATATACAATTCATGGCACGTAGATTAGTCGATTACATGATACGAAATATAGTTTTGAAAGATTTTTTCAATAAGATCTATAAAATATCCGAATTTTAACGAAATTATTCGCCTTTGTTCTGTAATCCGAATATTTTTGCCGATTTCAAGATTTTAGTTCGGCCGGAGCAAATTCTTAAAACCGACCACTATCGATTCGCCATGGAAGATATAAGAAGAATCATATTTAAGAATATTTAAATACATTTTTTTATTCCGACTCACAGTGCCAGCGTTATTCTAATCTTGTTTTAGTTAATAGCTCCTAAATGTAAAACTTTTTTGGAATAAGTTTGCACGATATCTCGAAAACCTTAGCTGACAAAAAAAACTGGAAACAGTTTTGAGATCAGTTATCCTCTTTACCCAAAATCTATTCGACAATAGCCTTCAAATATGAAGTGTTGAGCTGTATGTCTTTTTTAAAGCATGTAAGCATGTTCATACTAAAAAGCGTCAATATACAAGAGGTTTCATGCGCCCTCTGTTGATGCTCATGTGCAGAAGATTCAGATAAGGTTTTGTACCAATTTCAGATACACAATTACTTTATTGCTTTACATATTTTAGACGTTGCATAAAGCATATTTCTTTCTTATTTAATCGTATTATCTATATTTTTGACAATTTGTGGCTAATCGATTAGGTTAGCGCAAGGGCGCGGGTAGTACTATCTAATTTTTGTATAGGTCATATTATTTTGTGATAATTTTTGTATGTATGAACGTGCGCGCAATCAACAAATATATCCAATCATTTTTTCTGTTTTTAAAAGAACGTCTTGATAATCCCCCTTCAGCTGGTTGCTCCACGAAACCTCGTCGAATCTATTCTTGCTCAAAGAAGTGATTGTTTACGTAAACTATCCACTCTTTCGAGAGTTTGGGGATACTGTTACATTTTTATTTTATTATTTGGACCAATAAAAAGGGTAAAATGTTGCGGTCTGTTTAAATTTGTTCATCACGATATTTATCAGCACGGGCTCTGCTATTTCCTTTTCTAGATACACACAGTCTTGAAGTAAATTCCCACTAGTCTTGAAGAAAGTTTCTACTAGTTCCCCGAGTATTCCACTTCTTTCTACGATCTGTTAAGAAGAAGGCTTTTCCGGAGTTTATCCAATGATCAGCATTGGGTAAAAGGTAATACACCGGCTCGAAGATCTGACCATACGTCGACAATCCTATCCAATACACTTTCCTCCTAGCCTATCCAGTCTCTTTTATTTTATCCCATCATATACTCTTCCATATTATCCTTTACTATTCTATCCCATCTTTTTCATTTTGTCTGTAATTTTTTCCTATCATCTTCTTTTTATACCCTCCACCGAAGGGTGGGGTGGATGGTATGCTAAATTTGTTATTTCGTTTGCAACACCGCGAAATATTATACTATACAATGCTAAACATATTTCTTGCCTAGGCAACACTAAGTGTTGCCTGGCGCCATCTTACATTTTCATTGGAAAGTTTGACATTTGACGTACTCAGAACGTTTCGACGTACGACCATCATTTGTGTTGTTTACAGTGACCTGAAAAAATCAATTTGGCAAAAAAAAAATGGAATTAACTCGTGAACATTTTCGTGCGATCATTTTTCACAACTTTCGACGTGGATTATCTCGACAAGAGTGCATCGATGAACTTAAATCTTTGTATGGAAGCACCATCCTATAGCACTGTGAAAAACTGTTTTAATGAATTCAATCGTGGCCGATGATCGCTCAAAGATGAAGACCGTCCTAAAACGGCCGTTGTGCCAGAGAACAGATGGCGTGCATGAACTGATAATGCAAGATCGTCATGTCACATACCGTGAGATAGAGGCATCCTTGAGCATTTCTTCCACCAGCATACATTCGATATTGCACTAACACCTGGCTGTGAAAAAGGTTTGTTCTCATTGGATCCCGCACAATTTGACAATCGCTCTAAAAAAGGCTTGTGTCGATTGGTGCAAAGAAATTTAAAAAAAAAAATACGATCGCGGTGCTTCAAAAGACGTTTATAAGATCGTTACAGGTGACGAATCATGGATCTATGCGTATGAGCCCGAAACAAAACATCAATCGACCGTGTGGGTCTTCGTATACGAGCCAAATCCAACGATAGTTGTTCGTGGAAGAAGCACTTTGAAGCAAATGGTCGCCTGTTTCTTCGGCAAAACTGGTCATTTGGCGACTGTTCCACTTGAGCAACGTAGGAGGTCAGTTCTGAGAGGTACGCCATAATTTGTTTGCCTGAAGTCTTCGGAGAAACTCGAATAAGAACAAGAGAAGAAGAATAATTGTGCACCATGACAATGCGTGTTCTCACACATCGGCTCAAAGCAGCGCCTTTTTGACCGGAAAAACGTCGAATTGATGGGTCATCCGCCGTACAGCCCTGACTTTGCACCCAATGACGTCTTTTTATTCCCGCACATCAAGAAAAAAATGCGTGGTCAACGATTTTCGTCGCCAGAAGATGCTGTTGAAGCGTTTAAAAAACCATGTTTTGGAGGTGTCTCAATCGGAGTGTAACAAGTGCTTCGACAATTGGTTTGAGCGCATGCAAAAGTGTATAAATTATGCTGGAGAATCCTTTGAAAAACAATAAAACCATTTTTGATGATAAATAATCGCATTTTTATTAATAGGCCAGAAATATAAGTATATAAAGCAGCCCTCGTATTTCAATACTAGCCGATTTTCATTAAAGTCATTAAAGAAGACAAATTTTTAAAAATATGTGTTTAGAAGGATTAAAAAACGCCGTCAAATTTAGTCGAGATTCTATTCCACATTCTTTTTTGAGTAATTTAAACTTTGATCCGTGTAGTCCATCTAAGACGGACAAAAATCTGACTATTCAGTACTAGTATATCTTTTATTAAAGGGCAGCTGATCTAATATTCCACAACCATCAAAATCCAAATGAGAATATTTAACTTTTTTGGGGGGCGGTTTGCCTGCCCTTCCGAAATGCTTGCGGCTTTCACTTCCAGTAATTCTCTCAAAGTTCAAAGCCGGCTTTGTTTGCAGAATATACGGACTAGTAAGTGTAAGAATTTTATCATTTACAGCCCTCCAATTCCAGAGAACCTCCATTTATTCCGTAATGTGATGTTGAGGGAAACACGTACTGTGGCCTATATTCCGTGTCACATGTTGCCGAGTCCGGTCGCAGATGCAACTGCTGCTAAGTGTCATTTGTGTCTTTGAGTATAAACTCATCGCACTTGGAAAGTTACATACTTATGTATGTATATGTGCAGATACATATGTATCGTATCGCTTGTAAGTACATAAGTATATGTACTTAACATAGAATTGTGCTTAGGTATTCGTTTGGAAAATGGCTACAATTTGTTTTCAAACGTTTGTATTTTCCACATGATTTCCAAGTTCAGGCAGGAAAACACTGGGCGAGCGAGCGAGAAAGCCTAAAGGTTATTACCTCTGCCTTTACTTTAGCCTGGTTTCCCAGCCGTGCTACTTATCGTCCTCCCTCTCTCCTTTGGCCACATTCCACAAGTAAGTGAAGCAGCATCTTTAACTGGAGGCCTTAAGAACATTCGTTTTAGTTTTAAGGTTGCCCTGAAGTGGCAGGAAGTCTCGCTGCGGAAGGTGTAAAGGGAAAACAGTGAAATTGCTTGCAATGTTCCCTGATATTTCAACGAATGATGCAATGTGCAAATGTATATGTTACTGCCTTTAATATGTATGTCTCTAGGTATGTGTGTACGGATTGATACTGGTTTGCCCGGTTGGTGGGTGGGAGGGATGCTCTTGCATCTTTTGGATACATTCAAGTGCTAGAATATCTTTTATGAATTCTTAATGTGACAAGTGAAATGTTAGCACACAAATATCATTTGGGCAAATGTCTCTATATGGATATCCACACTCACACACAGACAGCTTCACATTGATATTTGTAGTTTCCCTCAATGTACACTTGTATGTATTAGTGTGTAAATCTATACAAGGACGAGGACGGAACTTCAAATATGGCAGCATTTGTAATTGGAGTTAAAAACTTGAAAATTCCCTAAGCCCCGGAAAACCTCAGAAGGAGCATCATCTACTCTACGGGTGTAATGTCCTTTTTAGACAAGAAGAAGTAACATAGAAAATGGATTTTATTTTAAAATTAAGTTCAAGGTAACACGTAGATTTGAAAAACAACGGCAGCGCACTTATACGGTGGCGATAAGACGTCCCACAGCAATGACGAAACGTGCTTCTACTAGACGATAATGTGTTTGCTTTAACTTCGCTGACTTACTTTTTCTTCCCCATATGACAAACAACAATAAAACTGCAAACAACTTGTTAGCTTGTGGAGTAATTCAATCTTTTAAAAAAGAAAACTATTCTGTAAAGTGGTGATTTAGTAATAATCTTTGAAACCCGTCTATGTAAGCGACATCTACATTTTTTCTTTTCTCTGGAGAGGAAAACTTTGTTTCCGAGTTTATCGATCGCACGGGAGTCTTTTTAACGTCTTTCCAAATACCCATTGCTGGTGACATTTAGATTAGAAGGCAATGTACCTGTATCTAATCTTGAAAAATTGACAAGCGGTACTCCCACTTAATGACCCGTAGGGTGCCATTGTCACGAATGAATTACAAGTCGTTTTAAAGAAAATGTCACGAATGAATTATGAGTTAAAGAGATGACTAGAGGAGATTAAGACTGTGGATTAGCTATTGTGTAAATGACGGTCCATCCGGAAGAGATGGCTTAAGAATATACACTCTTAATAATCTTGAAGAGTCATTCTTCTACAAGATGGAAGATCTGCTGAGGTTTATAGACGATTTTACGTGGTACATGAGCAGATTTCAACAGAAATATAAAAATGTATCATATATTAACCATATGATAAAAATTACGTTATAAGTTCTGTAGGAAGCAGCTCTTGGGCCTCGACAAATCGTCTATAAAACTCAGCAGATCTACCATCTTTTATCATTCTTATAAAAGATGGTAGATCTGCTGCTTCAAGATTATTAAGAGAGTATATTCTCAAGCCATCTCTTCTACACAATAGGTAATCCACTGTCTTAATTTTCTCCTCATACAGAGGCTTTTTCGTGTCATCTCTCTTACATTGAATTATGACATTACTTTGAGGCGATTTGTGTTATACACATGATGTTTTTGTCTGTCTCTGTAACAAAACCTCCTCGCCTAAAGAAGTTATTACAAAAAAAAAATATACAAAAAATAATGAAAGTTTAATTAGGGGGTTTCGAAAGCTCTGTCCTAATGGCCTTCTTTAGACTAGGGCATTTTATAACCATAACTGTTACATTCAACTGAAAAAACGTGACTTTTTGCACGAAACGACTCTACTCGTATCTCAAGCGGCTGTTTTGGACCGACAAAAGCTACCCACATTCCAAAATAGGCAACACTTTAACCTTTCAAAATTGGTACTAGATCCAATTTGCACACCTGTGTTTCGTAGGTTTAAATTGTTGATATTTTTCTGTTTTTTTTAGATTATGAGATATTCGCGTTTTAAAACTAAACAAGTAATAATGTCGTTAAGCCACGACGAACCTTATATACCTTCCACCGCCCCTAAGCTGCTAAAGCGCAAAAAAACGTCCGTTTTGTGGGCCCTTGCGGTCATGCCTCCACCTCTAATTTCAGTCAAAACATTTTATTTGGATTTTTTTTTAGCAAAATTTGCTTTAATTTGAGTCCATAAATAACTATAAATCGCCATTTTGTCAAGTTTTCTGAGCCACAAGAGCCAAAACGTCCTGCAACTATACCCTTTTTGAGGTGATTCGTGCGTCCCAACTAACAATACCCATTTCAACTATTGTTTGTTTATGATGATTTGTTAAGAAAATACTCAAAAAAGTGTGTTTTTTCGGAGGAAGCTTTACTCCCTTAAATTGAGACCTTTTCTACCTTGGGCCGATTTGCCCATTTATAATCCCAAACAGCTTATGACCATAAGCCATCATCATGAAAGATTGCAGGATCCCAGCTTGATTCGTTTGATCGTTATCGTGCCTTTGACAGAGGACGGACATGGCTAGATCGTCTTAGAATTTTACAACCATTAATAATACGAGGGCTTCTATATATATGGCCTTATAATGAAAATGCCATCAAAAATGTTTTATTGTTTTTTAAAGTATTCTCCAGCATGATTTATACACCTTTGCATGCGCACAAACCAATTGTCGAAGCACTTTTTCCACTCCGCTTGAGACACCACCTCCAAAACATGATTTTTGAACGCTTCAACAGCTGCTTCGGGCGATGAAAAACGTTGACCACGCATTTTTTTCTTGATGCTGGAGAACAAGAAGAGCCATTAGGTGCTAAATCAGGGCTGTACGATGGATGGCCCATCGATTAAACATCTTGAGTGGTCAAATAGCTCATCGTTTCAGCTGATGTGTGAGAGCTCGCATTGTCGTGAAGCAAAATGATCCGTCTTCTCTTATTATCTTTCCTCATTTCTTCGAACACTATGGCAAACATATGGTTGTATACCACTCAGAATTGACCGTCTTACGTTCCACTTAAGGCACTGTGGCAACATGGCCGGTTATACCGAAAAAAACGCAAACATTTGCTTCGATGTACTACCTCCACGAACAACTTTTGTTGGATTTGGCTCGTCTTAAAAGACCCACACGTTCGATTGCTGTTTTGTTTCGGGCTCATACACATAGATCCATTCGTCAGCTGTGACGATCTTATAAACGTCTTTTGAAGCACCGCTACGGTATTTTTTCAAAATTTCTTTTCACCAATCGACGCGAGCCTTTTTTTGAGCGATTATCAAATTGTGCGGGATCCAACGAGAACAAACCTTTTTTACGGCCAGGTGTTCATGCAATATCCAATATATGCTGGTGGAAGAAATGCCCAAGGATGCCTTTATTTCACGGTATGTCACATGACGATCTTGCATTATCAGTTCACGCATGGCATCAATGTTCTCTGGCACAACGGCCGTTTTTGACGACCTTCACGACCTTCGTCTTTGAGCGAGCGTCAGCCACGATTGAATTCATAAAACCAGTTATTCACGGTGCTATAGGATGGTGCTTCATCGCCATACAAAGATTTAAGTTCATCGATGCACTCTTGTCGTGATAATCCACGTCGAAAGTTGTGAAAAATGATCGCACGTAAATGTTTTGCCATTTTTTTTTGTCAAATTGAATTTTTCAAATCACTGTTAACAACACAAATGATGGTCGTACGCCAAAACGTTCTGAGTACGTTTATGCTAAAAAATGTCAAACTTTCCAATGGAAATGTCAGATGGCGCCAGCAATATATATAGCAACCCGTACCGATGTCTGAGAAATTAATTTTAAGTTTTAAGCAGATTTATAATTTTTTACATAAAAAAATATTTTCAAGGCAAACGCAAATTTGTTTTAACTAGTTTTTTGTTTTTGCCGGGATCTCAAGATTTTGAAAGATAAATCCTGCTATCCTAGGAAATTAAAAATTCTGGCAAAAGAAATACCCTAGGTATTGCCAAAGTTATTAAAAAAAAACCGATTGGAATATAATTGAATTAACCCGTTATCGGAAAATTCAAACCTAGCCACTCCTCTCTTAGTTCTTTCCATATAAATGAATGCCATAAGACGTCAGTGTTATGATTTTGTTATAAGGATAGTATTGTTAAGGACAGAATGCATCATGCTGTTCATACCACCCTCGTACATGCATGATACTCGTCGTTGTCTTCACAACGAAGACCCAACACTTGCTGCTGTTCATTTCTGTTGATGTCTTATTTTTCAACTGATGTCTTATTTTTCCTTGCGCTCCTCTGTCTAAAGGCAAAACGAAACGAAAAATCAAGAAAATCTTTACACTCACTAACACACTCACACACTGCAGCTCCAAAAAGTCTTTGGAAAATCTCTCAAGTATTAAATAAACACCGAATGATAAATTAAATTTCATTTATTGCACACAAGACTTGGACCTAAATTACATTTTCCTCTTTTCTCTCGCCCTCTCTCTCTCTCTCTCTTCTAGCAGCTTCCAAAAATCCAACTGGCAAGTTGTACGCCTCCCGCCGGCCATTCTGTCCCCCACTTTGCATTGATGCCACCGCCAGCACAACAACTCTAGGACGAAGCATACAATGGCTGTAGCCATCATGCCCACATACGCAATGAGAGGCTTCTGCAAGTACGTCCAATCGAAACTCAGGCGACGTGGTTCGTCATCATTCATGATCTTCATCAGATTTAAGCGGATGGCATCAGCTATGCTGCGATCTTGCCACACCTGAAGCAAGCCGCTGGCCAGCGCCGCAAAATAGAATTTTACCAGGGAAAGTTTAAAGGGCGAATCCCATTGCAAAGGAAATCGCAGGAAATTTTTAGCCGTACACATAAACTTCACCGATGCGATGCGAAACCTGGGCTTCCACAGCAGCTGTTGGAATTTGAGTTTCTTCCATTCCTGTGCGGTGGTCACATACGCGTAGGCCGTATTCAAGCTGTTTTTGTTCTTACCCACAAACGTTTCGTTGGCCACGTACAGGCGAAACTTGAGACGCGGAGGCAGTAGACTGGAATCAAAGTACAACTCCTTCTCGTAGCGACTGACCAAAATCCTAAGATTCGTCTGCAGTAGATCGTCGGTGGTGACAATTTGTTCTCCCTCCACGCTGGTGCTGAGCAACGATGTCAGAGTGGCACTGAATATGGCATTGATCATAACGCTCAGCGCAATGATCAGCAGATGGAGGGCGCGCAACACTGCCTTGCGTTGCTCAAACCCGGCTATAGGCTAAAACAGCAGAGTTCCAAAAGCATACAAGAGTGCGCTGGCAAAGTTAAAGGATCGCAGGTGAAGAAACTGTATTACAAAGAGACACAAGAGCTCGGTAACCACAACGAACCAGATCATCTGTGTCATAGAGCGTATCAAATACTGACTGTGCTCGATTTCTTTTACCAGGGGGACAATAATACAGGCATTGGTATAGCCGATGGGATAGCTGCCATCGGTCTGATTGACATTCAACAGCAAACCGGAAAAGGGATGTACTTCCCTATCGATAAGGCCCTGGGAGGCCATAAGCATGGTATCCCTGTAATGCGAGAAAAGGCTGCCATTTCTTTTCGGGACTATATCTAAAGAGGCATTGATATAATGAGCGAACTCATGAAAGATTCTTCCAGCGGTGCCGGTAATAAAGGATGGGAACATTTTCTGACGTTGGCTCTCATAGGGTGTCTAAAGCGGAGAGTGGAGATTAATTGGAAAACTTGTAATTGCTTTTAAACTGGCAAATTCTGCTTACCAAAAATACTGTAGGCGGATCCATATATACAGGCGTCTTGAATGCATAGCCTTGGGTATCACTTATGAGATTCTTGATAAAATCACTTTCCTTTTCAAACAGGCGATCCGTCACATTAATAATCTGTAGAGCAGGAAAAGGCGTATAATAGAACAGTTGATTTTGGACAAAGGATACTGTTTCTCCTTGCCAAGAACGACCATATTTACGATGTTCCTATGCCAACACCATTCAAAGAATTGTCGAATTTCCATTAACGATGGTGGAAACGCCGCCAAGTGTTTAAAAATCACCAGCATTGCTGTGAAATGCAAACCCTGCAGTGTTTTACTAACCACATCCAATATTGGATCCCCTACACTGGCCACATGCACGAATATCAGATTATACACACCAAGCTGGTGGCGAAATTTCACGCTTCGATCCATACCCCAGACCACAAGTGGCCTTTGCAAGTCTTGCATTAGAATTTGCTCCAGTGAACGGTGTGTGGGATGATAAGGTCGGAGCTTCCTATAGTTTTCACAAAATATCAAGAAACTATTGACAGGGTGGCGATGGTGCAGAAATCCTGTGTAATTGGCAATAAATTCCAAGTTATAAGTAGTCAAATCGCGGTTAAGTATGGAAATGTTGCTGGCAAAGATAAAGGAATGGCGAGCCACGACGGCAATGATGAAAGTAAACGTGAGCGATTTCATTTGGTGGTGCTTAAAGTTGTACTCCGGTCGAAGGACTTTCTGGTTTGCTTGATTTTTCGGATTTGATTGCAAACATTTTTACGCTACACCCTTTCAAAGGATAACTAAACACGAGTTGTGGACAATAAGTGTCATTATTATTAATTTCCATTTCAATGATGTGCATATATTGACTGTAAAAATGTCCTGTGAAGAATTTAGACAATGAATGTTACAACGAACTCAATGTCGGCCAGCGGTAAAGTTAGGCATGGCGACGGCAGGATAATAAAACTCAATATACCAGCAACTGAAACAAACTTTGTCATTGTGGAAACAGTTTCGTTTCAATCGATACTCATCAGCGGTCTACTATTTCTTAAGCGAATAACTTTTATATCTGGCCAGGTCCTTCTAATCGTACAGCCTGAGATATTTGAGTAAGCTTACAATATTTTGTCTGGATAAGAATATGTTCTGTTTAGATTAAGCGGTCCATGTAAGTCACTGTCTTTCATAATTCTTTCCAAAGTAACTAACTTTTTTTGTATCAGGAATATACAATGGAGGAAAAAGCTACAGAGTAGAGGGACATCTTGAATTAAGAAGGAGGTCCACTTATCCTTTAAACAAATATAAACTAAAGAAAAAAGAGTTCGGGTCGACCTCGTTAACCCAAGGCATTTATACATTTATAAACGATGGAGGCTGTATAAGGTTCAGCCAAGCCAAACTTAACGACGATTTTACTTAATACCTCCTGTAAATGATGCCTCTGGACTGTTGAAACTTAAGTGAGCATGAAAAGCTGTTTAACAAATAATTCCAAAAGCCTTTTTTGACAACAATAACCAGCGCCAATTGGAAAGATTCAAAAAAGGCCACAGAGTAGAGAGACATCTTGAATTAAAAAGGAGCTCCACTTGCCCTTTAAACAAATATAAACTAAAGAAAAAAGAGCTTGGGGACGAACTCATTAACCCTCAACCCAAAAGGGACCATAACCAGACTACATTTATATACGGTGGAGAGTGTATAAGGTTCAGCATAGCCAAACTTAACGACGATTTTACTTAGTACCTTCTGAGAATGTTGCCTCTGGACTGTTGAAACTTAAGTGAGCACGAAAAGCCGTTTAACAAATAATTCCAAAAGACTTTTTTGAACTGTAACCAGCGCTAATTGGAAACATTCAATAAAACCGCAGAGTTGAGAGACATCTTGAATTAAGAAGGAGCTCCACTTGCCCTTTAAACAAATATAAACTAAAGAAAAAAGAGATTTGGGTCGACCTCATTAACATAAAAAACCAAAAACGGACTACATTTATAAACGGTGGAGAGTATAAGGATCAGTCAAGCCGAACTTAACGTTTTTACATGTTTCTGCGAATGTTTCCTCTGGACGTATTAACTGACTGTTGTCGCTGAAGTAAGCATGCTAGAGATATGGAGCAGTTTAACAAATAATTCCAAAAGCCTTTTTTGACAACAATAACTAGCGCCAATTGGAAAGATTCAAAAAATCTAGTCTTTAAGATCAATAAACAAGGGCAATGAGGATAAGGACTTTATTTGGCAACTCCTCTTTGGTGTATCGTTCCATTAATCGCAATATGTTTCCATACTAATTATTTTTCTTCCCCCCATCTAGGAAACTCACAGTGCGAACACAGGCTATCGGCTGAAGTAATAGCTTGAAATTTGAATGCAGTCCATTTGGCTTGAATTAAATAAAGTCAAGCCTTGTAAGCTGCCAAAATTCGGATATGATCATGTGACATTTATCTACTTTTAAAAAGCCTTTGGCTTATCTCCGGGCTTATTTACTGGATGTTGTCACTTAAGTGACAAAAAGAAGATTTATGCAGCAGTTTAATAAAATACAGCAATTCAACAAAATGGCCATGATGTCTCAATACACAACCCAAGTTCACAATCCGGACCACTCAGTGCGAACACAGCCCATCGGCTGAAGTAATAGCTTGAATTATGAATGCAGTCCACATGTCTTGAATTAAATATAATCAAGCTTTGTAAGCTGTCATGGTGTCATAAAACACAACCGAAGTTCCAAATCCCGATAAGATAAACTGACATTGTTCTACTTCTAAAAGTCGTTGGCTTGCCTCGGGACTTTTTTAATGGCTCTTGTCCTTTAAGACAACAAAGAAGATATGCAGCAGTTTAACAAAATATGTCATTGCCCTGTTTATGGCAAGAGAAACCAGCGCTATAGTCAACAATAATCTAATCTTAAAGATCAATCAACCTGGGCAATGAGATTGTGAGGACTCTAGCTGGCTGCTCCTCAGGTGTATCTGTTCCATTAATCGAGTCTATATTTTTCCATACTAATCCTTTTTTCTTTCTATCCCATCTAGGAAACTCGCAGTGTGAGCATAGTTTTATATAATGAAGACTTGTAAACGGCCATGATTTCACAATACACAACCCAAGTTTAAAATCCGGACAGCTCAGTGCGAGGACAGCTCATCGGCTGAAGTCAAAGCATGAAATATGAATGCAATCCAATTGTCTGAAATCAAATATAATCAAGACTTGTAAATGGCTATGGTGTTACAATACACAACCGAGATTCAAAATCCGTATAAGATCATCTGACAATGGTCTGTCCTACTGGATATGGTTTTGCTGGCCTCTGGGCGCATTGACTGGCTGTTTGCCCTTAAGTGGCATCAATGAAGATATTGAGCAGTTTAACAAAATATGCCAAAGTCCATTTTATGAGAAACCAGCGCCTGTCATAAAATCTAATCATAAAGATCAATCATTATGGGCAATAAGAATGAAGACTCTACCTGGCTGCTTCTTTCTCTCAGGTGTATCTGTTCAATTAATCGGTTCTATGTTTTTTCCATACTGATCCTTTTTTCTTTCTATCCCATCAAGGAAACTCGCGGTGTGAGCACAGCTCATCGACTAACGTAATATCTTGAATTATGAAGCGGCTAAAGTTTTAAGCAATCAACACATAACAAAGCTTTAAAACCATGATAAGATAATCTGACATTTCTCTGCGATAGTTTGCCGTACTAGTCGTGCAAATATTTACCACATTAGCTGTTTGGAGCCTGCTGTAAACGGTAAGTGAATAATTTTGTTAATGTAGACAAATATTTCCAACGTAGAAAGTATTCCGAAAGCAATATTAATCATTATTGACATTTCTGGCATTCTTCGAATTATTCGTTCTGATTTTTGTGTGAATAAATACTAAAGTAATCTGAAGCCAACTTCACACTACGAAAAACACAAAGGATATTGACATTACCTCTCTCTCCTACAAACTGAAAGTTGCTGCAAGTAATCTTGCCTAGGGTGAATGGGTGCTAAATCTCATCAATTGTGTTCGATGGAGAGCCCCAGTAATTGTTTCTTTCGTTTTGATTCCACAAAATATAAAGCATATTTTTTTCGTGGATATTTATTTAGATTTTGTGGTCTGTAGATATTGAATGAGGCGGTTACTTGCTCCCCAGCTCAGCTGGCGATTCAAATTAAAGAAGTATTCAAATTTCTTTCACAACTTAACAGTTGAAGTAATTAATTTGACTTTGATACAACTTTGCTAAAGTTTAAAGGTAACAATCAGGGCTGTAAAGTTTTACAAAAATCAGGCGTCTCGGCTTCGACTCCGCCATTTGTTCGAGTTGTCTAACATTACCATATCACGAGTTGCACGCAGCCATTCCATGGAAGACCGCCGGTAAAATTTCTTGCTTTTTACATGTACAAACTAAGCTTCTAACCTTACATTCAAACCATACGTTACTGATGGGACCTGATAATTCTTTATCCACAGATTATATGTGCAAAACGATTTGACAAAATTGTTTCCAAAGAAATAGTGTAGCAGATTAGAGATACCTTTTCTCCACGTATTAAATTTAGTAAATTCAAAGAAATTGGAATTTGTTTAAGGCTCCTCTTAATCCTTTTTGCATTTCTTGCAATTTGCCTTAATGGCTTACGGCTTTTCTTGAAAAGTTTTCTTTCTCCAGGCTTTACTGATGATTCCTTGTTTTTCTTTGCATCCTTATCTCGTCTAGAGGGGAGAAAGAAAGAAGAAGAAGAAATAACACATGGAGAACCGAATAGAATAGAGTATCATTTAATGCCAAAAGCTGATAATTGTATGATAAATTGAAAAGGTAAATGTGAATATTAAAAGGTTTTTCAATCAATGCTGGAAGTATGTGTTTCTGTGAGTGTGAATCTGCTGCAGAGTGTTAGTTTCCATGTCTAGCTGGGTTTGGACAAATTTCAGAATTTGTAACACATGATTTGCCCTGTTTGCAATTTCCCTCCTGGAAGTGGAAGGAAGTAAGGCGAGCAAAGAAAAGTGCATTGTAATTGAAAGAATATCAAAAGCAGCTCACAGATATTAAGGACATTAAGGATGAATAGAATAGAGAACCCCCAAAAGGTAAGCGAGAGATGAATAATCGACCAAAAACCTTTAGAAGCGAAAAAAAGAGGAAGCTAAATGCATTGTACGGTAACGAGAACTGAGCATATGTTCGGTTGTTCCTCCCTTCAGGCAGACGCCGAAGCTATTTTAAGCCATTTGACTAATGCTCTAAATATTAGTCATCACAAAAAAAACGTATCGGAAAAAACGAAAAACGTTCTTTTTCGATTAAAGGCAAACGAAAGGAGGAAGAGTGACTGCAACCGAAATAGAGAAGAAAAAACGAAAAAAAAACGCTTTAGAGGAATGTCGTATTGTCAATTTATTTGTTCATGGTTGAAATGTTTAGAATGCTTAAATTCATTGTATTTGCTAAAGCTGATTGTTGATGGTAAACTACACCATTTCCATTCGTATAAAAATTTTCACGCCAATAGCAGAATATTTCTGCTAGTGAAATTATTCTTTCTCATATTGAACAAGGATTGACAGAGATATTTCTCCCATTAGATTATTTATTTTGTTTTATTTTTATTATTGGTTTATTTTTGAAAACATAAAGAAGAGATTTGTTATCGCAATAGATTTAGTTTTTCCAATCTTATGATTGTGGTTGCATAGACTTCAAGTATTTCACTAGTTCAATCAAATGTTAGATTGTGCTTTGGTATTTTCAGTTTTTGAATAAATACTGCAAATTCATATTTAGCAAGTACTTGCGTCGTGCCGAATCTGGAATACTATCCACTGTTGTTACGCTATTACATTACAATGGCAGAAAATACAATTATCGTTTTTTTATTTTTTCTAAAGTCGCTTGTTTTGTCCACAAAGTATAGCATTTTGGGTCGATGATTCTTAGCCTCATTCTCCGACAAATTTTTTAAATAAACGCATTTTTCGATTCTTAACCAAATTTCCTTTAATTTAAGTATCCATACCTGAGTCGCCTTCAATCTAGTTCACCTACAGTCAATAACTCCACTAATGTACGAGGGCGACTGCAAAAGTAACTGGCCTAACATAAAAAGAACCGTTTTTTTGGAATTATTATTATTTATTTTTCAACATAATCTCCTTTCAACTCAATACACTTCATCAAACGTTTTTCAAGTTTTTTAATTCCATCGGAAAAATAAGATTTTTCAAGACCTTCAAAATATGCCTCAGTTTCAGCAATAACTCGCTATTGGACGAACATTTTTTGCCACCGAGAATTTTTTTTAAATTTGGAAACAACAAATAATCAGTAGGAGCTAAATCTGGACTATATGGTGGATGCGGAGCAATTTCAAATCGTAATTCGGCCAGTTTTTGTTGAGTTAAAAATGCAGCGTGTGAAGGAGCATTATCTTGATGAAAAAGAACTTTTTTTCTCAATGCGGTCGTTTTATCTTGATTTCTTCACTCAACCGATCCAATAATGCACAATAACTATTTATAGTTTTTCCTTTCTCAAGATAATCAATAAATATTATACCCCTTGCATCCCAAAATACTGTGGCCATTACTTTTCCTGCTGACTTAACAGTTTTCGCCTTCTTGGGACCACTTTTACCAGCTTCTACCCATTGTTTTGACTGTTCTTTGCATTCTGGGATGTAGTGATGGATCCATGTTTCATCAACAGTTATGAATCGGCGCAAGAACTCTATTGGATTACGCTGATAAATTGCTAAAAGCTCCTCGAAATTGGTCCAACGGACGATTTTTTGGGGCAAAGTCAACAAACGCGGCAGCGTTCTTGCGGATAGCTTTTTCATGTGGAGTTCATAATGTAAAATACTCCAAACTTGTTTTTCGTGTATTTTAACAATATCAGCAAGTTCTCTGAGCTTTATTCGTCTATCTTTAGTCACTTCATTAAATATTTTTCTAATGCTTTCAATAGTAGTATCAGTTTTCGGTCTTCCAGAGCGTTGTTCATCTTCCGCACTTGAACGACCCATTTTAAATTGTTGAACCCAGGATTTCACGGTGGAGTATGATGGTGCATTATCCCCAGGAACAGAATCCAATTCATCTTTGATTAATTGTGGCGTATAACCTTTCATATAAAAGTGTTTAATTACCGCACGAAACTCTTTATTTTCCATTTTTCAAATTTACTTCAATCACCTGTAACAAAGAAAATAACCATTAAATATTTCGGAAATTTTGACAGATCGCTCATAAAAGATTGCTTTTAAAAAACAAAAAAAGTTGCTAGTAAAACAGAAAATGTGCCAGGCCAGTTAGTTTTGCGGTCGCCCTCGTATAACAAACTACTATAAAAACTATATAGCGGTATTTAAGTATACATGAAAAAAATTAAATTAAATAAACCGAATTATTGTTTTTCAATTTCCTGAATTTCGAAATGTTATTCTGAATTTCAAATGAAATTTTATTAATATATAGATCTATTCAGAATTTTAATTAAAGACTTTTTTATTTAAAATTGATGTCTATTGAAATTCACATAGATTATTCAAAATTTCAAATGAAATTTTATAATTTTCAAATAAAGACATTCACCGAAACTTCAGTCACTCCTGCTGGCAACTTAAAGTACATTTTTAATGCATTTTGAATATAAGTAATTATTTGGTAACTACTAATCATAATACATGCAATACAAAAACGATTTCAAATATATATTAGACTATTCAAAATTTTAATTGAAGGCATTTCTTCTGAATTTCAAATGAAATATTTTGCATTTGTATGGCATTTAAAATGAAATATTTTGAGTATCAAATGACATTTTTAATCGAATTTAAATTGGTGTTGAATTTCAACTAATGTTTTCTAAATTCAAAATAGAATTTCTAAATTGCAAATGGTATTTGTAATAGCTGTTTGCATTTTCTTAATAATAATTGAAAGGAACGTCTTTAAGCCTCCAGAGGCCAAGATTTTTATTCTTAATATCAGAAAAATCTTTAAAATAATTTCGTATTTGAATAAGTTGTATGGTCCTCTTTGGACCATAGGGATCGTTTTTGTGCTTCTTGGGTCCAAGAGTCTTGCCTCAATCTCAGCCTCCACCTTTAAGTGTAACGATCGACTCAGAATCACCAGTTAATTCGATTTTACGATTTCTGCCTGGTTTGTTTTAAAACTGCAGGTCGAAATTGTTGTCCTATCTTTATAAAATTTGGCAGAAGAATTTATTTTAGGCTGTTGACTTATAAAAATTTGCTGAAATAAAGATATAGCTCTTACATATATGTTCAACCGATTTTATGTCTTAAGCTTCAGAAGCTGCATAGTACGAGGGCAGATTAATAATTCTGTGACTTTTTGAATAAAACAGTTTTTTTTTGTAAAAAAAAAAAAAAGAAATATATTTTCAACAAAATCTCCTTTAAGCTTAATACAATTACTACAACGTATCTCCAATTTCTGTATCCCTGCCAAAAAATAGAATATTTGGAGGTCCATAAAATAGGCATTGGTTTGATCAATAATTTCGTCGTTGAAGCTGAATTTTTTTACAACGAGTTATTTCTTTAGGTTTGTAAATAGTCACTGGGGGCTAAATCCGGAGAATGTGGCGGATGAAAAACGCAATTCGTGCAATTTTGCCATTATGACTGCACATGTGTGCACCCGTGCATTATCTTGATGAAATTGTAATCCCGACACGCATCTTGCATACAGCGTTCTTAAACCCAACTGATCATGTAAAATCAAAACCACACTGCCACGTGAAATGCGTATGGAATCGACAATCTCATGCACTTTTACTCTTCGATCGGCCAACACCTTATCGTGGATTTTTTCGACCTTTTCGGCTGTATTAACCTCAATTGGCCGTCCAGAACGTTCAGCGTCATTTACACTTGTGCGACGAAAGTCGGTACACCACATTTTTACCATTGAAATCGATGGTGCAGAATCCCCATAGTATTTATCAAGTTTTTCCTTGGTTTCCTTGGTTTCACTTTTTTCCATTTTTAGCAAAATCCACGAGGTTGTATGTTTTTAACAGCTGTTAAAAACAAACTTAATGACGGAACTCTCTCATAATTTGACAGTAGTCTATTAACACATGGTACTTGATGGGGAAACGAGGAAAGTTGGAAAAGTCACTTATTGTCAATTATTGATCTGCCCTTACAACCAATATTGATGAAATTGTGCTCAGTTTATTGCGATCGATCAGTAGCTCAGATAAAAATGGGTCATACCGATCCACGTTTTGATATAGCCCCAGTACAAAGATCTCTCCGGATATAACATTCAACCGATCTATTAATTCCATATTAATTCCGATTTCAATCAAATTTGGTGTGGTACATTATGATTTACAAACAACCAATCTTGGAGCGATTTAAGTTATAGTTTTGATATATTCTCTGTACAAATTGTCTGGGGGCTTAAAAAATGGTTTCCCATTTACATAAGGCAAAATATCTATAACATTTTTTTTCCATCAAAGCTTAAAACAAAATTATTATTGCAGTTTGGCTTAATTTGGGTTACAGATCCTATGACCCATTTTAACCGAATATCGGTTTTCTGAAATCCCTTTTTTTTGGACACTAGTTTAATAATCTCAGTCAAATCTTAAAAAAATCTCAGCCAAATCTTAAAAAAACATTTGTGAGAATGAATGATTTTACTAGTGGTAGCATCTTTTTTAAAATAAGGGCTGCTTGTTGGGATGTCAGCAAAACCTTCAGAATAAATACGTATTGGGACTTGCTTTAATTTGAGTACCCATATGGCTGGTTTGAAACATACGGGGCCTTTTTTGGGTTCCTACGTTCTACACTTCCGAGTCCTAATTTTAGACGAATTTCGAAATGCATGTATAAATATGATATTTAATGAACTGTAAATAGTTATCTGTTCATGTTTATTAGTTAACGTTTTTTAGGATCATATGCCAGTTTATGGCTACTAGAGTTGAAAGGTACCATGCCCATTTGAGGTATTAAGTACGTTTCAACTAATGTTCCCAAATTTATGCCATGGTTCTTCTACAAAAAGAAAGTGCAGCTTTTTCAAGATACCTTGGTCCACACAAAGAAAAATCGTCTTTTTCCGAGGTACGTTTTTTAAGCCATGGTTCTTCCACAAGAGGATGTACACCTTTTCCCAAGATACCTTCAGTACACAAAAAGAATGTGCACCATTTCCCAAGGTGCCATTAGTCCCTTAAATAAAATCGTTTTACCGTGTGAGCTGATTTCGCCATCTTCCAATCTCAAACACCTTCTGACTATATGCCACCATCGTGCAAAATTTCAGGACCCGTAGCTCATTTCGTTTGATCGATGTTAGGCTTTTAACAGGCATACGGACGGACATCGCAAGATGTCTTGGAATTATTCGACTATCAATAACATAGATACTCGTTTGTACTTTGAAGGGCCTCCGATCAATATTTCGAGATGTACAGCGTGGAGCGCAGTAATTTGTTTTTTTGCACCACAGGCTGTGGTGCGCCATATCACGAGTAGGTATATTGGCCCTTACTTTTTTAGGATAACCGTCTTTCCGTAACTGTGAACTCCGAACGGTACTTGATTATGATACGGGATTTTTTCAGCCGGCTCTTGAGGCAATGCAATTAGAGGATACATGGTTCCAACAGGGTGGTGTCTCTGCACATACAGCGAGGGTTACCATGAATTGTTGGCAAATGTAAATGCAAATAGACGGCTTATCTCTTTGAGGGGTGATGTGAACTGGCCGGTACGCTCAGCAGACTTAGTCCCATGCGATATTTTCCCTTGGGGTTGCCTGAAGTCGAAGGCGTATATCAACCGTCCCAACACCTTGGAAGACCTAATTAACAATATTGAGGCTTAAGTTGGCAGAATACCAGTCGATATGCTTGTTAGATTTCATGAAAACTTTAGAAAACGTATGCAGCAGAGTGAGGATAGCGAAGGTCGTCATTTGCCAGATAAGCTATTTAAAACCAAGAAATTTAAAAATCCCCTTACTGTTCAATATAATTAAAATATAAAATTAATTTTGCTAAGGTTTATAATTTTTTATTTCATTTCCAAATAAGCAAATTACCGCGCTCCACCTTGTACAACCTGAAAAAATATCAATTTTAAATGGAAGTTTCTCAATGGAAATAGTTTAGCCGTTGCTGTTAGTTCGAAGCAAAATTGTTTTAATCGAATAATTTACATCACGTATCGTATTCGAAATAGTCGACATGCACACACACATATTCACAGTTGTATCTATCAAGCGTGAATATGTGAGAATGTATTCTTTTGTATCTGTGAACTCGTATTCAAATGCATTTGAAGAGTTATTTTTGGCAAACGTCAGGAGAAAACAATAAAAGTACATTTGAGACAACATCTACACAGAAGGCTTCTTCTTCAGATATTTATATACACATATGTACGTCGAGATACATGTACGTATGTACTTATGTAGAGCCGAACGTACCAAAGCGGGCAAAAAACAATCATTAAATTCTTGGCAGAACCACCAAAACTTTCTAAACAAAATTAAGAGATACTAAATTAAAACGCAACAACAGCAAATACGAGTATTACAACACGGCCAAAATGCGTTCCTACGAAGAGAAAAAAACAAAATGAAATAAAATAAAATTTCACATGAAAGTATGGCCAGCGCTCGCCGATATTGTTCGCCGATTGCTGGCTGCATGTTTTCGAATATGTCCTCTCGTAAATACATATGTACATTAATCTGTATGTACCACAGATCCGTACATATGTACCTACAAACATGGGTGATTTGTAATATGTTTCTTAGTACATATGCACAAACATATAGACAGACATTAACCTTATGAATCAATAGATTTAAATGTCCAAAGTGTATTTCGACGAAAGAGGTTATTATCTCGACATGCCATCAACAATAAGTCGTCCACTTGACGCGTGACGAAGACACCGGCGTATTATTCACATGTAGTTTCGGCCGAAAAACTATTTTCATGTGAACGAGATAATGACATAAAACAAACTTAAATGAGGTTCTTTTTCTTGTATATAAGAACCCTCCCCTACAGAATGCAGTAGAAGGGCTTTTGAATAAAAAATTCTCAACTATAGAATTAAAAGTCTGACAAAACTTGCATTCTCTTTGGTCTCTTTCTAAAAAGAAGATCAATGTTTTCAAACTCTACATTTATTTGCAGTTTCAGTTCGATTTACAACACTGGTAAATATAATTGTCTCAATCATAGCAATTTAAAGCTTGTTCCTCTTAAAAAAAACATCAACGTTTCCAACCTTATAGGTATTTGTTGTGTGTTTTGGAAAACGAGCTCTAAAAAATAGTTTTCAGCAGCGTAAACAGAATGGATTGGATAAATGGATTTTTTCTTAATTTTATAGGAATTGTTCTCGAGTCCAAGTTAAAAATCTCAATTTAACTTTTTATTCTTTTAAATGGAATTTTCATAACGCTAAGTAAAAATTTCCGAATGTCCTTATTCACTTTAGGAAACTTTACTCGCGTCAATTTTTATAACATTCTTGAGAACATGCCTCTTTTGTTCATACAAAGCGATTCGGTTTCGGTGACCAAAAAATACTAAAATAATCTGCAGCCAACTTCACACTACGAAAAACTAAAGAAAAAGACACTACGCAAGATTTATCCCTTTCCATTCCCCTTAACTCTCTCATACAAACTGAGAGTTGCGGCAAGAAAAGTTGCCTAGTGTAAAAGCGGACAATCGCTGTAGAATTTTTCACAATTTCTAATAGAAATACTTAATTCAAAATTAAATTTTCAATTACTAACAGAAATTCTCAATTTTTATTGAGAATTTCTTTAATTTTGTTTGATTTTTTCAATTTCTTTCAAAACTTTTTTAATTTCCAACAGTCAATTTAAGATTTTAATTGGAACCCTCTAAGTTTTTTAAGTTAAGTGAAATTTATTTGAGTCTTTTAAAATCATTAACACAGTAAAATTTATATTATATTAAAATTTATATTTATATTAAATTTATAGTGTATTGTGGAAAAAATATTACTAATTTAAATAAGAATTCCTCTTCCATAACCATTATTTACTAAATATATATTAATTTGTATTAAAATTTTCTTTACTTTATACAGTGAATTTAAAATTTTATTTGGAAACCTCTAATAAAAAACTATTAAAACTCTCTTTTCTTAAAATGTAAATTAATATTTTTTCCACATAGAAATCAATTTTCTTAAATGAAATTATTATTTTGAAAGTAATGTTTTCTTAACTTCAAACTAAATACCTCAATTTATAATAGAATTTACTCAACTTCATTATCAAGCGGATATTCAGAATCCTTAATAGACTTTTTCCAATAACTAATGGGAGTTCTTTACTTTAATTGTTTATTTTTATTACCCAATATTTGTTGAAATCCCTAAAGAAAATCTCAATTTTAACTGAAATTTTTGTTGTTTGGAATTTTCTAAATTTCAGACGAATTTTCTTTTTAATTTTGATCGGTGCAATTTGATTTCAATTTGGGCTTTCTGCATCTCAATCACGTTTATCTCAGTTTTAACGGAGATTCTCAATTTCAATGGAACTTTGTATTTTCTTGAATTGTAATTATATTTTTCCATGTCTTCTATTTAAATATAGAAGCAAGAGGTCTTGAGCCGGTTAATCCCTGTTCTTTATATTTTTCCTTTATAAGTTTCTTATCTTTAAGTCTTAAATTGACTTCTTCTAAATTAAAAAACAGAAAACTTAAGAGTTTTATTCATTAAAACTTACAAAATGTTTTAGAAATAAAATTTAGTCATAAACCTTCCGTTAAATTTTATGTACTAGTAAATGACCCTAAATATTTAAAGGATTATTTCCATTCCTTTATTTTCGTTACATTTTTTTAATTTCTTGTAAAAAAATTTAGTTGTAATGAAAACTTTAATTCAATTGGTTTGAATTGCTCCCATAGAAAATCTCAATTTCAATTGATTTATTGTTAAATTCCCCACAGAGAACTTAAGATTCTGGGTATAATAAGGGTATTCCGTACGGTCAAATTATGTATTTTCTTTGCTTTTTACACCAACCAAAAAACCGGAAAACCCGGCAGCAAAAGCCGTGTAAACCGACATGTCGGGTTTTAGCTATTCTTGAGAACCCAACTGTCGGGTTTGGATATAAAAACCGGAATGTATGTTTTCGGTTTTGGCCACTTGTGCTTGTCCAGCGGAATTTTTATAGGTCGAATCCATTTTTAACTGTTTCTTTTCTCACTGTGCATGTCCATAGGTTTTCCGTTGGTAATACTGAAAGTAGTAAAGAGTCGTCCAACTTAAACGCACGCTGTAAATTGTATAAAGTATAAAACAGAAAGAGATTTATCTTAATATATTTTATTATGATAGAGGGAGCTATAAGAATTTTGTGTGAAACAAATTTTCTGCCGAATGCTTGCTACGGCTTCGGTGGCATACCTCTATCCGATGGTCCATATTTTCAATGACTAAGACATAATAAAGGTTCAATGGCGTTAATGTTCTTGGTTTAGTGAAGTAAACTTTTTCTTTTTATATCCCCAAAGTAAAAAGTCCAACCGTGTCAAATCACATGACACCAATTAACATCGCCACGACGTGCGTGGTATACCACGGCCATTGAATTTCTCGCTCAAAAGAGCCATTGTTTCGTTGGCTGTGTGATAAGTGGCACCATCCTGTTGGACCCACACATCGTCCAGGTCCATTTGTTCAATTTAAGGCCACACGAAGTCTGTTATCATCTTGCGATAGCTAACACCATTCACTGCAACTGCTTGGCTGACCTTATTTTCGAAGAAGTACGGACCAATTATGCCGCCAGCCCATTAACCGCACTAAGCTGTCACTCATATGGATGCATAGGCAACAATCACTCGTAGATTTGTATTTGTCTAAATTCGGCAATTCTTCAGCACAATTGCTCCGATTGTGGGCACATTTGGTCAACTATGCTGACCAAAAAAATCACGAAGTGCACGTAATGCATTTTTATTTAAACGCCCATTTATGTAAAAGGTTTGAAAAATCTTAAGGCGCTGCTTAATTGTGTTCCTCTCCATGGTTGAATTTGTCAAACACTAAACCAAAGAAATTTCAAATTAAGTTGAGCAAAAAGGGTGTTACTCACAAATAACATCGTGCTTTATGCTTGGACCCCTCTTTATTTATTTATAAAAAAAAAACTTTATGCTCTGAACTTAACTTTTGTTTTGTTTATTTTAGTAGTACAAGGATAATAGAATTTGTTTAAATTTAAAGCAATTTTAAGAAATGGCATACCTTAATTCTGGAATAATTAATATAAAATTTAATTTTAATTAAATATAAAAAGTTAAAAAGTTATGTTCAGAAAATGAAATTAAATTTAAAATTTTTGGCACCCTTTTTTTGTTTAATCTTACACTAAGTTTTTTGTATATTTTAAATAAGCGAAGATATTTTTTAACTATTTAAGGCTAAAGACTCGGTTACTTTTGGAATATCAATAAATGAAAATGAAATTAAAGTATGATCGATGTAAATGTATATAATTTGTTATCACACCTGTAGCCAAGACTTCAAGCATTTACTAGAGGTATTTTGTGTCACATTAACTCTTAGGTAGCCGGAAATATTTAGGTTTAAAATTCCACTTTACTTCACTTAAATGATGTATCATAATCAGCTTTATCTTGAAATTTTTTAAGACTTAATAACTAAAATTGAATTTTTTTGACCCACTTAAGCAATTCGATGCATAAAATCGTTCTACTCGTGCATTAAAACTTTATTAGTTTTGAAAGTAAAAACCAAATTTTAAAAAATCCTGCTAAAAATTACATAACAGAAAAACTATTTTCAAATCCTTAAATATAAAAATTAAAAAAAAACCCATTTTTTCGATCACATAACCGAATACATAATATTAAACCTTCAGTTGGTCCAGTAAATGTTCGTGGTAATGACAACCCAGTTCAAAGAGTTCTTATAGCCAATAATCAAAGTGGATGGATGGAATGGATCAATGGATGAATTGGAAAAAACAAAAACTTAAATACCAGTCCGTTCCTAGTGCCCAACTACCAAAAATAGGTTCAACTGACGTTGCAGTACCACAACAACCTATGGAAAATAGAATCAACGGCGGATTTCAGTTGAATTTCAATTAAATAACGACAGTTTTTATGTAAAATACTGGTATTTATGAGCTATTTATGGTGCCTAGGCACGTTCAGACTGTTTTGAGATGTTCAGCTTTACCGTGGCTACAATTTTGTGAAACATTGTTAGTAAAACGTTAGGGCACTTTCAAAGTTATTTTAAAAAAAGTGAAAAAAAATTCTCACTTTTTTTTACTTTAATTTTTTTTTAAAAAAAAGTTCAGGAATGAATAACTTTTTTGGCATAAAGTGTTGACAACATTTGTGCACAGAGCTCCCAGCTACATTATTGTCAAACATAGTTTAGCGCTATCACGAAGTATGTGTTAGCTGTTGGGCAAAAACTGATGACACCTTTTTTCAAGGTGCCCACAGATTTTCAAAACTTTTGAAAAAAAAATTGGTCACCAATCTAGCCAAATCAAGTATAGGGAAATAGTAACCTTTGGTAGCAGAATCGAACTATACTGTGGTGTTCTTTCATTTTTTTTTCATTGTTGCACTGTGTAATCAACGTAATTAGTTACGGTTACCTACTTACTAGGGACATAAATACGTTTTATGCTGTAAAATAAAAAGTACTGAATGTTTTTGGACCAAATATTATTTAATATATTAATTGATATATATCGTTTCCAAAAAGAAGCTACTTATTCTAAATGTCCGCCTTTTGCCTTTACACACGCCTTAAGTCGCTCTAGTCAATAGCTGCACGAACCTCGTCCATTGGAAAATTGGCCACGGCTCGAACCAAGGCAGTCTTAAGAGATCCAATGTTGGGGTATCTTTTGTGACAAACCTTGTCCTCTATAACCGTCCACAATTTGTATTCCAATGGGTTCAAATCTGGACTGCCTGAGGGCCATTCTTTAGAGGAAATTAACGCTGGCAAATTGTTTCGAAGCCAGGCCTGGGACGTTTTAGCCTTATGGGCCGGCGCAGAATCCTGCTGGAAAGTCCGTGGCTAGTTTTGGAACAGGGAATTGTTAAGAGGCTTCAGAACAGCTTCCAAAACGGTTTCTTGTTCGCAGAAATGCAGGTCAGTGACCCCATCGTAAGAGACACCCCACCAAACCATGACAGAAGCTGGGCGATGACCCTTTTCCACCCTTGTGATTAGTTCAGATGCTCCCTTAGATGACCGCGCATACACTATCATTTTGCTTTTTAAATTTTTCCTGAACGGTAAACAATTTTTCATCGGTGAACAAAATTTTTCTGTGCAAGTTATCAGCGTGCTTCACCAAAAGACGTTTGCGTTTTTCAATCCTATTTTTTTAAAGCTGCATTCAATAAAAATTCCGGTACGTCGTTTGAAAGTTCCAGGTCTTTTTTATTAATTCGACTCATGGACTTTGGCGTGATATTCATCTCACGGGCCATGATTTCCTGTTTTCGGAGCGAATTTCTGTGAATTCTTGATTTAACAGCTTTGATGACATGCGGTGTTCGAACAGACCGTGGGCGGCCCGACCGGTGGCGGTCTTTTACATCTCCAGTCTCCTCAAACAGTTTTATGCATCGGTAGACGAACATGCGGCTAATTCATAGTGGCCGGAGCGTTTTGAAAATATCGTTTTTTTCATTTCACACTTGAAAAGCGCTATTACAGCGATACGGTTCTCATTATCTGACCACTCCATGATGGAAGTTAAAACAATTTTAAAATCCCCATACAGACTAACGCTATTGAGGTTAGCTTTCAAAACCCATATGACATTAACGGGGTATGTTCAGTTCTACTATTGAAATGGGTGTATTCAATGTTGTAACAGTATTTATGTCCCTACTAAGTGTACTTTGCCCCTTAGCTACTGTCACTGCCCACTACGGAAAATTGACATGTACCCAATCAGCAATGGAATACATGGATAGTACGTGCAACCACCAACATTTGGGTTGCAAAAAATTCGGTTGTAGCTATAAATTTGCTCTCAGTAGATGTGTCTGGCCAAAGGTTTTCCGTTGGCAATACTAAAAATAGTATTTGGAGGTAGAACTTAATTCTGTGGTAAACATATCTCGTTGAAAACTATTCCAGTGGACACTTTTAATGCCTTCCCTCAATACGCTTAATTTGGTTACAAACAAAGCCATCGAACGCAACAGATCATCGCGTTCGCCTTAAGGTGTCGCCATAAGTGAAAAAGTAATTGTATATTTTAATTGAATTGCGCGCGATAAATAGACGATTTATTTTTAACGGAAATTTCTGCAAAACTTTAGTCACTCATTAACGCAAACGGCAACAAACAAAAAAATACATGTCAAGCAACTGCAACAGAGCGTAGCGGTGCGAGAGTTGCAACTTCGTCAGTGCTCGATATCTGTTCCTTTGAGAATATCGCATGCTAGAAAAAAGGAGTTTTGGAGAAATTGTCAGAGCAAATGTGGCCGCTTAATTAAAGGGTGAGTGCGGCAACTTGTTCTCGCCTAGCAGCAGAGTCCCATTTAGTTGTTGTCACTTAATGACAACAAGGGCTGCAGTTGCCCGATGTTACATGCAATGTTGAGTATTGCAGTGTTGCTAGATGCGATTTTCTCTGTGCGTCCCTTCGTCCGTCCATTGTAACGACCGATCCCATGTATTTTTGCTATGGCTGTGCCATTGTTTTGTTTGAGATTTTTGAGTTTATTTTTTTGTTTCAATTTATGTTTGCTGCAGCAGTTTGTCTTTTGTTGGTCGCTGCCACTATAGTTGCTGTCGTTGTTGTTGCTGTTGTTGCATATTGTTTTATTTCGTATATAAATTAATTGCATCGCATCTCATTGTGCGTATTTTATCATTTCGTACATGCAATTTTTCGCGTTGTTCGCTGTTGCTCGCATATCGCATTTGATTGCCGTTGCTGTTGTTGTCGTTGTTGCTTTCGCCTGTCGTACATCTCCCCCCCGTGCGAGCGAGAGTGCGTGTAACACAAGTATGCGCGCTTAAATTAAATGAATTTTTATTAATAAACCATAAAGCAGCGACTGCCGCCGTGGATGCGTTACCATGATTGATGTGAACGATGATGGTGGACATTTTATACCCGGCTAGGGCATGTACGCGCGTCCATCCACCACACTCACACTGTCCCCTTTCCCTAGCTCTCGGCCGATATGAACATTTTTTCGTGCCACAAAGTTTCGCAGTTCGAATTGTTTAAATACGTCGGACAAACTACGTTGGGCGGCCGACAGGCATTGTGTACAAAATGAATATTTACGCATAGTTTGTGTCAGTAAGTCCATATACATGCACTGAACGAAATGACGAAAGTTAATCGTTAATGCTATGCCTGATGACGTTAGTATAATGTAAAGTTTCAATAACGTTTATTTCAACGTCAAAAATATATGGATCCATGATGTCACCCTGTAGAACACTGTGGTACAGGGCACTACTGACGAGGGCGGTTCGGAAAGTTCTTAGCCTACCAATGAAAGAGAATAGTTAGTTTTTCAAAAATATTTTTATTTTTCAATATAATCTCCTGAAACTTCAATACACTTAGTCCAACCCTTATCTAGCAATTCTATCACTTGATTAAAATAGTTTTCCTCAAGGTCTTCAAAATAGTGGTTTACAACTGTAATTGCATCTTCATTTGAGGTAAAACGCTTGCCAGCAAGGAATTTTTTTAGATTTGGAAACAGGTAAAAGTCACTGGGAGCTAAATCAGGAGAATAAGGTGGGTGGTCAAGCAACTCGTACTTTAATTCGTTGATTTTAGCCATTGTTAAAACACTCTTGTGCGCTGGCGCGTTGTCTTGATGAAAAATTTTTTTTTGTGTTGTAAGCCAGGACGTTTTTCTCGAATTTGTACATTTAATTGATCTGAAAGGTTGCAATAGTACTCTGAATTTATTGTTTTACCCTTTTGCAGATAGTCAATCAATAAAATACCTTTGAAGTCCAAAAAACCGTTGCCATAACCTTACCAGCCGATTGAATTGTTTTTGCCTTCTTTGGGGCACTTCCTCCAGCTTCAGTCCATTGTTTGGATTGTTCTTTTGTCTCTGGAGTATAGTGGTGGATCCATGTCTCATCAACAGTTATGAAACGACGCTTAAAATCCATTTTATTTCGCTGAAAACGATCCAAACAAGCTTGAGAAATGTTCATTCTTATGCGTTTTTGGTCGACTGTTAACAAGTCCGGCACCCATCTTGCAGAAAGCTTTTTCATCTGTAGTTCTTCATGCAAAATTTAATGGACTCGATCATTTGAGATGCCCATGATATTAGCTATTTCACGCACTTTTATTCGTCGATCATTTAATACCATATCATGCACTTTGGCTACAATTTCTGTTGTTGTTGCTGTTTTTGGACGTCCACTACGTGGTTCATCTTCAATGCTTGTACGACCACGTTTAAATTCAGCAACCCAATTTTTTACTGTTGCATATGAAGGAGCACTTTCACCAACCACATTCACCATATCATTATGAATTTCTTGTCCCGATAAACCTTTTTTATGTAAATATTTAATGACACCACGCATTTCTAATTTTTCCATTGTAAAAAAAAACGCTGATGCGTCTTTTGTGAACACCTGTTTCTATATGAAGGAGTTGCCAGATCGAAAAAAAATTAACATTTGTTCATAGTAGAGATGGAAGTTTCCAAAACACTTAACTTTTTTCTGTTTATACCGCGCTTTTTGTGCTAGGCTAGGAAGTTTCCGAACTGCCCTCGTACAATAAAAAATGCAGGCCCCATATGTGAAGATGATTGTTTATTCGACCTAGAACCGAGAACGGACTATTTCTTCGGATTTCAAAAATTCTCTGCGCTTTCTGTCTTGCACTAAATGAGCTTATTCTTCCCAATAATTCTTATTATTCTCAGTCATCAGGATCTACTCTGCTACAGATTTTTTTTAGAACAGCCTTCGCGAGATTTTCTCTCAGTGTGCCTGCATCGTACAAACGCACATGCATCGGCACGTATGGCTGCACTTTTGATGCAAGTATAATTTGTGGTTTCTTTGTTGACACATCTTTTTGAGCAGAAACTGCAATTGAATTGATAAAATTTGCTTAAATTGTTATTTATCGCATTAAAAGAGATTAAGCGAAAGAAGTCACACATCGCCGACGATTTCGGCTGACTTTAACAAAAGTTGATTTTCTTTTTTTCTTTTGTGGGACATTGGCTGGCAATATATCGTTTATTCGAATGCAATCGCAGACAACTGAGGGTTTTTGCAGAAGTAATTCCTTTCATCTCGTATAAAGCTAGTCTGCAGACATTCCGAATACGACAATGGTTCACATTGCAATGCTTTTAGGCATTTCGTGTTTTTTTTGCGCAATTTCTCCTAGATATTATTTGACACCATCTTAATTAATTGAAACAATCAGTCTGGTCGCAAAAAGTATTCCACTTTATTACCTCCACGCTCAATTGCTTTTCACCTTAAAATGCCTTAATTTCTTAATCCCCGTTTTTTACTCTTTCAATACGAACATCCATGGTTTTTCCCAAAATTAAAAATATTTTACATTGCCCTCGCATATTTAAGCCACTCCGTTACTAAGAAAAAAATTGCGCAAATGTTTGCACGGTGTAGTGCCGCTCTTACCTTGAGAATCTTTAACTGCAAATCTTCAGTTTGACCGACGAGGGATATGCTGTGTAAACATATCCCTCCTTGGACAATAATTTTCATTCCCAACTGGAAGATTTGCCACCTACAAACGGTGGATGAATATCTTTATCTGAGGCAATAGTTTCCGGGTTTTAGTTAAAAATTACTTTATACGGAATTTTTTTTGTAGGTTTTAGGTAGGTTCGTAGACGAGTAGCCTCCTAAAATCTTATGTTTTTGTTTTATAGGGTATTTCTTTCAAAATAAAAAAATACTAAAATTCAAATCAAGTTTGGAATCTTTTTTCTTCGTTCGAAGAAAATTTTATGTCATTAATTTTTTTGCATAAAGTTTCCTTCAAATTTTAGCCGCAACTACGCCTCGAGTTCCCATTCTGAGGGTCCAATTTTGGATAACTCAATTTTAATGACACGCGTAATGTTGGCTTCCAAAACCTGAATCGTAGCCGGTTTGTCAGCATAGACTCGAGACTTTCCGTAGCTCCAAAGAAAAAAGTCTCAAGGTGTGATGTCACACAATCTAGGCGGCCAACTCACCTGTCCTTAATGTGAAATCAGCTGCTCTTCAAAATTACCTCTCACTAGATCAATTGTTTGACCAGCTGCATGGCAAGTGGCACCGTCCTGTTGAAACAAAATGTCGTCAAGAATATGGGCTTCAATTTCAGGTAGTAAAAAGTCCGATATAATAGAGCAATAGCGAGCACCATTGAAAGTTTCGTTTCGACCATCATCATTTTTAAAAAAATATGTACCAATGATTTCGCCAGTCCATAAACCGCACCAAACCTTAGTTTTCTTTTGATATAATGACACATATTGAACCTCTTCGGGTTACTCTTCAGTCCAAACGAGGCAATTTTGTTTATTGACGTTGCCGTTGAGCCAGAAACGGGCCTCATCACTGAACAAAATTTTGTTCGATAACATCGGATCCGATGTTATTTATCCGATGCTTTTAAAAAGCCCAAACACTGAAACGGCGACGCGCAGGGAAATTGTAAGGTCTTTCCATGATGAAATGCCAAACAATACAAAAAAATAAAGTTTAACACAACTAACTCGTAATCCGTGGAAAAACCTACTGAAAAAATACCTCTAGATTGATCACCCTCTATGTTCAGCCGATTTTATGTCTTTACCTCTTGAAGCTAATATTAACGAAATTTGGAACAGTTCATTACGATCGATCAAAAATCAGCTCGGATAAGTTTAATTCACGTTCTGATATAGCCCAAGTACAAAGATATCTCCCGATGCTATAAACAACCGCTCTAGAACATCCGCTTTAATTCTGAATCAAATTTGGTTTGGTTTATATCGTTAGACAAACTACCAATCTTGGACCGATTTGAGTCATATAGGCTTATTTTTTGATAAAGCATCGTAAAAATCGTTTGAGGACCCAAAAATGGCTTCCCATATACCTATAAATAGACATATGGCTTTAAAATAACTTTAATATTTTCTCACGAAGTAAAAAATTAAATTATATGAGATATTTGGGTGACCCATTTAAACATGGTCATATGGGTGCCAACAACAATGAAATTTTCACAAAAACTCAAATGTGATTTTTTTTTAAGTCCGTTTAAGGTAAAATTATTTCACTTCTAATTATTCTAAATATTTTTCACTCTTAGGCAAAAGACAAAAACCGGAAAGACGGTTAATGCCGGTTTTTTACTTTTTAAAAAAATCCGTCAGTCTTTTTTTCAAAACACCCAAAAAGCCTGTTTTTATAAAAACCCCGGTTTTTTGGACACTTCTAAATTTTAGAAGAATTTAAAAGTACTTTTAACTATTTAAAAAATTCAAAATAACTTTTTTTATGATTAAAATAACTCTGCGTCTGTTCCTCAGGGATACGGATGCTGCAACAAATTAATGTGCGCTTTTTAAAGGACCGGCCAAAAAAAACACTAGTTTTTGCAACGGGAACGCTGACATTTCCGGTTGTATTTAAAAATTCAAAATCTGATGCTGTCCCGAACATGTGCATATGTTTAGAAAAAATGTTTGTCACTTGTTCTCTACATTTTGTTTTGTTTGCTCTTGTTTTTGTATTTTTTGGCGCGCTTAAATGCAAATAATTTCGAATGAACTGTCATTTGCTATTCTGTTTTCGTTTTGCTTGCTTTGTTTTTTTTTTGCTCCTCTTTGTTGTAGTCTGAGGGGCGGAGCTTGAAAGAATTATTTTCTCGCCTCTACACAAAATATCGGTATATATATGCAGATATATGTGTGCGGGCATTCTAAAGTCTATCAACGATAAAAACAACATTAGCGTATAGAAAAAGAGAAATGGCCATTTCTATACATCTATCGCAAATAGTGTCTACACTCGTCGTAGGCAGATAGAAATATTCGGGTATGGTCGAATGTGCCAGCCAGCCAACACGCATTTGTACATGTAACGCCACATTGAAAAATCGAAATGTTTTAGTGGCAAATCAGAATGAATGAATTGAATAAATTATGAAGAGCGTGAAGACGCCTCTAAAATGACTTGAATTAATGTTGCACAATATGTACGAGTATGTAGGTTTGCTATATGCAAGATCAATCTTAGATTTCACACTATTTTATTTAAAAAAAAATTAAGGATTCATGTCGGTCTCGCATACGATTTATAGACAGACATATTTACACGAGGCAGAAAGGTATTTTCACCTTTTTCTGAACGTGCCAACCGGTCTTGTAGGAGTAGGAGGAGGTCTTTCAGTGGATTTTTTTAGATTGTAGCCTTGAAAATTGTTGACAGAAAGACCAGCTCACTACAATTTAAACTTGAGTCTCAAGAAGGTGTAACATACATTAAAGATGGTAAATTATCAATCTTCTCACTAAACGGAAAACGTTGATTACTGATTATTCCACTTATTACAACACCACTTATCAAGAAAGAACTGTTGCTTTTAACTTTAACTTTGTTAATTCATCACCCTAAATAAATCCTGAAGTCTCGGCCGTAACCTATTGTCTGTGCTGGAATTATTGCATAGCTGGTTGGTGTCTAGTAATTTTTGTATAAATTCGTCAAAGACTAAGGCTCTAGTATTTTCTACGAGGCCGGTAGACTTGCAATTGAAATACGAAAATGTTTTCATTGAAATTGTTCGTAGCATTAAATGTTTGGGGGTTGTTGTTGATGACAAATTAAACTTTGAGCATCATATTGACGCTGTAGTTTCCCGAATTAGTCTTACCCTTCGTCAACTTTACAACACAGACTTTGTGCTACCACTTTATGCTAAGAAGCAGTTGTTGCATGCCTTAGTAATGTCTAATATTCATTATTATATAGAAGTATATGCTGGGACTGCAAAAACATATATGAAAAAAATAAAAATTGCTTTTAATTCAGCTATGCGCTATTTGTATCATGTGAGTCGTTTTTCGCATATTCAATCGTTTGTAAACCAATTTTTAGGTTGTTCATTTGATCAACTTGTTGACATACGATGTCTTTTGCAGTTTTATAAGGTCTACAGAAACCAATGCCCACAGTTCCTGGTTCAGTCGTTCTCATTCACGCGTTCCACACGTAGTAATCAATTAATTATTCCTAGAGTTGACTGCTTGTTAGGAAAATCTTTTCAAGTCAGAATTGCTCGAGTGTTTAACAAGCTTCCTGATTATCTAAAAACGTTTAATATGTCCGATTCAACATTTCGCAAAAAGCTTCTTAGGCACTTTGAATCTTTGTAGTAGCATATATTACTTATACAACTCTTATTGTCTTCTTTTTAATAGTTTTTAAAATGCTCTGAATATGGTCTTTGTGAATTTTCTTCCCAGTAAGGGTGTCAACATTTTTTTCCTGTTTTCTTTAAATTGGGAACATCTACTTTAGTTTTTGATACAACATACAACATTTTTTAATTCTTATATGCATATAGTATTCTATATACATATATATTTTTTTCTACTACTATTATTGAGTAACTGTTAAACTTGAATTTTTGTTAAACTTGAATTTTTTTAATACTTTAAAATGTTTCTTTATATTAATTCTATCTAAGCTGTAGTTTACTGTAATTAGCTTTATCGGCCGAAAGGCTTCTTAATTACGGAAAATGTAAATAAATTAAATTAAAATTAAATTAAATTCCACTCGCCGTCAAAGATTCTTAGATTCAGTCAATTTTTATCTATTCGCACAAAATGTTCCGATCATCGCCCTTCATTTGAAGGCGTTTCCTAGAGGGGCGTTGAGATTAAAACAGTGTATGGACGATATTATTTTATACCCTCTACAAATTTTCATGATTTGAATTTTTTGTCATTCGAGACACTTATCATTTAAAGTCTCAGTGTCGAGCACGCCAATGATTTAACTTTATCTCAAAACTGGCAGTTCTCTAGAGGTAACGATGCATGCGTTACGTTAGCTTTACAATTTACTGTTGAAGTTGAAATTGTGGGTGCCACATTGGGGATAATTAGTTTTTCGAGTTCATTTGACTCCTTAAAATACAATATATCGTAAATCAAATTAATCTTAGTTGTACTAAGTGGGACATAAATACTGTTGCAACATTGAACACACCCATTTCAATAGTAGAACTGAACATACCCCGTTAATGTCATATGGGTTTTGAAAGCTTACCTCAATAGCGTTAGTCTGTAACCGGATTTTAAAATTGTTTCAACTTTCATCATGGAGTTGTCAGATAATGAGAACCGTATAGCTGTAATAGCGATGCATAAAACTGTTTGAGGAGACTGGAGATGTAAAAGACCGCCACCGGTCGGGCCGCCCACGCTCTGTTCGAACACCGCATGTCATCAAAGCCGTTAAATCAAGAAATCACAGAAATTCGCTCCGAAAACAGAAAATCATGGCCCGTGAGATAAATATCACGCAAAAGTCCATGAGTCAAATCATTAAATAAGACTTTGGACTTGAGGCTTTCAAACGACGTACCGGACATATATGGACTGCAGCTTTAAAAAAATAGGATTGAAAATGCAAACGTCTTTTGGTGAAGCACGCTGATAAATTGCACAGAAAAACTTTGTTCACCGATGGAAAAATTTTTTACCGTTCAGGAATAATTTAACAAGCAAAATGATAGAGTGTATGTGCGGTCATCACCCAGCTTCAGTCATGGTTTGGTGGGGTGTCTCTTACGATGGGGTCACTGACCTGCATTTCTACGAACAAGAAGTCAAAACATTGGCCAAGAAACCGTTTTTGAAGGTGCTGTGAATGAAGCCTCTTAACAAATCCCTGTTTCAAAACCACCCATGGACTTTCCGCCGGCCCATAAGGCTAAAACGTCACAGGCCTAGCTTCGCGTTCATTTCCTCTGAAGAATGGCCTTCAGGCAGTCCAGATTTAAAACCCACTGGATTACAAATTGTGGATAATTTTAGAGGACAAGGTTTGTCACAAAAGATACCCCACATTGGATCTCTTAACACTGCTTTGGTTCGAGCTGTGGCCAATTTTCCAATGGACGAGGTTCGTGCAGCTATTGACGATTGGCCAGTGCGATTTAAGGCGTGTGTAAAGGCAAAAGGCGGATATTTCGAATAAGTAGATTCTTTTTGGATACAATATACATCAATAAATATATTAAAAAATATTTGGTCCAAAAACATTCAGTATTTTTTATTTTACAGCATAAAACAAGTGTAAAAGTTTTTATGTCCCTACTAAGTATATGAGAGTTTGAAGGAAAACACGAGACAGACAACGCACTGCCAACAAGGACCCAACCTTTCGATCACACAGAGAACAGATTTGTTGCCACAACCGAATTTTTTGCCAACCAAATGTTGGTGGTTGCACGTACTATTCATGTATTCCATCGCTACAAACGAATGTAAAATGAGCTCAAGAATAATTTTCAGTAGTGGGAACTGACACCAGTTAAATAGATATAGTATCGCTAATTTGTATTGGTTGTTATAGATTATTAGCTATAAGTAATTTTTTTTTTTTGCCGCAGAAAGTATAATTATCTAACCCAATATTGGTAGTTAAGACCAATTTCCAACTGTTTTTTCTCTGTGTGTAGCAAATTTAACTTGGCTTTTATTGCGTCACAACTGGAGCTTACAAAATCGAATTTAACCAGGAGCTGAAGGAAAATGCGACATTGACAATCTTGCGTGTTCGCTGATTAGTTTTGGGGGCAGTTAAAACCGGCTTCCTTTTTCTGCAAACACAAAAAAACACTAAAAACGGTGGGGACAAATCCTATAAACCTGCCACCATAGATGCGCTATTGTAGTATAATTTTTATTATATCTATGACCTCTCTGGTCTGGTTGTCTGAGAACCAACTTTAGATCAATCCTAAAAATACACCCACACAGAGAAAAAATCAGTTAGAAATCGGTCCGAACGACAAAAATTCGGTTCGGCCAACATTCTTTTTGTTGCAAACACCAACATTTCATGGTATTGTTGGTAACATTGTCCGACATACCATAAGATGATAGGTACAATAATATCACGGCACTCACAGCCAACAAGTCGGTTATAACCACTGAATTTAGTTAAACTATTGGTTTAACCGGTGCTTATGATGTACATGTACTTTAGTACTTATAATCGGTAATTACAACAGATACGTTTATTTGTAGTAACCAAATCCCGTTTATTGGTTATCTTAACATCAGAATAGTTTCCCTATAATAATTTGTGGCTTCAGGCCGCTACAAAATCTTTGTTTAAGACGAAAACACTCAGAAATCCCAAAAAAAAAACGAAACGACAACAAGAATTGTATTTATTTTGTTTTAATTTCTCTCGGGCTTTTTGGGCCAGACGGTTCATGTTTACAAACCATTCAGCCATATAAATAAACCAACTTTAAAAATGTAATTATTGTCCAGAATATTGAAATAAGCTTAACTGTATTGTAGCGACATAACTCAGACTTGATCAACATTTAGACCATGGATATCCTAGCAAAAGAACAACCAATTTGTTTTAAGCGGCAACTCATTCCCTGAGGGCCTCTAAGCTTGACAATAAATATTGTAATACATTTTGCCATTCTTTACGGATTAGGGCAATTAAGTATTTGGCGGTTTCAAATACTTAAAATTTTTCTTCACATCTTTTTTGAATATAGTGCACTGTGTCAAAAATATGACCGATATGGTGGAATATAGATAGGTCTTATCTCATATCCTTATCCCAGCCTTCATTTGAGGTCTTTTGTGTCACACTAACTCTTGAGTTCATATTGAAGTACCTCCTTAAAACGTATAAGTACGAGGGCGGTTCGGAAAGTTCTTAGCCTATCAATGAAAGAGAATAGTTAGTTTATCAAAAATATTTTTATTTTTCAATATAATCTCCTGAAACTTCAATACACTTAGTCCAACGCTTATCTAGCAATTCTATCCCTTGATTAAAATAGTTTTCCTCAAGGTCTTCAAAATAGTGGTTTACAACTGTAATTGCATCTTCATTTGAGGTAAAACGCTTGCCAGCAAGGAATTTTTTTAGATTTGGGAACGGGTAAAAGTCACTGGGAGCTAAATCAGGAGAATAAGGTTGGTGGTCAAGCAACTCGTACTTTAATTCGTTGATTTTAGCCATTGTTAACACACTCTTGTGCGCTGGTGCGTTGTCTTGATGAACAATTATTTTTTTGTGTTGTAAGCCAGGACGTTTTTCTCGAATTTGTACATTTAATTGATCTAAAAGGTTGCAATAGTACTCTGAATTTATTGTTTTACCCTTTTGCAGATAGTCAATCAATAAAATACCTTTGAAGTCCCAAAAAACCGTTGCCATAGCCTTACCAGCCGAATGAATTGTTATTGCCTTCTTTGGGGCACTTCCTCCAGCTTCAGTCCATTGTTTGGATTGTTCATTTGTCTCTGGAGTATAGTGGTGGATCCATGTCTCATCAACAGTTATGAAACGACGCATAAAATCCATTTTATTTCGCTTAAAACGATCCAAACAAGCTTGAGAAATGTTCATTCTTATGCGTTTTTGGTCGACTGTTAACAAGTGCGGCACCCATCTTGCAGAAAGCTTTTTCATCTGTAGTTCTTCATGCAAAATTTAATGGACTCGATCATTTGAGATGCCCATGATATTAGCTATTTCACGCACTTTTATTCGTCGATCATTTAATACCATATCATGCACTTTGGCTACAATTTCTGTTGTTGTTGCTGTTTTTGGACGTCCACTACGTGGTTCATCTTCAATGCTTGTACGACCACGTTTTAATTCCGCAACCCAATTTTTTACTGTTGCATATGAAGGAGCACTTTCACCAACCACATTCACCATATCATTATGAATTTCTTGTCCCGATAAACCTTTTTTATGTAAATATTTAATGACACCACGCATTTCTAATTTTTCCATTGTAAAAAAATCGCGGATGCGTCTTTTGTGAACACCTGTTTCTACATGAAGGAGTTGCCAGATCGAAAATTTAACATGTGTTCATAGCAGAGATGGAAGTTTCCAAAACACTTAACTTTTTTCTGTTTATACCGCGCTTTTTGTGCTAGGCTAAGAAGTTTCCGAACCGCCTTCGTAAGTATACATGTGTCCACCATCCAAGTGTATCCATGTGTCCACCATCCATGTGTGTAATTGCTATTGATTGCTTGTTTTGACTATAAAGGACGTTTTTGGGTCTTGAGCCGGTTAATCCCTGTTCAATTTTTTATTATATATGTTTTGTTGTTTAGTTGACATTTTTTCGGTCGGTTTAGCTCGTTTGTTTTATTTCGGTATGTTGCTCAAGACCTCTTGCTTCTATATTTAAATAGAAGACAAGTTTTTAACAAAATGGCAAAGCGACATTGATTTTCGTGGCTGCATACTGCTTTTATCATGATTTCGGGTCCGTGACAACCCTCTTCAGAAAGCTTTGATGCAATTGTTGTCCTTTATTATGATAGAAGGATCTATGACAATTATGTGTGAAACAAAATATCAGTCAAATGCTCGTCCCGGCTTCAGTGCTATACCTCTATCCGATCCATATTTTCAATGACTCTGAGACATAATGGAGGTTCAATGTAGTTAATGTGTAAATTATCTCATCCTTTCGCCCTTGGCTTCTTGACGTACCCTTTTTCTTTTAATATCCCCAAAGATGTCTAACGTTGTCAAATCACATGTGGCAGCCTATTAACATCGCCAGAAAGTGATATAACACGGCCATTGCATTTCTCGAGCGAAACTGACTTTGTTTCGTTGGCTGTGTGTCAAGTAGCATCATCCGGTTGCAACCACATATCGTCCAGGTTCACATCCTCAATTTCTGGCTACAAGAAGTCCGTTATCATCTCGCTATAGCGAACAACATTCACGGTAACTGCTTGGCCGACCTTATTTTCGAAGAAGTAAGTCCCGTTGATGCCGCCAGTCCATAAATGTGGGTGCATCGGTTATTCAACAATCACTTGTGGATTCTCTTTTGCCCAATTGCGGCAATTCTGCTTGTAAACGAGTCCACTGTGACCACAATTGGTCCATTATGTTGACCAAAAAAATTACGAAGTGCACGAAATGCATTTCAAATTCAATACCCTTTTTTGTAAAAGTCTTTAACAATCTTAATGCGCTGCTCGATTGTGTACCTCTCCATGGTTGAATTTGCCAAACACTGAACTAAAAAAATGTCCAATTAAGTTGGGCAAAAAACTTGACGTTAAGAGGTGACTCACAATTAACATCGTGCATTATAGTTGGACCACCTTTTAGTAGCGTTGTTTATTGACGCCGGGCTCAGACCTTTGCATCAGAAAAATCTTATACCTATGCAACCGCAAAATAAGCCAGATTGACTCTGTGGCTTTGCTCAATAAGGCAGAACGAAGCCAAATCTAAATTTCCGGGTCTTCTTCCACAAGGGCAGCATTGTTTTCTTCACGGCTTAGCAATCATAAATTTTTTTCCACTATTGCGTATGCTCCATGAGGCGATGCTCAATGAGGCAGAGCGATGCCGCATTGAAATTTCCTGATCTTCTTCGACACTGGTTTTTTTACGCCTAAACAAACATAAATTTTTTCCAAGACTGCGTTTTTATAACTAAGTCGGTATTCGATAATACTTTATTTAGCAAATTTTCGCACCTTGAATGATGAAATGGCAAAACCTTCTAAACATTTTGCCAGCTAAATGACACTGGGAACTCTGACCAAAATATAACAGTTCAAAATCCTATATCTTGTATCTGGTGGTTAAACCCCAATGAATTATTAAGACCAATAAGTGAGAGATAAACTTGCTTTTTGTATGCTCTTTGGGAGTTTTTAACTTTGGTTAGACTTAAACTCAGTCCATACTACCATATTCGACAGCGCATAGAGAAAGGGTAAAAAAATCAATTTTCACTTTTTTTGATGGTACACCAAAGATATACGTATTTAAATCTTTAAAATGGCTCTCCTGAACAAAACTGGTTTTTACCCTTAGGTCCCTTTCTATTTTGCGCGTCACATGTATAAATTGCGGAATATTTTTCGGTTATTGTTAGGCTTGAGGCCATAAGCAAAAGCCAGATGTTGTAGTTTTTATAATTTATTTTATTTTAAATAACCCAATATCATCAGGGTTAATCAATTTAAACAATTGTTTTCTTCCGACCGGTTGTACTTCTAATATTTCACATCTGTGTTTTGCAACGAAAGCCCATGCGAAACGGACTTGGTGGCAATGATATTGCGCTATGAAGATTGCTCTACGCACAGTTCGAAGCTTATACGCAAAGGGTAATTCTCATTAATTCAAATGAGACTCCCGCATAAGTCAAATGAGTTGTAGCCGAAGCAATCGATGCAAAAAACTGCTGAAGAAAAACCTTGGCTGGTTTAGAAACAGCTGTACAGTCTGCCAGGCAACCAAAGCCAATACATTTCACCAATTTTTTTGGTTGATTCTGAAAAAGAAACAACATAAGGTCTCGAACGAGAATAAAAACTGTTCGAGTCATTTCACATAAGTTTTAAACTGATTTGCATATGTGGCTTTATAGTTTTTATGCCAAATATCTGTTAATTTTGTGTTTTTTATTATCGCAATTTAGCCCAAGTTCACACACTTCATATTCTCATGAAAAGTGTTTAAACTGCAAACTTTATGGAATTGCAGACTTGTTTTTTTACCCGCATAAAGTTCAAAGTTCATATTGTCATTGAATTAGATAAATTTGCATAGCGGCGAATGAGAAGCCACCCACCTACCCATACCCAATGCCACCTACGCCCGCGGCCCACCACTCCATAACCCAACAGCAGGCTGGGCAAACATACGTAGTTTGGCATATGGGCAAGGATACGCGGGCGCTGCAAGGAGAGCATTGCAACATTTGTTGATATGTAGCAAACAGACGGACCGACAAACAAACAAAAATCCAAACAGCACAGATGTATTCCATACAAACACAGACACACACACACATAGAGAGAGATAGATACATGGATACATAAGCAAATTTCGATGGGAAAAATCAACCACTGTCTATGGACCTCAACCCACGGGGACCGCAGCACACTGAGCTGAGCTGGCAAAGCCACCCAACGCCCCCACCACCACATGTCTCCATTTAATTAAATGCATATTTTATGCAATAACAACAACAACAAATGGCCCTATCAAATGCACACACGCACACACACACATTCCCCATATGTCTAAGTGTTTATGTATGCGTTTGTGCTGGTGCACATTTCTTGTGGCCCCCAGGATCTTATTGCAAATGCCTGGATGGCCTTAAAGTAAATGGCTGGGTTTCGCAGAGCTATGCTGAACATTGCCCCACCCTACACACCCTACCCCTATTTTAAACATACGTAAAGTACACATACGTTACGACATTACGTTACCTTATAATAACTGTATAGAAATTTCTGTTTCAATAAATGCAATTTCCTCCGAGCAAGTGCATTCTTTGCCCCAACCCTTGCAGTTGTCCACCGCTCGCTCGCTCCACCGGGAATGGTCATAATGCACCTTAGCATAACGTACACTTTGTATGCGATTTTTCTTTCCACCAGTTGACCTTTTAACTTTGGCCCAGCTAGTAGCGCCGCCATGGATGTCCAGGCTCCTGCCTACGTACTCGTATGTGGCGCGGCGTTCTTGTGTATTGCTCCCATTTGCGTGGGCAGGAGAAACCTGTCGGTCGACCTGTTTCTTTTCGTTGTTGCTGTTGTTGTTGCATTTGCTTCCTTGAGGTTGTATGTCAAGTGATTCTGGCTTTTTTGTATTAAAATGTGCTGGACCTTAGGTGTCCTGGGACCAGGGGAGAACGAAAATATGCCTTTGATCTCGTTTCTATTTTGCTTTGCATTAAGCGTGGAAAAATGTACTTGTGTAGAAAAATGCACTTTATTTAGGCTAAGGCAAATATACGCAAAGAAATGATATGGTTACTGAATGGTCACGGCAGCAATAATATGTTCTCCGGTATGTTCGTCGCAAGCATAGTATTGTTTTTGATTTCATTTTGACAATAGTATGATAGCAACAATAATAATATTGTTTAAATGTAACAATAATATTATTGCCAAATTTAAAAATGAAAATATGCTTGTAGTTAGTATGAATACGGTTGGTGCGACTAAAGTATTGTTTTTAGGTTTTATGTTAACAAGAACATGATAACGGCAATTATACCGTACGATTGTAATTTTTTTAATTTGAATATGTTTTGTAAAATAATGTTTTTGTTACTAATCATAATTCAAAACAGACTGCTTTGGATTTGTACAGGGTTTTCCATTAAGGACAACAATTTAATATATTAATAAAACAGAGTATTTAAGATATAGAGTCCAAATTTCTTCCAGGTCTAGTGCAAATGTTACTTTTTAAGAAAGAAGTTCGATTTCGGTCATATGACTACCACGAGCCCGTGTACAGCGATTTTTTCTTTAAACCCAATTTTCCGCCACTCTTGCACACATTTCGATCGCAACGTTGGTCATTTCACGTTGAATTTTGACTCCGAACATGTCTAAAGTTGTTGGCATGACTTGATGTGTCCCCATAAAAAGCAATCCATAGCGTTAAATCGCATGAACGAGGTGGCTATTCGACCGGACCATTCCTCAAGATAACACGTTCACCTAATTTGCCTTTCAGTAAATCGATTGTAACGTGTGTTGTGTGTCTACACGCAAAAAAAAGTATGGTTGTGGTAACAATATTCGAAGAGCATCATACTATTGTTGGTTATATGGTTATGGCACAACAATATTATGATCATCACAACAATAGAATGGTTCACACATAACCATACTATAATCCCTACAATAATATTATGGTTCTCGCAACAATAGAATTATTCACGCACAACCATACTATAATCCCCACAACCATATTATTATTCACAATCAACCATACTATGATCCCAACAACCATAATATTATTCACACTCAACCATAGTATGATCCTCACAACCATAGTATGACTTACACACAACCATACTATAATCCCCAAAATTTTTTGTGAAGTTGTTATTGAACAATATAGATTTGTATTAAGTTTTGTAAAAATACATTAAACTCTTAATAATAGGAGTGATTTATTTAACAGTAAAAAAATCATTTATTAAAAATATTTCAGTTATACTAATCCGTAGTTTGTTTTGAAATAAATTAATTTACATATAAAAAGTACTATTATTGCGTAAGATTCGTAAAAATAACATTGCCAAATTAAAAAAAGTACCATTTTGCCGGTATGATTTCCGCAATTATATTATTGTTAACGTAAAACCCATGAAAACAATACTTTTGTCCCACCAACCATATATATATTGTTGCTACAACCAAGTTTTCACTTCTAATTTTGGCAACAATATTATTGTTACATTTCAACAATATAAATATTGCCGCAATCATACTATTGTCAAAATGAAACTCAAAAAACAATACTATGGTTGCGACGACCATACTTTTTTTGCAGAGTACATACTATTGTTGCCGTGACAATATAGTAACCATATGTTTTCTCTGCGTGTAATAGCATCGTCTTGTTAAAACCACATATCGGCGATGTCAAGCTCATCCAATTCTGGCTAACGCTCTCCATTGACGGTAACATGACAATTGTGTTCATCGACGCAAAAATAAGGCCCAATCACACCTTCGGCATAAAAACCACACCGCACAGTAATTTTTTGCGGATGCAATTGTGTCTCTTAAATTTTTTGCGAATGCAATTGTGTCTCTTGAAGCCCATGTGGTTTTGCTGCTGTCCAAAAACGTATATTTTGTTTATTGACAAAACACTCAGCCAGAAATGAGCTTCACCGAAAATAGGAGTAAGCGCTCTTAATGTGGCGACCACCGACTCAAAATTTCGGTAGTAATTTTTAATGATTTCCAAACATTGCTTGTAAGTGAATTTTACCATGGGGAAAAAGGTTGACATCGACTAACGTTTAAACACTAAAAGATCAATAAAAATGTTTGAGGGTGTGTTGACATAAAAATACGAAATTGTTATGTCCCCAATGGAAAACCCGTTATAACTAACATATTTTTAATGAATGAAAGACGCGTTTTTTTTAATCAGATTTTTGTATTGTTGAATAAAACACTCCTATTATTTTTATTTAAATGTATTTTTAAATAATTTACCTACTACAAATTTCTATTGTTGAAAAACTACATATCCTAATCCTTATAAAAAATTGGAGATCATAGTTTGATTGATTAGGATCAGACTATGGTTGTGGGAATCATACGATGGTTGTGGGGATAATACTATGATTGTATTTTGAACATAATTTGGTTGTATGGGATCATAGTATGGTGGTGTGTGTATGATTAACACACCACCATACCATATTGTTCTGATGTTCATAATATTTTTGTGCCGCAACCATATACCCAACATTAGTATGATGCTCTTTGAATATTGTTACCCCAACCATACTTTTTTTCTTCGTGTAGGTTTTCGCATAAAAATCTGGAAAATATAAAAAATGGCAATGGCGCTTAACAGCGGATTTTTTTTTTTAAAAATTCGAATTCTTTTTGATAATTTTTTCGCGAACTTTAAAATGTCTACAGACATTTGCAGATCGTTCATTATAACGAAAAATTTCACGAATTGTTTCTTTTAAACAGTCGCTAAAACTCGCGGACACACATTGAGGTTATGTCCGTCAGTCTGTATTTGCTGGTTTGGTTTTCTTATGCAGCTGGTTCAGTTTTTTCATACTGCTGGTTCTGAAAAGTTGGTTTCCAGCTTCAGTTAGCGACTTGGCCCGTGTGCCCATAAGGACTTCGGAACCAGCTGAGTGATTTTGGTTGCGCTTCTTAACAAGTATGCTTTGTCGGTTGGTCCCTTCTGGCATACGGTACACGATATTTAAACACTGCTATCAAGTCGGACTGTGTTCGAATAAGGGCGACCCTACTCTAGTTCGTCTTCTCTCCTCCTCTAGACGGACGGATTCTACTATTAAATCGAAACAAATGCCGATTAGACTAGCCATAAGCCCTTTGACTAAAAGGTTCCTGCTTCTGCCGGTGCAGTGCACAGTGGTTGAAAAAAATGTTTTGGGAAATTTAGGTAGTGACTAGCGCTTTTCAAGAAGACAAATCACATACAACGACCTCCATAGACGAAATAATTGAAATCAAATATACTTGTATACTGTGGATTTGTCGAACTTTTTAGTTTCTGTTTACACTCGAGGTTGCCAATTTGGGAGTCTATTCTGACTAGAGATCTAGAAATGTTTCTGTAATCTTCATTACACCTTAGCTATAGCTGAGAGAAATTTCATGAATCTACGAAAAAATAACAGAAATTAGAAACTTATTTTCAAAATATTCTATTTCGCCAACCACTGTGCGATATGAGGACTAATCCCTTATGTTACCACATGTTGTTTCGGCGTATCTTCCTCTCCTTTTGGCCTTTCGAAAACATAAGAAGACATTCCGTCGCAGAGTTCTGGTTGACGTTCTGGAAAGAAATAATTCTTAAAGACTTATTTTCAAAATATTTTGTTTTCCAACCACTGTGCGATGTGTGGAGTGCCTATCCAGTAGGTGGTAATTCAGATGCTCCTTATGTTACACCTCGACAACATGTAGTTTTCTTTAAAAAATATTTTATTTTCAACCACTGCGCGATGTGGGGAAAGCCGATCGGATGATCCCTTTGTAAGACCCCAGTCGACAACATGTATAAGTAGTTGTGTCGTCGTGCAGGCAAGACCTTCATCTCCTTTTGCAAGTGATCTTTCGATGAAGTAAGGAGACATCCCGTCGCAAATTTCTGGTTCAGGTTCTGCCAAGTCTGAAAATTCCGTTTACAATAGAGTGTCCAGAACCGTAACCCGACAATCCGGTTTTTATGTCCAAACCCGACAGTCGGTTTCTAAATAATGGTTTTTTGCTATCGGGTTTTTTGGTTTCGTTTTCTTTTGTTGTGATCTTTCGATGAAGTAAGGAGACATCCCGTCGCAAATTTCTGGTTCAGGTTCTGCCAAGTCTGAAAATTCCGTTTACAATAGAGTGTCCAGAACCGTAGTCAGTCGGTTTCTAAATAATGGTTTTTTGCTATCGGGTTTTTTGGTTTCGTTTTCTTTTGTTGTTCAATCATAAAATGAAAGAAAATTCATAATTTCACTTATTGAAGACGTAACTAGTTTTTGAGCTAGACCCACCTTTAAGGATACTGATAGACTCAGAATCACCAGTTGATGCGATTTAACGATATCTGCCTATCCGACATTATATTCTTCTGCTGCGTATCTAACGCTTGTTATTTAACGAAAAGTCGCAACTGTCGCCAGATCTTAATGAAATTTTGGACAAGTAAGTTACTTTGGCCCAAGGACGCAGTTAAAATTGGAGAAAATAGGTTTATATTGGAGATATAGCTCCTACTCATAGGTTAAACCGATTTTATGTCTTTAGCTCTTGAAGTTAAATTTTATTTGTTGCATACTAGAGTCTAGTATGCAATAAATACTTTACTTCTGATTGGGCATGTATTTTTTATTTCTTGGTAAAAGGCCAAAACTGGAATGTGGGTAAATGACGGTTTTTTTTTGCTATAAAAAAACCCGACAGTCGGTTTTTTTCACACACGGTTTTGAAAAACCAAAAAAATATAAATGTTGCTCTGTTAAAAACCGCAGCTTTTTAACACTCCAAAGCGAAATGAGCCTATGGTATTTTAAGAGCTAAACAAGGTTCCATTGTCAGTGACCCAAGCGGACAAGTGTTTTGAAGACCTTGTTCCCACTTCTCAGCTTATCTTCGGTAACAGTTGGCGAATTTTTTACAAAGACCTCGCATTATTTGCTTAAAAGTCTAATTGATTCAGCAATTCAAGACACTACGATGGGGTCCTTGGTTTCTCTACTCAGACTTTCTTTATCACTGCATTACAGTTGGTAATGTCACAGCTCGAACCTTCAGTACACATTACTTATAATTAGAGAGTGGTTTAAAGGGCAGTGTTCTATGTTGTTGGAGATTACCCTCAATATTTTGGCCTGGACGACTCTTGCTTCCAGGTCAACTTATAAAACTACTTCCTTTGGGAGTCGCATCTTTGTAGCCACGACAGTGAGGCTATGATTTACTAAACAACTGTCATCAGCATATTCTTAAACAACCAGATGTCCACGTACTCCCTTTCTCCATATTTCCCTTGTCTGTATTTTAGGTTTTTTCTGTTTCACCAAAGGCCATAAAAATCACTCTCGTTTCCTCTCCACTTCCAATCGTACTTTTTGCTTGCTTATATCGCTTGTGGTGAGAGAATTCCTCTAAAACGCATTAGTGTGCCAAGCTACGCATTAAGCCAGAAAAGATGCTTTTCTCACACACACACACACACACACTTTACTGTGCCGTTGTACTCGTATACGTTCTCTATCTTTAATATCCGTTTCCTGTGTCACGGCACCCGCATAGACGCATACACTCGCTTCCTTTTTGTAGAAGACACATGTATGCAAATAAAGGTAACAGATAAGTAGCAAAACATTAAAAGAACACGCAAAGGAAGACAAACATTGAAATAAAAGTAAAAAGTGAAGAAGGCACAACATCAGCATTAGGGGGTTTTTCCGAGACACCAACACTAGGGGAGGCACTCTACGAAATATAGGGGTCTTCAGCAAGTGTGTCTAAAAGTGGAAATTAGAACTTAGTGAATTGTGCTTGAGACAGGGCTAGAGCATTGATTATGGGTTCAAGTCTGTTCAACGCTATGATATTTTGAGAATTATGAAATTTTGAGCGAGCCAATTAAATAGGACTTCTATCCATAAATTTGGCTGGCATTTGTTGTTGTTCTTGTAACAACAATATCTTTTGTTTTGAAGTCCTGTTCGTCTATAGGGGATCTGCCACGCAATCCAGGTGAAGAAATCGCCCTGTTTGGCCTAGATGTGTCCAAAGAGACCTGGGGTTCAGTTGAGTGGGCTTGCCCGGACAATTAAAGAGGTACTGCGGGCGGGACAAACGTTCGGAACATTAGCAAAAATTCTTGCCCATATCACAGCTGAGCCAGAACCTCGCGTATCTGTCGAGGAAGCCTCGTTTCCCCTGGTGAAATATCCGGGCGATGTTCCCCTAGCACTACATTCACGCTATAGCTGGCACTGTTGCAAGTTTATCAGCATGAATGTCGTTCAGTCCTGCCTGATAGTTTCGATGATCTAAAGGCTCTCTCTAGTACTTTTGTTGAGTAAAGCGCCCCACATTAATAGGTTGACTGGAAATGCCACAGAATAACAGCGTTGCCACTTAATGCTTTAGAGCCAGGAGTCCTCTAGTTTCGGACTTAGCTATTGAAAACCACTTTACTGCTTTATCAAAAATGTGCAAAAGGACATGACAAACACGTCTAGATATTTGTGTGCATGTATGCAGCATGAATATTTTTATGTATTGATGTATGTGTGTGCAAGGGTATGAACTCTCTGCCTCGGAAATTCTCCGTCGTTATGTTGGATGGGCGGCAGATAGAGACATATGTTGTCACTGATTACAACTTCAATAACACATGCGACGAATACATTTGTACATATGGATGGGTGTGTGTAAAAATAAATAGAATCTGATTTCAATGCAAATGTATACATACAGTAGGCGTCAAAATAAAGTAAGCAGCAAGTAAGTTTTAAAATAAATATTAATTGCACTTAGATAATGGATATACTATGAAAAATGATACTGCAAATAAGTATTAAAATAGGAAAAAAATTTGAAAAGAAAATTAAAAAAGATTTTTTTTAATAAAATAATATAAGTTTTTCTAAAAAGCACCAAACTTAAGGATTTTTTTTTGCAAATAGATGGATGTAGTTCCTTTTTACTATTTTTTTTTTGTTTTTCCTTTTGACTTTATTACATCTTCTAATCTTCTCTAGGAATTGACTCGACAAGTTTTTTTTTAGTGAAATCAGTTGATTATTTACTCCATCCGCCGTCCTGTTAGATCCTCTTTGCTAGAAATGTCCCATCTCTAATTTTTGATTTCAATGCAAATGTATACATACAGTAGGCGTCAAAATAAAGTAAGCAGCAAGTAAGTTTTAAAATAAATATTAATTGCACTTAGATAATGGATATACTATGAAAAATGATACTGCAAATAAGTATTAAAATAGGAAAAAAATTTGAAAAGAAAATTAAAAAAGATTTTTTTTTAATAAAATAATATAAGTTTTTCTAAAAAGCACCAAACTTAAGGATTTTTTTTTGCAAATAGATGGATGTAGTTCCTTTTTACTATTTTTTTTTGTTTTTCCTTTTGACTTTATTACATCTTCTAATCTTCTCTAGGAATTGACTCGACAAGTTTTTTTTTAGTGAAATCAGTTGATTATTTACTCCATCCGCCGTCCTGTTAGATCCTCTTTGCTAGAAATGTTCCATCTCTAATTTTATTGTCCAGATGTTTCCAGAAATGCTCTATACGATTTAGGTCGGGGGACTGCGGAGAATGATCAAGGGTTTTTGGGAAATCAATAGATTTCAATGATCAAGGGTTTTTGGGAAATCAATAGATTTCACAATTTGTCATGAATGCTTGGGATTGTTGTCCTGTTTGAAGATCCAATTCCGCGATAACCCCAATTTGTGAACACTGGGGACAACATTTTTTTAGTATCCTTTATTTGAGGATAATAAGCAAACTATGTATAAAGATTCAGGTACATTAAACTATAAGAAATGGCAGGTAGTATTTTACTTTAACAAGTAAAATCACTAATAAAAATAACTATTACAAATCACTCTCTAACCCTGTAAGGAAGGATAATCGGACAGCTGTCACGTTCGGTGCAGTGACAGATCCGAAGCGGTGCGCGTGTTATTTTAACCGGCTTTTTATTGAGCACCCAGAGAGTGATAAGGCGGAAAGGAGAGTATTGCGTCGTATCCGCGCTCTCCGAGTCGAAGAGGCACCACCACAATTTACCGTTGGCGAAGTTGCCCATGTCATCCGCAGCGCAAAGTCATCAAAGGCGCTGGGTCCGGACGGAATCTCAATGCTGATGTTAAAGCACTTGGATACCCCGGGAGTACTCATGTACTCTACATGACCAAAGTGCTCAATCTGTCGCTAGCCACTCACGAAGTTCCCGATGCCTGGAAAATGGGCAGAGTGGTCCCGCTACTGAAGCCAGGCAAAGACGCAAGTAAAGGAGATTCGTACAGGCCGATCTCCTTGCTTTCTCCAGTAGCAAAGACGCTTGAAGCACTGCTCCTCCCCAGTCTGATCGAACACTTTCTTAGTGCTGATCATCAGCATGGATTTTGCAAGCAGCACAGCACAACAACTGCTTTACACGCTATCACCACACGTATAAGTCGCGGCCTTAACCAGAACAAGCCTAACGACAGGACGGTCCTCGTGGCTCTTGACCTTACAAAAGCCTTCGACACGGTCAATCATGCCGCTCTGTTCGAGGAACACGTAGCCTCTTCAAACTCTGATTTTAGAGCTGTCATCCAGTAAACAGATCGCCAACAAATTGGTATGGTTGCACAGTCTTGATAAATAATTTTTAGAATAACTTTTAATTGCATCTATTACTTGTGGTACATCAAGATAATTGTGGATTACTCGAATATCATTTCTGATATACCATTGCGAATTTAGTATCTGCCGTAGGGCTTTTGATTGGAATCACTTTTACATTGGAAGAGCTCGCCGTTCCCACAGATGAATAGCATATATCCAAATTGAAGTTATACATCAGCAGTTTATTTTCTACGCTTAGTAGAGATTTTGGGCCGAGAAGCGTGTATAACCTTTTGAACTTTGCATCTAAAGTAGTTCCGCTTTGTTTTAATGTAGAATTTCCAATTCATTCGGCGGTTTATGCACATATCTAGGTAATTCAAATTTGTTTTTTTTTAATGTTTAATCATCTTCCTTTTGTATTATTGACCCTATAAACACAAGATTAACAAACCTTCTATTTTTCCCATTTCCGCCATTTCCAAATGGGGTCGAGTAAATGGAGTAGATTTTAATACTCGTAAGACACAGTGCTGCTTGTTGTCTCACAAGCGATTCGTTGACCCAACAATATCGTCAATTTCTATCGATGGTACGGATATTGAGCAATCAGAAGCTCTTGATGTTCTGGGCATGAAAATACAATGTGACGCTCGTTGGGCGAGACATGTATTCGAAGTGTCGACAGAACCACCCAAGTGCATAGGCTTTTTAAAGCGGTGCAAGAAAAATATTTCACTCCTTCTGATCCTTTCAATATCTATACAACTTCAGGCCAAAGATGGAATACAACTCCCATATACGGGCAGGTGCTTCAAAATCATCCTTGGAGCTACTTGACCGTGTTCAAAGGAGAGCCATTGCTGATAGTAGGTAATCCAACTCTATTGTTTCCCTGAGCATCGTCGGAATGTGGGTTGCGTGACGCTGTTCTAGCGTTACTTTCGCGGTGTGTGTTCATCAGACATCCGTCGCCTTATTCCTGACTTAAAGATGTTCGGCAGGAATACGCGACTTTCTAGGAATTCACAACCGTTTGTTATCGATTGGCCAGTTGACCGCACTATACACTATAGATCAAATTCGTTTTTCGCTCGTACAGTCCGTATGTGGAATCGACTTCCGGCAAATGTATTTCCCACTAATTGCGACATCCAGAAGTACAAGGCAAGTGGCAATAAACATAACTCCCTCTTTCCACCCACCGATCCTTTACTTTCCACTCGCCAACGCAATGCACCGCATGTATAGCGGGTATCCCCTAAACCTAGAGGTTTTGAGTCTTATTTTTGGGCGAAATTCAAGCGTCTGTTTTGGTTGATTTTTGTTATGTAAGACTTCTTTCGTGATACTCGTCCATGTAAGCCATTTTTGTGCAGCGATCTTGAAATGGTACTAAAGGGTGGTCCCACTCAAACTCACGATATTAATTGTATACATATACTCAAAACAAAAAGTTTTCAGAGAATTATTTTAATATTTTTTTATTGAGATAGAAGGATCTATGGTAATTATAGTAGTTTATTTAACCAAATTATTGGGGAGATGGGTTTTCTTTTTATAACGTCTCCTCTAATGACTTGATACAGGCTTTTATGTCAATCAAGTCTAACGCCTCTGGTTGTGATGAGATATCTCTTAAATTTCTTAAAGTAGTATTTCCGTTTACATTAAATCACCTTCTTCATTTAGTGAAAACTATAATAATGACTTCCTGCTTTCCTAATGATTGGAAAGTAGCCATAGTGACACCAATTCAAAAGAAGTCAAGCTCAAATTCTACTGACAACTTAAGACCCATTTCTTTGCTTCCCATCCTTTCAAAAGTTGTGGAAAATATTCTTAAGCGGCAGTTGTTAGACTATATTGAGAGTAAATCGCTGCTTAATGATTGTCAATGTGGTTGCCGGAACGACAGGAGTACCTCTGCTCTTTTAATTGGCCTTACTGACTCAATAAGGAAGAATACTCATGATCAAAAAATGTGTATGGTTTTGTCTTTGGATTTAGAAAAAGCCTTCGATAGGGTAGATTATGGAATTTTGATAAATAAATTGCATAAAGATTATGGACTTGGGAAAAGCGCCTGTAGTTTAATGCTTTCTTATTTATGTGGTAGAAAGCAGTTTGTTCGTGTCAATGGAGTCGCATCGTCTGTTTTGTCTGTTAGGAGTGGGGTCCTTCAGGGCTCTGTTCTTGGTCCAATTTTGTTTGTGCTGTTTATTAATGACCTTTTCAAAAGTCTAGGCGATTGGTGTACACCATACTCCTTTGCTGATGATGTTCAGCTATTATTTTGCGGAGAAATCCAGTATTTGGATGTTTTACAAGCCAAAACTAATTATGTTTTAAAATTATTGAGCGTATGGATGTCCTCTAACAAGCTTAGTATTAATCCTTCTAAAACAAAGGCAATACTGTTTTCATCACCATCTTCTATCAACCTAGATTTGCAATACAATGGTACGTCTATAGAATTCGTTCAGAGTATTACGTGTTTGGGAATAGTACTGGATAACAAATGTTGCTTTGAGCAGCATATTCGCAGTATTGCTTCACGTATTAGTTTCACACTTCGTCAACTATACAACACCAATTTAGTTTTACCTCGTTGGGTAAAAACAAAACTGGTTCATGGCTTAATTATGCCAAATATTTTGTACTGTCTAGAGGTATATACAGGAACTACTCGAAGTAATATGAATATTATAAAGACAGACGTATGCTCACATATCGCCGTTTGTACATGACTTTTTAGGCTGTTCCTTTGTGGAATTTGTGCACCATTGGTTGCTCTATTTTTTTACAAGATATACAAACTTCAATCTCCTTTGTTCCTAGCAAATTCATTTGTTTTCAGTCACTCAATACGCAACAGACAGTTAATTATTCCAAAGGTAACACCGCTTATGGATCGATCATTCCTCGTAAGAGTAGCCCGACTATTTAGCAATTTGGCAAGCAGTTTAAAAACGTTTAATTTGTCTTCCATGACATTTCGTAAACATTTAATGGAACATTTTCGTTCAAGTACAGAGTAATGCTTTCATTTATATGTTTTTTTTTTCTTCGGTTTCTTGATTATCACTTATATGCTATCATCGGGTTTTTTTCTCTTTTATTATGAAATATTAGGTTTTTTTTGTAATTTATATTATTTATTTGATTTTATACTGAATTTTCTCTAGTAGTTTATGATGTTCTATTTAACATTTTGATGCATATTGTAATTTAGCTTTAATAATTTAAAAATTACATGTCAATAAAGAAATGAAATGAAACAATATATATATATATATATATATATATATATATATATATATATATATATATATATATATATATATATATATATATATATATATATATATATATAAGTATACCAAATGCTCGCTACGGCTTTGGTGGCATACCTCTATCTGGTAGAGAATATTTTCAATGACCCTGAGCAGAAGCAGGCTCTTGAACAGTTCATGGCTTATTGGCGTACCTTTTCATATAAATATCCCTAAAAAAGAAGTCCAACGGAAAGACATTTTTTCGTTGGCTGTGTGGCAAGTGACACTATCCTGTTGCAAACACATATCGTCCAGATCCTTGTTCTTAATTTCTGGCCACAAGAAGACTGTTGTTATCAACTCGCGATAGCGAACACCATTCAGGAGTCGAGGTTGACAGCTCTTCTGCCACACTATCACGAACAATATTTTTGCAAAAAAAATTTTTCTTCTCTAATTTTTTTGTCCAAATGTTCCCGATACTCATAAGGATTAAGGTCTGAGAACTGCGAAGGATGATCGAGGGTTTTTGGAGTTCGATGGATCAACCACTCCTCCACATTCTATAGGCTTAGGACTGGGGATTGCGGAGGATTATCGAGCAAAAGATTCATTATTTCGTTGACTGAGTGGGGTGTGGAAACATGTTTAAACCAAATATCGTCCAGGTCCATATTCTCAATTACTGGCCACACTAAGTCCGTTATCGTCTAGCAATAAAGAACACCATTCACGGAAAAGGCTTGGCCGACTTCATTTCCGAAGAAGTACGACCCGACGACGCTGCCGGCCCATAAACCGCACCAAACAATCAATCAATCGGTATTTTAACATTCAGTCGTGGATTCTATTTAGCAAATGCAATTCTATCGATTGGGAACACATTTGTTCGATTATGCTGACTAACAGCCACAAGGTGTACGAAATGTAATTCGATTTGAACGCTCATTTTCGTAAAAGGCTTCAACAATCTTAACGCGCTGCTCAATTGCTCCAACCTCTCCATGGTTGTATTTGTCACACACTGAACTAAAGTAATGTCTAATTAAGTTAGACAGAAAACTTGACGTTAAGTTGTGACTCAGAATTTACATCGAGCATTTAGTTAAATTAGTAATGACTTGCAATGTTGATTTATAAATAGCATTAGCTGTGTAATTATAATTACACCATTTTTATGAAAATATTTGGCGCTTACTTTATTTTGACGCTCACAGTACATATGTGTATGTATTGATGCGAACATAAGGCAAATGCAGGAAGTTTTTCGCCGAAGAAACAATTACTTCCAACAGGAACTTTATGATGGCCCCCTTCGATGGGTTTCATTAACTCGAGTTGGCTCTCGACTCTGTCAATCGACCTCAGTCATGCATTCTTCCTCGCTCTCTCTCTCTTTATCTACTCAAGTTCATATCCTTAACAACATTATCACCGCCTAATGTCACAAATCCTGTTGGCAGTCATCATCATAATCATCATAATCGTCGTCGTTAGCATCAGTAAAATCGATGAAATCGTATACCGAAAAAATAGAAAAATAAAACGGAAAACCGTACAAACCACTGATAACAATAATTCCATTAAGTTTTCCCCAAATCAATCATCTTCTAAGTAGTCCTTGATGCCCCTGTCTTCCTGGCCAAATTTACATTCAAGCCCCAAACGTAATTGAGGGTAGTGTACCCCTCGCTCTCTTCTCTCCCACCCACCTCGAGAGCTATCAACGGAACAACAGCCGTATCTTTATAATTTTCCTTTATTACTCTCCTTATACATATGCATATCCACATTTGGCTCTTGTATCGGTTTTGCTGCCTATCTTCTTTTTTAGTATTTGGGCTATTCCTTAATAGTCTTTGCCTTTTTTATCCTGTCGTTGTTTAGGAGGGGTCCTTGGGAGTGCTGGTTGTGGTAGTTGTCCTTGTTAGTTTTTCCATCATCATTGTTGTCGTCATTGTCAAATCTCTAGTTCCGAGATGAATCTACATTCTGCAAATGTGTCCGTGTGCAGGGAATGATGAATGGTGGCCAGCCGGGACGGCTGTCTGATGGATGTTTAGACAGATGGGAATTTTTCGGGTTCGCAATCAAATCACATCAGCTCGCGAACAGACAGTTGGCCAGACGGACACGTTGATAGTTGCAAAAACTACAGAATAGAAAAAAAATAACTGCGAAAACTAAAAGATTTATAACAACAGCTAGATGAAGAAGGGAAAGATATAGTTGAACCCAGCCCAAGCCCATGAAAACCTATAGTGGGAACTTAATTCACAAGATGTTTTTAAATAGAAAACATGAAAAACCAGCACCAGATTGGAGAACGGAGTTTTCGACCATTTGGTGGAGGGCACCAAACTGATTAGTTAGGCGAACCAATATCAGGTCTAGGGGAATGTCGGAAAGTTTAACTCTAATTACGTGGTTCTTTTTAACATTAGAGAAGTGCCCATCCGTTCGAAAAAGGCTGCGTATTTTTCAACTTCCGGTAGTCTAGAAACCATTGAAATAAACGTCCAAACCCCACAAAAAATTGGTGTCAAGGCTTTTCTTTGCCGACAATGCAATAATTAACTTTTTGTAAAATTAAAATATATATGTGACAGCGCATAGAGCAAGGGACCTAAGGGTAAAAAAATCAATTTTCGTTTTTTTTCTTTTTTTGATGTGGACAACATCTGAGCATCGAATGAGACCGATCCCATGCCTCAAAAGTGTTCCCTCCCAGAGATATGCGCTTTTTATGAAAGTGAAGTCGACGATTCTAAGCGCAAATAGAAAGGGACCTAATCGTTAAAATGGCCCTCCTGAACAAAACTTTTCATCAACTTTTCACTTTTTTTTTGATGTGGACAACATCTGAGCATCGAATGAGACCGATCCCATGCCCCAAAAGTTTTCCCTCCCAGAGATATGCGCGTTTTATAAAAGTGAAGTCGACGATTCTAAGCGCAAATAGAAAGGGACCTAATCTTTAAAATGGCTCTCCTGAACAAAACTGGTTTTTAACCTAAGGTCCCTTTCTATTTTGCGCGTCACATATATATTTCAGTGGGTTTCAAACAACGGAAGTTATGAAAAACACAGCGTGACAAAAAAAAGCTTCAGTGTGCTCTTGTGGATTATACTAAAATTTAGAAGGCATTGTTTCATATGCTGGGCATATTCCTACCTGTTTGGTCTCTTTAACTTTCCATCGAAAATTATTCAGATTCGGGGCATTGTCATACATTAGCTAGCACAGTTGTAATACTTTGATTTGCCAGACTAAGTTGATATAGGTTCTCACAAAAAAATATGTACAATATATAGAGAACCCCATAGGATGGATACTCGTATCCTATATGTATCTTCTTAAATGATCTTCCCTGACTGACCAAAAAAATGTAAGAGATCTTCCGTATTCCGGTTATGACCCCAGTCTGCTCTATTTCTTTAACTCTGTGTAACAAATTTTTCTTCAAAAGCCCCATGATTGTTATACTCGTATGGTCCACTAAGTCGATGACGAATAAAGTTCTTAGTATCGAACTAAATCGATGGTTTTTTTTATTAGGTTTGAATAAAAATTTCACTTTAGTGAAATATCTTCCAAAAGAATTTAAAGAATTCTTTCGGAAAATTCCTTAGCTAATAGATTTGCTTTATAAATCGGCTCTGCTCTTAAGCTGTTTACTGAGCCCAAAATAGCACCTATTTGCCAACACAACCCTTCGCTTAATTTCAGTGCTAACCCCGTGTTTTTGATTTATAAAGATCCGAGGTTTATCAATTTCTCAACTATATCGTCGTTGCCATTGCCAAGGAAAACAATCGAACGAATGCTGATAACTTTCCGACTAAAGAGTCTATAAAAAACGGCTCCTGCATCCGATCCGTTCATACATTCATGTACATATGTATAAGTATAAACGGTGCATCATGCCTACCTGGCCCGAGTGTATAACGGTGTTTAATGCTTGGATGATGTGGAGCAAAAGCCTATTGAAATGTCGTTTGGTTTTTAGGCGTCAACAAAAACAGCAACTGCAACGCCGCCACCGGCCCACCCCCTATCACAGAAACAACAACGGGGAAGGAAAAGTGCAGTCGTATTTTATGCTACAGTGGTTTCACACGTTTAGCCTTAGGCGTCCCGCCGCCAACAAGAACAACTGCCACACCATCACCACCACTAGCACCAGTAACAACGCCAAACAACAATGGAACAAGTGCGCCACGACCAGAGTTGCCGTTTTGGGCTTTTCCGACCAAATTTTGTCGGATGGATTTTGAATTTTAAGATTTGTTCGGTCCAATTTGATTTTAGTAGGTTTTGGACATAATCGTCAATTTGTATTACTTGTCTAAATTCTGGTTGTAGAAGAAAATACGTTGCGGCAACTCTTATGACTTGTTTTCGCGACGGCTTCTTCGCTTTTTATAACTTCCACTATAGGAGGTAGAGTTTGCAACGTCTCAAAACGCTTATATGAGTTCCTATTGTATTATTAATAGTTTAAAAATTTGAAGACACTCTTGCTTTGTCCGTCCGTCCATTTGTGTGTCTGTTGAAAGCATGATACCTTCTCTATAATTATAAGCTGGTTCAATATTGTAATTGGACAAAATCGGCCTAGAAGAGAAAACGGAGAAGCCTTCGAAAACTTACACTTTTAATTCATCATTCCTAGATTATTTGTGGAGTGTTAAATCGCGTATCTCGCCCAATGGGGAATGGTTTATGGACCAAAAGACTTTAGTGTCCCAAACAGCGGTGACTTAGATGCAGGAATGGAAATAAAAATAACTATGTGCCACAGATGTTTTTACGTTTTTTTTTTCTTCTAAAAATCAGTTTTGAATCTCATGAATCTCACAAAATAATATTAAGCTACAGTATATCTTATATTTGTTTTATTCTATACACAGATAATAGATTTGTTGCCACAACCGAATTTTGGTATTTTATCGCTACAACTGAATGTTGATTGGGTTCATGACAATTTTCACTAATGGGAACTTATAGTTTCGGTAAACTTGCTAATTACAATGATTATTGGAACAGAATGCGTACATGTATTGGTTGTTGTTATAGATAATTGGCTATAGGTACTCTTTGAATTCAGTTGCCATTACCTCGAGCAATTGTTAACTGCACCACATAATGGTACAATTTTATGTATTCGATTATCGATTTGAAAGTTTATATTATGTTATTTGAATTATGAGCAGGTTTTTGTACGAGGGTTGCTAAATTTATACACTAAGTGTTGTCTGGCGCTATCTTACATTTCCATTGGAAAGTTTGACAATTTTTAGCATAAACGTACTCAGAACGTTTTGACGTACGACCATCATTTGTGTTGTTTACAGTGACTTGAAAAAATCAATTTGGCAAAAAAATGGAATTAACTCGTGAACATTTTCGTGCGATAATTTTTCACAACTTTCGACGTGGATTATCACGACAAGAGTGCATTGATGAACTTAAATCTTTGTATGGAAGCACCATCCTATGGCACTGTGAAAAATTGGTTTTATAAATTCAATCGTGGCGACGCTCGCTCAAAGCCAAAGGTCTTCCAAAAACGGCCGTTGTGCCAGAGAACATTGATGCCGTGCGTGAACTGATAATGCAAGATCGTCATGTGACATACCGTGAGATAGAGGCATCCTTGGGCATTTTTGAACCAGCATACATTCGATATTGCATGAACACCTGGCCGTTCGTGGAAGAAGCACTTCGAAGCAAATGGTCGCCGGTTTCTTCGGCAAAACTGGTCATGTGGTCAATTCTGAGTGCTACACCACAATTTGTTTTCCTAGTCTTCGGAGAAATTCTAAAAACGAACTAAAGAAGACAAATCATTGTGCACCATGACTAGGATAGTTCACTCCTAAGACCGCTTTAGCCTCGGAAGCAAGGGCGAACACACACTCATCAGATCTACATACAATTTAAAAATATTTCTATACACAGAAAAGGCCGTTAGCTGTACGTTATTGGTAATTTAGACAATACATTATAGTCATTAGCAATTTCTTGTTCATAGATCTAGTATATGCCTGTCATTGTTTTTGAAAAAAAGTCTCAATAAAATAAACTAAACTTCTTCGGTCAATTCTGAGTGGTACACCACAATTTGTTTGCCCAAAGTCTTCGGAGAAATTTGAAAAACGAACAAGAGAAGACGAATCATTGTGCACCATGACAATGCGAGCTCTCACACATCGGCTCAAACCAGCCACTTTTTGCCCTGCCTAAACATAAAATTGATGGGTCATCCGCCGTAAAGCCCTGACTTGCCACCCAATGATTTCTTTTCATTCCCGCACATCAAGAAAACAATGCGTGGTCAACGATTTTCGTCGCCAGAAGATGCTTTTGAACGTTCAAAAATCATGTTTTGTAGGTGTCTCAATCAGAGTGGAAAAAGTGCTTCGACAATTGGTTTAAGCGCATGCAAAAGTGTATAAATCATGCTGCAGAATACTTTGAAAAACAATAAAACCATTTTTGATGATAAATATTCGCATTTTTAATATCAGGCCAGAAATATATATAGCAGCAGTAAGCAGTAAGACATCTCATCACGAAAATTCACTAAACATAAATATTGACTAGTTTTTAACTTATTTCATAAAATAACTAGGACCTATCATGGCCGTCCTTTTTGGAATTAACTTCTATTATCTAAGTCTTTCATTTCTAGAAGACATCATTCACACCCTGAGAAAGTCCGATTTTTTTGCATAGTGTTAATGTTACAACAGCGAACTAAACGGAGTTTAGTTGCTACAAAGAATCTATTTGTTGTCACTACCTTTTATCGGTATCGATGTCATATGAACTTCATTATTGGTTGGTTGTCATAACCATCAATGGTGACAAACAAAAATTTTCTGAAATTTGTTAAGGGTTTCGGTCGATTTATTGCAAAAAAAATTGGTCGGAAAAATATTTTCCTAATGGCAACACTGGCCACGACGCGAGATTATGAGGCCCGGGCATGGTGCTTCGAAGCGCAAAAAACTGCGCCGCAGTGGCAAAAACCAAAACCTCGTAAAAAGGCCATGCGGCATGCATGTGAAGAGGAAACGAAACTGTCGCTGTTCAGTTACTACAACTTGTGACATGCTGGAGGAGCATTTGATGGACATGTTGTTAGAATCGCTATCACTCTCCCAACAACAACATTAACAACAAAGCGTTTTAAATGCATAACGAACAACAACAACAGCAGTAACGACACGGTGAGCACGGAACTCCATTTCGTGTTCGTTCGTTTGGCGGCTGGCTTCTTTCTCTATTATTTCGTTTCATTTCGCTTTGTTTTGTGCTGTTTGATATGAAGTTGACATAGCGTTAAATTGCGCCTAACAAAACGATTGTTTTATTTTTCTCCTAACTACGGTCGATGAGGTCCATATGCTTCAATCATTTGGCTGAAATGAATAATGCCTCGTTAGTTTTTAAAAAACCCCACAAAAAATAGAGAAGCTTTTAAAGCTCTTGTGTCGCCTCAACGAAGACTTGAAAGTCTAAGCAAACGCTAGCTTTTTCTAGTATTGTTAGTTGTTGTTGTTACTCAAGAGCCACCACGTTCCAGACATTTGAATGCATTATTTTGATGCCTTCTTTTTATTCATGGTTTCTTGTGCACTTGGCTTGTTGTGTCGCTTTGGTTTTTATTGGCTTATTTTGGCGTGAGCAAAATTTCAAAACAATTTTTCATTAACACCACTCGCTACTCGCTCTATCTAAACACGACGAAACACATTTGAAAAGCCTTCCCCCTCTCACTCTCTCGCTCGCTGTTACACAAGCATCAACGCTGCTCACTTTTCAATTCGCCGCGTTACTCTTAAAGTCTTGCTGTTGTTCTCTTTATCATAACTGTACATTGTGGCAAATGCAATATGAGCAGTGCGCATGACCAAAGAGCATTATGGCTCTCTTTCGCCTACAGCAACGCTTCGGTCCCTCACTCTTTCATTACGTTGCGCTGCTGCTTGTAAATTCTGATTGGATGTGAATCGTGGTTGCTGTGCCCGGGAGACATATACTAAAAACAGGTTGAAGCAAATGACAGATGTTGCTAGTGGAGAGCGTGGCCTTATAGAGTTAGGTTTTACTTTCTGAAGAGGGTTATCACGGACCCGAAATCTTGATAAAAACAGTGTGCAACCACGAAAATCAATGTCACTTTGCCATTTTGATAAAAACTTGTCTTCTATTTTAATATAGATGCAAGAGGTCTTGAGCCGGTAAATCTCTGTTCGAAGTTTTGACATTATTTAAATTTCAATTAAGCAGGGTTAGCATACGAGTGTTCTAATAAACGGGGTTTTCAGAAAACCGGCAATTTGGGTTTTTTTAAAGTAAAAAAAATCGGCATTAACCAACATTTTGGTTTTAGCTTTTTGCGTAACAATGTTTTAAAAATGATTTCGGACCATTTTCGAGAACTTTTGCAGCACTTGGGGCCGTATTTAAGCAATAACGCTGGTTTATCTTCGTAGACAAGCGACTTTACATAATCCCACAAAAAATAGTCCGGCGGTGTTAAATCGCATTATCTTGGAGGCCACTCCTCAGGACCACTACGCGAAATAATTCGCTCACCGAAAGTTTCCTTCAATATATTTATTTATTGTTTCATTGACTGTATGGCATGTAGAGCTGTCTACATCCTCCAATTCAGGCACAAAAAAGTCATTAATCATGGCTCTATAGCGTTCCCCATTGACTGTAACACTTTGGCCTGCTTAGTTTTTGAAGAAATATGGATTCCCTCTGCCCGTAGAGCATACCAAACAGTCACTCCGACAAATGTGAGGCCAGATTGAATCCCACACGTCTATAAAACACCCTTTTGCATTGTTTTTGTGCCCCTATGTTCATGTTTGAATTGGTCTGATTTTCGGACATTGGGTCCGTCACCTAAATTAAGCCAAACTGCAAAAATAATTTAATTTTTAGCTACGTGGGAAATTTATGAAGTCATTTTAAAGCCGCATGTCTATGAATATGAAAAGCCATTTTTTGGCCCAGAAAATTTTTACGGCGACTATATCAAAAAATAAGCCCATATGACTCAAATCGGTCCAAGGTTTTAGCCAACATCTTTTATTCTGTCAAAATATGAGAATTCGACCATTTGTTTATTTATTTAAAATAGAACGGCTTCCACAGAGTTGCTCTGAATAATGTTTAAAACAAGAATAGAATTTGTTGGTTCATTATAAACGTATAAGTAGACAATTTAGTGATATTTCGCAAAAGGGGTTTTGGTATTTGTTCGATATAAAAAGTTCATTATAGCCATAGTAATTTATATGTATAATAGAGTCAAAATCATTGGGACCGCATAAAACTGTTTGCTTTTATCATAGTTTGGTATTACTGGTGCTCGTTAGAAACGTATTCGACTAATAAAAATATCGAAATTAAGTAGACCAGCTCTGTAAAGATATAAAAACAACAAAGCTCACTCGTGACGATATTTCAAATTTTTTTTAAAATAGTCTATTTTAGAAAAAGATCAGAAATACTTTGGAGATCGCTTTAAAACGTTATTATCTTAATTTTTAGGGTAGAACATATCAAGCTTTACGAAGTACTCTAATGAGCAGTATTCCGAATGTGGTTTGAATCCTATTATTATTTTTTTTTTAACAAGTTTTGGAATATATGGAAGCTGCAATCTATCCATTCAGATCAGTTTATATCAATACTCGAAATACAACTTTACGTCGAGTTAAGTAATTTTTTGCATAGTTTTCGGAAAAACGTTTTAGTGTATGCTACAGTTCTGTTAAAGCAAAACCCTCTAGCATTTCTTCAGACAGAAGTACTACTATAGTATGACACGATATGACAAATTTTAAGAGCTACGACACTCATTTTTTTCGCGCTGCAAATGCTAGTATTCTAGTTTCGGAAAAGTAATGTCAAAATCGTAAATTTCTAACGAACCATCCCTGTTTCATTAGCCTGCAGTTCTGGTGTCAAGTGAAATTTGTAAGCAAAAACATACAGATCTTTAAGAAGTTTCAGCTAATACTGCATTTTCATTGGGCCATTTATTCTCGTTTTCGCTCGAAACTTTTCAAAACGTCTCAACCAATTTTCACACAATTTTTGGTCGTTTTCATTCTCGTTTTGGTTTTCGTTTGACAGTTCATTATTGTTTACAAACAAAGAACAACGTCGTGACTATTAAACTACTGAAATACATATTTTTCTTAAACAAATGGATAAATTAAATTAAGTTCTTTTTTCTTTTAGCACGCTCATTTTTACTTTTACTTCATAAAATATCTATTTCACCAAATATGTTTGAAGATTGATTAAAAATGTCTGCCTTGAGATGACAAACCAACGATTATTTTGGAGATGACACACTTTATTTCAGGTGGCATCGCCTGTGCGAAACGTTTTCGTTCCTCTTTCGTACAAAAACAAGTCAAAGTGAGACGTTTTCATCACTTGAATTTGTATGGGAAAACGTCTCATTTTGACTTGTTTTGGCCAAACTTTTGAAAACACTTCAAAAGTGCCTAGTGAAAGAAGAGCATAAAGAGAGCTTTTTTAAATTTGTTCTAGTTTGGTTATTGTTTACGATGTCGAATCGTTATTTCGGGAATTTAATCAACATTCTCAGGCATTGCTTCCATATAACCACTTGAGTATTTTTTTTATTGTCAGATGCATTTTTTAATTTCAAATTTGGTCTGCAGGTCCAATTTAATTTTGGTAGGTTTTACACGTAATGGTCAATTTGTTGTTTGTATTACTTCTCTAAATTCGAAGTATATAAAACTGTAACAATATTAACAAATGTCGGAGACAAATGTATCATTTATGTATACATTTGCCATTTGTTGAAACGAAAATCTCTGTATAATTCCAGTTCTAGACTAGATCTGGCACTGACGCGAAGGACTTGAAAATGTACTGCGTAATGCTTTACCGATTTTTATACTCTTCATTATAGGATAGGGTGTATACCAAATATGTCATTTTGTTTGCACCGCCTTAAAATAGTGAGCCGATACTCTATACGTTTGCATACTGTAGATCGTTGTAAAATTCTAAGAAGACTGTCATGTCCGTCCGTACATAAGTATGTCTAATGAAATCACGGTTAATCAAAATTTGTTATTATTCGAATTAAAAAATCGAAACTGGAAAAATTAAAACATGCGACAAATTGTAACTACCCAGCAATCCAAACGTTCAGAATTCAGTCAGAATTCTGTACGCCAATCTGCAAAATGTTCCGATTTCGGATCAGAATTCTTACAGAGTTCGTAACGAACAACATATGTGAGGGTTGACTAGAATTCTGAACTACTTCTCTGAAAAAAAAATCCTCGGACAAACCGAACAGAATTCGTAACGACTTCGGTAAGAATTCTAGATAAAGTTCAGATATTGCTCAGAATTTTCTGATATCACACATTGTTTTTTGGATTGGTTTATTTGGTTTACTGGGTATCAAAACATTTGCTTTTAAAATAAAAAAAAATTACTACAATTTCATATATGGATAACATTTTTTATTTAACGGAGATTTCAGCTTAGAATCTTGAACCCAAAAGAACGGACGTGATAGCCAAAACAAATATTTAATTGAAGATTTCGACGTGTGTGACGCGCAATATAAAAAGGGACCTAAGGGTAAAAACCAGTTTTGTTCGGGAGAGCCATTTTAAAGATTTAAATGCATGCATCTTTATTGTACCATCACTTTCATAAAACGCGCATATCTCTGGAAGGGGGCACTTTTGGGGCATGGGATCGGTCTAATTTGATGCTCAGATGTTGTCCACATCAAAAAAATTGCTTTTTTACCCTTAGGTCCCTTTCTCTATGCGCTGTCATATATGCGTATTCAAATTGAAACAAATTTCAATTAGAATCTATATGCGAGTATAAAGTTTTTAAGAGTTTGCTGAGACTAGTATCGAAACCTGGCGTTACAAAAATATGATAATTGTGAATTTTCCCATTTCAATATCGAATTCATGGTAGAAGGTAAATAAGATTCAGCTTGCCCAGATATAATTTTGTTTTTTCTTATTATAAATATTTAATAAAACACAAATTATTTAGGAAATTATTGTCATTTCTTTTCATTATGATAAGATTGGTATGGTTCAATTATGTATGGAACAAAATATCGGCCAAATGGACGCCGCGACCTTGGCGGCACACCTCCATGCGATGGTCGACATTTTTGATGACGCTGAGGCATAATTGAGTTTCTATGCCGTTAATGTGCCGAATTATCTCATTCTTTAGCTCTTGTTTCTGGCTTATCGACGTACACCTTAAAGAAGTCAAACGGTGTCGAATCACATGATCTTGGCGGCCAATTAACATCGGCACGACGTGAGATAACACGGCCATTGAATTTGTCGCGCAAAAGAGCCATTGTTTCGTTAGCTGTGTTGCAAGTGGCACCGTCCTGTTGAAACCACATATCGTCTACATCCATATCTTCCAATTTCGGCTATAAAGAGTTCGTTATCATCACAGCCAACACCATTCACAGTAACTGCCTGACCGGCCTCATTCTGGAAAAAAAACGGCCCGATGATGCCGCCAGCCCATAAACCGCACCAAACAGTCACCCTTTGTGGGTGCATTGTTTTTTCGACAATCACTTTTCGATTATCATTCGCCTAATTGCGGCAATTCTGCTTATTGACGAATCCACAGAAGATGATTTTCTTCGAAAATTGATCACCCACTGTCGCCCATTTTCATAAAAAGCCTGAATAACTTTAACGCGTTACTCGCTTGTGTATCTTTCCATGGTTCAAATTGAATTAGTCGGAATAAAAAAATACTAAATGAAATGCAGAAAAAAAACCACGTTTAGGTTTGGTTTACATTAAACATCGGCCCTTAATATTTAACCACCCTTTATTATAAAATAGAAAAACTTTATTAATAAAAGAAAATACAAACTTTTTAACATTATTTTTGGTTTGACGCATAAAAACGTTCATTTTTACCAGTACCTTGAATGGAATCTAGATCTTTTAATAATTTTAGTTAACTACAAGGAGTTTTATTTTTTTTTTTTGAAATTGTTGTAGAAAAGAAATGTTGCTTATGGCAACACTGCCGACCAGTGTCCTGAATATCCTCAATTGATCCACTTTACCTACCTTTTTTAATAACGATTTGTTTAGACCAGCGAAACTAGCGGTTTTCAAAAAAGTTACCGGTCTTTTAAAAACAAGTGCTCGCAAACTCTTGCTTTTATAAGTCTCCGGGGTTGTTGCATTCCTCATATGCACATGCATTTATATTGGATGCATGCACTCCATCTTACGTAGCAGCCAACAAAAACATATAAGCATTTTCAAGAGTACAAGTTTCATTGAGAGAGAGAGAGAGAGTGGGAGAGCGCGCATTTTCTGCTCTGCTTCCGTCGTTGTGCAAACGTCGGCGCTTTTCTTGTTTATTACAATAACGAAAATCCAAACACAGCAAGCGAATAACATTGACAACAACAATGAGAGATACCACGCGCTGTTTCTCTCTTCCACTCTCTCTCCCGCTCTGCATTTCGTTGTGTACCATGCGAATACATTTGTTTTGTTTGTTGCCAGTCAGCATTTGTAGTTATTGAGTTTTGTAAATTTACCGTTTTGTTTGCGACTGTGTTAGTGCGCACGCGAGCTTATTTGATTTTGAAAAGTGAGTGAGTCCAGGTCTTGTGTATCGTCGCTCGCTTGCACGTGTGTGTATGTGTGTGGGTTTTATTTTGGCCATTGTTGTTTCACTACTTTCGGTATTCGGCATACACACAAACACACACAACAACAGCAATTGTTAATTCGTTCATGTGCATGCAATTGAACGCTACAGAAAAGGTACAAATAATGCGTACAGTGGGAAAAATTCAGCTGTAATTTTCGTAATTATTCCAATATGAGAAAAAGGAAATTTTGACAATAGGAAATAATTTTGCTAGTCGGTTTTCACTAGCAACTTGTTCCCATTGGAGGTTAGATGGATTTTTTTATTTTTAATCGCAGTAACCTAGAAGCTATGAAAGGCAAATTGAATTACAAATACGCTGCTGTGAACTGTCGTACAAACGCCATTTCACAGTTCGAGGTACATATTATGGACTACCCTGAAATAAGAATATGTGACGCGCAAAATAAAAAGGGACCTAAGGGTAAAAACCAGTTTTGTTCAGGAGAGCCATTTTAACGATTTAAATACGTGTATCTTTGGTGTACCATCACTTTCATAAAACGCGCATATCTCTGGGAGGGAACACTTTTGGGACATGGGCTCGGTCTCATTCGATGCTCAGATGTTGTCCACATCAAAAAAGTGAAAATTGATTTTTTTTACCCTTAGGTCCCTTTCTCTATGAGCTGTCACATATACAAATACATTTTTTATACAGCTACGCTCAAAATAACAGTAATGTTTGTTTAAATATTAAGAACAAATAAAACAAATATTAAGAACTCCTTTAATTATTGAAAACATTTTTTTTCTTAAAAAATATAACGGTACCTATAGTTATAAAAGGCAATGACATAGAATTCATCCGACTTTAGAAGCATATAGGTTCGATGTTTTATTCTCTGTCAAATTTGACCGCTCAAAATAATACATAGTAATGTTTACAACATTTAATACAAAAATGGACTAATTTTGTAATTAATACCTGAATAGGTTATTAACTCATATTATTACTTAGTTGCATGGCGGATTGCTGCTGCTTAGACCCTCAGCTTGAAGTCCGCAAGATATTGGGATCTTCGGTCAGGAATTTAGCTTCAAGCCTATTTGACAACTTCCCAAAGTTTAGATAAGCCTGGTGGTTGAGATTGGGCAACTACCTTCTTCATATTGCACCTCATATTCTTAATTGAATTGAGGTCTGGGGACTGTGCTAGCCATTTAAGGACATTTATATTGTTGGCCTAGAACCACTCTTAAGCCACTTTACTGCTATGCTTTGGGGCATTTTCTTGCTTAAAGACCCAAATCAATGGCTTTACTCTCTTGTTTCAATATTCGGACCCAACACCTAATACGAAAAACATACACAAATCATAATTTTTTTCTGTGGGGAGTCATTAAGGATAAATCTTACGCAAAGCATCCAGAGACAATTGAAGCGTTCAAATATGAAATCGAAGTTGTCATTAAAGAGACTCGACCCGAAACACTTGAAAATGTACTGAAAAATTGCGTTGATCGTATGAGGTACCGTCGAGCCAGTTATGGTAGTTATATGAATGATATAACCTTCCACTATTAAAGTTCAACCTTTCCAAATAAACAGAAATTTAAAAAAAAAAACGAATAAGTAATATTTTTTAAATTGCCCACCCTTTACCGTGTTCCCTTGTGTAATCATACACAGGTACTCCTAGAGGAAATGGCCCGTGTTAAATTTGTTTTTTTAATCAAAGACACTAAAAATGATAAATAAAGATTTACAACAGTAGTTCTCATTCCTTTGCTGAGAGCCTCGCCTTATAGAGTTCAGTTTTACTTTCAACGATTGCAGCAAAGCTTTCTGAAGAGGGTTGTCACGGAGCCGAAATCATGATAAAATCAGTGTGCAGCCACGAAAATCAATGTCACTTTGCCATTTTGTTAAAAACTTGTCTTCTATTTAAATATAGAAGCAAGAGGTCTTGAGCCGGTTCATCCCTGTTCAATGTGTAAAAGCAACAGACCGAAATAAAACAATCGAGCTAAACAATGATAAAAAAAAGCCAAAGAGTGAACTGTATCTTTTAGATTATTCATTTTATTAGAGACAATACAATATTCCATTTTATACTTAAACTAGGATCAACAACAGAAACTCAAAATTCAATGTCACACTGAAAATGACGCACTTAAATTATGCCTTAACAAAAAGTATTACAACTATATTTTTATAGTCAATACTTTGTTGGCAACCCTCGTTGCTTAAAAACACACTTAGTCAATTAAAAGAGGAACAAATATTTTTCCAATCCAGCTGCAAAACCCGTTTTAATACAGTTTTATTCAAACCTTTCACAAATTTTTGATAATGTTCAAATCTGTAGACTGTGGTGGTGTTTTTAAAACTAGGGGCGATTTAGAGCAGCCATTCCTTGATGATCAGCGATGTGTGCTTGAAGTGAAAAGTCTCCAGTATCCATAATTTTTAAGGACTTTGTTTTAGATTTTCGTCAAGGAGGTTAATATACTGATGTTTGTTTATATTGCCTTCGATTAAATTGAGTTTCCAGACTCCAGCTGCTGAACAAGCAGCCAATACCATAACATGGCCTCAAATGTTTCGGATTTAGTTCGGGTTTCTCCAAACATTAACTCTGCCATCGAACCGAATATGTTTAATTTATTTTTATCTGCAAAAAAAACGTGGATTCAGAGCGAAATATGCTTTATTATATAGTTGTGGGCAAACTCCAAACGAACGTTTTTAATTTTTGGCAGAAATAAATCGTTTGGTCGTGTCTATCCGTCCATTTAAACCAGCGTTACGCAAAACTCTTCGTACCGCCGCAGCACTACACTTAAGTTTTAATTGCTTCTCAATTATATCCCAAAGTTTTGAAGCACTTAGTAGAGGATTCTCATCTGATTTTCGCAAGATACAAAGCTCTAGGCGTTCGCTAACAAAAAATTTCGAGACTTTTTCTGATCTTATTATTTATTCTTTTTTACATTAATGACGTTTTTAGATTATACTAGAGGATTCTCATCGGATTTTCGCAAGATACAAAGCTCTAGGCGTTCGCTAACAATAAATTTCGGGATTTTTTCTGATCTTATTATGTAATTATTCTTTTTTACATTAATGACGTTTTAAGGCACTCGTACAATTCATGATATTTGATTTTTGCCATTTTTGTGTGATTTATTATCAATTTTTGAAAGTCGTGAACGTATGACGCCCCATCTTTCTTCAAATGACAAAATAAACCCGTCTTTCACAATTGCTGATACAGTTATTTAATTCAATCTTTAGGGTGGGCCATTTGTAATGTGATTTGGAATTTTGTCATTTATTCTCTATTCTACTTCCTTACTATATTCTATAGTCTATTAATTGAAATATGTGTAGTATTTTAGGAGCAAATGCAACAGTGTTTATCATAATGAGGGCTAGGTTAGGAAAATTAGGGAATTTTTATAAAATTATGCTCAAAACCAGAAACCAACGAGGGTGGGCCATTTTTACTGGGAGTCACTGTTAATCAGAGGCCACAATTTTACCAGATTTTTTTTCAATTATTCTCGAAAATAAAAGATATTTTATTTCTAATAAAAATCTTTAAAAAAAACAAGAACAGTTGTTCGAAACATTTGTAACTTTATTTTTAAGGCATTTTTAAGACATTTTTCGTTTAGAAAAAAAATCTTTCTATCGTGCCTCCATGTTGTTGTTGGAAGACCTCTTTAAATTCGTAACAGGCACTACTATTATGAATCTCAAATTCTAAAGTTCTAAATTAGCACAATATATTTTATATATAAACCTCTATTAGCGATCTATCACTTTTTTAATTCCTGAGTTCTGAGTTTTTCGTAAATTTGAAGTTTTTAACAAAATTGTCAGGGTATAGCGAGGTTTAACCAAAAATAGTTTAAAGGTTAGATTTCACAAAAATTCGTCAAAATGACGATAAATCGTCACTTCTGGCACCACTGGGTAGATTAGTACATTTTTGCAAAAACGCAACCAATTTACGTGCCTACTGAAACCACTGTACAAACGAAGAGATGACGTTGTAAAAAACAACACTTTCAATGCAACAATAACGCTGGCAGAGCAAAAACATAAACAGCCAACAGCGTGATACAGCTCCATTGTAAATTTCTGCAAGACTTAAGCGAAACATGGAGCCCGCCAATTCGATAGGCCCCCATACGACAGCATTGCCATCTACATGTCAACATGTTTGCTAAACACCCCAAAAAAGTACACGAGCGAGCAGAGACCGAACGCGACGTCGTTAACATGCTCAAGCATTCTGCATTCTGCCAATGAGCCAACGTTGACTGCGACGCGCTGAGTGTTTTTTCAAATTGGACTGCGGCGGTGACGGCGACGGCGGCCACATGAAAATGTTTCTCTTTTCACCAACTGAAATTGTTTTCAGTACGTATTGTACTTTGCAGTGGAACGGAGGTATTAGCGGATCCAATTGAACCAATCACCACAAATATTCCATACTATCCCAAAATCTTGTTCTTGTGCATAGTAGTGAAGTGAGTGAGTGAGTGTGGTGTACATGTAATACCACCAACCAACCAACAAAAGCAAAACAGAAGAAACAACAACACAGAAAAAAGTAAAAAAGAAGTGACAAAACAAAACAACAAAAATCAACCACCATTCAGAGAAGCAACCAACAAAAAAAAACGGAAAGAAAGAAAAATACATAATTACAAACAACAAAAAGTGAATTGAAGAAAATACAAAAATCCAATCGGAAAATATTTGGTATTGAAGAAAGGCCCAAAATACAAGCGGAAAAAAGAAAGAAAGCATTAAAAAGGACCGCGTTTGTTTGACAATTAATTTATTGAATTCTCATTGTGCCCCCCGACCGACTACGCTCTGGAAATTTGTATTGTTGGCGAATATCCGCTTTCCCGTGTAATAAAACGACGACGACGACAAAATAAAGAAGAAGCAAAAAGGTAAATTCTAAAAGAGTGTAGAGAAAAATCATATAAAGTTGAAAAGAAAATTAGTTGCAAGCCAGAAAAGTCAAGTGTGCAGGCAGGCTGGCAGTCAATGTTCATTGAAAAATAAAGAGAAGCAAAAAAAAGCTGGAAAAAGGTAGAGAAGTGGTGAACGTTACTGCTAAAAAGTAAAGTAAAATAAGAAAGTTGAGAAAAATCGGTGTTGATAATTGTTAATTATGCCTGGCCTGCAGCGTGTTAAAGATTTGCAATTTGTTTTTTCCGTTTTCTTTGTGTCTCCGTTTTTGAGTGTGTGTCTGTGTGCCTGCGAATTTTTCTGCTAGTGAAAGTGTGTAAAACCAGCCAAGAGTGAGAGCGTGTGCATGCATGCTGCAGCAGGCCAGCCAAGCCAGAAAATTAAGAAAATAACAAAGATATGAAAACGCTGCTTTTTGAACAAGAAGAAAAAACAGGGTCAGGAAAACTCATAACGAATGATACACAACAAAACTCAAAACTCACGCCATTGAAGAACAAGTCTGGGGTATTTTTCTTTTTAAATTTTAAGGATTTGTTTTAGAGTTGCGGACTTGCAAAGTTTTGTTTTGCAAGAAAAAACTTGTTTGCTCTTTGTACTGTGTGTAAGCAGAAGGAGAAGGACGAGGTGGTGGCAGGCTTCCATTTGTTTTTGCCTAGTTTTGCTTAACAGGTTCCTGAAGCCGAGTCTACGACAAAGTTGCCATATTTTTTTTTGGCTTTGTTGAGTTCACTAAAGCTTTGCACCGGAAAATTGTGTTGTTCCTTGCAATTCATGTAGTTTTACAACAATTTTCTACAAAATGGCAACTTTTCCGAGTGGCAAAAATAACACTGCAACAACAACACCACCAGCCAAATATTTGTCAAAAGGAAAAGCTTACATTTTCAACCACCACCAACACCTTCGCCCTGAAACGGCAACTACCTTCAACAACTGCACATACACACAAAAATATGAAGGTAGAGAGAGAGTGAGATTGAGAGCCTTACGCCTCCAGTTAAGGTAGTTGTTACATTGAAAGAGCACGCAATTTCTAGTTAGAATTTGTGTGGTGTTTTTAAGAGCCACAGTGGCGCGAGCCTGTTTTGTTTCTGGAGTAACAGCCACCAGAGCGAGAGAGTTTAAAAATCAAAGAGATGTGAGTTCTTGTGCTTATTACTGTGCGTGCGTGCACTCACACGATGGCCAAATCACAAACAACAGTTATTTTTTTTAGTTGTTATGCTTTCTGGTTTCTCTATGCCTGTATATCCTACACCATGGCCCCCCACCAAATGTATTTATGTTGGAGCGAACGACAACAAACCAACCACCTTACCACCCACCCAACACTCTCTTATACAGACGCACACACTCTGCCACACAGAGTGGATATTCAGCTTTTCTGCTATATACCTTTAAGTTGCCGAGACGACGTCTACACCAACAAGGAATACAACACACGAAAGACGACGCTTCAATTTTGTTTTTTGGTGTAATTGTTATTTTAGTTGTTGTTAACGCCGCCGCTGCTGCTGCTGCTACTGTGCCCAGTGAGTGTGTGTGTCTATGGCTTTCATGCCAACCAGATTTGGCTGTTTGTTGTGCTGTGTGTATGTATTTGACATTTGATAACAGAACGTTAAGCGGAACTTACGCACTTTGGCGTTGCTATTCACTCACCTAACAATTCATTCACCCACTACTCATACACGCGAGCAAAACAACAAAACGGTGCTAAAGAACCATTCAAAGAAACCCCGAGAAATATTAAAAATGTACGTCGTCTGAAGAAAACACACACACTTACAGAACACGCACATATGACTGACCGCTCATAAAAAAACACTTGTTTTCTTTTCAAACAAAAAACTAAAAAATAGAAAATCAAAAGAAAAGTGCTCGAAAAAGCCAATAAGAAAATCGGTAAATGTATTTTCCAAAACAGAATAAAACACCAAAAAAAAACTACTCAACATTGAGAAATCTGTCAACGAAAGAAGAAATTAAAAAAAGAAAAAGCCAACAAAATAAAACTCAAACGGAAAATCAGTGATTATATCGGTAGAAAATTGTGCAAAAAACATTAAAACAATTAAAATAAACTGAAAATTATTAAAAATTTCCTAAAAAAGAAGAAACACATAAAATATTTTTAAACGAAAGAGCGGTGAGTGAGAGGCACCGCTTAAAATCCCAACCATTAAATCGAGGGGGAAAACAAATTCCATCTAGAAGTTTAGAGTGAAAAAAAGGGAAAATATGTTTAGCCGGTTTTTCTAACCCCCAATTTTCCAATAAAACTCGTAGCGTAATAAAACAAAAGCCAGTTCTTTGTGCCCTTTAACAAAATCTCAATTAGGCAATTGCAATTTTCTTTTACATTTTCCCGAATTTGTCTGTGCCAAGTTCTGCTTGTGTTGCAGGCATCCATTCCATGTCATTCATTTGTTTTCTTCCACATGTTGGGAAAAATTTCATCCCTGTTTCTTTGCCTATTGCTGCTGCTTACTTTCTAAGCTTCCCATTCACTATGTGCGTCTTTCCGTTTAGCGTTAAGGGTTGTGTGTCCCCCTTCGGCATCGCCGTCGCCGCCGTCATTTACAAACTTTCGTTTTTCACTTTACGGTTTAGTGCAGTGGGTTGTAATCGCGTTTTTTTGGTGGTTTTTTCTAGTTCTCTCTAGAGTCTCTTCTCCCGCCGACCCTGTTAAAAAGTTGCATTTCCATTTTAAATTTACTAATTTTGATTTAGCTGTCGTCGCTAAAGGTAGATTATCATTTAAATGCCATTTCCCATTATGTACCCCCAAAAAGAAAAGCCCGTAAAATCACGATGTGGCGGCCACCTCCGGCTGCCATTCATTCACCCATTGACTAGCTGAAGAGGGTGTTTTTTTATTTTTGCCATTGACTTTGCCGTTCGTCGTTTACTGAGTGGGTTGCCTGTTCGCTTGGGGATGTCAAATATGCAGGATTAATTAAAGGACTTCTTTGTTGTAGTTTTGAAAACAACCAGAATTTTATGGGTGGATTTCGGGAATTGTGTTCAAATTTCCATAAATTTGTTTAAAGAATCTACTCCATGTTTAATTTCAATCAAGAATTTGATTGAAAACGAGAATGTTAGTGGTGGATTTTAGGAATTTTTATTAAATTTCCATAAATTTGGTGTAGATCACTCCATTTTTAATTTCAATCAAGAATTTTATTGAAAACAACAAACATTTTAGTGATGGATTTTAGGAATTTTGTTCAAGTTTCCATAAATTTGATTCAACATCTACTCCATTTTTAATTCAATCCAGAATTTTATTGAAAAAACAAGAATTTTAGTGGTGGATTTCTGAAATTTCGTGTAAATTTCTAAAAGTTTGATTCAATGTACTCCATTTCCAACTTCAATTTAGAAATCCAATTGGCAACTTTGATTTTAAGTTAAATTTTTCTATTTAAAAGTTACAAATTATCCTGAATTTTGAATTTCCATTTAAAAATCAAAAAATTGCCATTGAAATTGATGCACAATTTCCATTTTAAATTAAATATAATACATATCTGTATGATATTTAAGAAATTCTTATTTATTATTAATACTTATTAACTATAAATTATCATGATAAATGAAATAAAAAGAATACACCATATAAAACTTTAAATCCAAATTCATCGGATTTCTTTGTCAAGATCTATTACAATTTGTATGGAAAGCGACAGACGAAATCTGCTGAAAATGAAATCCCTGACACTTCGTTCGCATATGGAAATTTGGTATCTCCTATAGTTTGGTAACTCCTATTTGATATAGAAAATGTTCAAATTTGTTGAAATTTCCATAAATTTCGTTAAAGGTCTCATCCAATTCCAATTGATAAATACAATTTTAATGGGGATTCGATTTAAATTGAGATTTTATGTATTACCATATGAAATTTGGATATTTACTTTCAAAATAACTATTAACACTGGGCTACAACATTTGAAAATACAGTGGTAAAGAATTCGAAAAATTTACGCAGCTCAAAGCAATATTTGGTAACGGAAAATCGAAGTTTCTGTAGAATTTTGCCTATTTTTACAAAAGTTCTGACTTGAAATAAAGGCACTGTTTATCTTTGAAAAGGTTAATTGCGCCTCCCCTAAAATCAGATGACAAATAAAGCAGTTAGAGGTCCTTTCATTAAAAAAAAACAAAAATAACGGTTTATGTGAATATCTCCTACAATAGCAAATCGGCAAATCTGAGGCAAGATTCGTGATCTGCAGCCCCAAATCAATTAAAGTTGACTTCCAAACATTCTGAAGCGGATTTCGTGTCGAAATCTATTATAATTGGTATGGAAATTTGCAGACGAAATCGGATAAAAATAAAATCCGTTGTATTTTCGCGAATACCGTATAAAAATGTGAACTGTTTGATATTGAAAACATTCAAATTTGTTCAAACTTCCTTAAAATTTCTTTCAAGGTAGACTCCATTTCCAATTTCATTTGAGAAATCCAATTTTAATTGGGAACTTCGATTTGAAATTCAGAGTTTTTATTTTGCAAGTTATGAATTACCATATGAAATTTGGATTTTCCTTTAAAAATCAAAAAAAAATTTAATTAAAATTCATAGAAAATTATTTTTTTAATTTAATATACTTATACATATCTGTATGATATTAAAGAAATATATATTAATATTATAAATTATGATTTCCTTATAAATGAAATAAAATAAAAGAAAACACCATAAACAACTGAAATCCAAATTCATCAGACTTCGTGTCGAATTCTTTTACAATTTGTATGGAGATTGACAGCCGAAATCCGATAAAAATTAGATTTTCCTGAATACCGAATAAACTTGAGAACTTCTATTTGGTACTTGAAACTTTCAAATGTTCCAAGGTCTACTCCACTTCGAATTTCAATTGTAAACTTTGATTTAAATTGAGATTTTCTATTTGAAGGTTATTAATGAATTACCATATGCAATTTTGAATTTCCATTTCAAAATCAAAAATATTTCAATTAAAACTGATATATAATTTCTGTTTTAAATTTAATATTTATATGTCGTCATTGATCATTCAAATTTTAGTAGATTTTGACACGAAATCCTATGAATTTGGATATCATTTGTATAATGGTGTAGTCATTTCTTTATTTTTAACATAATTCGTAATTAATAAGTATTTGAAAAAATAATAAATGAAATAAATAAATACACCACGTACAACTTATATCCAAACTACTCGGATTTCTATTACAAATCTATTACAATTTGTAGCGAAATTCACTGCCGAAAACCTTTGAAATTCGAAATCGTATAAAATTGCTGACTTATAAAACTTTGAAAACTTTCTGTTGAAGTTGATAATTTTCATTACTTTGAGTAAGAAGTCGAACAACAAAATATCCATTTAAACTCTTCATTTCGATTGGAATTTCGTTAAACGAAATATTTCTCTTTTAAGTAGATCTTTTAATTGTATTTTTCCCAAAATTATAAAAAAAAACTGGATATATAAATCGAGTTTCTCAATTCAAAGTAAGGTATAAAAGAAGATGTTTCTAGAATATCGAATAACTTAAGAAATTATTAAATTATAGCTTTCTAAAGAAACCAAAAGAATTTCAATTCCCAAGCGAAATTTTCAAATTTCAATAAAAAAAAATCAAATAAAATTGAAGACTTTCTTTAAAAATGAACAATTTTTGTTTGTTAAAGGAATATTTTGATTACATTTTAAATATATTATATTTTAAATATTTTAAATATATAGTAAATTGATTATTTTTTAAATATATCGTAAATTTATGACTATTTTTTACAATGCTTTTGGTCTTTGCTATAATTTACGAAATTAAATAGAAACCTCCAACGCCATTTAATTTAGTTTAGAAAAGAAATATTTTGTAAAACCAAAATATTAAAATTTCAATGTGCATATCACCCTAGGTTAGTTTTTAAATAAATCCTTAACCCATGGATACAATAAATATGGTCAGCTGGTTTACATTTTTTTCTCGTAGAAATTTAAATTTTTATTTGAAATCTGGGAAAGACACTTCTTGAAGCTTGTAAAGCAAAATTCCTATATTAAACATTTGCAAACATTTATTTTTGGCTTTTTCTTTCAAATCACTTTTATCAAATCACTAGAGTACTTTTTATTTGTTTATTGTACCATGCCTTAAACTAAGGTTTTCTTTCCTTCATATTATAAATGATACCGAATAGGTTAATACGGATGTCTTTTTTTTAAATTGTCTTCTTAAATCAGGTTAAAACAAAATAATTATATTTAAAGTAATAACTCCGACATTATAATGATAATATCAGAAATAAGTTCCTTACTAGGGGTTTAATACTCACGCTTTTTGGGTTGAATCTCTTCAATGGCATTTTCGATTTCATGTTTCAACGCTTCAGTTGGATGCTTTGCGTAACATCTATCTTAAATGGCTTTCCACAAAAAATAATTCAAAGGGTTTAGATCACAGCTACGGAGCGACCAATTGACATCACAATATCGGCTGATAATTCGATTTTCAAAAACAGTGCGTATAATATCGAGGATTGCGTTGGCTATGGGACATGCGGCCCTGTCTTGTTTTGAAAAATTTAGTTTAAAGTTTTCTGATCTAAAACGATCTCTGACTTGATTAGTTTTTTCCTGTGATCTATTCAAAAGGGAATTTTTTATTTAGTTAAACATTTTCTCAGTATCGTAAATGCAAAAAAATTTAATTAAATTGATATTTAAAAGATATGGGTTAAACTTTGCTTTTAAAAATGTTCTTTAAACTTTTTTCTTAGTTTTAATAGTTTCAGATTTTAAACAAATCCATTTCAAAATCAATTGTCCTAATTTTAGAAGTTAAGGGACAAAGTTTGTTTATAGAAATGTACTTTAAACTTTTTTTTTGTACGTTTTTATAGATTCCGAGTTCAAAAGAAAACTTATTTTAAAATTAATCCTACTGATAATAAAAGTTAAGGTACACTTTTTGCTTATACAAATATTCTTTAAACTTAATTGTTACTTTCTATAGATTCAGATTTCATAAAAACTCATTTTAAAATCCATCCTGCTTATTTTTAGTCTAGACAAATTATCAGTTCAGGTAAAAAAAACACCACAATTAATTTTATTAATTTCAAATTGAAATTTCGCAATATTCGTCACGGGTTTACGAATTCCTTAGAGATTTTACTATTTCTATTGAAAAAAAGAAGAAATCGAATTCTTCTCCATCACTTATTAATGATTTTTTTCATTGCGATTTTTAATCATTTTTTTTATAAAAAAAAAACTAATAAAAAAATCTCTGATAATATTTCATTCCTAATTAAAGATTTTTATTATGTTGAATCGAACTAATATATATAAGTGCAAATCTAAAGACGTATTTACGTTTGCCCCGTTTCGCTATTATAATAACCCCTTTTGGCACTTTTTCAAGAAACCCATAAATCCTTAAAGGGAAACATTTTCCTCCTTTTAAAACAATCTCAGCGTATGGCTAAAAGTACAAATTAGGTAAAATTTTAGGTCCCAGCTTTTTCTTTTGATGGATTAAAAAGCGAGTTCTGAAAAAAATTGTGCTTACGTCATTTTTCCGGTAGGTGTACTCGATATTGGCAGCAAAAACCTTGGTTTTAAATCTCAAATTGAGAACAAATTAAATTCGATTAAGTCTAAATATAGAGTCAATTTCTTTATTTCTGAATGGGAAAATATTTTTAATTCTTAGACGAAAGGCTAAAACCGGAATGACGGATAAAGCCGATTTTTTGAACAAAAATAACACCAGAGTCGGGTTTTTAAAACCACCTGGTTTTAAAACATCCAAAATGCCAGGCTTTGGAAATCCCGGTTTTTGACACTATCTGGTGGTAAAAAGCCGTGGGTTTAATTAAATATCTCATTGAGAACAAATCAAATGCGGTTGACTGTAAAAATGGGGCCGATTACTTTATTTCTGAATGGGAAAATATTTTTAATTCTATTACAATTTGTAGCGAAATTCACTGCCGAAAACCTTTGAAATTCGAAATCGTATAAAATTGCTGACTTATAAAACTTTGAAAACTTTCTGTTGAAGTTGATAATTTTCATTACTTTGAGTAAGAAGTCGAACAACAAAATATCCATTTAAACTCTTCATTTCGATTGGAATTTCGTTAAACGAAATATTTCTCTTTTAAGTAGATCTTTTAATTGTATTTTTCCCAAAATTATAAAAAAAAACTGGATATATAAATCGAGTTTCTCAATTCAAAGTAAGGTATAAAAGAAGATGTTTCTAGAATATCGAATAACTTAAGAAATTATTAAATTATAGCTTTCTAAAGAAACCAAAAGAATTTCAATTCCCAAGCGAAATTTTCAAATTTCAATAAAAAAAAATCAAATAAAATTGAAGACTTTCTTTAAAAATGAACAATTTTTGTTTGTTAAAGGAATATTTTGATTACATTTTAAATATATTATATTTTAAATATTTTAAATATATAGTAAATTGATTATTTTTTAAATATATCGTAAATTTATGACTATTTTTTACAATGCTTTTGGCCTTTGCTATAATTTACGAAATTAAATAGAAACCTCCAACGCCATTTAGTTTAGAAAAGAAATATTTTGTAAAACCAAAATATTAAAATTTCAATGTGCATATCATCACCCTAGGTTAGTTTTTAAATAAATCCTTAACCCATGGATACAATAAATATGGTCAGCTGGTTTACATTTTTTTCCCGTAGAAATTTAAATTTTTATTTGAAATCTGGGAAAGACACTTCTTGAAGCTTGTAAAGCAAAATTCCTATATTAAACATTTGCAAACATTTCTTTTTGGCTTTTTCTTTCAAATCACTTTTATCAAATCACTAGAGTACTTTTTATTTGTTTATTGTACCATGCCTTAAACTTAGGTTTTCATTCCTTCATATTATAAATGATACCTAATAGGTTAATACGGATGTCTTTTTTTTAAATTGTCTTCTTAAATCAGGTTAAAACAAAATAATTATATTTAAAGTAATAACTCCGACATTATAATGATAATATCAGAAATAAGTTCCTTACTAGGGGTTTAATACTCACGCTTTTTGGGTTGAATCTCTTCAATGGCATTTTCGATTTCATGTTTCAACGCTTCAGTTGGATGCTTTGCGTAACATCTATCTTAAATGGCTTTCCACAAAAAATAATTCAAAGGGTTTAGATCACAGCTACGGAGCGACCAATTGACATCACAATTTCGGCTGATAATAATAATTCGATTTTCAAAAACAGTGCGTATAATATCGAGGATTGCGTTGGCTATGGGACATGCGGCCCTGTCTTGTTTTGAAAAATTTAGATTTTAGTTTTCTGATCTAACACGATCTCTGACTTGATTTGTTTTTCCTGTGATCTATTCAAAAGGGAATTTTTTATTCAGTTAAACATTTTCTCAGTATCGTAAATGCAAAAAAATTAAAAAGTTATGGGTTAAATTTTGCTTTTAAAAATGTTCTTTAAACTTTTATGTTAGTTTTAATAGATTCAGATTTTAAACAAATCCATTTCAAAATCAATTGTCCTAATTTTAAAAGTTAAGGGACAAATTTTGTTTATAGAAATGTACTTTAAACTTTTTTTTGTAAGTTTTTTTTAGATTCCGAGTTTAAAAGAACTCTTATTTTAAAATTAATCCTACTGACAATAAAAGTTAAGGTATACTTTTGCTTATAAAAATATTCTTTAAACTTAATTGTTACTTTCTATAGATTCAGATTTCATAAAAACTCATTTTAAAATCCATCCTGCTTATTTTTAGTCTAGACAAATTATCAGTTGAGGTAAAAAAACACTCCACAATTAATGTTATTAATTTCAAATTGATAGTTCGCAATTTTCGTCACGGGTTTACGAATTCCTTAGAGATTTTACTATTTCTATTGAACAAAAGAAGAAATCGAATTCTTCTATCTCAGCGTATGGCTAAAAGTGTACAAATTAGGTAAAATTTTAGGTCCCAGCTTTTTCTTTTGAACGGAATTCATTAAAAAGTGAGTTCCGAAAAAAATTGTGCTAACGTCTTTTTCCCGGGAGGGACTCGATATGGGTAGCAAATACAAATACCTATCAGTTTTTCTTACAAATTCCAATGAAGTATTATTTTTTTCACCTCGTTTGTTTTTAAATAAAAAACAAACCTCCTTTCTTTCGTTGCAATTGATTTTAATACCTCCTGAAAGTTTAAAAATGCAGTCAATCACTTGATTTCTGAATGGGGAAAATATTTTTAATTTTCAGGCCAAAGGCTAAAACTGGAATGCCGGTTTTTTAAATAAAAATAAAACCCAACAGTCGGTTTAAAAAAAAAAACTTCAAATGTCGATTTTCTAATAACCCCGGTTTTGGAGACTATGCGGGGGGGTGAAAAACCTTGGTTTTAAATCTCAAATTGAGAACAAATTAAATTCGATTAAGTCTAAAAATAGAGTCAATTACTTTATTTCTGAATGGGAAAATATTTTTAATTCTTAGGCGAAAGGCTAAAACCGGAATGTCGGATAATCCGATTTTTTGAAAAAAAAAAAATAACACCAGAGTCGGGTTTTTAAAAACACCTGGTTTTAAAACATCAAAATGCCGGGTTTTGGAAACCCCGGTTTTTGACACTATCTGGTGGTAAAAAGCCGTGGGTTTAATTAAATATCTCATTGAGAACAAATCAAATGCGGTTGACTGTAAAAATGGGGCCGATTACTTTATTTCTGAATGGGAAAATATTTTTAATTCTTAGGCAAAAGGCTAAAACCGGAATGTCGGTTTTCAGAAAAACCTTGAGAGTCGGGTTATTAAAAGCACAGTTTTTAAAATACCGGAAATGTCGGTTTTCTGAAAACCCCGGTTTTTTTTGACACTATGTGGGGGTAAAAAACCTTGGGTTGAAATCTCAAATTAAGAACAAATCAATTTCGATTGAGTGTTAAAATGGGGTCACTCACATTATTTCTAAATGGGAAAATACTTTTATTCTTTGGCAAAAGTTTAAAACCGGAACCGGACACTATCTGGTGGTAAAAAAAACCTTGGGCTTAAATCTCTCATTGAGAGCAAATCAAATTCGATTAAGTCTAAAAATGGGGTCAATTATTTCATTTCTGAATCAGAAATATTTTCAATTCTTAGACAAAAGGCTAAAAACAGAATGTCGGATAAACCCGATTTTTTTAAATAAAAATAAAACCCGAGAGCCGTGTTTTTAAAAACACGGGTTTTAAAATACTCAAAATGCCGTTTTTTTGAAACCCTCGGTTTTGTCCGGATCCGGACAATATCTGGTGGTAAAAAAAACCTTGGGCTTAAATCTCTCATTGAGAGCAAATCAAATTCGATTGAGTCTAAAAATGGGGACAATTATTTTATTTCTGAATCGGAAATATTTTCGATTCTTAGGCAAAAGCCAAAAACGGAATGTCGGATAAACCCGATTTTTTTAAATAAAAATAAAACCCGAGAGCCGTGTTTTTAAAAACACGGGTTTTAAAATACTCGAAATGCCGTTTTTTTTGGAAACCCTGGTTTTTGCCCGGAACCGGACACTATCTGGTGGTAAAAAAAACCTTGGGCTTAAATCTCTCATTGAGAGCAAATCAAATTCGATTGAGTCTAAAAATTGGGTCAATTATTTTTTTCTGAATCGGAAATATTTTCAATTCTTAGGCAAAAGGCTAAAAACGGAATGTCGGATAAACCCGATTTTTTTAAATAAAAATAAAACCCGAGAGCCGTGTTTTTAAAAACACGGGTTTTAAAATACTCGAAATGCCGTTTTTTTTGGAAACCCTGGTTTTTGCCCGGAACCGGACACTATCTGGTGGTAAAAAAAACCTTGGGCTTAAATCTCTCATTGAGAGCAAATCAAATTCGATTGAGTCTAAAAATTGGGTCAATTATTTTTTTCTGAATCGGAAATATTTTCAATTCTTAGGCAAAAGGCTAAAAACGGAATGTCGGATAATGTAGGTTTTTTAATAAAAATAAAACCCAACAGTCGGTTTTTTTTAAAAGCACGGGTTTTTAAATATTCAAAGTGCCGTTTTTTTTGAAACCCTCGGTTTTGTCCGGAACCGGACACTATCTGGTGGTAAAAAAAACCTTGGGCTTAAATCTCTCATTGAGAGCAAATCAAATTCGATTAGAGTCTAAAAATGGGGTCAATTAATTTATTTCAGAATCGGAAATACATATTTTCAATTCTTAGGCAAAAGGCTAAAAACGGAATGTCGGATAATGTAGGTTTTTTAATAAAAATAAAACCCAACAGTATGTTTTTTAAAAGCACGTTTTTTAAAATACCCAAAATGCAGATTTTTTGGAAACTTTGGTTTTTGGACACTACTTAAATATATGAGGGGGTAAAAAAACCTGGGATTGAAATCTCCAATTGAGAAAAAAAAAATCACATTCGATTGAGTTTAATTTGTTTAATCAATCACTTCATTTCTAAATAGGAAAATACTTTTTATTTTTAGGCAAAATCCGGCTTTTAAATAAAAATAAAACGCGCCAGTCAGTTTACAAAAAAAACCGAAATGCCGATTTTCGGGAACCCTCGGCTTTTTTTGGATTCTTTGTGGGGTTGAAATCTTAAATTGGAAACAATTTAATTTCGATTGATTTTCATTAATTTTCGGACTTATTTCATATTTCTAGATATTCTGCGAAGTCGAATCAGTTCCCTGGTAATCGGTCTGCCCGCCTAAAAATATAAGTGCTCTGCCCTAATATTTTGATTTTTAAGTTTGCTTCAAACGACATGTTTTTGAGTTTTCGCCACCTGGCAATCCTGAAATATTTTCCCCCCCATAGACACTGGGTGAAATCCATTGGTAGGTGGTGTATTTCTTGAAGGCATAGGTGGGAATCACCCATTAAAATGTTTTACCATAAAACAATCGTCGCGTGATTTGTTGTGGTCCCAGCGCTCATAGGCGAACCTGCTGCGTTTGTTGTAGGGGGGGGGGATTTCGATAAAGACACAGGATATGCATTAAAAATTTTCCGCCGGCTTTCGTGCAAACATTCATGCCTCTTCCTTTTCACTTTCACATAAAGGGGGGTTTTCAAAAAATTCGGTGGAACAATTTCCTTCCTCCTTCAACATTTGGTGTAACATCAATTGTAATTTGTCGTTGTATTTGTTTATGATAACCCAAAAAAAATAAATAAACACACACTCATACATAGATGACATAGATGGAAAACGAGGGCTATGTCTGTCCATCCATCCATCCATCGATTTGAGCATGAAGGGCTAGGGCGGTTTAGTTTGGCTAGTCTGTAAACAGCCCGACACCAGAAAGTAATTATAATTTGTTTACACCACAACGGAACATTGTAATTAAGAGAAGTTGAGTGCTGGGCGGGTGGAGAGAGGAGCTGTAGATGGACGGGATATGATTGGTGGTGAGAATGACAGAAGCCTAGGCTTGTGGCCTCACAAATTCGGGCATGAATGAATTGTTAATGCTCGCAAAGGAAGGTAACCAAAGAATGAGAGGCTATCAATTTTTATGAGTTTATGTGCTACGTCTTCTTCTTCTTCTTGTTATACTATACAACAACAATAACAACAAATACTATAATACCAAGTTTACTATACCATGTTTTATCTTAAGTTCACCTCTACTCTATTAACCGAAAATATTTTCACCGATTTTTGTTTTCTTCTTTTCTTCCCTCGGCTACGTTTCGTTTTTCGTATTCCAACCAACCAACAACACACAAACCACAGAGCCAGAGCCTAAACAGCTGATTCAGTTCCAAAAACAACAAACAGACGACGAATAAGAAGAAACAAAACAACAAACAGGAAGAAAAGAGCATTCAGCCCAACACCACAACAGAGGACAAATCACACAAACATAAAACAGAGAAACAGAGAATAAATGAAGGCAGAAAATCCAAAATAAGAAAATTTTAACAGAAGAACCATCAAAAATAAACAAAAAATATCCTGTTGTTATACCTTGAATAACAACAAAAACACACACACGCGCTAAAATTATTAGCCCTTCTTAACCCCAAACCCGCAACCACAAAATTTCGCAGCTAACCGCGTTCCCGGCTACGGATATCGCTGAAACAATCGGTTTATCAAAACGTCTAGAGTCCGTCGTACGCGAATTTCGTTAAATCGTCGCATTTGAACGCGCACGCTCGCACACACCGACCGATCGTCTAGTGTGCCGCCACAACCCCGCAGGGTTTAATTTCTGGACAACCGTTTTCTCTTCTCCGACAAACTGTTCAACACAGCCGTCAAAATAATTCACCAACCCAACGACCCGAATCTCGCTAAGGCTATAATGCCCTATAACGGTTCAACTAACGGCAGTGCCGGCGGCGGAGGGGGCGTTCTGGTGGTCAGCGATGGGCCGCAAAATAAAAAGATACGCACCGGTGTCCAGCAGGCCGGCGATGGCGACGTTCACATGATTGCTAGGGTAAGTCGAAACAAAAATACATACATACAAATACTATTCTTCGTAGCAAGATCTCTTGTAAACAGCCTCCTAGAAATTAGGGGCACTCATTGCCAAATAACCCCAAAATCCATTTTCAACAAAAGAAGAAAAAATCTTCTACAAATCATCAAAGAATAGTAAAGTCTGATCAACTTGCCAGTTCCTTAAGAAAAGCCTGTTATCTAAATAAGCTTGACACTAAAATTCTTTCTTAAATATGAGTATCCAAAGCGATCCGATTTTGAACACAAATCGTTTCCACATGTACTTTTTTGAAAATCGTAAGGACGGCGACAAGTCGAATATAAAAACTTGACATAAAAAAAATCTTAGGCAAAAGGCTCAAACCGGAATTGGCGGTTAATGCCGGTTTTTTTTTTAAAAAAAAACCCGAAGGTCGGTTTTTTCTGCCATAAATACGAGTTTTTGGAGTTGTCTTTAAACTGTAGATTCCGATTATGACTATGGAACTTCTATTATAAAAAGCTAATCCCTTTTCAGAGCTTTTGTGGTATATTCCTCAAAGGGATGCTAAGGAAAACAAGTAGCACTTTTCTAGATATTCGCTTTTAAAAAGCGGAAAACTCCCCATTTTGAAACACCTTAAAGGTCCAGTCTATCTTATACTGACTAAAGTAATACCACAGAAAACCCCATGACTATCGCTATCTACAGATTAAATTTTTTCGAATATCAGATAAAAACTATTTCCTATTTGGAATTTCGGCACTTCATGAATAGGACTTTTTTTTTCCCTTAACTCATAATGTTAGGGGACTACTGTATTTTCCAATCGTCTATATAATTAGGGCAAATATTAAAAAATATTTAAATTCAGCGGTCCGAAATTTATGGGTGGGATTAATTTTTTTGAACTCTTTTTACACGTTTCTTAACAGTAGGTGCGTTTTATTTAACAAGCGAAAAAATCAGCTAAAGCAAATATTTCAAAAAAGAAAAAGTTTATTCAAATTATAGATAATTATACTGGTATATTGGATTTGTCATTCTGTTTGCACCACCACAAAATATTGATCAGGGATTTTATAAAGGAAGGCGTAATCCACATCGAGGTTCCCTACTTTTTTAAAGAAAAAACACAGAAAATTCAAATTGAATGTTGAATGTTTTATTATCATTTGAAAGAACATTCTTTGGCATTTATTTTTTGAAGATTAGGTCTATTAAATGTTGGCCACGGCTACATCTCAGATGGTCCATCCGTTGAGTCCAATTTTCGATGACTCGTTCGAGCATTTCGACTCGTAACTGGCGAATGACACGCGTGATGTTTTGCTCCAAGGCCTGAATCGAAGCGGGTTTGATCGCATAAACTCTAGACTTTACATATCCCCACAGGAAATAGTCTAACGGTGTGATATCACACGATCTTGGTGGCCTATTGACCGGCCCAAAACGTGACATTATCTGCTCACCTCCATTGATTGATGCGATGTGTGGGACGTGGCGCCGTCTTGTTGAAACCAAATGTCGCCGAGATCACGAGCTTCAATTTCAGGCATCAAATAGTCGGTTATCATGGCACGCTAACGGTTGCCATTGACGGTTACGTTCTCACCGCCATCAGTTTTGAAGAAATATGGACCGATGATTGCACCGGCCCACAAACCACACCAAACCGTTGTGTTTTCTGGATGAAGTGACAGCGCTTGAACCTCTTATGGTTGCTCTTCGTCCCAAATGCGGCAGTCTTGCTTGTTTACATACCCATTGAGCCCATATAGAGCAGCGATGTCGCTTGGAAACGTCGGGCGGCTTCAGTTATTGCACAAGCTATTTTTGTACGCTTTCAATTTTAGCTCTCGGCGTAATATGCGCCAAGCCGTTCCATAAGCCAGTCCGAGTTCCACGGTCTTGGTGTACACTCTTAGCTACGGCCGCTACATTTTCTTCACTGCGTGCTGGACGTGGTCTATTCGGTCGAATATTATCCAATAATGAATGCTGGGTCTCAAGATGGGTTATGGTGTACGCTCAATAGGCCGATTATGTTGACCATAAGTTAAACGAAGTGCAGGAAACACATTCCTCACAGAACGTGAATTTTCGCAATAAAGTTGAACGATTTGTAAACGTTGTTCAGGCGTAAGTCTTTCCATGATGAAATGCCAAACGATACTAAACAAAAATAACATGACACGACTCACACGTGATCTTTCAAAAAAGGCTATTGAAAAAAGTATCTCTACTTGGATCACCCATTATATATATATTGTTGATCGTGCTAAAATCTATCCATGCCGGTCCGTCTATCTGGGCAAACGAATTACCCTAAGATCCTGATATTTCGCATGATAATGGCTTATGGTCATAAGCTGTTTGGACACGATGTCGCCCATTTACAAACCCCTTTATAAGACTAAAGGTGTCCCTTTATAAGACTAAAGGTGTCCCTTTATAAGACTAAAGGTGTCCCCTTTATAAGACTAAAGGTGTCCCTTTATAAGACTAAAGGTGTCCCTTTATAAGACTAAAGGTGTCCCTTTATAAGACTAAAGGTGTCCCCTTTATAAGACTAAAGGTGTCCCTTTATAAGACTAAAGGTGTCCCTTTATAAGACTAAAGGTGTCCCCTTTATAAGACTAAAGGTGTCCCTTTATAAGACTAAAGGTGTCCCTTTATAAGACTAAAGGTGTCCCTTTATAAGACTAAAGGTGTCCCTTTATAAGACTAAAGGTGTCCCCTTTATAAGACTAAAGGTACTTCGCTGAAAACTTTTTTTTAGTTTTATAAGGTTTTTGCTTAGCAAATAATAATTTTTTGTGTACAGACAATTGTGTAAATAAGTACTGTTAGTTGGGACGTACTAACCACTTTAAAAATGGGCATTGTTGCTTGACTTTTTGGCTCATTTGGCCCAAAAAAACATGCCTCAGGGTAAAAACGGGCTATTAGTAAATCTGGACATGTAAGTACTGAAATTGAAGGAAAATTTAACCACGAATCCAAATATGGAGTAAAATTAATGTTCTGGCTGAGATTAGGGACGAACGCATGGGTCGGAGGGGCCAAAAAACGTACCATTTGATTTGAGCTTTAGCTGCGAAAAGACGGTGGAGGGTATATTAGTTGGATGAACTTAAAGACGTTTTTAGTGGATTTATTTCTAATATTTGTAGATATTCGATTAAAGAATCGTTTTCAATTAATTAAAAAATATTTGACGAGAAAAGTCGGCCAGGATTAAGATGTATAAAGCGGATTTCAACAAATCCGCTTAGCGGAGCTTTTACACCCTGCACAGTAGCCTGGAGTGTACGAGTATGCAAAGTTTTTCATTCCGTTTGCAATATCCCGCAGTATTGATATGACAATATAGAATTACATATATTAGACTTGTTCGTTTGGAGTAACTAGCCTAGTTAGCATTTTGCAAACTGGCAAGCATTAAACAATGTGGCTACATTGTTTCTCTGTGTACATATCAAAACAACAAGAGGTTTCATTGGTGAATTCGTCAAGTGCAAATAATTAAAAACAATCAATGCAATATATTTAAACAATAAATTGCTACACTTTTGATTTGTATAAATGTCAAATGTCTTTAAACTATCAGTTTGAGTTGATTTCAATATCCCCTTATGCCAGCTAGTGCTCAAGAACCCGATACGAATTCGCCAACAAGACCTCTTGTTGTTTGATTCTTCAGTAAACCTCACAAAAAACAAATGTTTTTTATAGCGGGGTCTAACGCGTAAAACGTTTTGTTTCAAAAAAAGTCTGCTACCTCGTATTCATTTCTTTAGCAATGCCAAATCGCCTGCTTACCTACCAACAACTGCTAGTTTAGTAACCTTACGATATAATGGCACCTTTAAAAAAGCACACTTTTTATTAGTGACCAAATCTTTGTCCCTATTCACACTTGACAATTTTACTTGCCGCAACTCTCAGTTTGTAGGAGAGAGAGATTAAGTTGGCTAAAGATTATTTTTTCATTTTGTTTTTATAACTTTTATAATTATAAATTATTGAACATGAATTAACCGGCTCTAAAGACCTCTTGCAAAACTCTTACATTTTAATTGAACAGAAGTGCTTTACAAATTGGCAAAGTGTCATTGATTTTCGTGGCTCCACCGCACGCACCCTGCTTTTATTGCGATATAAGGTCAGTGACGACCAGCATTAGAAGTCTTCGCCGCAATTGTTAAAAGAAAAACTGAACTCTGTAAATCTCACTTTTCAAGTTTTCTTCAAACAGTTCAATATGATGCTCTTCGAATATTCTTATCCCAACCTTTTTTTTCTTCGTGCACAAACAGATCTTAAAAATACATTTATATTTTTAAATAATAATAAAATTTTACTATCTTTGATTCAACCTATGGTAAGTGTTACTTAGGACCAACTGGGTCGTTTTTGGACACAGCAGAGTATCAATTATGTCACGATCGTATTCAAAAACAACTATCAGTTAACAACAATTTCGTTGTGCTCTAATATTGGCATAATATAAATTGTCTAGATGACCAAAAAAGTCCAGATGAAAAGTCGAATATTCAATTATTTCACTAAACTAAAGTGGACTTTGACTGTTACAGAGTAAGTAGAGCCGGCCACTTTCAGAGAAAGAGACTATTTTCTAAGCCATGTAAAAGTTTCGCTATAAAAATCCTTAGGCCTCTCGGAGCAGGCATTAAAAAGTTGGTCCGGTCTGTCGGTATAAGAAATATATCGTACAAAGCTTACTGAGTCGAGGATCTTCCGTGTTAGATTCATAATTGAATGTTGAGGGGGAGTTACACACCTGCCCATATTAATAGATACACCTAAGTCACTTTTATTTTAGGAACAAACAAATACATTTTTTTTTGCAAGAAAACACAAAAAATCGGTCAATTTTTAATTTGTAGCAACTGAGGGACAAAACCTCATAATATTTTTATATATCTACAATACACACAACTCTAACATTACTTATGTATTAAATTATAAAAAAATGAGTCAATTTATAATAATAGCTACATTTATGAAAATACGCAGCAACTAAAAACTCCTTAACTATTTTCTTTAAAACTATTAGTTAATATTAATGTAGGCCTAGTACCCATTACAACCTCCTTTATTTTGCACAACTTTTTGTACTCTTCTGGCCATGCTAGCGATCAACTTTTGACAAGTTTTCGATAGAATATCGGACCAAATTATTTATGTTTTGCCCCACAAATCATCTCGATTCTTGAAAACTTCTTTTGAGAGTCTCTTCTTTAACTCGCTCACTATTGAATTTAGAATAACTTACGTTATTCTGCGAGAACCAATTCTGAACTCACCTAGATTTGTGTTTAGGGTCATTGTCTTGCTGGAATAACCACAGAATTGGCATATTCTCTGCGGCATATGGAAGGAGGCATTACATTTTTCAATATTTGCCTGTATTTCTATGTAGTTTTCTATGTATTCTTTGTATTTTCAATGCGATCTATTGGACCAACACCATTCCACGGAAAGTATCCCCAAACCATTATTTTTCCACGGCCATGTTGAACGGTCTTCTTGTGAATTTCACGTAAAATTCTTTACATTTAGATCGGCGGACATTTTTTCCTAACATACTTGCGTTATTTTACTTTTTAAATGGCATTGCCAGATCGAAATGTTGATATATGTAACGGGTGATTTTTTAAGAGCTTGATAACTTTTTTTTTTAAAAAAACGCATAAAATTTGCAAAATCTCATCGGTTCTTTATTTGAAACGTTAGATTGGTCCATGACATTTACTTTTTGAAGATAATTTCATTTAAATGTTGACCGCGGCTGCGTCTTAGGTGGTCCACTCGGAAAGTCCAATTTTGGGCAACTTTTTCGAGCATTTCGGCCGGAATAGCCCGAATTTCTTCGGAAATGTTGTCTTCCAAAGCTGGAATAGTTGCTGGCTTATTTCTGTAGACTTTAGACTTGACGTAGCCCCACAAAAAATAGTCTAAAGGCGTCAAATCGCATGATCTTGGTGGCCAACTTACCGGTCCATTTCTTGAGATGAATTGTTCTCCGAAGTTTTCCCTCAAAATGGCCATAGAATCGCGAGCTGTGTGGCATGTAGCGCCATCTTGTTGAAACCACATGTCAACCAAGTTCAGTTCTTCCATTTTTGGCAACAAAAAGTTTGTTAGCATCGAACGATAGTGATCGCCATTCACCGTAACGTTGCGTCCAACAGCATCTTTGAAAAAATACGGTCCAATGATTCCACCAGCGTACAAACCACACCAAACAGTGCATTTTTCGGGATGCATGGGCAGTTCTTGAACGGCTTCTGGTTGCTCTTCACTCCAAATGCGGCAATTTTGTTTATTTACGTAGCCATTCAACCAGAAATGAGCCTCATCGCTGAACAAAATTTGTCGATAAACACATTTCGAACCGAACACTGATTTTGGTAATAAAATTCAATGATTTGCAAGCGTTGCTCGTTAGTAAGTCTATTCATGATGAAATGTCAAAGCATACTGAGCATCTTTCTCTTTGACACCATGTCTGAAATCCCACGTGATCTGTCAAATACTAATGCATGAAAATCCTAACCTCAAAAAAATCACTCTTTATATATACTGTTGATATTTCAGGGGGGAAGCCCGATGTTTAGTAACGCTTTGGTGTTAACCACCAAGTTGTATCTATTATTATGAGCAGGCGTTTATGTAACTTAATCTAAGTTTCTTTTTCGCAAAGACTTTTTTAACTAGCAGTTTAATTGTCTAAATGTTCTTCGGTAGAGAATGGCATTATTTTTTGTGTGTTTTTATATCACACACCACCATACAATGGTTCCCACAACCATTTTATAACACAATCATATCATCCTTACAACTTTTTGATTACTTCTTTAAAAATACTGTAAGCACACATATTCTAATACTGAATTCTACAAACATATAATGATCACACACTACCTACCGCATTGAGAATTCTGCAATTATATTATGATCTTCACAGTCACATTATGTTTGGACACAACCGTAGTATAATTCTAACAGCCATATTATGCACTCATAGAAATTTAAAACGATTTTCAAAACCATTTTATAATTCCGTCATTTTTATTATGATCACATACGATCATATTACGAGTATGATTCTTACTTTTGTAGGGAAAAAAATATTCTTTGCCATTGTATGTAAATACGAGTATCATAAACACATTAGGGATATCTGACAGCTGGAATTGTGACAGCTCCAACTCCATCTCTTTCACAATTAAATCACTTTTAGTGAGTGACATGTCATTCCCAGTTTGTCCACAAGTGTTTGGAACACTTTTCAATTAACTGAATAGTTCCCCAATATGCTGATTGATTGAGTTGAACAATAGCTTACAAGTGTTGTTCGGTTTTGATACCGCCACTTTTACTATTGCCAAATACCAGAGTAAATTCTTGAAATGAGTTCCCTTATTATTAAAGGAGAAAAGAAGTAGACGCATGCCATACACACACGTTAAGCTTAGAAATCAAATATTGTTGGTGGTTCGTCACACCAATCAAACAACCACCGGCAGGCAGTCTGTCAAGCCAGTCGGGCATTCATCCTTTCACTCGTTACTAGAAGGGAACTAGATTTCTAGTTTCATGCAAGGCAGTGACAGATAAGGAACGACCCCTACACAACATCACCACCAACACCACCACCAAAAACACTGCCATGAATGATTCTTGTTTCTCTAGTTTGTTACTGTATTTTCTTTTCTGTTTTTATTTTTTTGTTAATCCACCCGATTCTTGCCGCAGATACTATTTAACACTAACAATCAGGAAGGACACACAATAGACTACAGCGTTTCGTTGGTCGTTGATTGCTTTTTTTTCCCCCTCCTGACATTCGTCGCTGTCTAATGTTGTCGTCGAAAATTGTTTTATTTCTGTTTTGCTTCCACATTTCGCCTGCTGCGACGCGGCTCTAGTTGTTGTTGTTGATGAAAATGAGGGTTGTTTGGGAAAAATCGATTTCCATCAAAAGTGAAAAACCCTCCCGTAGTAAAGAGTGAAAAAGCCTGTAACGTTGCCTGCCGTTCAGCGAATTTGGCGTCTACGTCTTTCGCGTGCCTCCTCCAAGCGTTACCCAAACAATGCCTTAACCATGGCATTTTTGGGCTGCCTCAGTTACATCCACTTCTCCACCCCCGACTCATACTCTTGCCTTTGAACCGTCAAGCAAGTGACTGTCATTGAATCATGTTCTATTTTTATTACGATTCTATTTTTTTCGGTTTTATTCTCTTATCTTTTTTTCGATGTCGCTCGTGGTACGTAATAAAAGTAGGAAAGACCATGGAAGAGAAGAGAGTGATATAGGAGAATCTATAGAATAGAAGGTAAAGCAATGGGTTGTAATGTGGCCCAAAAAATAGAAGAAAAAAAAGAAACCAAGGGTATTTCCATGCAGTAATGACGAAAAGTCTTTGGTTTCTCAATGTAGGAGAACTTAAAGGGTTAAATTCTCTACACAGGGAGAAAAAAAATTTTAGCGTACCAAAAATCTGTTCTAAAAGAAGATCTTCCGTGGCAATCACCAAATTTTTATTATCGTCATCGATATTTGGTTCGACATGCCACAAGATGATAAATCTGATCATCGTGTTGTACTAATTGAAAGATCATAGCAAGGAATGGCAGATGATGGTTGTGACAACCAATAGTTTCGCAAACATATTGTTGTTGCAAACAATTATTTGTGACGATAACTAAAATTTCTTCATAACAATTAACATTGTGCATTAATGGTTGGACCATCCTTTACAAACGACGCGGTTGCCTGCTACAATCCACTGCACGTGCTGCTGTGTCGCTTCAACCCGCTTTTTGTTTCGCTCCTAATCTGACATGTTTCGAGCGGAGCTAAAATTTTGCGCTACAACTTGCTACAAAGGTACTGCAATTGTTTCCTTATGTAATCGCTTGAAACTTGCCAGAGTGCGAGCGAAGCGTCAAGGCGAGTTGAAGCGAAAAAGCTGGTTGTGAATGGTTTACAGCATGGAATCGTTTTGTTTTTTCTTCGTTTATTTAATTTGTATCTGTGCTCGATTTTCTTTAAATATACGAGTAATCAAAAGTGTCTAATGACTTTTGAGAAATACTTAAAAATGTTCTGGAGGATGTATCCTCAGTTCTTTGTGCGGCAAAGCGAGTTGAAGCGCCAAGGCAGTTTGTGAATGGTTTGTGGCATGGAATCGCTTCGTTTTTGTTACGGTTGTTCTCTTAGTTTTTCTTTTCTATTAGTCCTTTACAAGCCTGTGCTCGATTTTCTTTAGTCAAATATCATTCTAAAATAACTTAAATAAATGTTCAGGATCTCTCCTCAGTTCTTTGAGCGACAAAGCGAGTTGAAGCGACAAGGCAATTTGTAAATGATTTGTAGCATCGCTTCGTTTATTTTCTCGTTTGTTTTCTTTGTGTTTCTTTTCTATTAGTCCTTTCCAAGTCTGTGCTCGAATATCATAAAATATAACCAAAAGTGTCTAATGACATTCTAAAATTACTTAAACAATGTTCAGGATCTCTCCTCAGTTCTTTGTGCGAAAAAGCGAGTTGAAGCTACAAGGCAGTTTGTGAAAAGTTTGTAGCATTAATGCTGTTCAGGATGTTTCCTCAGTTCTGTGTGCGACAAAGCTAGTTGAAGCGACAGAGCAGTTTGTAAAAGGTTTGTAGCATGGAATCGCTTACGTTTGTTTTACGTTTGTGCGTTTCTCTTCTATTAATCCTTTCCAAGTCTGTACTCGATTTTCTTTAAATAAAATCAAGACCCTTTTGATTCTAAACAAACTTAAATTCTAAACAAACTCAAATTCTAAACAAACTTAAATTAAGGATGCTTCCTCAGTTCTTTAAATATAATCGAAAGTGTAATGACATTCTAGAGTTACTGAAAAAATTTTCAGGAGCATGTTTCCTCAGTTCTTTGTAAAAATTTTTAAGTTCGCCCTTTTGCATACGATTTCTATTGAATTTAAGCTTTCCTTTTTTTTTTTTAAAAAAAATCTATAAAAAGTATTATTTGACAAAAAACCACTCTTTGTTCAAATTTATTTTGTACCGCTCAAAGAATTCACACCGTTACAGACACAACAACTCAACTCGAAAGTTCTAACAAATACGAAGCGAGTTATTATAAAATAAACCATTTTATAGCCTGCTTTGGTGCTATACACTCGCTCAGCTCTAAGTCTGACGTCTTGTAAGAAGAAAAATCAAAAGCACAAACAAATACGAAGCGAGTTATTATAAAATAAACCATTTCACAGTCTGCTTTGTGGTATGAACTCGCTCTTACTCTGATATCTTTTAGTATTGCTTTACCGCTTCTCGCTGCTTAAAGCGCGCAATTTGGCAGCAGCCTTAAACTTTGGAAAATTCGAAGAACTAAAGCAAAAACTAAAATCTCTTCTCGCACAGCGCCGCTTATAGCGCGCACTCTAGCAGCCTTAAGTTTTAAAATACTTCAAGAACTAAAGCAAGAACTATTATTGCTTCTCGCATAGCAGCCTAAATCTTTCGAATATTCTCTGGCAGCAGCTTTAAGTTTGAGAATATATCAAGAACTATTTTCGTTTCTCGCATAGAACTGCTTATAGCTCTAAATAATAATTATTACTTCTCGCGTCGCTTATAGCGCGCACTCTAGCAGCCTTAAGTTTTGGAATACTCCAAGAACTATTATTGCTTCTCGCATAGCAGCCTAAATCTTTCGAATATTCTCTGGCAGCAACTTTAAGTTTGAGAATATATCAAGAACTATTTTCGTTTCTCGCATAGCACTGCTTATAGCTCTAAATAACTATTATTACTTCTCGCGTCGCTTATAGCGCTCACTCTGGCAGCTTTGGAATATTCCAAGAACTATAACAAGAACTATTATCGCATCGCGCTGCTTATAGCTCGAAATAACTCTTATTGTTTCTCGTATCGGGCTGATTATAGTGCGCACTTTCGCAGCAATCTTAAGCTTTGAAGTATTCCAAGAACTATGACAAGAGCTATTATCGCTTCTCTCATTGCGCCGCTTATAGCTCGAAATAACTTATCGCTTCTCGGATCGCTCGGCTTATAGCTCAAATTCTTGCAGCATCCTTAAGCTTTGGAATATACCAAGATCTATAGCAGGAACTATTATTGCTTATCACATCGCGCCGCTTATAGCTCGCACTCTGGCAGCAACCTTAAGCTTTGGAATAGTCCAAGAACTATACCAATAACTATTACCACTTCTCGTATAGCGCCGCTTATGGCGCTCACTCTGACAGCAGCCTTAAGCTTTGAAATACTCCAAAAACTATAGCGAGAAATATTACGAGTATCGCTTTTCACATCGCGCCGCTTATAACGCGCGCTCTAGCAGCAGTCTTTATCATTGAATATATTCGGCATAGCGCCGCTTATGGCGCTCACTCTTGCAGCAGCCTTAAGCTTTGGAATATTCCAAGAACTATAGCAACAACTTTTATCGCTTCTCCTCGCATCGCGTCGATTATAGCCCGCACTCTGGCAGCAGCCTACAGCTTTGGAATATTCTAGAACTATAGCAAAAACTACTATCGCTTCTAGCATTGTGCCGCTTATACCGCGCACTCTGGCAGCAGCCATAAGCTTTGGAATATTCCATGAAATATAGCAAGAATTATTGTCGCTTCTCGCATTGCGCCGTTTATAGCGCGCACTTTGTCAGCAGCCTAAGGCATTAAAATATTTCATAGGGTTTTTTTGTTCTCATTTTTTTTGTAAAAATAAAATGTATCCTATTTGCATAATTAAATTCAAAGGGCCAGAATCATAAACATGTGCGGAATGTTTAATAATCCCATTTTCGCTGTAAAAATTTTCTTTAAACCTTTTGTAAATTTTTATAAATAAGGGGGCAAAGTCTCGGTGGAGCTGTTTTTTAAGGCATAGTTAAAATTAACTAATTTTTGGTGGGTTTGGGCTGGCTGAGGGGTTGGCAAATCGTTATGACTTGTTCGTCAAAATGTTAATCAGAATCTGAACTGTCCGGTATATAATTTTAATAGAAGGATTTTTTGTTGTTGTTTTTTATGAATTCATTTGTTTACCCGATATTAGATTCATTTTGTTTTATGGCCTTTTCCCCCGGGCGGCCAACTGTGCATAAATTACTTTCGGTTTTATAACGCTTGCCTGGTCGTTGTTGTTTTTTTTTTGGTATTTTTTTTAATATGAACTTTTATTGCGTTACTGTTTGGGGGTTAATAGCGAAATCTCCATGAATTGCTGTTTAACAAAAAATAGAGAGGTGAAAGGGGTTGGTAGAAGGGCAGCGAAGGGCATGAGGGAAATAGTAACACCGGCATAATAAACTTTCTTTTCATTTATTTACTAGTTTTTTTTTTGTTGAAATGCAATTGTTTTTAAATCTGAAAATGGAAGTCAGATTTTTTTTTCGATTTTTGCTCTCTTTCTTTGTGCTTTGTCTGCTGTAATGAACATTAACGTCATTTATGCCTGAGCATATGCACGCACGCATGTGTGTGTATGTGTGTTTGGTTGTGTTTAAGACGTTAACAACAAATTAACTTAACTGGTTTTAATAGTTCGTTTTTAATGAGAGAGACGTGCTCTTTGACTTAAATGTCAGTTTAGTTGTCAGCTGAAGACGATGATACGAAAGAACACACAACGTCGACGCTTAGTGCCAGCCAGTCAGACAGAGTCAGAACAGCAGGAGCCGGGCGAAAAAACAAAACTGCTCTTAAAAATCTAAAGTGACTGACTTAACCATGTAACGATGACTTGGTAACTTCTGGCGTCTCGTTTTGCCTCGTCCCCTGGCTTCTTCTTAGGATGAGTATTTTATTTTTTGCTGTTGTTTTACTCATGAGCCACTCATGAATGAGTGGGTCTTGTAAATACTGTTGCATACTTGCAGGCGTTCTAAGCCCTCTGTAGTAGTAGCGGCAGCAACAGCAGACGTTGTTGGGAATGTCTTTGCAGTGTGTGGGGCTGTGCGTTGCCGCTGTAGAGGAACTCGGAGCAAAACGTGCTAAATAAGCACTTTAACGAAAGCGGAGCAAAAGAAACAAAAAAGAAATACCCCTAAAGAATCCAGAGCGCAACAAGATGGATGGCTGCATGTATGGAAGACTGGCAAAAAAGACAATACATTTTGTCCCTCCCCCTTTCCTCCGCCCCATACGTCGGCAACAGGATGGTAAAAGTGGGGTCGTTAAGAGGGGCCAGCTCAGGGAAATGTATTGCAGCAGTTTACCCGTTGTTGTAATTGCTCTGAAGAGCAATCATTTATTGTTGTTTACTCTCCTTATATACAATGTATGTACATATAAATATGTACTCTTATTTTATGTATGCATGTATGCACAACTTAGCTTAGCGTTCTTTCCCCCGTTTGGCTCTGGTAATGATTATTAGAACGCTGATGATGATGACGGTTTTTATAGCATACCTTTAGGCGTTCCATACATTTTTATTGCTATTGTATACCACACAGAGTGGGCTAGAGTGTATATGAAAATTAATTTCGAAGCAAGCAAAAAATCTAGCATACCTTTCAGCAGGTTTGTAAGCAAGAAAAACAATGTTCTCAAAAACAAACACATTTTCTGTAAAGGGCAGCCCACACTTGTAGGGGTGAAATGTTGTCTTTCACATAACCGAAAGTAATTTGAACACATTTTTCAATTCTTCTAGCTGAAGTGGAATCAGGTTGTAAGCAGGAAACGAAGGGGTTTCGAAAACCGAATAATTGGTTTATTTTCGTTTTGAGTCTTAATAAAAAACAAATTTTACTACTCGTAAATTACAGTATCTAGTCGCCAATAACTATTTTTACATTCTTTAATAACATTCTTCAGTTTTTCTCGCTGAAATGGAATCAGGTTGTAAGCAGAACGCGAAGGGGTTTCGAAAACAGAATCTTTGGTTTTTTTCTTTTTTAGCCTTATAATAGACACAATTTTACTAAATAACTATTGCCGCCAATAACTATTCTTACCCTTTAGCACTCTGTGGAACATATTAAATTTGTTTAATGGCAAAAATATGTGAGCTAGATCCACCGTAAATATACCAATCGACTCAGAATCAATGCGACTCCGTCCGTCCTTGCTCCATCCAACCATGCGTCCATCTTAAGCTTGTAATCAAACTGTTATCAGGTCGCAATTGCTGTCCAATCTTCATGAAACTTGACAGAAGAAAGTTTTTTTTTGTCAAGGACGGACCCTAGAGTAATTGAAAAAATCGGTTCAGATTTAGTTATAGCTTACTAACATATGTTCAAACGATTCTGGGTAAATTAAAAGAAATTTAGAGTTTGCGTATGGGAGTAGAAACCACTGTTTACAATTGTTTGGAAATCCTGTTGAACTATGCAGCTGCAGTATACACACCAAATGTGAGCGAGAAGCATTAGAGAAACATCCAGACCTGCCGGAACTCCATCCTGAGTCGTCACACCAAATGTGAGCGAAAAGCATTAGAGAAACATCCAGACCTGCCAGAACTCCATCCTGAGAACTATGACATTTTGTAACCTTATGTCCTCTAAGGATCACTTACACGAGGACTACAACTACATAATGTCGTACTAGTTCCTGCTTGGATGTTATCAACTTCAAAGTGAATGTCGTGCTTCAAGACCATTCTCCAGAGCTAACCCAGGGGGAGAGGATATCCTAACAAACTATAATGCTATTGTCTCACTTGAGATCTAGCTGATATAGTCGCTTCATGCCGTGCTCTTAGGCCATACCCTAGAACTTGGTCTTCTAAGGTGTTGGGACGGTTGTTATACACCTTCGACTTCAGGTAACCCCAAAGGAAAAAATCGCATGGGGCTAAGTTTGGTAAGCCGGCCAGGAATATTTTGCCTCAAACTATTCATGGTAATCCTCGCTGTGTGTGCAGTGGCAACATCCTGTTGGAACCATGTATCCTGTAATGGCATTGCCTCAAGAGCAGGCTGAACAAAATCCTACTCTAACTCTTTCGATGATTTGTAGTGTTTCCTCAGGTCCCCTTCGTACACATGACACATTCCCTGCTGTTCTCAATGAAGTTACCTAATTTGCAATTGATTGTCGTCCAGGAAGACGTTCGCGTGGTGGAACAGCGAATCGTAAACGAAAAGCACGCTGCACTGCATTTGAAAAATACGCTGCAACACAAAATGACCTCCTCACGTGTCCAATGCATGATGGCAATTGAAAGGCAGACAAATACAAATCTCCCGTCAGCCACTATAAAACCCGCACACTCCACTCTTTTCGACCAACAGTGTCGCCACAGCCTGCAGTGCAACGACTATCAATGTAGTCGTCAGCGACTATCAATGTAGTCGTCAACGACTATCAATGTAGTCGTCAACGACTATCAATGTAGTCGTCAACGACTATCAATGTAGTCGTCAACGACTATCAATGTAGTCGTCAACGACTATCAATGTAGTCGTCAACGACTATCGATGTAGTCGTCAACGACTATCAATGTAGGCGTCAACGACTATCAATGTAGTCGTCAACGACTATCAATGTAGTCGGCAACGACTATCAATGTAGTCGTCAACGACTATCAATGTAGTCGTCAACGACTATCAATGTAGTCGTTAACGACTATCAATGTAGTCGTCAACGACTATCAATATTGTTGTCAACGACTACCAATATAGTCTGAAACGACTATCAGTATTGTTGTCAACGACTGTCAATATAGCCAGAAACGACTATCAATATTGCTGTCAACGACTGCCAATTTATTTTTCAATTACTACCAACGTAGAAGTCGACTATGACTATCAACGTAATAGTCGACTATCTACATAGTCGTCTATGACTATTACCATGGTCATCTGCGACTGTATGCATATCCGTCAACGACTGTCAACGTAGTCATCAAAGACTTAAAACATTTGACAAAATTTTCGAGAGAATTATCGATTCTTTGTACGATGGCGTCAGATTTTTCGGTTATTTAATTTTGTGACGTGATTTAAATAGAATTTTTCAATATCCTTCCGATTATGGAAAACTGAGTCTCCTTCAATTTGTTGAAATATTATAACACATTGGCCTGTCCTATTTTCATTTTGCTTTTAACCATCCAACGCTACCAAAGATGAAATCGTTTGAATGCTTACGCGTGAATAACGCGCAGCATTTATGGATGGTAACTATGGCACATGACTTTTTAATTAAAAATCACCAGAGAGCAGAGCGGACAGAACGGCGAGCACTCAGAGGCTAAGGCGGACAGGGGTCAGATTGCAACATAACGCTTCGACCAGCAGCAGCCAGCCAGACAGATAGACGGACTGGCAATGGATATGCTGAAAAGTCCCACAGACAAAATGGTGTGTCGAGTTGTTAAACTCCCCGTTTGAGTCTGTAAATGCATCGACGTACATGTGATTTGGAAAAGTTTTTGCAAAAATTAAAAACCCTTCGTGGACATACGAACGAACGCACTCGCTCAGTGCAGCGTGTCCAACCCACTCCTCCTCTAGACGGCCTTACACAGGGCAGTTCATTCGTTGCATCTGCTGTATGCAAATTCTATTTGACATACACAATAATTCCATTAGGAAAGGTTTACCATTTAACTTTTCTGGACTTTGCATGTAGAGCAAGCATCAGCATCATCACCACCCCCTCGGCCCAGTCACCCAGGACCAATAAAGGACGAACAGAACGGCAAACAATCATCCCTTTGATGTGATCTCTTTAAACTGCCAGCCAAGGTTGAGGGATGGCCACTTTGACTATTGCATTTTGAGCTTCCTCCCTTACCTCAACAACACCCCCATTTGCTTTTAGTTGGTGGCCGTTGAGTGTCTCTTCCCCTCCTGGTTCCTGCTGCTTCTGCGCCGATATGTTACATGTGGGTTTGCTGTTTTTTCCCTTCATTTTTATTTTATTTTATTTTATTATATGCCAAAACTTGTCGTTGTTAGCCATTGATAGTGGTAAACCAACATTTTAATCCGCTAAAGCTGTTTTTGGAAACTTACGACCGACCGACCAACCTACCTCCTGCGGAGTTTTTGGGGTGGGTGATTTTGCTGATTCTCATTTTTTTTGCCTTTCTTGCTTTATTTTGTTCTAAAACTATTTGTGGTTTCTTCCTGTGTTTATTTTCTATAAAAAATCTAATTAAAGTGATTTTTATTTGCTTAAAACATTTAAATATAAATGGACAAAACGCTATTGGGAAAGGATTTCTTCGAGGTCAGGATGTGTTGTGGAAATATTCGTCCTTGTAGTCCGAAAAGTCTACAACCCAATCGTCTGCCACTATTTCCATAGTTTTCCACTATTTAACTATAGTCGTCAAGGACTATTAACATAGCCGCCAAGGAATATTAGTAATCTTCAAGGACTACTTCTATATCCCTCGACAGACGCGCGTGGTTCTGGCTCAGCTGAGATCAAGATGGTGCAGCCGCCTAAATTCTTGTTGGACACGAATTGATGCTAACGTTCCGGATCCGAACCGCCTGCCGTCAGGGAACACATGACGTGCACCACTTCAATTGTCCGGCCAAGCCCACTCAGCTAACCCCCAGGTCTCGATGGACGCATCCAGTTCAAATGGCGCGTTTCCTTCACCTGTATATCGAGGCAGATCCCCTATAGACGAACATGACTTCAAAGTAAAATATATTGTTGTTACAACTACAACAACAACAACTTTATCCCTTGAGGACTAAGACCGTCAAGGACTTTTACTACAGGGTGGGCCAAATACAAGTTACTCATTAAAAGTGCAATAAGATACAAAAAAATATTTTTTTTCATGTTCGTTTGATCAATAATTCCCTTAATTATGGAATTCATCTTCGTTTTTAAGGGGCTTTCTCGGCAGGTTTCGCAGTAGCTCATTCTGTCATTCAAATTTTCCATGACCTTGTTAATGGTTCCGGGCTGTAGCTCACGAATTGCTTGCATGATATTGGCCTTAAGGGCTTGAAGCGTTTCTGTATTATTTGCATAACATCGGTCCTTCACGGATGCCCCCAAAAAAAAGTCTAAAAAAGGGCAGCTCCGAGGCGTACAATTGCCATCGTCCAAGCGGCTGATAAAACGATTCGGGCATTTAATGAGCAAAAGATCGGTTGTGGCTTGGGCTGTGTGGCATGGCGCGCCATCCTGCCTGGTCGTTCAAATCCATGTCTTTAATTTCACTTAAATGAAGTCGTTAAACATGGATCTGTAACGCCCACCTTTGGTCGAGACTATGCTCCCAGCATAATTTTCAATGTAAAATGCTCTAATAAAGCCTCCAATCCCCTCCCCTCCCAATTCACTTCAAACTGGCACTCTCTGTGAACTTTTTGACAATAAAAAGCCGGTTTAAAGAGCCCCAGATTCGGCAATTTTGTTTGGAATGGTCAAATGATGCCACCACTTCACAACCCACTCAAAACTAGCACTCACTGTGGATGAATTGACTACTCGACAATAACGTGCTGGGTTTTGGAGCCCGAGATGCCACAATTTAGTCTGTTGTTGTTGTAGCGGCAACTGTATGTCGGCCGAAGAATTGCTGCTTGGCCGAAGAATTGCTGCTTCGAGTCAATACGGTCCATAGAACCGGTTATCGTGGGATTCAAATTTGTTTGTTAATGTAGTCGCCAAAATAAAAATGCGTCTTGTCGGAAAAGATGGCTTCTCTCACAAAATCTTTGTCCAATTAAAGCTGCTCTAAGTAAAGCGTCTCATTCCGTTTCGCTGAGCTATGATGCTGACCTTTGGTTAAGCTTTCGAGCTGTCGAGTGTCAACATAACTTATGATTTAAAAATAAACTTGTCATTGGCCCACCCTTTATAGCCGTCTATATCCCTCGGCAGTCGGCTTTATGCACCGTTTCGAGCCGGAGGAGAGTTATTTGGCTATCGGCTGTCAGCAGCGACTTTTTCTGCACTAGTTCTGTAGTTCCCGTCGATTACTTGAAGAGTCGCCTGCGACTTTTCCTTAAGTCGACAGCAACTATTTCTATAGTCGACCAGCGACTATATTACTATAGTCGGCCAGCGACTATATTACTATAGTCGGCCAGCGACTATATTACTATAGTCGGCCAGCGACTATATTATTATAGTCGGCCAGCGACTATATTATTATAGTCGGCCAGCGACTATTACTATTGTCGGCCAGCGACTATTACTATAGTCGGCCAGCGACTATTACTATAGTCGGCCAGCGACTATTACTATTGTTGGCCAACGACTGTACTATAGTCGGCCAGCGACTATTACTATAGACGGCCGACGACTATTACTATAGACGGCCGACGACTATTACTATAGTCGGCCAGCGACTATTACTATAGTCGGCCAGCGACTATTACTATAGTCGGCCAGCGACTATTACTATAGTCGACCAGCGACTATTACTATAGTCGGCCAGCGACATGTATTCTGTAATTGCATTGCCCCAAGAGCCGGCTGAACAAAATCCTGCTCTAACTCTTTCGATGATTTGTAGTGTTGTAATTCTTCTCTCAGGTCCCCTTCGTACACATTCCCTGCTGTTCTCAATGAAGTTACCTAATTTACAATTGATTGTCGTCCAGGAACACGTTCGCGTGGTGGAACAGCGAATCGTAAACGAAAAGCACGCTGCACTGCATTTGAAAAATACGCTGCAACACAAAATGACCACCTCACGTGTCTAATGCATGATGGCAATTGAAAGGCAGACGAATACAAATCTCCCGTCAGCCACTATAAACCCCGCACACTCCACTCTTTTCGACCAACAGTGTCGCCACAGCCTGCTTTGCAACGACTATCAATATAGTCGTCTACAACTATCAATATAGTCGTCAACGCTATCAATGTAGTCATCAACGACTACCAATGTAGTCGTCAACGATAGTCGGCCAGCGACTATTACTATAGTCGCAGGCGACTATTTCTTCAGTCGCCTGCGACTGTTCCTATTCTGTATTCGCCGAAGACCCGAATTAGAAATTCTTCGGACAAGGGCTATCACCATAGCATCATGTGCTGCTACATCAACAACCACTAATAGTCGAATGCTTTTATCTCATACCTTTGCGTCAATCTGCTGTCTAGTTCTTTTTAGTCCTTGATTTAAAGTTCCGGGCCCAATTACATCCTGCGGTCATTGCAATTTTTTTTATTGTATTAAATTTATATTTATTCAGCATCAACATTTGAACTAATTTTAAAATTATTTTCTCTCTTTGCAGGTAAGTCCTCCAAATAATATTTTTCATTATGACGTAAGGCCTGTCGCATTGCCAAAGGTAATGAAGAAGTGCGCTTGGTAGTAATTTTACGATCTGGTTACACCCATTGTCTTATCGCCGATTAAGGAGTGATCAAGAAAGATTGAGACCTTTTCTTTTGGGTAATTACCACAAGTATTAATAATAGAAACATTTTTCATAATTTCGCCAAGAGAAATGGGAACAATGTCTTCTGAAATCCTCTAAATTGACAAATTTAATATCACGAAGACTTGAATTTTTTTAGCGACGGTTTCATCTCTCTAATTTTGGACTATCTGTATAAAGTAAGATCAATGACCAGTCAATCTTTTTATTTGACTTCCCTGTTCTGCTTTATTTTTTTCCTTTAGTTTTTGTCAGCTTTTTATTCTGTCGGCCTTTTTGTGCTTCTGCCGGTTTTTTCTTTATTGTATCGCTTTGTTGTTCTAGCTCTCTCTCTGTGTTCCCATCAATTTGTCTAGCCGTCGGCAATATTAGATTTATGTGCATTAGAATTTTCGTTGCTGTCTATGCGTCCGTCTGTGACCATTTGTAGGATCTGTTTATTTGTCGAAACATGTCTATGGGTTTTTGGCTGACTGTCTGTCGCCCTCTCGGTCTTTTGTCCGTCGACCTTTCTTCCTGTTCATTTGTCTGTCATAAGCGTGATCTATCCCGCTACCATTACTTGTGATTACAGCCGAGACTTGGGGAACAGAAATCAATAAAGAATTCCTTTTATTTTTGGCTTTTTGAAATATGAGAAAATATTTTCCATTTTCCCTGCTGACTCGCTTCGCTCGCTGGCTTTTGGTTTTGACGTTGATGTGGTCGCTTTGCGGTTTTCCCGCCATATCAAATCATCATCGCTGCCTCGGATCACACTCACACTCGTGTCTGCTGCTGCCGATGCGGTGGTGTTGGTGTTGCTGTGTTTGGTTGTTGTTATCGTTGTTGTCATTTGCAGTAATATTATGCAATAAACATGAAACTTCCCTAGGAAATGTGACAGCGAGAACGACAACATCCATCGCTGGCTGGCTGGCTGATTGTTAGGGACTCTTCCCGCTGGCCTGGGTCTGGCAGTGGTGGCTGGTGCTGACTGGGGCTGCACTCTTTCAACTGTCAAGTGAATGACACTGACACCAAAGTGTCAGAACCACAATGACATCTTCTGCAGAAGTAATAAAGAAAGCAACAACACCACGCCATCAAAACAAAAATAAACTGAACAGAAATCAGAGATGGCGATACAAGGAGAAACAAAAGAAGAAAAATACGAAAAAAATAAGAATAACACCAGACCTTAAACGTCAACCTCGAACAGATTTTACTAGTTTCTTTTCAAATTTCTTTTCTTTTTTCGGTTTTCGATTTCCCAGTAAAAAAACACTCACAGAAAAAAAGGAAACAGCCCAGCAACGGTATTTATTATATGGAATGTTATATTTGGTTAGGACGAATCTTTTGTAGCCCTTCACCTAGAAAGAAGTAGGGCTCAACGTTTGTCTTATGGCCATATTTCATAGATTTGATAAATGATTTTCGTTCAATAACCAGCGTCGAAAATGAGCATAAACGTCCCACGACAGCGGCTTATCTGTACCAGATTAAACTTTAGCTGCAATTTTTTGACCAAGGTCTATCACGCCGGCACTATTGTGCCGCTACAACAACAACCATAAACGTAGTCATAGCGACATTAGTAATACTCTAGCTTTTGGGAAGATATTCGTTAACGACTAGAACTATATGTGACAGCGCATAGAGAAAGGGACCTAAGGGTAAAAAATAAATTTTCATTTTTTTCTTCTTTTTTTTGATGTGGACCGAATGAGACCGATCCCATGCCCCAAAAGTGTTCCCTCTCAGAGATATGCGCGTTTTATGAAAGTGAAGTCGAAGATTCAAAGCGCAAATAGAAAGGGACCTACTCTTTAAAATGGCTCTCCTGAACAAAACTGGTTTTTAACCTTAGGTCCCTTTCTATTTTGCGCGTCACATATATAGTTGCCACTTAACAGTCTTTGGCTAAACATATAGGCATCTTATAAGGTATTCGCCAAAGACTGTTAATATAGTCATAAATGACTATAAATGTAGTCGTCACTGACTATTAATGTACTCGTAGTATTCAATGGACTATTAATGTAGTCAATGACTATTAATGTAGTCCTCAATCACTTTTTATATTAGTAGTGGTCAAAGGAATATAACTATTGTCGTCAATGACCATTAATATAGTATTATAAGGACTATAAATGTGGTCGTAAATGACTATTACGAGCAATATAGTCTTTATAGACTAATAAAAAAGAAGTCAACGATCTGTTCACATTGACCATCCAGTCGTCTACGACTATTATTATATACTAATATCATATTATTGACTTCACATAGTTACTGACTACTTTGAATATAGTCGACAACGACTATAAGTGTAGCCGACGACTATATATATAGTTAACGATTATTAAAGTCAGCGAATATGAAAAATAAAGTTGCTAACGATCAGTTCGTCTACGACTAATATTTAAGATATTAATCACTGTTTTCATAGTCGGTCTGACTTTAAAAATGACGACAACGACTACTAATGTAGTCAACGGCTTCATATATAGTTAGCGATTATTTTCGTAGTCTCCAAACATGAATACAGTATAATTAACAAGTCAACGATCAGTTCACGTTGACTATCTAGTCGTCTATGGCTATTATTTATGATATTAATGAATTCAACTAGTCAGTGGACTACTTTAAATATAGACGACAAAGACTATTATGTAGTCGGCGACTTTTTACGTAGTCAGCGAATATAAATAAAGTATACTAATGTTGTCAACGATCAGTCTACATTGACTATCTAGTCGTGTACGACAATTAATATATATATTTATAACTATTTATATAGTCACAGACAACTTTTAATAAAGTCGACAACAACTTTAGTCGTCAAAGACTTTCTGTCATCAACGACTATTTTTTTAGCCGTCTACGAATATTAATCTAGTCGACAATATCTTTCAATATAGTTTTCCTAGTCTATAGCCTATAAACACTTAATATAGTCGCCAACGACAATAAATATAGTTATTAACGACTATATTAATATAGTTTTAATATAACTTTCAAATAGTTTCGTAAACGACTATTAATGAAGACCACAGTTCTAACTAGTTGGGTTTCTGGAGAAGAATTTATCAGGCGAATACTAAATAGTCGCCAGCGATTATTGTTGTAGTCGCCAGCGACTAACTATTGCTGTCTTCGCCAGCGACTAACTATTGCTGTCTTCGCCAGCGACTGTTGTAGTCGACAGCTACTGTTGCTGTAGTCGCAAGCGAAGTTTGTTATAGTCGCCAGCGACTATTGTTAAAGTTGTCAGCGACTATTGTTAAAGTTGTCAGCGACTATTGATATAATCGTGCGACTATGGATAAAGTCGTCAGCGACTATGTATAAAGTTGTCAGCGGCTATGGATATAGTCGTCAGCGACTATGGATATAGTCGTCAGCGACTATAGATATAGTCGTCAGCGACTATGGATATAGTCGTCAGCGACTATGGATATAGTCGTCAGCGACTATGGATATAGTCGTCAGCGACTATGGATATAGTCGTCAGCGACTATGGATATAGTCGTCAGCGACTATGGATATAGTAGTAAGCGACTATGGATATAGTCGTCAGCGACTATGGATATAGTCGTCAGCGACTATGGATATAGTCGTCAGCGACTATGGATATAGTCGTCAGCGACTATGGATATAGTCGTCAGCGACTATAGATATAGTTGTCAGCGACCATGGGTATAGTCGTCAGCGACTATGGATAAAGTCGTCAGTGACTATGGATAAAGTGGTCAGCGAGTATGGATATAGTCGTCAGCGACTATGGATATATTCCTCAGCGACTATGGATATAGTCTACAGCGACTATGGATATAGTCCTCAGCGACTATATATATAGTCGTCAGCGATTATGGATATACTCGTCAGCGATTATGGATATAGTCGTCAGCGATTATGGATATAGTCGTCAGCGATTATGGATATAGTCGTCAGCGACTATGGATATAGTCGCTAGCGAATAGTCGCCATAACAATTGCTATACGTTCTATCATGTGATTTATCACTTGCTCTTTTCTTCTTCCCCTGGGCTTTTTTTGGCCTTCAGAAACACTTTTGACAACTGTAGGGGTTATATGGTTATTTTGTATGTGGGGTGTGGAAGACTTCAGTTCGTCCTTGCTGACGTTGCAGGTTATATTTAACCAATAGTTTCGTGACTTCATAATTTGCTTATCCCCTTGATTGGTTTCGAACAATGATCTTTGGGGGGAGGGGTGGTATGAACACGAAACCGAATAAACAAAATCAAATCGAATTGCAAATAATCGAAAGAAATGATGACAATAGTAATACGTAATACAATCTTATTGTACTATTCGTCGACTATTGTACGTGTACAATATTGTAATATTCTATTAAATTGTGTTATAGCTGAGCAACTTCTTATTTGTGTGTTTGCCAGGGCGTCTTATCGCGCACACAATGTGTGTGGATACTCCATATACAGCAGTGGCAGTGTGGATACTCCATATACAGCAGTGGCGGAATGAACGACGCAATGAATGAAAAAATGCATGAATTGAGCACAGAAATAATTTCGAATAACAAACATTTTCTTAATGGAACAATCGACTAACCGACGTACGGATGGATGAATCGACGGACAGACTTCATCATGGAGTAGCTGGCACACATTTCGTTGGTAGCCCCAAATAATGCGATTGTTTGGTATAGAAAACCCAGCGGCGGCAGGCGACCGACGGCGGGCAAATTCAAGTAGCAACAATTGTCGGTTGTAAGTATTCCAGTCACGCCCCTTTGGTTAACTACGCCAGCACTACAACACACGCACTCACGAAGACTAGTCACTACATCATCGTTAAAGTATGTGAAGTGACGTGATGCATGAGGGGGCCAGCCGCAGGGGGAGCTAACTTAGAAAACTCAGGTTCAGTTCTTACCGAGTCGCTGTTTCTTTTTTTTACTTCTTTTACTGCTATCTTTCCTTCTGTCGGACGGTTTGTCTGTGGTATTCTTAACTTGGCTTTTATTACTTATGTTGCTCGCTGCTACTGTTGTTGTTACCATTGCCAAAGTTGTTGCTGTTGTTTTATGTCATTGTCTATTCTCTCCACTTTCTTTTTTGTTGCTCTTGTTGTGCTGTGGTGGTACGTGGTGGACCCGTCGTACGTGTGTTCTATTCTTTTGTTACGTGTGTTCATTGAACGGAGGGTTTCTATTACAATTCCGTATGATTTTTTTCTTCTTTTTCCAAACTTTTTTCTTTAAATTGTGTCATAACAACCTTTTGCACTCTTTCGTTTGTTATTTCTTACAAACTTTTGTTTTTTTGCTGTTGTTTGGGTTGTTACCCAAATCATTTCTTGTTATTTTCAGATGGATTGAAAGAAAAACTTGTCATTCAATATCCAAGTCTTTAATTTGTAAATGGACGGGGTTAATACGATTAGGGTCATTTCCGAGAAGAGTGCAAAGTATGACAAGTTAATCAAAATGAAAATGTTTAATTCCAATGAACTTGGTAGCCCCCAAAAAAGAGTATTCTTTGGAAATTATTCTTTGTTTTCTTAAATAATTCGATCCAATACGCAAGTCATAATTCCGCCAATAGCAACTCGAATGTTGGCCTCGAGCTCGAGAGTGTTTGGCTACAGACTGATGTAGTCGCAAAGAAAGTAATCATAAAATCCAGTAAAAGGGATCGAGGACGCCAATTATTGGATACTAGTCGTAATGAGACACAGTCGACCAATTTTACCTTCATCACTGCGAGAGTTGCGTCGCTTGTGAGGCCACAAAGAGTCGAGTCTCTTTAGAGCCAAAACACGATCATATCAATTTTTTCAAGCTCTGACCACAGAAAGTCGGCTAACATAAATCGAGTTCCCGTTGAAATTTCGAAAGAAATATGATGCGATAATGCCTCTTGCAGATTAAGCTCGTTTGAACATTTTGATTTTTGGTATGGCCGCTGAGTTAGAACTGTACCTCGTCCGATGAAAGGATTTATTTTAGGCCACATCCTTTTGCCTATCTAGGCAACATATCCAGACCCCAATAAGCGAACTGGCGGCGTTGTCTAGAATTGCTCGCTTCAATTCTAGCAAACGCACAATATTTTACTGCTATAGGCTAAAATCCAACCGAAAAATAAGCCGACATGACGGCGAAAAGGGCAACCTGATAATTGGCAAACCTTACTGAATATTTTGACATCGAGATGGCTTGGGAACTTGGACTTATTTTCCTTAACATCCCATTAAGAAACTTTCAGAGGAACTTCTTCCAAGTCTTTAAGCTGTGCATTTAAAGGTTATGTAAAATACTCTTATCTGGTGAAACAAATAATAGGAGGCCTTAGGGTCCAAACTACCTTAACCTATTCTCAAACTTTAACTGGGTAAGAACCTAAACTTTCTTAGTATGAAGAAAGTACGTGTGATATAACTTACCCAGTGTGCCACATTTGGTAGGCAGAACTTGCGCTGTGGGATAAACCAAACGCAATGTTACGGTGCCCAAATTCTGATTAAATGCGAGCCAAATACAAGTTTTTTTTAAATATTAATTAATATTAAATAAAAATTAAACAAAATATATTCTTAACTGTCATCTTAATTGCTTATTCGAATAAGCAAACATTCTTTTAAATTATGGAACTAAAATATATTCAAAAGTCTGCCTCAAATGGCTTCCAAATAAGTTGATGGTTTCTGGCTATTTCTCACAAATGGCTTCAACGATATTTTCTTTATGTATAAGAATCATTGATGAATCGACGGCATTTCATCGGTGTCTCACGATGCCCAAAAAATGTCTTACTGCGTTAAATCGCAGCTCCGGTGTGGTCAATGTCCTTGACACGGCTAATAACAGGATTCACGAACTTAACACGCAAAAGATCCATTTTGCCGTAGACTGTGTGGCATGGTGCTCCGTTCTGTTGAAGCCAAAGATCGTGCAAGTCAATGCCTTCAATCTCCGTCTGCAAAAAATGGGTTGTCATGGGTCAGTAGCACTCACCCTTTGGTTGGGTTAGAAGTAGTCATCCTAATCACTATCTCATGGACAGGATGCCATCTTTATGATGTATAGAAAGAGGTCCGGGTATACATCGAAACTATCAGACAGGTCTGACCGACATACACGATGAAGTCACAGCCGCAGTATCCAGCTATAGCGTGAAAGAAGTACTACGGAAAGACTCACCCTTATGTTAGGTTGTACCGGTGACAAGACTTGAAAAGTTCACATGCGGTCATTTTATTCGCTGATTCATAGAGGATCAATTGTGATTGTCCTTTGTCTATGATAAATTGCGCTTTAAGTTATGCCCACTGTTTTTGAAACTTAGCAGATCTGCCATTTTGAAAAAGAATAACACTTCCAAATCTTTAGTTTTAATAGTCTAAAGAAGTTTGAATGAAATCGAAAGAACTTTGAATAAAACTATTAAGTTTGAATCACACTTTTGTAAGTTAAAATAAAACAAGATATAAAGTTTGACTCATACTTGGCACAGTTTCAATCAAACTTGATTTGGTTTGATTCAAACTAGATTTGGTTCGGTTCAACCTAAATTTGGTTTGAATCAAACTAGATTAGGTGTGACTTAAAGTTGAAACTGTTTGAAACACACTAGATTAACTTTTATTTAAGCTTTTTGCAGTTCGAATCAAACAAGATTAAGTTTGACTCGAACTTTATGCGGTTTGAATCTAAGTAGTTTAAGTTCAAGATCAAGTTTAGCTTAGATTAAGTTTTAATCAAACTTCTTTCAGTTTGAATCAAACTAGATTCAGTTTGAATCAAACTTCATTCAGTTTGATTCAAACTTGATTCAATTTGAATCAAACTTGATTCAGTTTGAATCAAACTTAATTCAGTTAAAATCAAACATGATTCAGTTTGAATTAAACTTGATTCAGTTTGAATCAAACTTGATTCAGTTTGAATCAAACTATATTCAGTTTAAATCAAACTAGATTTAGTTTGAAAACTAGATATGGTTCGAAAAAAACTTCATAAGTTTCTATTGAAACTTGATTAAGTTTGACTTTAACTTTAGACAGTTAGGTTAAGTTTGAATCACATTTTCTGCAGTATGAATCAAGCTAGTTCATGTTCGAATCAAACTTAATTAAGTTCGAATCAAACTTGATTAATTTTGAATCAAACTTGATTCAGTTTGAAAACTAGCTTAGGTTCGAGGCTAACTTTATAAGATTTAATTCAAACTAGATTCAGTTTAAATAAAATTGCATCAGGTTTTGTTAGAAACAGCCTTGTTTTTTATTTATATTTCTCTTTAAACTTAAAAACTACAGCGTTTTAGCCATGATAACCTCGTCTCTCTTTTCTCTTCCATTTAACCGAAAATCCAATTGACTTGTTTTGCGTTAGAAAAAAACAAAACATAAGGATTCTCTGGCTATTTTCAGAGTTTTGCATATCAAAGCTGCTATCAAAAGACCTAAGGAGGGGGGATTGGCCATGTGTGTGTGCAAATACTTTTTTGTTGAAACAATCCTACAAAAACAGTGGTGAGTTGATTGTTGAGATGCAACCGATGGCTGTCTGGATGGCTGGCTGGCTGGTGGCCTCTGTCGGTGGATGTACGGATGTTGTGTGCCACGGCTTTTGTGGCAACATTATAACGGTATGTTGAAAGTTCTTGTTTTGTTTGTTTCAAACAGCAACAACAACAAAAAGGAAAAGAGCAACTGCACACATAAAACACACATAGACACATCGTGTGTGTGTGTGCGTGTGTGTACAAGACAAGTTCAATAACCTGTGACCAACACAAACAATTCCAAAACAACAACAACAATAAAGCCGCCACCACCACCACACCGCCAGCAACAAATAATCATCATCATGATCCATAAGCTCGACAACAACAGCAACAACCAGAGGACTAAGAAGAAGAACAACTACACCACCAAAAAAACACCGGCAGAAATTACTTGTGACTGTCGTGTGTCTCGTCTTATTGGGCGGTGCAACCGCCGCCGTCGTCGTCGCCGCCATTTGGCCTAAGCTGTACATGTTGCTCGGCTGCGCGTCTGCTGCTAACGCTGCTGTTGTTGTTATTGTTATGTTGTTGGCGTTGCTGTTAATGCTTACATAACCGACACGACACAGACACTGAAACCAAAATATTGTTTGAAACAACAACAAAGTAAAGTACAGCAAAATGAAAAAAAAAACATACATCATCCGCCAAATGACGAAGAAGAAGCAGCAGTAATGTACAACCTCATCACATACATACGTATGTATGTATGGGAGTGTGCGTGTGTGTCTTTGATTTCTGTTTTCAGTTCCAAACAATATCACAGAAACTGAAAAGAAAAACAGATGAGAAAAAGGAAACAAAAAAAAAAATAAAACTAAAACAACAAACGGGCGGGCAGACCTTAAAAATAATTCCAAACACATATGATTTCGTTTGTGAGTTGCTTCTTCCCCACCCCCCGCACCATTGTAAACTGTTATCGAACTTATGCTTCCTCTTAGGGCACCAACTACACAAAACATAAAAGTATCAGGTGAGGTGTTAGTGGGGAGAAGGCCGAGGGGCACAATCACCTGGAATCATACAGAGGGAATGAACTGAACCGAACGAACGGTAAACTAACGGCCGACCGACTTACATGCAACAACAACTACAACAACAGCGTAGACAATGAATAATGTTCTTACTTCACGTGTGTGTGTGTGTGTGATGTACAAGTCCATACATCAAAATACTCTACGTAGGGTATGCACATTCGTACATGCATATGCATGTATGCCAGGAGAGACAGACGACACATTGCGAAATGTAGGCTTGAACCTTCGTCCAGATACACGAGTGATCTTCGCATACACATTTGCACTCGCATTAATGAGAAGAACTGCGAGCGACGAGAACAGCAACAAACAGCACATTAGCATCTGTTTCAATGGTGCTGCTGCGATTACAACTACTGCTGTCGTTGTTGTTGTTGCTGGATAATTGTGAGTGTTGGTTGTGTTGCTTGGTTGGCTGGCTGGCTGGGTTTGGGGTTATTGGGGATGTCTGGCATTTATACATAATCTGTTGTTGTTGCATACTTTCACATACGCACACACACTTGCATGTTTGCATTAGAGTATGTAAGTCAGTCAGACTTCTGACTTCTCATACAATATTTCTCTTTGTCATTTCTGCATTTCATTGCCGGTCGCTGCTATTGTGTTTATAAATCAATGGCATACTGTATGTATGGGCGACAGCCACCCAACATCGCCAATATTGTTCAGCTTAAAACGAAAGCACTAGCGAACAATTGCTGCTGTTGCTTAGGCAACTTTCTCAGCTCTCAAATTATTGTATCTGATACTGGCTGGGGAGGTGGGAAGGGTAGCTACCTAACGAATAAAGGATTCCACTTAGCGATGTCGTTGGGGACTAACGTTTTTAAAATCCCGAGATTTGGGATTTTAAAAAGTGAGATCCCTGGATTTTTCGGGATGCCTTGGGATTTTTCGGGATACTTTGGGGGTTTTCGGGATTGTTTGTTATATTATGATTTTCTAAGCTTTGGAGTTTTTTCTATTGTTTCATATAAAGTCTCGTAGAAACGGGTTGAGGGTGTTCACGTTTGCGATTTCTTACAAGTTTTCGAATCTTGAAATTTTGAAGCAAAATGGTGCTGTTTTTATCACTGAAATGAACTTCTATTGATAAATTCAATACCCAGTTTCTTGAAAACGAATATTTTATGGAAAGAAAACTAAAGGGTGTCCCAAGAAGAACGCAATTTTTAAATCTGGCAACATTCGAAGTGCCATTGTTTGACATTTGAACAATTGTTATTGTTTGTTAGTAGAAGGTACGAGGTTAGTAAAAATGGAGCGCTACACAAATGAACAACGCATTCTCATTGTGAAATTGTTTTACCAAAATGGTGAAAGTTTTGCGGCTACAGTTCGCAAATTGCGATCAATTTGGGGTCACAATAATGCTCCAAAAGAGTCAACTGTAAAGAGATTAATGGATAAATTTGCCGAAACTGGGTCTGTTAGTGATGTAAAGACAACAACGCGCCATCGACCAGGTCGATCGACTGAAAATGTCGCAGCTGTACGTGATGATGTCGCTCAAACTCCATCCACCTCAATTCGACACCGAGCTCAGCAAATTGGTGTCTCCAAATCCACTTTGCAGCGAATTTTGACGAAAGATTTGCATCTTCATGCATACAAAATTCAATTGACTCAGGAACTGAAGCCAGCTGACCATGGACAGCGAAGGGAGTTCGTTAATTGGGTATTGGAGAGACAACATGAAAATGCTGATTTTGCCGATAAAATCATCTTCAGTGACGAGACCCATTTTCATCTTGATGGCTTCGTCAATAGACAAAATTGTCGCATTTGGGGTGCGGAAAATCCTCGAGTGATTCACGAGAAGCAAATGCATCCTCAACGTGTCACTGTGTGGTGTGGTTTTTGGGCTGGAGGAATCATTGGACCTTTTTTATGAAAATGAGGCAGGTCAAGCGCAAACAGTCAATGGTGTTTGGTATCGTGAAATGATAACCAGTTTTTTCTTGCCTAGAATTGAAGAAATGAATGTGGAGGACATGTGGTTCCAACAAGACGGCGCCACATGTCATACAGCCAGAGAAACAATTCAATTGCTGCATCAGTCATTTAAAAATTGCGCTCTTCTTGGGACACCCTTTAATATTTGTGTTACAATGGACGGAAATATGTCTGGCGAATACAATATGTGCAGACTGATAGGTCGGGTTTTACGTGATTAGCGCCACGATGGCTTGAACCACGGTGGGGCCATCACATTGGGGCCGTAACAATGCGACGTCCAACGCCCCGCCTCATTGGGTTGATTCCGCCGGTACCAATTCGAAGCATGACAGTGATGGGTCATAACTTCCCTCTTGGTTAGGGCTCGAGGACTATCTAAACCTCTGCTGTTCTATGGGTCACAGCACCCGTTTGCAATGCAACTCCACACCGAGCCGAAGCTCTTCCCGCGATTAAGGTTTAAACCACAGCCCCCACGAAACTCCCCGAAGGGCCGCACCAAATAGTCTGGTCAGAACAAGTTCTGAGGGCTTCTGACTACCCGTAATACCAGATTCATGTTTCTGGATCGTTTATCATTCCGCGAGTTGACTGTATAAAAAGCTATATTAAAAATGGTAAAGTCGGGCGTGGCCGACTACATACATGTGTTATACCCTGCAGTCATTGATGTGCAAAATGCCAACCGAAGTTAGGACTCAAATTACCTAGATTTAAAAACTACTATTGTCATATTACAAATTGTCAGAAAATTCCTTTGTTTTTGGTAAAATCGAATAACATATGTGTATGTGAAAGCAAAATCATAATCTGAATCGATTTTCTCGATGGCCATCCTTCTATTACAATAAAAAATATTAAGATATTGCTCTGAAAACCTTATGTTTTATTTACAATTAACATCGTGCGTTTTTGTTGGGCCACCCTTTATTGCAACTAAGTGTGAAACAAAATATTGGCCAAATGCTCGCCACGGCTTCGGTGGCATACCTTTATCCGATAATCTATATTTTCAATAACTTGAAACATAATAGAGGTTCAATATCGTTAATGTGACGAATTATCTCATCTAGACGTACACTTTTTCTTTTAAATATCACCACAGAAAGAAGTCCAACGGTGTCAATTAACATCGCCACGCGACGTGAGGAGATAACACGGCCGGCCATTGAATTTCTCGCGAAAAGAACCATTGTTTCGTTGGCTGTGGCAACGAATATCCTCAATTTCTGGCCACAAGAAGTCCGTTATCGTCTTGCAATAGCAAAAACCATTCACGGTTACTGCTTGGCCGACCTTATTTTCGAAGAAGTACGGCCCGATGAGGCCGCCAGCCCATAAACCGCACCCAACAGTCAATCTTTGTGAATGCGTCGGCTTTTCAACAATCACTTGTGGATGTTCATTTATCCAAATAAGGCTCTGAAGATGATTTTCAGTCATAACCATTCACTTCTGTCGGTTCAACCAAACATTCGTCGTCCTGACAACACTTGAAATGGTCAGTAGGCTTCAGCTCTTGAGTCAATTAAACCTTGTAAGCGTGTAAATTCAAATCTTTATTCAAAATTCGCATCAGTGGTGTTCGTAAGATGTTCAATTGTTGGACACGACGACGAGTCGTGGTCGGATCTTTTGCCACACTATCGTTTTTAAATTATACTATTTTTATTTATTTAAATAATACTATTTTTACATTTCAACAATATTGATATTGCGGCAATCATACTACTGCCGAAATTAAATTCCATAAACAATACTATGTATGCGACGCACATACTTTAATTGCTGAGACCATAATATTATTGCCGTGACCATATGGTAACCATATTTTTTCTCTGCGGGCGTCCTTGGTCTAAAAAATTTACGTCTGCCAAATTACATAAAAATCTGACAACAATTGCGATCTGTAGTTTTATTACAAACTTTAAATTGTCGGACAGGCAGACAACGTTTAATGGAATCAGTAGGTGATTGATTATTCCAAAATTGAGTTAGAGGCAGATTCTGACACGTGTCTGAGTTTCTATTTTTTGTAAATGACTAAGAAACGTTAAGCAAATTGTTCACATCTGCCATTTTTAGCGTGTTTCGTAGTCAAAAAGCTAAATGAAGAATTTATCGCTTATATGCACGCCGGTTTTAAGCATTTAACGCTTATATGCAGCTTAACTTTAACAATTTATTATGACTTGAGCAGTTTTTTATTCTGGTTCGAGACCTTTATGCTGTTTCTTTTTCAGAATCAACTTAAAAAGAAGAAATTGGTGAAATGTATTTGCAATTGAACAATTTAAATTGATTTATATGAACTGAGTTCTTATGTACATGCAGTTCCCGCTTATAAGCACTGAAATTCGTGCAAATTTCGATTGGCATATAAGCAATAAATACTGTACATATCTCAAAACTACTAAAATGAAGATGTGAAACGTCGATCGGTATACTTAAAGGGTGGTCTAGCTCAAATGGTTTTGGTAGTTACGAACATTTGCCATTAAATGAATTTAAAGTACCCTAGTTTCAGAGAGTGGTGCAGAGTATTAAAAGACTTCACTCGATTCTATGTTTAGGGAAACAATTGGCCAATAATTTAATTGTCCAATAATAATTTCACTTACTAAAAAAAATAAAAACAGAACGAAATAGCATTAAAAAAGTGCAAAAATTCAATTAATCATTTAAAAAAATTATTGCTTTAAAAAACTTCTCAGGAAAATAAGTCCTTCTAAAGATTCATCAGACAGTCTAGATCGTATTTTATGACCAGTATATAACTCCAAAGTAGCTGGAAAAAAGGTATCTCCAAAACCTTCTAAGATTTATCAATCTACTACGGTCGCAAGTGAATTCGTATAACTCTCACTCTATGACTTTTGAGACATTTTATCTAATTTTTCCGAATTCTCAACTGAAATTTTTTTTAATCATAAAAATTAATAATATTTAAAATTTTGGGATTTCCTGGGATTTATTTGGAATATTTGGGATTTTCATTCACGAAATATAGCGGGATTTCAACATCCCTATATCCACCAAACAATCGACAAATGTTAAGCTTTTCTTTTTCTTGTAACCGGAAGAATTGAACTCTGCACTCACTTTAGAATTTACTTTTTGTTTCCTTTCCATTTTTGCTGTTGTTTTCCTCTTTTGACTTATATGAATTTACAATATTAAACATTATGGGATTTCCTGGAATTTATTTGAAAATTTCCGGGATTCGGGATTTTTTCATACCCGAAATATACCGGGATTATTTCGCCTTCCCTATGACCACCGAACAATCGTCAAATGTTATGTTTTTCTTTTTCTTGTTACCGGAAGAATTGAACTCTGCGCTTTAGCATTCACTTTTTGTTTTCTTTCAATTTTTGCTGTTGTCTTCCTCTTTCCATTGTTTTCTTGAACTCTTCAAAGAAACAAAAAAAATGAAAAAAAAACCAAAATTCGTATGCATAAAACCAAAGCAAAAGTAACAGACAACAATGCGCATGCCCCCACCCATATCCAGCAGCAGCAGTACATGAACAATGACTTTCCTTTTGAGAGATCATAACGCTCATTTGCAAGAAGACTGATATAAATCAAAATTCGCACTTTTGACAGAATGAATTAATATGAAATACACTCCTTCCTCATAAGTATTATTTTCCGTGTGAGAGAATTTTGAAATCTAAGGCTCATTCTCAAACTGATATATCCTGATAATAGGTTTTGAAAGGATTTCCCTTACAACAACTGGAGACAAATTTAATTCATTTTTTGGTTATTTCAAGTAAAAGTCATATAATTTTTACTCAAGTCTAAAAAGTACACACTTGTTTTTTTTTTAAAGATTTTTCTTTCAAGAACAGATTATTACTTTTTCTTTTTTTTGGAAAATAAGATTAAAAAGCTTTCATGATAAAAAAAGTATTTTTGCCCTTGTTGAAAACATCTTCCGTACAATTTTACCACAGGTTTGTGGAAAAATTAAAACAATTCTGTTCAAATTTAACGAGAATAATTTTAACGACGATCAGCTTTTACATTCGTGACTAACATAGAAGAATATGTGGTTAAGGTAATGACAGAATATTCTGCTGCAATGTATCGTCCAATATAAAAAATTCCCTCAGGTTTACTTTGAACAGAGCTTTGTTTTTTTGACTTACAACGGTCTTCTTGCAACTGAGCGATATTTGTGAATTATGTGTTCCAAAAGAAAACGTTGCACTAACGATATGTAGCAGGAACAAAAAGTACTTGGTAGAGTGAGTGTAAATAAAATTGATTTAGGAAATGTCTTACCTTTTCAAAAAAAAAATATGTTTCGTAGTGAAAAAATTTCCTTTCAGTTTGGTTTCCTTTAAAATTGCAAATTTCGCTGAAACTGCGAATCTTTCTGTCTATGGCATGAGTCTTTTTTTAAATTTTGTGCATTTTCCTGCAAAAAAACATATGATTAGAGGAAAATCTGCTCTATTGGTTCCACTGAAAAGTTTCCAATTACTTTCTAAAAAACTCCTTCAGTTCATATCAAACTTCGTAAGAATTATTAAAAAATCTAAATTTTCATTTATAAACATCTCCTATTTGTTTTCTTAAAGCGCCGAATTTTTTTCTAGAAGGGAGACCAGTCTTATATAGGGTGTTTTTTATTGGGGTATAGAACTTTAAGTTGGCATCACTTTTTTAACTGGCGGCCATTTTGTCAGCTGTCAAGTGATTAATATTTAGTTTGGTTTGCCATTTCATCATGAACAGGTTGACAAAAGAACAACGCTTGCAAATCGTGCAAATTTATATCGAAAGTAATGGTTCAGTTCGCGAAGTTCACCGCAAGCTCCGTCCATTTCCGTCGACATAATCGTCCATCAGAGCAATTAATTCGGTTAACCATGGATCGGTTAACATGGACCATTGGATTATTTTCTTTGGGGATATGTGAAGTCGCTCGTCTACGCCAACAAACCAGAAACACGTTAGGGGACTTGGAAGCCAACATTCGTGGCGTTATTGCCAACACGGCCCCATATGCTCGAAAAAGTGGTTGAAAATTGGACCTGTAGAATTGGCTTTATTCGAGCCAGCCGCGGCAGCCACATGCCCGAAATCATATTTAAACAATAATGGCATAAAATTATCCTTCCAATAAAGCCAAATTGATGGACATTAAAACGATTTTCTTGTGTTTTATTTCAATTCGAAGTTCTATACCTCAATAAAAAACACCCTTTATATTCCTGATTTTTATCTAACATAATAAAATTCTAACTTATTTTAAAGTTTTCTTGTGCAATTTTTCGTTTAAAAAAAATCCATTTCTGCTGGATACCTACTTTTACTTTTGATCTATTTATTCGATAGCTCCTCTCCTCGCTAACCACTTAGCCATTCCAAAGTCTAGTTCTCTCCAACAAAGCCTTCAAAATAACCATTTTTTTCAATATATTTACTCTGGCTCCTCTCTCTCTCTCTATCTGCTGCTCTCATGGTCAAGTGCAATCTGGAAAAGATAGAAAAAGTGCATGCCTAGAAGATATTAAACAGCAATAATTGTGCTTATTTCGTTTGCTTGTTTTGTTTATCTGACTAATAAAACAAAGAGCGAGAGAGAGAGTAAAAAGTGTGTGAGCAGCCACGAAAACAACAACAGCCAGCGATGCCAACTTGGTGTTTTTTTCAACTAATTGTGGTGATTTTGCATCACCAAAAAACAGCGTTTTGAAACTAACGATTTTTTAAAATGGCGATTTTAATTGCTTCCTCGTAGTGCATGTAGCGGTTTCCACTTAAATAAGTACTATTTCGTTTATGACATCAATTGTCCTTGGATATTTGGAGCAAGTTTCTTGTCATCCTATTAAAAAAAATTTAAAATATTGATGAGGCAGAAAAATATCAGAATTTTTTAAACATTCGCACACGATATTAAAGAAGTTACTTGTCATCCCATTAAAAAAAAACTTAAATATTGATGAGGCAGAGAAATATAACACTTTTTTGAACATTCGCTTGCAAACGGTTTTAAAACATCTGAATTTTTTTTTGGTTTTAACTCAAAGCAAAAAAATTTTTTACAATGTCCTCGACATTTTTATACCCTGCTAGTTAGTTAGTTTATGGCATTTGTTGTAACTACCAAAAACATTGGAGCTACCCCCATTTTTAAGTGTACCAATCGACTCAGAATCACTAGCTGGCTCCGATTCCCTCCGTCCGCCCTTCTTATGCTGTTAATCAAACTACAGGACGCAATTGTTGCTCGATTTTAATGAAATTTGGCAAACAAAAAGTTCTTTTGATCAAGGACGGCCGCTATTGAAGTTGAAGAATATCTATTCTGATTTAGATATAGCCCCCTTACATACAAAGTACTCGTAGATGCTCACAAATTAGAACCACTTTGTTTTTCGGGTGCTTCTAATTTCCGAAAAGTTCTTATTTCTGGACGTTTTTTTTAATTTTACAAAAAGGCGATTATTCAATTTTGAGTATTTTATTAAGAAAACCGAAAACTTAATTAACATTTCAGTCAAATTATATCACATAAATGTTTCAAACTTAAAATAATTTATTGAACTAAAGGAAAATGTTATTATCCAACTGCTGGAATGGTACAGTGTATCTCATCATAGTTACTTTTTGTGTAACATGTAACAGTTGTTTGTTTTTTAGTCTTTATTGGTCCAAACGCATCAAAATGCTGGTTCTAATTTCTGGAAGTTCTACTTTGTGAGCGTCTACTGTACTATGTATGTTCATTCGTTTTTTGTCTTAGCTCTAGAAGCTACAAGGAGCTTTATAGAGCTATTTCTTTAGACCAAGGCGTGACATTATAATTAGAGCTAGTTTTTTTGACCAAGGAGTGACGTAATTATAATTAAAGAACATCAGTTCAGATTTAGATATAGCTACCGCACACACATATGTTCTTCCGATTTTATGTCCTTAGCTCTTAAGCCACATTTTATGTCCAATATTAATGAAATTTGGCAAGAGTAAGTTTATTGGGCGAAGGAGTGATGTTATTAAAATTGAAGGAAATCATACCTCACACATATGGTCTTCCGATTTTATGTCTTAAATGCTAGAATCCACATATTTCATCCAATCTTGATAAAAATTTAGCACACGTATATTTTTGGGCGAATGAAGAACGTTATTGGAATTAAAGAAACTCGGTTCAGTTTAAGATAAAACTGCCACATACGAGTATATAAGTATGTTCATGCGATTTCTATTTAGGAGTCCCATATTGCCTTCAATCTTTATAAAATTTGGCAAGAGTTAGTGTTTTCGACCCAGGAGGGACTTTCTTAAAATTGATGTAATCGGTTTAGATATAGCTATAGCTCATTTGATCATTTGTTCATTTGATTTTACAATTTTAGTTCTAGGAATCACACAATGCATTCAATCTCGATACAGTTTGGTGTTTTGGTCTAAGGAACAACGTTTTTGAGCAAATCGGTTCTGATTAGGACCAAGTACCGAAGTTATGAAAATTGGAAAAAATCGGTTTTGGTTTAGGCATAGCAGCCACACATATGTTTATCCGTTTTTATGTTTTACGTTCTAGAAGCAATATATAACATCCAATCGTGATAAAATTTGTCACAAGTTGGTTCCTTATGCCACGGACGGACACGGTTGAAATTGGAGAAATCTGTTTAGATTAAGATATAGCTCCCAGATGAATGTTCAACAGATTTTCCCAAAAATTTTCTCACAAATTCGAATATGGAAGTTCTAAAAACCTAGGTAAATTTAAAGTCCGCCTAAGGGGGTCCAAAACCTAGTTTTAAGTCAACTTTTTTGCACAACCGGAAGTCTAGGGTGTAATGGTGATTTATTCACTGGACTGGACAAATTTCGCCAGCGCATTCCTTGGCTTATTTGATGGAAATACGTCCATCTACAACCATGTCAGAAAATACAAGGGGCGAAATGGCAGCGGTTTGACAAATTTCGGATTGGTGGTCGGAGGGTACTAGGGTAAAATGGCTAAGTTTTGAACCAGTGGTCGGAATACCTAAAGGTAATAGGTAGATAGCCCTACCTATTACCTTTTCAAAATTACCTAAACAAAGCCCAGAGGTCCTACCGTTCCAAAGTTATGACTATCTGACTAAAATGAAAATTTCTGACTACCCGACCATTGGTTCAGACTTTTTTTACTATTATTTTTTTTTATAAGTTCATTGCTATTTTTTTGTGCTTTTTCTTCAATCTCTGTACCGATTTCTAACGAAATGAAATATTCGTGCCTTTTTTGTTTCGTAACAGTTGGCGACACTGACAACAGTCCATGGATCAAGTGCACAACCAACAACAATGAAAGTTAACTTCACTCTCTCTCACTCTCTTCAGATGAGTGCAGTATTTCGTCTGTGTGTTTGTGTGTGGTTTAAAAACAAACCCAACGGTTCACAGATCGCATTGCAAAATATCATCTGATCGAAATGTGAGTGGTAGAGGCTTGATTGGTTAAGGGGTATGGTGTGCGGGAGGGGGTGAATTTAAGTTTCTTCGTCACTATTCGCATGTGAGCGGCTGCTGGCTGGTTGTCGTTCGTCGTGAGGCTGTGGATTTCTGAACTTATGAGTGTTTCTGTGTGTGTATGTGTTAAACCTGCGTTGGCCGTCCGTTTCGTCCGTCGGCTGCTGACTGGCGGCGAGTGAGCAAAGTTAGTAGGTCAGCGAAATTCACTTTAGCTGCGTTGTAGCTGTTGTTGCTGCTGTTGGGGTTTTTGTTTTTGGTGCTGTTTGCATTCATAAATACGAGTGGCGAGTGTGAGTATCTTGTATCTGTTTATTTTGTGCTCCTCGCCTCTCTTCTCATATACTCTTGTAGAGAAACACTGTTCAACTCTGAAAACTAACCCGATGCAGTTATTATATCCATCCCATGGCTTCTCACACTCTCGTTACTTTAAGAGTCGGGTTGTGTGTGAGCGCGACTTTTTATGGTTGTTGTTTGTTTTGTCTTGCAAGTTGCAAGTCCGAACGACGACGGGGCTCGGCAACGGTGCCTTACGAAGGGGAGTGCGCGCTTTAGAGCAGGGATGTGTATCACAAAGAGTGCCGAAGAGAAACGAAGTGTTGTGGTGGGAAGGGGGTTAGCCCCCCACAGCAACATGGCCAAGTGTAAGTGCTATTGTTGTTGTTTTCGTTGTTGGTGTGCTGCAATTCAGACAACTTCGTTTGAAAAAAGAAACTGGAAATGCAGTTTTTTTCGCATCCACTCGCATTTGTATGTGTGGCTGTGTCTGTGTGTAAAAAACAACAAAACAAACACACTTTAAGGAACAACAGCAACAACATCGTTGTTAAGTGCTGGTGTTGCAGTTGTTGCTGCAGCATTTTATCCAGCAACAAAAAAACAATGAGTGTACGTACAGTGGGTCACGGTGCAAATTAACCACAAACAATTAAATGCGTAAAAAGTCTTAGAAATCGATACGGGTATTTCCAGCGACACGCACGTGACAATCCTGAAATTTTGATTTGAAAAAAACAAAGAAAAATGATTTGTTTTATCCCATTTTAATTTTTTAAAAGTGTTCTTGTAGCACTAAATTTAATGTAAAAGTTAAGAGTCATAGAAATCCTAGTTGGAAGATATTTACTAATGAAACGCCGTTCGTCACGTGGCAAACAAAGTACATAGTAGACTCTGTCTGCATCTATAACAGTGACAAGAAAGTCTGCAAAAAGCGATAACATTTTCGTATGCAACTCATTTTAGTATGAAGTGTAGTTAGGATACTTAATATCAGCGGCCGCAAAGGGTTCCATTTTTATTTTAAATTTTTTTATAGGCTCTAAGATAAAACGTTACGTGACATGACGTGATGTGAGAAATACTTACTTTAATTTGGCAGAGATTTTCTCTATAGCAAAGGCGTAGGCTTGATTTCTTTTAATTTTACTCAAGAATGTAAAAACTTATTAAAGCCGTAAAAATTTGATGAAGAAAATTGTTATGCTATTTTTAATGAAAACGCCAAAAAAAATGTTTTCTGAAATCCTTTTTTTATTGTTGTACTTTTTGGAAATATAACAAATACATTTTTGCACGTGGTAGTTCTTTTTAAACGAATTAACCTATGCCCTTTTTATATTAAGCCATCGTTATAGAATTGAAATCCACACTGCCGAAATCCTTTGCTTTGGTTATTAAGTTTTATTTATAGTCTACTAAGTCTTGGAAATCCAATATCCAATCCAATAGTTTTCGTTCTTATATGCGAATGCTGCATAAAAAAAGATTTTATGTTTTATAGGGTGGCCCATTTAAAATTTTAAATTTGAATCGGCTGAAAAAAAATACTGATAATTTCTTTTCCAATTTCTGCTTTTATTGAAAAGGTTGAACTTTGTCATTTAATATTGGAAAGGTTGAACTTTTATTGAAAAGGTTGAACTTTGTCATTTAATATTGGAACACAATATTATTCATATAACTACCACAACTGGTTCGACAGTACCTCATCCGAACAACCCAATTTTGTAGTACATTTTCGATTGTGTTAGGTCGAATCTCTTCACCACCTTCGATTTTTTGTTTTAATGCTTCAACTGTCTTTGGATACAATGCGTAACAGTTATCCTTAATGGCTCCCCACAGCCAATTCAAATTCAAAATGTTAAATAGCCCACCTTGTATGTATCGGATGATCAATATAGAGGTAATTTTTTAAAAAAAAAAAAATGCAAAAATCAAATATGGAATCTTTATTGTTCAGTCGAAAGCACATTTTATGCCATATGTTTTTTGTATATCAAATGTTGGCAACTGTATTATGGAAATGAGCGTTCGGTAAGAAACGGGAAGATCCGCTGTTTTCGATCTAAATTTTGTTCAGTGATGAGGCCCATTTCTGGCTTAACAGCTAAGTCAATAAACAAAATTGTCGCACTTGGGTTAAGGAGCAATCAGAAGAGGTCGAAGAAGTGTCATTATACACATCATCGGAGGAATCATCGTTCCATATTATTTTAGAAATGATGATGACCGGAACGTTACCGTAAATGGTGCTCACTATCGCGCGTTGATATCGAACTTTTTGCTACCTGATTGAAGCCCGTAATCTTGACGACATTTGGTTCCAACAAGCAATTTATTGAAGAAAACTTTTGGTTCGCGTCGTGGGCCTTTAGCGTGGCCTTCAAGATCGTGCGATTTAACACCGCTAGACTACTTTTTTGTGGGTTTGTGTGAAGTTGCTTATCTACGCAAATAAGCCCGACACTACTGACGCCTTGGAAGAAAATATTCGGCGCGTTATTGCTGGTATACGGCCCCAAATGCTGCAAATAGTGGTTGAAAATTGGGCCTCTCGGCTGGAATTTATTCGAGCCACCCGCGGCAACCACTTGCCCGAAATCATTTTTAAGCATAATGGTTAACCCTTATCTTTATAATAAAACTAAATTCTCTTAACCATAACATTGAATTATATACTTTTTATTTTTTCTTGAAAACCACTCGTCTGAAAAAACATCCTTAACCTATATGAGGAGGATATTTTTAAACATGGACTGATCAAACTTAACTGGGGTTGGATATTCTTTCCTCACAACACATTATACAAGATTTGATCCAAATCGGATCGTCATAAGCGACAGGACCTCAAATCGGAAGGAACATTTTTTGTGTAGAGGCCTAAATCTTGGACAATGGATATGATCCAGTTTAGTCATGGTTATTGGTCGCTTATTACGTACCATTCCAAAATTGAGCACTATCATGTTTACTTTGTGGCTTCTAGAGTTCATCGTAAAAATCTAAGACGATCTAGCAATCTTCGCCTGCTTGTTAAATTAACTGTCAGTCCAAATGAAAATAGCTAGAGTTTTCTTACTTACCAGATGCATGTCTTGCAGTTGTAGCTTGGTTAGTTTTGAAGGTGCACTAAAGCAAAGGGGGGACTTACAACTGAATTCCGTGACGTTCGTGACAAATATTGAAGATACTTATTTATTTTGTCTTGCTCTATTTACTTCTAAGCAATATTCTTTTATATAATATTGTACTTATATGTAAAACTTTCTTTAAATCCTAAGTTTTGGCAACTGGTAGCGCTCGACGTAGAAGTTATAACGAGTGATTTTTTTGAGGTTAGGATTTTCATGCATTAGTATTTGACAGATCACGTGGGATTTCAGACATGGTGTCAAAGAGAAAGATGCTCAGTATGCTTTGACATTTCATCATGAATAGACTTACTAACGAGCAACGCTTGCAAATCATTGAATTTTATTACCAAAATCAGTGTTCGGTTCGAAATGTGTTTATCGACAAATTTTGTTCAGCGATGAGGCTCATTTCTGGTTGAATGGCTACGTAAATAAACAAAATTGCCGCATTTGGAGTGAAGAGCAACCAGAAGCCGTTCAAGAACTGCCCATGCATCCCGAAAAATGCACTGTTTGGTGTGGTTTGTACGCTGGTGGAATCATTGGACCGTATTTTTTCAAAGATGCTGTTGGACGCAACGTTACGGTGAATGGCGATCGCTATCGTTCGATGCTAACAAACTTTTTGTTGCCAAAAATGGAAGAACTGAACTTGGTTGACATGTGGTTTCAACAAGATGGCGCTACATGCCACACAGCTCGCGATTCTATGGCCATTTTGAGGGAAAACTTCGGAGAACAATTCATCTCAAGAAATGGACCGGTAAGTTGGCCACCAAGATCATGCGATTTGACGCCTTTAGACTATTTTTTGTGGGGCTACGTCAAGTCTAAAGTCTACAGAAATAAGCCAGCAACTATTCTAGCTTTGGAAGACAACATTTCCGAAGAAATTCGGGCTATTCCGGCCGAAATGCTCGAAAAAGTTGCCCAAAATTGGACTTTCCGAGTGGACCACCTAAGACGCAGCCGCGGTCAACATTTAAATGAAATTATCTTCAAAAAGTAAATGTCATGGACCAATCTAACGTTTCAAATAAAGAACCGATGAGATTTTGCAAATTTTATGCGTTTTTTTTAAAAAAAAAGTTATCAAGCTCTTAAAAAATCACCCTTTACAAACAAGTAGAAATTCAACCGAGAAAGTTTCACTTGTGTCAGTGTGCCCGGGCCTTTAAGCTTCGTTTTTTTTTAATAAGGAATACCTAAACAACGTCATTTTTAATATTTTGTTGGATTAGAAATATATTTCACCAATTTTTTTCGTATACTACGAGCTTTTATTTGCCCCTCCTTCAAAAGAGAATATTGTTGGACTAGAAATATATTTCACCATTTTTTTTCGTATACTACGAACTATTTTTATTCCCCCTCCTTCAAAAGAACATATTTAAATGGTTTTCGTTTAAAATTTCGCCTTTTAATTTTAAATATAAAATCCTTTTTCGGGTAGTTAATATTTAAATACCATTAGCTACAGATCAAACCTCTACTTTTATATTTCATATTGAGTTATTAGACTTTTGGCACCTTTAAAAGTGAACAATTTTGTACCGTGACCCACTGTGCGTATGGCCACCATTAGCGCTGATTGTCAGCAAGAAAATGCCGGGTTTTTTTTTCGAAACGAATGCAGCCTGTTCGGCTTACTCTGGCTGGTTGGTTGAAGGTAAACCAGAACATAAATGATTTCCATAAACACACATACACGTTGTGCTGCAATCTTATTTAGTGCTGATGCCTTTTCTGAGATTTTGAGGATTTTTTTTGTGAGCTGTGACTGTTTTTTTTCTTTTTGTATTTTTGGTGAGCTAGAATTCTACTGAAGCGTAGAGCGAATGTAACGCCGCCCAAAGCTGTTCAGGTTTTAGCCCGCTAAAAAAAGTGCCAATCCATGAATAGATGAGTTTTTAATCTGGCAAAAAATCACTCGCACACTCCACTTGGTTGGTTTTGCTAAACGTGGTTTTGTGCTAGTTTAGTAACGCATCCCCTCCCGCCACTACGTGATTTTAACACAAGAATTTTTACACATGTTTTCATGGTAAAACCTTAAGTTTTATTACAAAAAAAAAAAGATATTTTTATGACACCGAAACCCAAAAACGACATATTAAAACCAACACACAAACATCACATCATCAGCGTGTTTTGCTCTAAAAGATGTACATTTTTGTAAACTCTTTATGAGTTTTTATTTGGGTTTCTTACTTTTTGTAATGCTGCTCCACCACTCTATCGCGTTATCAGACCCCGAAACAAAAATTGTTAAAATTTTCCGCAAAACAAAAAAAAAAAATATATTTCCGCATAAAATATCTCGTCATGATTATTTCCCTAACCAAAAAAAAAAAATCCAACGCCCCTTGTTTCTTTTTCGTGTGTGTGCTTCAATTTAATCGTCAAAAAAAACATTTTTTTTACACAATTTGTTGATAAAGAAAGAAAAAATGTGCATTTATCTTGCTCCCCCTGCCGAACAGAATTATAAAAATAAACATTCACATGCATATAAAGATATTAAGTTGAGCACAGTTACAGACGGACGGGCGGACGAACAGACAGACCATCCACGAGTACATGGACTTCATGTGAAGTTAATTGTCATTTGAAACCCAAATGTTGAAGAGACTGAAACACTCAGAGAAAAATGTCATTCGGAAGTAGTAGGAAACAAGTGGAAGGGTAAAAGCTTTTATAACCTCCACAGTGAATTCTGATTTGAAGTTGTCCGTTTTTTGGGCCCCTTTAGTCCAGGTGTCCGTTTCCAATCTCAGTTAACATTTTAAAATAAATCCCTTTTATTATTCTTAGTAAAACTGGCTTTAAAAGGCTTTTTTTGATAGAAGAAAAACGGTTTTTTTTGATAGAAGAAAAAAGGCTTTTATTTAGATAGAAGAAAAAAGTCTTTTTTTTTGATAGAAGAAAAAAGGCTTTTATTTTGATAGAAGAAAAAAAACTTTTTTTGATAGAAGAAAAACGTTTTTTTTTTGATAGAGGAAAAAAAGAGAAAAAATCAGGCTTTTATTTTGATAGAATAAAAAAAGCTTTTATTATTATTTGGTTACCCATAAACCCACATTTACCAAAGGCACCTTCTTTGGAACATTGGGACCGTTTTTTGGTCCCTTACGGTACAAGAGTACGAAGCTAAGCTCAGCCAAAACTTAAAAATACATCCATATTTGGAGTCGTAGCAAAATTTTTATTTCATTTGAAAACCCTTATTTTTATATTGACCGCACGTTTTGATCATACGGCCGTTTTTTGGTCCTCACGAGCCCAAACCTACACACGCACAGAGAAAAAATCAGTTGGAAATCGGTCCGAACTACAAATATTCGCTTGGATAAACATACTTTCTGCTGCAATCACCAACACTTTAGGGTATTGTTGGTAACATGGTTCGACTAACCATAAGATGGTAGCTACAATAATATTACGAAACTTAAAGCCAATAAGTCGGTTATACCAACCGAATTCAATAAAACTACTGGTACAGGTGGTTATGACAACCAACCTATTGTGAAGTACATGTTACTCTGTTATCAATGATTGGTGGTGACAACGGCTAAATTCTTTGTAGTAACCGAACCCCGAACACTATGCAACAAAATTTAGGACTTTATTGGGGGGGGGGGGGGGGGTGTATGATTACTTCTGCTACTGAAAGACTTGGTGAGTATAGTAAATTCCCAAAAGGAACGGCCCTAGTTGGTCTAAGGACTGAGGAAGCTTTTATTTTAGAATGCTATACCCAATGCCATAATTTAAAAAAAGTAGTAAATAGTCATTCGTTTTAGCGAAATATCGTGATGAGAAGTCTGTAATATTATCGTATGGACTTTATTTTCGTAGAATATTTCAACATTTTATCTCTAAGAAGTGTCCTTTTCGTCCTTTTTTCGAAAAAGTGAAAAAAATAATCTTGATGATTTGGGAGTTTAAGTATTTTTATGTTCTACACAAATTGTGTCCAATTAATATCGGTAGTGGCATGTCCTTTGTTTAATAACAGTTTATAAATGATTTTAAAATGGTCAATTAAGTATACTTGTAGATTGTCTAACATAAAATCATAATATCTTCAGGATGAATTGGTTCTTTTTGTCCTTATTTCAAAGAAAAAATATTTTTTCTTTTATAAAATTCAATCAAAATGTTATGTTTAGAATTGATCCAATATCGACACAGAGGGGCGATTTGAATAGTATTTTATTTTAAATAACCTACGAAATATAACAGATATGAAAGTATATAATTCTTGTCACATCTGTAGCCAAGACTTTGAGCCTTCATTTGAGGTATTTTGTGTCATACCAACCCTTAAGTAGTCGGAAATATGTACTTTAATTTTTGTTTGACACTTTTAAACCAAAATTGAGTTTTTTAAACCCAGATCACCAATGTTATGCGTAAAATCGGTTTAAGTGTACAAACAAATTCTATTAAATTCGAAAGTACAAACAGATAAAATAAATATTTTCAAATCTTTATAAAGGGTGTTTTTTAGACCTGTGGCTTTCAAGAAAAATTAAAACGCACATAACTCAATGTAATGGCTATATGTCTTTTATAAAGATAAGCGTTTGACATTATGTTTTACAAAATGTTTTTGGGCAAGTGGTGGCCGCCTTGGCTGGCTCGAATAAATTCCAACCGAAAGGCCTTATTTTCGATCACTTTTTGCAGTATTTAGGGCCGTATGTCAGCAACAGCGAGCCAAATATTCCCTTCCAAGGCGTCAATCGTGTCGGGCCTATCTGTGTAGACAAGCGACTTTACATAAACCCACAAAAAATAGTCCAGTGGTGTTAAATCGCACGATCTTGAAGGCCACGCCACAGGCCCACGAAGCGAGATAATGCGCTCCTGCAAAAAGTCCGATATCATGGCGTGACAGCAAGCACGATTCACGAAAAAATTCCGGCCAACAGCATTTTTGGAAAAATATGGACCGATGATTCCACCATCGCATAAACCGCACCAAACCGTGGTTTCTCTGGGTAAAAGGAATGGCACGTCTTGAACCTCTTCTGGTTGCTCTTTATCCCAAATGCGGCAATTTTGTTTATTTGCGTTGCCGTTGCGCCAGTAAGGCCGTCGAAAACAGCATTGCCATAATACAGTTGCTAACATTTAAATGAAATTATATTCAAGAAAATAATTGGCTTAAAATGTCCTTTCGAATGAACAACAAAGATTCTATACTTGATTTGAATTTTTGTAATTTTTTTTTATTTTTAAAAAAATACCTCTATCTTGATCACCCGGCTATCTGATCAAAATAAAAGACTTTTTTTTATTTACTATATAAAGTAAATAAAAAAGTCTTTTATTTTGATCAGATAGCCGAATAGAATTTAACCATCACTTGGTCTACTTAATAAATGCGTTTGGTAATGCCTACCAAATTTAAAGAGTTCATTTACCAACAATCTATAATAACAACCAATACATGTAGAAATTCAGTTCCCATAAACAACCTTATTAGTTAGGGTTACCTATACATTGCCTCTTCAACCGATACTGTTAGTTTCCACTACTGAAAATTCCCGTGTATTCAATCAAAATTTGATTGTTGCATAGTATTTTGCAAATACCAACATTCAGTTGAAAAAACCGGTTTTGGCAACAACTCGGTTCTCTGCGTGCGTTAAGCGCATAATTTCGTCCAAGAAGCTAAGATATTAATTTGTATGGATATCAAACTAACACGATTCGAAAAAAATAACGCTGGATGGACCACTTGTTAAATAAGAAGTTCCCACCTCGCTCTTTTAATTTTATGCCCCCCTGACATACTCCTGCTTTATGAACACTGATCACCAACCTATAACGATTGAACGACATTGCTGAATTCCATTGGAATAATCGTTATTAAAATAATACAATAACATTTGTATGTGCTCTACTCCATTTTAATGAAATTGCAAAACAGCAGCAACACAATGAACTGAACTGAATGAAATTAAAACAAATAAACTCATTTACGAGTTGTGTACAGACAACAGCGGGAAAACAAGACGCAGACGATGAAAAAAATATAAAATTATAAAAGAAACAGCTTGAAATAAAATATTCCCCCACCCCCTTCAGCCGCCGCGAAAGATCAAATGACCAGAACTTGCTATTGAAAAGCACACAAGTGTTTTTAATCATGATTACAAACAGAATCGCCAACAACTCTCAAGGTCAATAACAGCAGGAACTGAAAAACACTGGCATTAGTAAGAAAAACTTGAGCGATAAAACTCAAATGGACTTGGTCAATAGAACTGAGAAGGAAGAAAAAACAACATCTTAAAAAATAATTGCTAGGGAAAACTATTTCGAAATGATTATATATTTTTCCAGTTTCCCCAGACCTCGAGCTTGAAAAAGATTATTTATTTATAAAATTAGATAAAATAAAATAATCGATCCAAACGCAACGTAAAGGATAGTTAAACAGTAAAAATATGTAAAATATAGAAACGTTTTTAATATCGGCTTGTATGCATTCGTATTAGTCATACATGTAATATCTATGCACCCAAAGACCAGGTAAAGGCTTTATTAAAATTCATGTAGTTAACCTTAATGGCTTTTGAACGATTGACCAACAATTAGAGCTACTTTTAATTTGGCGTGTAGACACTGAAAATGAGCGAACAACTTCAAGAGTAGGGAAGAGTGTATGTAGCCTCTGATGTTTTTTTTATCTCCTTATAAGCGCAGTGTTGCCAACTATTTCCGAAAAAATCCCATCGTATTAGACTATAAAAGCGATTTATAGCGCTAAATTATTAATTAAGACGGAAAGGTTAAAAAAAATTGCCGCTTAATTTTTATTATCCACTTAAAATGATTGAAAAACAGTTGTACAAAAATATATTTTTAATTAAGAAACAGCTAAACAGCCTGCCTTGCAACCATAGCCAATTTTTATGTTGATTATGAAAAGAAACAACAAAAGTTTCGAACCAGAATAAAAAAAAACCTAATATTTGACATACATTCTGTTTAAGTCTTAAAGTGACGATTAACATTTTTCGGGCCATCCATACTTATAAACTCTAATCGAACTTCTCTTTGAGTATATCCTCAGAAAGTTCTCCACCTCCTGATCTAAACCTTGTCAGATCTACCCAAACTGACGGTCCCGAGTAAATTGACTATGTAATCTTGTGGTCTGGTTCTGTTAAGTTACCACCGGGTATTTTTCGATGAACGCTTTGTATACTAAAAAATCTTGTTTCGTTTTACTAACCTAATTTTATACCAACGACGATCGAACGACAAGTCGAAAGAAAACTGAATAAAAAGCGCTTAAACGTACTTATACCAAATTCGGTTTTTTCATTTCAAACTCGATATAATAAAAATATTAATAAATTTGAAGAAAAAAACTTCCATAAAGTGGGTCCATAGCGTTCATTCTGTAAAGAGTTCATTCGGGGTTCATGTACACGAGAAAGGATTAATATTATAATATCAAAAAAGGCAAAATACGAGACAACCATTTACCGGAGACAACTTTACTTGCCGCAACTCTCAGTTTGTAGGAGAGAGAAACAGAAAAAACTTGCCCGTTACCGCCAATTCCTTATGTGTTTTTTGTAGTGTGAAGTTGGCTGCAGATTGTTTAAGTATTTTTCACACAAAAATCACAACGAATAAATCACAGAATGTAAAACAAGTCAATACTCGTAATGAAAACAAAAATTGCCGTAACCGAATTGCCTTGTGTTAACACAAGAGGCAAGTTCAAAAGGGAATCATAAAAATTGACGCAAGTAAAGTTGCTTTGTGGACTGTGGACTTACATAAAATCTAAAGAAATGTGGTGCAGCAAATATTCTCTAGGTTTTTGGCCTTATAAAACTGCGTACAAGGCCGTTGAACCATTCGTTTAAGTCTGTTAAAGTATTTATCAATCCCATCTACAGGGCATGGATCCCAGGTCCTAAAAGGGATCCCCCCTTTTAGAAATTTGTTTCTCTTTAGTTTTGAAGTTATGAGCAGCGTTGCCGTTTTTGTCGGTTCCGATCAAATTTAGTCGGAAAATATTTTAAATTAGTAGTATGGTCGGTATGTTGCTGGATTTTTGGGAATCTATCCCTCTTTTAATACGAGTACATCAATGAATTTTTAGCGATTTGGTCGGATACATTTGATTCTGGGCCGTTTTGATCGGAAGCAGTCGAATTTGCGCTGTTCTGGCCAGTTTTTGGGAAACATTTGGTCGGCATTACTGGTTATGAAGGGGCACCGACTCAGAGCTACCAATATTGACGATTTATCGTCGTTCTGATGGATTTTTTAAGTGAATTTTAACATAATGACAATTAACGACATTTTTTCGGTAAAAATACCGAAATTGACGGTTTTTAGAAAATGAAAAATTAGACGAAGAATTTGTGCAAAAAATCAAAGGGGGGGGATATTATATTTTGCATTCGTTTATCATATGTTTTTTTAGCTAAGCTTTTTTTGTAGAAATTAAAAAATTTGAAGTTAGACATGGGTACGTCTTTTCATGTTTTTTTATTAATTAAAGCCAAAACTCAGCCTATCAGTTTTGGCTTTAATTAATAAAAAACATGAAAAGACGTACCCATGTCTAACTTCAAATTTTTTAATTTCTACAAAAAAAAGATGGTCATTTCCAGCTTCAGAAAAGGGATACAATTGTTGTACAATTGTTGCATTTTAAGCACTCTTCGTAATTGCAACTCAATTAATTCCACAAAATAACTAGCAAGCAACTGTTTAGGCAATACGACTGTTGTTACTGATGAAGGACGAAATCAAATTGGTCTTAGGTTATGTTTACGTCGAAAATGAAATCGAGATTATCGCTGTAAGTTTGTTTCATTCCCCGATAATTTAAACTAATTTTTTTAAGAATACTTGGCCGTTCTTGTATGTTTCGATTTAACGATGTTTTTTATTTTTCAAAAGTTTCGTTTTTGCTGATTTCTTTTTTAAAAAACACAAGATTTTCTGTGTTTTGGCTGGTAGCCTTGCACCGACGCGAGTTGTGGGAAACACGCTTTAAAGTTAAAAATAACCCTGAGTTATGTATGAGGCAAGGTTGCTTTAACAGCTGTTTCTTTGCTTGTTTGCTCCCATTCATCTCATATTTTTGCTCATTATTATTCTTTATTCAGAAAATCAAATAAAAAGATAGTTAAAAACTTGACCTACCTTAAACAAACTGAAAATAAGGCTAACTAAACTAAACGAATGTTGTTCGTAAATGCAACCCTGAAAATGTTGACAATGTATTTTGTTCCCTTTTGCAACACTGTTGTCGTTAAGACGCACACGTAGAAAAATGTATGTTGGCATAATATTCGAAAAGCATCATACTATTGTGGGTTATATGGTTGTGGTACAACAATATTATGATCCTCAGAACAATATTATGATTCAAATACAACCACACTTTGATCCTCACAACCATACTGTGATCTCCACAACAAAAGTATGATTCACACATTACCGTACTATGATCTCCACAACCATATTATGATCCTCACAACCAAAGTATGTTTCACATACAACCATAGTATGATCCTCGCAACCATGATTAAATTAATTATTAAAACTGGATCAAGTTGTCAACAAGAATTTTGAATTATGAAAATTATTTAAAAATACATTAAATTCAAAATAAAAGGAGTAGAAAAAAACAGTTTAAAAACGTAAGCGCTTTTATTAAAAATATTTTAGTTAGCCAAATCAGTTTGTTTAAAAAATGTTAATTTCCATTCTTATAATCGTATTCAAATGAAGAAAAATTACAATCATACAGTATGATTGCCGTAATCATATTATTGTTAACATAAAACCCAAAAAACCATACGTTTGTCACACCAACCATATTTGTATTGTTGCTACAACCATATTTTAATTTTTTAATTTTGCAATAACAATATTGTTACATTTTAAAAATATTATTTTTTGCGGCAATCATACCATTATCAAAATAAAATTCAAAAACTATACCATAGTTGCGACAAAATTTCTTTTATTGCGAAGAACATATTATTATTGCCGTGACCATATACATACTAACCATATTTTTTCTCTGCGTGCAAGGAAGAAAAGCATCAAAGCCATCCAAATAAAAGTAGATGCAAAGCGAATGCAACACATAAAACAATGGCGACGCAGGAAGATAAGTTAGCACTTTTTCATATTTATTGAGATGAATGACACAATGCATAAAAAAGTTCCTAAACGATTTCAGAGCTGCAAAGTATTATTAGGCAACGTATTTATTATTGATACATTGTAAGTATACGTTTAGGAAGTCAGCCTAACTACAATTTTAACCCCAAATGAGTTAAAAACTCCGCTAAAATTCGCGCTTACCCCTTAACCTTACCTCTTTTTTCTTGCGACGACGGTTAAACCCCTGAATTGGCAACACTGCTTATAAGTATCTCTGTTAGGCATACCTACTCTCTTTTATAACAGCTACTCTCACCCTCCTACATACACAAGTGTTCGGTTCAGTCTTTAGCATCTGTCCGCTAGCCTCTCTCTCTCTCTCTGTCTCCATTTAACTCTCCCACTGGTAAACATGCATCCGTATCGACGTACACACAAACATGTGCTTGTAACTGATATTGATACTGCTCTTTTTACAATAATTAATTTTATTTAAATACCTACAACAATTACACCAACAATAGTGGGGATTCAAATCAAAACAACAACAAAAAAGTGCAAATGTTGTTGAGCAGAGAAACTAGATACAGATTTGTTACAATTTCCGAGAGCTCTCTCTCCCCGCCCCATTGCCACCCCTTTCACAGTCATGCAAACGACATTAGGTGGAGGTAGCAGTAATAGCCGAAGTTGAGTAGTCATGTTGTGTTGTTGTTGTTGCCTTTCTGTGTAGCCAACGACAATAACAAAATCTGAAATTTAATTACGCATAAAATTGAAATGAACACAGAGAATATAAATTATGACAATAACAACAACAACAACGTGGACAGCAACGACAGCGTTAGAGCCCGAGTATGGCAACATTTCAGACGAGATCAAAGGCGTTGATATCGTTTGTATCAGAAAATCAAATTGTCGTCGTCTGGGCCTTTTTGTGGGTAATTATTACCGACTCGGCAGTAATGCAAAAAACGCCATAATAAAGCATTGCTTGCTGCGGGATACGTATTTCCTCCTGTACTACTTTTGAGGTATTCTAAGTACGGTATCAGATTTATCTGAGTTGAGCTATTTGAGCTTCAGTAGACAATAGGGAATTGGAGGGGTTACTGACTAGAGGGCACATGTAGGGCAGTCGAAGGAAGAGTTATGTGTTTAAAAAAGTTTACATAAATCTTGGTAATCGCTAATAACAAAATAAAGGGTGGTTTTTTCAGACGTGTGCTTTTCACCAAGAAATAAAACGCATATAATTAAATGTTATTGCTGGTCAAGAATCAAGCTTTATTATAAATATAAGAGTTTTCCAATATGTTTTAAAAATGTTTTCGGGCAAGTGGCAGCCGCAGCTGGCTCGAGTAAATTCCAGCCGAGAGGACCAATTTTGACCAGTTTTTGCAACATTTGGGAGCGGTAAGTCAGCAATAACGCTCCAAATATTATCTCCCAAGGCGAGGTGTTAAATCGCACGATCTTGAAGGAAACGCCACAGGCCCACGACGCAAGGTAATGCGCTCACCAAAAGTTTCCTTCATAAATTAATTGTTTCGTTGGGTGTATGGCATGTAGCGCCGTCATAGATTACGGACTTCAATTTCAGGTAGCAAAAATCCGATATCATGGCGCGATAGCGAGCACCGTTCACGGTAACGTTCCGATCATCATTTTTGAAAAAAATATGCACCGATGATTCCACCAGCCCATAAACCTCACTAAACCGTGGTTTTCTCTGGGTATAATGGCACCTCTTGAACCTCTTCTTGTTGATCTTCAGCCCAAATGTGGCAATTTTGTTTATTGACGTTGCCGTTGCGCCAGAAACGATCCTCATCATTGACAGCTGATCTTCTTCGATTTTTTAAAGTGCCCAAACACTGAAACGGCGACGCGCGTGAAATGACAAACAATACTAAAAAATAAAGTTAAACACAACTAACGCGTTATTTGTGAATAAACCCCTATTGAAAAAAGCTCTTGTTTGATTATCCGGCATGATTGCGGTAATCATATTTCTGTAAACATAAAACCCAAAAAACAATAGTTTTCTCTCATTAACCATATTTATATTGTTGGTAGAACCATATTTTTATTTAGCAATAATTCTATTGTTACATTTCGACAATATTATTGCCGCATTCATGCTATTGTTAAAATGAAATTCAAAAAACAATACTATGGTTGCGACTAACGCATATTAAATGCAGAGAGCACATTATTGTTACCATGATCATATGTGACAGCGCATAGAGAAAGGGATGTGGACAACATCTGAGCATCGAATGAGACCGATCCCATGCCCCAAAAGTGTTCCCTCACAGAGATATGCGCGTTTTATGAAAGTGAAGTCGACGATTCTAAGCGCAAATAGAAAGGGACCTAATCTTTAAAATGGCTCTCCTGAACAAAACTTTCCATCAACTTTTCACTTTTTTTTTGATGTGGACAACATCTGAGCATCGAATGGGACCGATCCCATGCCCCAAAAGTGTTCCCTCCCAGAGATATGCGTGTTTTATGAAAGTGAAGTCGTCGAATCTTTAAAATGGCTCTCCTGAACAAAACTGGGTTTTAACCTTAGGTCCCTTTCTATTTTGGGCGTCACATGTATTATACTATTTCTTCACTGCGTGCAGAACCATTTTTTAGAATTAGTCCATAACACGATGCAACTTTACTTGCGTCAATTTTTATGACTCTCTTCCACAAGGCAATTGGTTAACGACAATTTTTTGATTTCATTATGGCTTTTTCTGACATTGTGCGATTTATTGGTTCAGATTTTTGTGTGAAAAATACTAAATCAATCTGCAGCCAACTTCACACTACAAAAAACACAAAAGGAATTGACGGTAACGGGCAAGTTTTTTTTCCTTTCCATTACCCTAACCTCTTTCCAACAATTTTAAAGATGTGGCAAGTTAAGTTGCCTCGTGTAAATGGGGACTTATTCTCGACTTGCGAATGCAAAATATTTCAATCTTAGTTTCGTTTATGGTTTCAGGTAGACCCTCTTTCTTAAAAAAAAAATATGGGCCGATAGCTTTATCAACCATATAACACCACAACAAATAGTACATCTGGAGGGGAGTTATTGAAGCTGATGTAAAACCCTTGGATTTTGACATTGATTCCGGTTTCTCAAAAGTTTTGAATATTTTTAACCCATTAGTCTTATTTGAGTCACCCTGTAGCATGAGATACGCCTGTTAAGAAAAATAAGTTAACTAAGTAAACTAAAAGTTTTGAATATTTTTAACCCTTCAGTCTTATTTGGGTCACTTTGTATCATGAGATATGCCTATTTCAGCTGACGCTTTCCATGTTGAAATTGGGGAAGATTTGGTATTTGAAAAGTGAGGGTAGAGAACGAAAGAAAATTGAGTTTAGTTTAATCTACAATCATTTTTTTTCCCTAAATTACTGTTGAATTCTTTTATGTCTATAAATAAGTGTGCTCTATTGTCATTTATCTCCATAAAAAATATGAAATGAGAAAAACAATTAAAAACTAAAAGTTTTGAATATTTTGAACACTTCAGTCTTATTTGGGTCACTCTGTAAAATGAGAATTGCCTTTTTCAGCTGAACGCTTTCGCTAATGAAATTGGTCAATATTCGGTATTTTGAGAAGTGTTGGCGGAGAACGAAAGAAAATTGAGTGCAGTAATTTCTTCAATCATTTTTTTCTTCTAAATTGCTGTTGATTTTGTTTATGTCTATAAAATATTTCCAAAAAAAAAGTGCTCTACAGTCACCTTTCTTTCATTTCTTAACATTTAAATGGGATTTTTAAATTTAATTTTTCTAATGTTTCTATTTTTATTCTTTTGTTTTCATTTATTTTCTTTTAGTTCCTTTTGTCTGAGTAATACTAAAAATTTTTGTTGATTATTAGAGAGCAACTGACGATTTGCTTTTTTTATCTGTCATATTTTGTCTGGCTTTTTATAATTCAATTAAAATGCTGCTGTTAATGGTTTATGAGTAATAATTCGCGGCAACATGTGTCTACGCTGCAGATCTTCATTCATATGTCCGTTGAGATAGATTTTTCTTTGCTGTCTTTTATTTTTCTTTTTTTTAAAATCGTATACAATTCGAAACAAGCGAAACGACAGGCAGATGGTTGGGGGGAGCAGCATAAGCTAGAAAATATTTAAGATTGATTCAACATTTTCGCTTGTAATTATCTTTGATTTCGATAATCATCAATTTCGTTACGATTTCTCATGTCGTCGATGATTATTATTCTTGTCGACATGATGATCAACATGATCTTAGTCTGAAACTATTCAACATTGTCTTCAACATCTTCATGATTATCATTGTGGTTTTGAATGTGATCATCACTTCCCCAACGATAATTAACATCATCTTTGACATTGACAACATCATTATCGTCGATGGCAACTTCATTTTAATCTTTTAAATCCCCTGGCTCTTTATCGTCGAAGCGCCAACAAACATCATAATTATCATATTTCAATAACGAACGTCAATGACGATGATGATGATGATGGTGGTGGCCGCTGTGGAAATCTTTTATGGTTTTCCTGCTGTGGCTTTCCCCCTCAATCTCATTTGCTCTTTTTTCACACAATGACTGAACTATTTTTCTTGGTTTCTTTTTTTTTGTTCCTTTTAAACCACTTTCATCGATAATAATGGTTTGATCATAATCCCCTTTGGCTTTCTTTCCTCCCCTCTTTCCGCTCGCACGATAGATACATTGTCTCGTAAATGACATGTAGTCTAATTTTCTTTCTCATTCCGCCCGTTGAAACATTAACGGGGATGACCAATTTGTTGTGATTTCTGATAAATACTTTTAATGGCATCTGATATGGAAGCGGAAATACGCTACACGGTACGTGTTCGCTGTGGCCATTAAATATTGGCGATACTATCGTATTACGACTCAACAGAAATGACATATAAAAAAATAAATAAATTAAAAACGGGTATTTCATCGAATACCTGTGTTGTCTAACTCGTAGGCAAATAGTTTACATAAAACCTGGTAAGGAGAACAAGCGGCACAAATTAAGTACGGCCAGGCCGTAGGTTATGTACCCTCCAACTTGGATTTCCGTCCAATATAAACATTTTTCAAGTTGTGTTTCTTTCCATATCAACAAAATATATAACAACTACTATTGTCATACCGCTTTTAGTTCCCTAGATATGGCCCTCCAAAGTTGCGAGGTGAATGGGCGGAGCCACGTCCTTTTGTCGAATTTTCACACAACATAGTTTATTACTTGCTATAGTTGCTAGTCTTGGATTTTGCAAGTCTTTAGATTTCATAATTTGCAAGTCTTTAGATTTCATAATTTGCAAGTCTTTGATTTCATTCTGGAGCGATTGGTTCATTTCTTTAGCCATAAATGCGTTTTTTCAAAAGTGGCCTCCACTTTTTTACCTGTTTATGTTTCGTTCCAACCAATATTTTTTGCTCCAAATATCGTAATATCTCTTACAGTGCCAAAGAAACGGTCTTTCTTAATTTCGAGTTGTCTTTATTTATGGGCGCTGACACGCCCCTTTGTCCAATTTTACCATAACATAGTTTATAGCATTTACCTTGCCATTGATTTCATTTTGTTAAAATTCTATAACGATCGGTCTATTACTTTAACCATAAATGCAATTATTTAAATGGGGTGTGGCACCGCCCACTTTTTTATCCGGACCTGGTTTGCTTCGTTCCATGCCAATATTATTTGTTTCAAATATTATTGTCTTATTTGTAACAGTGTCAAAGATATGGTCTTCTTTAATTTGGTAATGTATGGGCGGTGCCACGCCCCCGGTCCAATTTTACCATAACATAGTTTATAGTAGTTTCCTTGCCATTGATTTTATTTTTTTATAATTATAAAACGATCGGTCTATTCCTTTGGCCTTAAAAGCAATTATTTAAAAGGGGCGTGGCACCGTCCACTTTTCCTCTAGTATATGTTGCGATGCATGTCAATATCATATGTTCCAAATGTCATTATTATACTTTCAACAGTTCACAGGATATTGTGTTTTTACGTTCAGGATTGCTGATTTTTTTTAGAGGTTGACTCAGTGCTTGTGTGGATTTTTTTTACATTTCGACTGATCTGCCCCATTTTCAATACCAACTATTTCAATGCAGCAACACATATTTCGGAAAATTTTAGTTACTTGGCTTCAATAGTGCGACCTGTAGTTAGTTTTCCACAGACAGACCGACGGATAAGGCTAGATAATCTTAGATTTTTACGATTCTGAATTTTTATTACTGATCATATTTGAAAAAACCAGCGGAGTAACGTTCACCAAATCTCTTTCATATCCATCTTCATCTCCCTTCCTTTACTTTCTGCTAAAGTTCTACTTAGTTTTGTAGGAAAAATACAGTCTGACTCGCTAAGTCCTTTTATTTGATAATTTTTTTAGAACATCAGAACAAACTTAAGATCTCTCGCCACTGTTGCTGTAGCTTTCGGCTCAGGAAACATCCGTAAAATCAAATGACATTTCCAGTGCCTTCTAGAGTGTTTTGAATTTTTCTTAAGTTCCCTGGAGTTTAACTTCTCACTATTTTATTCTTTAGGGTTCCAGTATTTCGAGGCTTTGCAAACGGATTGACAAATATAAATGTTTCCTTTATCCAATTATCAAGGGTATAGAAAACCTCAAAAGTACTACAAATCTAGTGATTTTTCCAAAGGTCGACTCAGTCCTTGTGAGGGGCAAATGTTTACCTCTTGGCCAATTAGGCCCAATTTTAATACTAAACGTTTCAGTGCAGCATCACACGATCCACCAGAATTTTAGCTGTGACCTATTTTTTGCTTTTACAGACAGGCCAATGGACATGAGAGGTCACTGTCTGTAAGAACTTATGTTTGGTTTAAAAATATTCCAAAGGGTAATGCGTGGTCATTACCTGGTAATGTAAATTATAATGTGTAGTACTTACTGAGTTTTTGCTAAGATCCGTTCAGTTACATATCTTACGTAATTGTATTTAATAAACCTACTATCTGTGAGTACTTATTTTTGGTTTTAAAGTACTCCAAAGGGTAATGCGAGGTCATTACCTGGTAATGCAAATGGTAATGTGTAGTGCTTACTGAGTTTTTGCTAAGATCCTTTCAGTCACACATCATACTTAACAGTACTTAATAAACCTATTATCTGTAAGTGCTTATTTTTGGCTTTAAAATAATCCTAAGGATAATGTGAGTTCATTACCTGGTAATGTGCAGTACTTACTGATTTTTTGCTAAGCTTCGTTTAGCCAAACATCTTACTTAACAGTACTTAATAAACCTATTATTTTTCGTAAGTCCTTTTGTTTGGTTTTAAAATAAAACCAAAGCGTAATTAGAGCTCATTACCTGATAATGGCAATTGTAATGTGAAGTACTTACTGATTTTTTGCTAAGCTCCGTTCAGTTACATATCATACTTAACAGTATTTAAAAAACCTATTATCTGTAAAACCTATTTTTGGTTTAAAAATAATCCAAAGGGTAGCTAAACGTCATCACCTTGTAATGTAAATGAAAATGTGTAGTACTTACTAGGTTTTTGCTAAGCTCCTTTAGCCACGCATTATACTTAGCTCTTTACCTGGTAATGAAAGTGGTAATGTGTAATACTTACTCAGTTTTTGCTAAGCTTCTTTCAGCAAAACATCATACTTATCATTACTTAATAAACCTATTATCTGTAAGTACTTATTTTTGGTTTTCCAATAATCCAAAGGGTAATGAGAAGCCATTACCTGGTAATAAAAACCTAAGGTGTAGTGCTTACTGAGTCTTTGCTGAGCCCCGTTTATGTCCTTCGTAACGCATATGCTGAGCTGTGCACCCCCCACTTCCACATGTCCATTTTCCTAAATGACAATCCAGAAAGAGATTTTATGGTAAAGTGTCTCTTTATCAAGAGCATTGTGAAAGGAGTATATTCCAAAATTATCTGAAAACATTCGCTAAAAAGTCACACGGTCGGAAGTACAGACGCTATAAAAAAGATGGGAGTTATAGCCCGAAACATCAGTGGTTATATAGACGACGCACAGCTGTTTCTCCATAGAGTCGTTGACATAATCTGCCACCTCCCAACACTCCCACACCCCACGGCTGATAAGAAGGTGTTGAAGTTTAACAACCCACAAACAAAATGAAAACGACCTGAATGAAGCGGCAGTGCCGCATAATTGCAGATATTATCTCCGCATCTTGAAAGACTTTATTCTGTTTTTTTTTTTTGGCAATTATCGCATAACTCGCCATTACTGGCAAGAGTATTTAACTTTTTTTTTCAGAGTTGTGTATCTTCTTCTATATCCAAATTTGTACCCTGCTGGTCGTCTGTGATGATGACAAACCCATTAGTTAGAAGGGGAGGGGAATTATGAGAATACCAGACCGTGTAGAGAATAGAGTGAGAATTGGAGGCTTGGAGCTTAGCGGCCGCACTTGACAATGACAAGTGTGTGACGTTTGGTATTGTGGTGGCAGCAACGGCATGTTGACACTGATAACACCCAGCCAGCGGCAGCAGCAGTCACAAGTCAACCCAGCAAACACAACACCTCTCTGATAAAATATATGACGTTTGCTGCAAAACAAAAAGAAAACAAAAAAAAACTCGAAAAAAAACGACTCCAAAACAAAGAATAAATAAAAAAAATAAAAATAAAACAACGACCAACAAGAACAGATAAATAATTAAGTGTGAATAAACTGTCAAGATAAATAAACACCGTGAGTGTGAGATGTTGTGTGTGGGGCCAGAGGTGTGTGCGCTAGGGGGAGTGTAGGGTGAAGGGGGTAAACATGTATTGTGTATTTATTGCTAGTATTACAAAATATTTAGATACTTCTTTAGGCCACTTGCATATGCTCATTGAACCATTAAATGCAAAATAAAGCGAAGCTTGTCGTGAAAACAAATATAGACATGAGTGATTATTACGTGCTTAGGGTAATTATTTAGATGATTTTTTATTCTACCCTCTATCATAGGATAGAGTTGATATTCAAAATGAACAACGTTGATCTGATACCTTTTAAATATATTCTTGATCGTCCTTTAAAATAAAACACGATCTCAAGATGTTCGTCTGTCTCTCTGTAGAAATGTAGATATGAGTGTTCATAACGTGCACAGGGTAATTATTTAAAGGATTTTTTATGCCCTTCATCATAGGATTTAATTTGTAACTAATATTAATAATTGTAATATATATTTATTTCGGAGACCCTCAACTTATTTATTCTTCATCGTCGTTGAAAATATAACACGATATCACGATGTCCGCCTGTTTTGTCTGTCTGTGGAAATCAACTTACTTAATGCCCTCAACATTTCACTAAGAAACAAACGGGGAACTTCTCTAAGGAGCCATGTCACATAACGTACGAATATTTATGTCGAAGAAACACAATAGTTTGGCGTTTTTTTTGTAAAAAATAATAACTTTTTACCTATTTAAATTTGATCAAAAAAGTATTGAAACATTATTTTTCAATGATACGAGGGTTTATATTTCGGTCCTGTGTTCCCAGATGCAAACTGGAACATCCATTGAAAACTTTGACGTTTTCTAGCATACTTTCACTCAGAACGTTTTGTCCTTTGAGGGCGAATTGTGTGTTGAAAAATTCATCTTAGACAAAAAATGGAATTATTCCGTGAACATTCGTGCGATTTTCGGCGTAGGTTATCGAGACAAGAGTGTTTAAATCAACTTGTTTCGACTTTTGACGATCTGTTAATCGCTGGTACCAAGAGTTCAGTCTCGGACGCCATTCGATCCAGTTTGAATTTCGTGGAGAACGCACAACTTAGCTCACTTTGCCAGCAGCAATCGATGCTGTGCGTGAACTGGTTATGCAAGACCGACATGTGACATACCGTGAGATTGAGACATCATTGGGCATTAGTATGACAAGCATCAATAAGATATTGCATGTTCATTTGGTCGTGAACAAATTTTGTTCTTATTGGATCCCACATAGTTTGACGAATGCTCAAAAAAGGCTCGTATGGATTGGTGCAAAGAGATATTGAAAAAGTATAACTGCAGTAGCTCAAAAGCAGTTCTGACATTGTCACAGGTAACGAATCATGGATCTATGCATATGAACCCGAAACAAAACAGCAAAGATCGGTAGCGGTAGCTCAAAGGCAGTGTATAACATTGTCACAGGTGACGAATCATAGATCTATGCATATGAAGCCGAAACAAAACAGCAATCGACCGTATGGGTCTTTCAAGACGAGCCAAATCCAACAAAAGTTGTTCGTGGAAGAAGTACATCGAAGCAAATGATTTCGTTTTTTTCGGTATAAACGGACATGTTGCCACAGGGCCTTTGGTGGAATGTAGGACGTTCAATTTTGAGTGGTATACAACCATCTGTTTGCCAACAGTGCTCGAAGAAATGAGGAAAGATAATAAGAGAAGACGGATCATTTTGCATCAGGACAATGCGAGCTCTCTCACACATCAGCTGAAACGATGAGCTATTTGACCACTCAAGATGTCGAATTGATGGGCCATCAACCATACAGCCCTCGTCTGGCACCCAATGAATTCTTCTTTTTCTCTGGCATCAAGAAAATAAGGCGTGGTCAACGTTTTTTATCGCCCGAAGCAGCTGTTGAAGCGTTCAAAAATCATGTTTTCAAGGTGCCTCAATCGTAGTGAAAAAGGTGATTCGAAAATTGGTTTGTGCGCTTGCAAAAGTGTATTGATCTTAAAGGAGAATATTTTGAAAAACAACAAATCCAATGATAAATTATTGTGTTTTTATTGACGAATCCGATATATAAATAGCAACCATCGTATATGCCACAAAATGTCAATAAGTTGCAAACAAAACTCTTTATTTTTGGAAAATACTAGTGAAAACCCCTTTCCAACACCAAAATTGTTTTTATAACAGGTGGCAAAGATAATTAAAAAGAAATGACAAGAAAATAAAAATAGAATATAATTTGACGTCTTGTCGCCAGCCGTCACGAGCATTCGCCAACCTAATGTGAATTTCGGCTCCAAATGGCTAAAGAATTTGGTAGAGACGCTTTTACATGGCTTTGAGATAAATCTCTTCCCCGTAAAGTCCCCGGCATTAAAAGGTGAAAATCCGTCGCTAAAAAATTTCTAGATATTTTTACCCGGGTTTAAACCATAGTGTTTAAAACCGATATTCCGGTTTTTATGTCCAATTCCGACAGTAGGTTTCTCAAAGAAAGCTGAAACCCGACCCGGTTTTATGCTGTCGGGTTTTCCGATTTTCGGTTTTTTGGTTGTAAAGGGTGGTTACATTTTAAGGGCCGAGGTTGAATGTGAACCACACCTAAACGTCAAGTTTTTTTCTGCATTTCATTTGATATTTCTCAATTTCAGACTAACTCAATTTGAACCATGGAAAGATACACAAGTGAGCAATGAGTTAAAGTTATTCAGGCTTATTATGAAAATGCATATCGTGCACTTCGTTATTTTTTCGGTCAATTTAATCGTCCAAATGTGCGTACAATGTGAAAAATCATGCAAAAATTTGAGCAAATCGGGTCTGTAGGAGATGTGAAAGCACCAGCGCATGCTCGTACAGCTCGTACTGCAGAAAATATTGCTGCTGTTCGCGATAGTGTAGCCGTCCACATCAACTCGTCGTCGTGCCCAACAATTGAACCCCTCACGCTCGTCGTTGATGAACATTATGCATAAAGACTTGCATTTACACGTTTAAAAGATGCAATTGATACGAGAACTAAAGCCTCCTGACCATTCCAAACGTTATCAATGGTCAGAATGGTGGCAAGAATTGGCATCGTCCCTTAAAATTTAACCACCCTTTAGATGAAAGCAAAAAAAAAAAATCAGAGTATTCAATAACGACATTTACGTTTAATGATAACCTGGTCTTAGAGAGTTCAATTTTTAATTTCAGCAATTGCTGCTAAGCTTTCTGATGATGGTCGTCATGAAACTGAATTAGCGATAAAAGCAGTGGGCAGCCAGCGACAAAAGTGAAAGTAATTTTGTAAAGAACTTGTCTTCTATTAAAATGTAGATGCAAGAGGTCTTAAGATCCGGTTAATCCCAGTTCAATGCATTGTCTTTATTATTAAAAATTGTCTTTATATTTAATTTAAACAAATAATTGAGAAGTGTTAGGCGTTAACGACTTTATTTTAATAAAAAACAGCGATAATCAGACGGACGACAGTGTTTTCTAAATGGACAACCACTGAAGATGGTTGACGAAGTCAATCGAAATATTAGGAAAAATAAAAATTAAACCGAAATTAAAGTTATGACGCCAAGCCACAAAATAATTTTAAATATTGGAATAAATTAAAAAAAAAATAATGAACAAAATGTATTAAAAACCACTATATTTTTATTTTGTGCATGACCTCGAACCAGACAATTCAGAAAAATATTTTAAAAAATTAAAAAAAAATCATTCAAATTCAATATAAGTGACGCGCAAAATAGAAAGGGACCTAAGGCTAAAAACCAGTTTTGTTGAGGAAAGCCATTTTAAAGATTAGGTCCCTTTCTATTTGCGCTTAGAATCGTCGACTCCACTTTCATAAAACGCGCATATCTCTGGGAGGGAACACTTTTGGGGCATGGGATCGGTCTCATTCGATGCTCAGATGTTGTCCACATCAAAAAAAGAAAAACAAATTGATTTTTTTTTACCCTTAGGCTCCTTTCTCTATGCGCTGTCACAAATTTGTTTCACATCCTTAAACATCAAAACAATTTGAATGCCATTATTGGACCCGAATTCATTTCTGGTACTCGTTTTTCGTATGTTTTGAGTTCATTGTCCCAATTGTTTTGGGTGTAAGTACCCCTTAACATATGGCTGTATCAAAAACAACCCCCCTTATATGTTCCCACCCCTTTCTGGGCTATAAACAGAACGCACGTTTTTCTGCTGCTGTATAATTTTTGTTCTTTTTTTTTGCATTTATTTCCATATATAAAGTTTAACGACATTTGAAAATTTTTCTGTTGACATCTGCAGTTATTATTGGTGTTTTCTTTTTTCTCGTTCTCGTTGTATTTTATCGCATTAAAAATTTCTTACACAACCGAAAAAACGAAGAAGTACAGCCGAGAAAAGTATTCTTTTTTTGTTTGTTTTGCTTTCTTTGGAGAGCAAAAACAAAAAACACAAAAAAATACCGCAAAAAAGGAGACCCAGAAATAAAAAACAAATACGTAACGAATCCAAGAATAAATAAACATCACACCACATAAATCAAATTTTGTTGTTTTTTTTGCTTCCTCTTCATTGTGTGCAAACCCCTTTCCAGAAACCAGTTTAATCATTGTCATCATCGCCAATGTAGTCCAATGTATCCCTTTGTCTGTTAGTCGCTTATTTCATGATAAGCTAAAGAGAGCTGCATGTTGGCCTTTCCCCCATCCCCCAAGCACGACTCTCTTGCCGGCAAAGAAATTTCAATTTTTATATAACACTTGGCGTCCTAACAAAACCTACAGCGTTTCCCGCTCCATAACAGGCACACTCACTCACAGATAGGAGTATCAGCCAGCCAGCCATCCATTCCTCCCTCGTCCATTGTTGTCCTCAATGCAATGCTTACTTCGGTGACGATCTCGATACAAGTACACACATGCATACAAACTTACATATGTGTTTGTGTGTGTGTACTATGCATGTTTGCAAAACGTTACCCCCCAAAACAAAAATTTCGTTGTCTTCCTTTATTTTTTTTCGGGTATTTTTTTTTTGGTTCGTTTTGGTTTCGAAATTAGGTCAAATCATTATTGCAACCAAACAAACATTTAAACGACAATATCACGCACACTCTTACAAACTCACCAAAAATACGACAACAAAATAACACTGCCAAAGTTACCCACCGCCCCGCTCAATGTCTTTCTCCACCAACACAACACACAGTTACTCACACAATCCAGAGGAGAGAAAAGAAATCCACCGCAAAAGACTAAGAAGAAGCAAACGTCGTCGCCTTCCTCATCGTCATTGTGATGTGCATTTTTTAACGAGCCAACAACAAAAAACAAAAACAAATACCCAAAAAAACGTCTTGCGATCGATCTTAGCTTTGTTCACACACTCACACCAAACCTCCCCCATCTCCCTCTAGCCCACTACATGAAATACAACACAGAGTACGTACTCCACATGCCTAGCCATACGTACTGTGGAGAGTTCCTTGCATAAATGCTCTCCTTCAAATGGAGAGGCTTGTGTTGTTGTGTATGTCGAGTGTGTGCAATTTCATTTGTACTAGTTTAGGGGGAATTTTAGAGAAGATCAGATACAACAAAACAAAGGAATTGATAAACATTTTGGCGATTGCAGTGCATGAGGCACTAAACACAATGCAGAACGTCAGCGTTAGCGGCGGTCGACTTTAGGGCCATAACTAGAGTGGCAATAAAACCAGGGTTTTCATAAAAACGGCGTTTTGATTGGCGGCGATTGCAGTGCATGCGGCACTAAACACAGTGCAAAACGTCAGCGTTAGCGGTAGTCGACTTTAAGGCCATAACTTGAGTGGCAATAAAACCGGTGTTTTCAGAAAAACGGCTTTTTGAGATTATTTTTTAAAACTGTGTTTTAAAAAAAATCAAGTGTCGGGATTTTTTAAAAGTAAAAAACCACATGCCGGTTTTTCATTCTTATGTTAATACCTAAAATTAAATATTTTCCCAATTAAAAGTAAATTAATTGAGTTGATTTCTAGACTCTAAGAATGCAATAAAATCACATGGAGGTACAGCGGTCCTCCCTCCACTGCATGGCTGTGAAACTTCAATTTTTGCAGACGATACTGCGCATATTTGCACTGGCACTCTTGCTGCCGACATTATAACCAAACTAGAAGGAGCAGCGAAAGTCCTTCTAACGTATTTCAACAAAGGGAAAATATTTGCGAATGCGCAAAAAACTAATGCGATCTATTTTACTAGAAAAGGAAAACCAATTTATACTCCCCAAAGAAGCGTTATTTATAATACCACAGATATACCTTGAGAAGATACGGTATCTCTATGTTATGGACCATTTGTCATAAAAAAATAAATCATTTAATAAGACTTCTATAGCCCTTAATTAATAGAAACTCTTTTTTAAACAGTAAAGACAAAATGTGTATTTTTTAAGTCAGCTTTTCGAGCTGTTCTTTTGTATGGATGTCCTTCATGGAGCAATGTGGCTCCAACTCATGTTAAGCAGCTCCAAATAGCCCGAAATAAAGTATTGAAAATGATTTTAGGGCTTCCCAGGCATTACTCAACAACATGCTTCCACGAAGTTGCCAAAGTGGAGTTAGTCAATGAAAGATTAACTTAAAATTTTGCCATCTGATGCCAAGCGTTTGTTTTTATTCATTGTTGTAAATATACTAACTTCAAATTAAATTTCATTAAAATTAGTTGAAAATGTGAATTTCTAGTTAGACTATTTAGAAAGTTTTTGTTGTTGTAAATTTTCCTTCATGTACTGATAATTTTCTAGTTTTATTGTAAAGGTTAAACTTTATCATTTAATAATGGAACACAATACCATTTATATGACTACCACAACGGGCTCGGCAGTACCTCATCCGATCCACCCAATTTATCAGTTCATTTTCGACGGTTTCGGGTCGACTCTCTTAAGTTTCAAGGCTTCATTCAATTGTCTCTGTATGCTTTGCGTAACATTTATCCTTCATGGCTCGCCGCAGAAAATAATACAAAGCTCACAATTTCAGCTGATTATTTGATTTTCCAAAACAGTGCGTAAAATATCGACGGTTGCGTTGGCTGTGTGACATGTGGCCCCGTCTTGTTGAGACTAAATGTCGTCCATATGTCATTCTCTTGAATTTTTGTAAACCAAAATTTGTTGAGCATGGCGCGGTAACGCTCACCGTTGACTGTAACGGCGACTCCCTGCTCATTTTCGAAGTAAAATGGCTCAATTATGCCGCCAGCCCAAAATCCACACCAAACAGTGACTCGATGTGGATGCATTGGCTTTTCAATAGTCGCTTGTGAGTTCTCTATACCCCATATGCGTCAACTTTGCTTATTGATATAGCCAAAAAGAGGCGCCTGAAGCCGGCTTCGATCAGTCGCCGTAAGTTTTATTGTCAGTCGCTGGCGATGACAAAATATGTATGACGCAGTGCTCTGATCGCAATCTATCAACATCAGCTTCTTTCTTTTAGCTGGTGGGCTGGTGGAAACTCGACGAGAGTGGTTATATTTGTCAATACCTTCTGTACCTCATACTGTAGAGATTTTTGTTAACAAGAGATTTTAGTTTACAAGAGATTTTAGTTTACAAGGGATTTTAGTTTACAAGAGATTTTAGTTTACAAGTTTTACTAAATGCCTATCATACCTCTGTAATGGCCCCAAGGATTTGCGTAAACATCTTAACTCTTTCGAGTAGTTTCCACGGTAAAGATTTGTTCCAATGCCTCGATGCCGTCCAAAATGTACCTACGATATGCTGCAATATTGAGTACTTCCATTCTAATATAAAATAAGATAACATGGACTTGCATTAGTTACGATCCGTTCTTTTTTATGGCTTCATTAGTTAGTTGGACTTTATGACTTCTTCACTCCTTCTTGAAGACAAATTATTTCAGGAGCGATCAAACTGTCCATTGTCAGTTTTTAATTTATACATTTTTTCCTTTGGCTTTAACTGTTGTGTCCTTTCAGTCTCGCGGTTCTTCACTGGAGTTATTTTATGTTGGCCCCTCTTTCAGTATTACTTTATGACATCCCATAATCTTAGCAAAGAATTTTCCATCAAAATTGCTATACCATGAATGATATTTCCACTCTAGTAATTTGAGCACATGCCTTGTATTTTAACCAGCCATTTCACATAGTCTATGCCTCAATCAATTTTAGAAATTTCTTTTAACTCCTGTGCCTTCTTCATTTAGGCTTTGGCATTTTTAAGGCTATCCTTAACTTCATAAATTTCCTTAATCAAGTAATTCTTTACCTATTATCATCTCTTGCTCTCGGGGATACCTTCAATTGGAGTAGTGTTTCGAACTCGTTTTGGTCGCTCGTTTCAAGTATCTTTTTTTCAGTTCTTCAGTCATTTTTGTCAATCCCCCTTTCAGGGATTAATTACAGTGGTTCCTCATAGTCTTTTAAAAGCAGTCCCCTTTATGTCGTCTTCAGTCATTTCAGGAGTCTCCAGAATCTTTTCAGTCATTTCAGAAGTCTCCACAAACCTTTTTTTCTTTTCTTTTTTGTGCGTTTTCTTTAAACTCTTTTCTGTTAGTCACCTACATATGGTCAACCCCCATTTATCCGACTATGTTCTGCCCTTGTCCAGTCGACTTTATTGAGTTTTTTCCCTCAGTCGTCTTTGTTCTGTTATCTCCTATCAGTTTTCCCCTTTAAGGCGCTTTCTTTAGTCTTCCCCTTTCAGTATTTTCCTTTTCGTCATCCTTCTTTTGGATCTCTTCAAGTCATCTTCTTTCAGGTAACCCCCTTTAGTAGCTTTATTCCTTCTTTCCTTCTTTAGTTATCCTTTTTTCGTTGTTACCTTCGAAACTTTCTCTTTCAGTCCTTTCCTTTCAGTCCTTTCCTTTCAGCCATCAACTTTCAGTAATCATATTTCAGTCATTACCTTTAAGACTTCCTATCAGTATTTTCATTTCAGTCAACTAATTTCTTTCGCCTTTCTTGAGTCACCATTTTCTGTCTGCCTATATCTATTATGAAGTCATTTAGCTCTTCAATCATCTCGTCTTTATTTATAGAATTTAATTCTCACCTTAAACTTTGTAATTAATCTGCATTTCCTTTTCTTTATTTGCAGGTAAGTCCTAACGGAAACTATGGAATTCAAAACGAGACTTATTACCAGGTAATGCGTAAATTTTGTTGATAATATTACCTTTTAACTTACTGCAGTATTTCTTAGCAAGTCTTTAAGCTTTTGGTAAAAAAAAGATAAAAACACGTTTGAATTGTTGGCCGACATTTGTGAATGTTTCTTATCTTAAAGTACGCTCTTTTTTATATTGTTCTTATGTACCTTATTTTAACGCTTACTAGAAAGTAGTTATGTAAGGCAGAGAAGTTTACTTGGAAGTGTTAAGGATGTCACTTATCAAACTTATTTTTCTCAAAAAGTTTCTTTTACTTCTTGAATAAAGATAGCACAATTACATCAGAAAATGCTAGCTTTGCCAGGTTAATGTAGACTTTTTCTCAAAGCCTTACGGAAGCAGATTCGGTAAGCGTCTCTCAAACTGAAATTACTTTTGAAAGCTCATACAATTTGATTTAATCAAGTTTTTTTGTTGTCATTATACAATTTACGTTTATAGATTGTAGAATTCGTTTAAAAATGCGTTAATTTTCTCACTTAACAATGACATCTTATATATCTGCTTCCTGGTAAGCAGTCTTGTAATAATATTAATTCCAAAACAGCTGCTTCTAAGCAATGTTAGGATTTAATATTCCTTTGGCTCTTCTACTGCAAACAAGTGCTGAGAAAACATTTACATTTTGAGGAATCAGGAAACTTTCTGGAATCTTCTTGGACTCTTTCTATTGTTTGAAGATACCTTACAGATATGCTTGTTGGTAAGCAGTTAAACTGTTTACTGGTTAAACTGTTTATGGTAATAATAGTTGTGACGAAGTTCTACAGTTAACCTTTGGTAATTGGCAAACCTTTTTGATTTTGAGTTACATTTCTATTTTTGGGAATGAGGAATCTTCTTGGACTCTTTGTATTGAATGAAGATACCTTACAAATATGCATGTGGGTAAGCAGCTAAGATGCTTACTTGTATCAATGGTAATAATGTTGGTGAAGAAGTTCTGCATTTAACTTCTGAATCGGTTATTGGCAAACATTTTTAATTTGCATTTTGGGGAATCGGAAATCTTCCTGGACTCTTTTTGGTGTTTGAAGATACCTTAAATATATGCTTGTGGGTAAGCAGTTAAACTGTTTACTGGTAATAATATTCGTGACAAAGTTATACGTTTAACCTTTGGTTATTGGCAAACATTTTTGATTTTTAGTTACATTTGCCTTTTTTGGAATGAGGAATCTTCTTGGACTCTTTGTATTGTATGAAGATACCTTACAAATATGCTTGTGGGTAAGCAGTTATGCTGCTTACTTGTATGGTTGATAGTAATGTTAGTGATAGTGATCTACATTAAACCTTTGGATCGTTTATTGGAAAAGATTTTTGAGTTACATTTGCATTTTTGGGAATAAGGAATCTTGTTGGACTCCTTGTATTGTATGAATATACCTTAAAAATATGCGTGGGTAAGCAGTTGAGCTGTTTACTGTTTTCTAAGCTAGGTGATGAAGTTCTTCATTAAACCTTTGGATTGGTTATTGGCAAACATTTTTCATTTTGCGTTATGGTTGTTCTAGAATTATATTGCTATGCCTTCGTCTTAAAGTTCAGCTAATCGGTAAGCATAGTTTGTCTTGTGTAAGCAGGTTGGTAAGTGATGAGCTCCAGATGAAGTTGCCAGCATCACTCGCACATATTTGTGGCTGCAATAATAGCTAGTTTCGATTTTGTATAGTAAAGTTTTCTTTGAGAACTCTGGCAATATCTGTAATTTTGGGGAAAGTAGCCGTTCTATTTGTCTTTCGACAGAATACTCTTTCTCATCTTCCCTTACCCCATTTAGTTGTTGAGTCTTCTATGATCGAAATGATGGATATTCTGTCGTTATCATTCATCTTTGGTGAAGGTGAGGCCTATGTCTTGTTTATTTAAGTGTTGTTCGCTTGGTGGCGTCTCTTCCACCGGATGATACATAATTGAGCAATTTACGATTCATTTGTTGTTGTTGCGGTGGGGATTTCTTCTAAAATTGTGGATAGTTTGTTTCGCAGCTTAGCTGGCATATTTCATTATTAATCATCAGCTGACGTAGTTCCCTGAGCTGGTTGCACTTCCCCCACTTTGCCCGCTATCCTGAGTGTGCTGAGTGTGTTTCATTATTTTCTCGGCTGTTTAAATATTTATGTGATGCCAGGCATAGCGTCCGTACATTTGGGTAAAAACAAATCATCATAAAGAAAAAGTACCCCCGCCGAAGAAGAGGAGGCAGAAAATAAACAAGAAGAGGAAAACAAAACAACGGCAGAGGACCAGAAACGTGTTGCTAAAAACCAAATTATGATGAAAAATATGAACAAGTCATGTGTTGTTCTCCGGCAGGGAAATGCCAAAAACGCCTTGTACGACATTTGTCTTGGAACAGAATGGTGGTGATTAATGCGGGCGGCTGGATACGGGGTAAGGGGAAAGCAGAGAAGATTTCTGTGAGTCCATGAAGGGTCGGCCGGCCGGTCGTTCGGTCGGTAAGCCACCCACTTGGCGGTGTGAACGTAGGGTGGTTGTTATGCTGATTAAAAATTCAATTATCTGCGGCTATGACGAGGGGAAGGGGGGACGGGGGACGTTGGGACTCCTCGGAAATTCGATCTGTCCGCCATGAGCGTGGCTGGTTGTCAAGTAGTACTCCTTGAAATTGATTTGCTGTTCATTATTTTGCTGCCATAAGTGGTAAATTGAAACATTGGCGTTGAAATGGAATTTCTAAATGGTGCGATGCGCTCGAAAGCAGTGCCACGGTGCACTGGCGGTGGTGCCCGTCTAGCAGCGGTGCGGTGCGGCCACGTCAGTAGTGTGTGGTTCTTTTCGGGAAAAACATTTGTTTTTCGTCAAAAAAAAAAAAAGAATAAGTTTGAAATTACTTAAAACTCACAGCACACTGCGGACAACTCAAGTACTGTTGCTGCTCGATGTTGCTGGCTGTTGGCATAAGATGTAGTGAAAATTTAGTTCATTTTTGGGGTAACAGTTCGGTGGAAAAACCAACACCGCCAAGTGGTGGATGGATGGAAGGACGGACGGACAGACAAACTAGAATAAAGTGACAAGTATTTCAAGAAATTTCTAATAATGCAGAGTACGTCCGTCTGTACACTGTTCCAACAGTTGCAGACCAGATCTGGCGCAAAGATGCCCGTGCAAGAGGTGGTCCCATCCGTCTCCCTTGTGGCATTTGTTGTTCGGTTTGAAATGTGCTTGTCAAATCCTCTTAATACATTAGAATGCGGAAAAGGGTGTTGATTAAATTTCATCAATTCGTACGGCCTGACGTCGTCTTGTGATTTCTTTGTCCTAAAACCGGCCATAAGTTTTCATTTGTAATTCAAATACGACCAGAACATTTCGAAAATTGAGCTAGAGTATCAGCATATCGCCGTCGTCCGCATCATGTTCTCGCATGGCGGCGGTTAGGCAGACAGACAGACCGACCGCCAGCCAGCAACCCAGACAGACTATCAGATCTTGTGAAACTATTTAAAAATGCCTTCATATCAGTCATGTTGAACTGCACTGAAAAGAAGATGAATTGCTTTTCTTTTAAGCACAACTATTTGTTGTGTATTTCGGTTAACAAAAAAAAAGAAAAGAAAAACAGCGCAAACAAATTCGTTTTCTTCTCTATATTTTTCGCTTTTTTCCCTTAAAGCCTTTTGTCTTGGCTTTTTTTTCGCATTACATTAATTTTTTACAATTACGAAATTGTACGGTACAGTGGTGTTCAAGTGGGATAGCAGCCTTGGCAGCAGCAGCGGTTGATCATTAAATCCTTGACAAATCGTTAAGCAGACAGAAAGTTGATGTTTGCCGACAGACCGTGAAGCATACGGACAGATGGATGAAACGAACAAACGATGAAGATAACAAACAAAAAACAAATAATGACAAGAAGTTGCAATATAGGTCATAATCACATCTCTTGAATGATATGTTTTGTCAAATAGATAGGCGGCTACATGAAACTTCAATAAAATCGGAGAGCTGCGAATGTGAAATAACATAAACCTACCTAATGAACTTTCTCTTTAAAAGCCTCTAGAGCTTTATCTCTTACTCGTAAAGTTTTCTACCTTTTGTGAGGTGAAAACCCTTTGCTAAGTTGTTAAAGGATTGTTACTTAGCCCAAAGTAGCACCATTTTTTTACCATCGCTTTATGTGCTTTCGCAAGTACATATTTTTCTGCGACATATGGAATGACAGACTGTTTCATGGCTTTCATTTCTGTTTTATGGCTTTCCTTCCATTCTCCCACAGTGAAAAATGTTTGCTTAGCCCAAAGTTGCACCTTTTTTACATCATGCCGTTTGTTTTTGCAATTACCCATACTTTTAGGTTACAAAAGACTGACCGACAAACTATTTGTTATTTAATACGGTTATTTGCATTATTCGAGAGACGGTTTAGTTCCTGAGATTTCTGCATAGCCCAAAGTAGCAGCTCTTTCTAAAATCTGCTCTCGCAAGTGCCCTTGTTTTGGAGCTTTGAAGAATGACAGGCGGAATTCGCGTTTATACGGAGAGGGCTTTGGTTATTATAAATTTCCCTTCTAAAGGGTGTTTTTTATTGAGGTATAGAACTTCGAATTGAAATAAAACACAAGAAAATCGTTTTAATGTCCATCAATTTGGCTTTATTGGAAGGATAATTTTATGCCATTAATGTTTAAATATGATTTCGGGCATGTGGCCGCCGCGGCTGGCTCGAATAAAGCCAATTCTACAGGTCCAATTTTCAACCACTTTTTCGAGCATATGGGGCCGTATGTTGGCAATAACGCCACGAATGTTGGCTTCCAAGTCCCCTAACGTGTTTCTGGTTTGTTGGCGTAGACGAGCGACTTCACATATCCCCAAAGAAAATAACCCAATGGTCCATGTTAACCGATCCATGGTTAACCGAATTAATTGCTCTGATGGACGATTATGTCGACCATAAAATGGACGGAGCTTGCGGTGAACTTCGCGAACTGAACCATTACTTTCGAAATAAATTTGCACGATTTGCAAGCGTTGTTCTTTTGTCAACCTGTTCATGATGAAATGGCAAACCAAACTAAATATTAATCACTTGACAGCTGACAAAATGGCCGCCAGTTAAAAAAGTGATGCCAACTTAAAGTTCTATACCCCAATAAAAAACACCCCTTATATATTTTTTCTATCGCAAGTACTCAAGTTTCTGCGATATAATAAATGACAGGCCGAATATACGCCTTTTAAATCCATATAGCGTTATTTTCAATTTTTAAAGCATTATTTTCATTCGCTTTGTTCTATATATGTTTGCTTAGCCCAAAGTAGCACCATTTTTCCACTATCTGCTTTCCCAAGAACTCAAGTTTCAGCGATATAAAGAATGACAGGCGTTATTTCCATTCATTGTTAGAGGGCTGCAATCTTTTAATGTTTGCCTAACCCAAAGTAGCACCATTTGTTCAACAACGTTTTTTCTGCTTTCGGTAGAGCTTTTGTTTAAGCCTCGTCAATAGTTCCCAGTTTAATATGATCTTGTGGGGCCGTGTTATTAACTTTTCAAGGACTCCGTACTTAAAGTTTTTGATAAGCCCAAAGCGGCATCCATTTGCCAGTACCATCTTGTTTTTAATTGCGGTTCTAACATTTTGAGATGCTGGTATTTCATTTTTTTTGAGTACTTTTGATAGTTGGCTCCAATCTTTCAATGTTTGCTTAACCTAAAGTAGCACCATTTCCCCACCATTGCTTTTCTTCTTTCACTACAGCTTATATTTTAGCCTCGTTAATACTTCCAAGTTGCATATGATCTGGTGGGGCGTTATTGTTACTTGCGTTGTAGTTACTTGCTTAGTGTTCTCAAAGTGTTTGCTTAGCCCAAAGTGGTATCTATTTGCCAGTACCATCCAATTTTCAATTGCAGTGCTAACATTTTTCGTTTTTTTTGTTTGGGAGTACTTTGAGACTACATGATATGTTGGCATTTCTCTCATTCTTTCGAGTATTTTTGATAGATGGCTTCAATCTTTCAATGTTTGCTTAACCCAAAGTAGCACCTTTTTCCACCATCGCTTTTCTGATTTTCCAAGAACTTATGTTTTCGCGCCGTAAGTACTTCCATGTTAACTATGAGTTGTGCGGCGTTATTTTTACTTGTCAAAGCCTCCGTTCTTAAAGTGTTTGCTTAGCCCAAAGTAGCAGCTATTTGCAAATACCTTCCCATTTGGGCGATGACATTTCTAGTTTTATTAAATGAGAGTTCTTTAAGACGACTTTAGATGCTGGCATTTATCTTATTTTTCGAGTATTTTTGATAGAGTACTCCAATCTTTCAGTGGTTGCTTAACCCAAAGTAGCACCATTTTTCCATCCTTGCTTTATTTTTGATTTCGCAACAACTTATGCTTTACCGTCTTAAGCATTCTTAAGTAAATACTTCCCAGTCAAATATGATCTTGTGGGGCATTATATTTTCTTGTCAAAGCCTCCGTTCTTAAAGTGTTTGGCTTAGCCCAAAGTAGCAGCTATTTGCCAGCACCATTTAATTTCCAATTGCGTTGCTGACATTTCTCGTTTTTTTAATGGGAAGTTCTTTAAGACGACTTGATATGCTGGAATTGCTCTCATTCTTACGAGCATTTTTAGGGCTCCAGCTATTGTCCAGCTAATCTATATGCCTCGCTTTACTGCTATTTGTTTGCCCACTACTGTCAGATGTTTAGTTTATTTCTGCATTCGACGACCATTAAATAAATGTTGTATCCCTTGCAAACTGAAATCAAATTGTACACGTTTTTTTAGACTTTAATTTCGTCTTGCTGTTTTTTTTTCTCTCTTTTGCAATTTCAATTTATTTCGTAATGCGAAATGTTTATAAAAAGCAGAAGGAGAAGGAAAGAATGAAAAAAAACTAGAGATTCACTTGATGTTTTCAAGTCAAATTAAAATAGTAAAACAACAAATCGTCGTTGTTGTCTTGCCGAAAAGATATAGACTCGAGAGTGATGGCGAAAGAGAAAGAACAGATCGGTTAGGCTGCAGTTACAGGCACACAGAAGATACTGCTTCAGATACCAGGCGCTGAACCATCCATCTATTCGTTCGTCCGTCCGTCTATGCCTAGTCGCCGAAGACGTTGCCAAGAAATTTACGCACAAATATTTATGCGGCAGACACGCACAAATGTTGTTTGCCCGCGTACCCACTGCCTGTAATGGCGATGGTGTTGTTGTTGTTGTCGGTGTTGTTGGCTTGCTGCCGGCCTCCGATTGTTAATGCATTTTCATTTGCATTGCTCAAGTTCTTTTCTGCGACGCGCTTTCGTTGTTGTTGCAACCATTTGCCGATTTCACATTTGTTGCTGCCCTTTATTATTCGGATGAAAATTAACAACAGAGTCCAACAGCAGCAGCAACATCTCTCATGTTGTAGCGCTCATCTTCATCATCAGCGTCACGGTGGAGAAGAATCATGGCTAGCACGAGACAGCTGTGAGCGGAGTGGGGTGGGACATTTAGATTTTGCCGCCTCAAGCACGGTTCTTCGCTGCCCCGCGCTTTTAGATGCGATTTGTCATGCAAATTTCACTTGTTGTAAATGTCGCTGTTGTTGAAATGTTGTTGCTGGCTGTTGTTGTTTGTCGTTGCTGCTGCCTGCCTGCCGTGTTCCAATTAGTAGTTATGTTGTCTTCTGGCAAAAGATTTCTATTTGATTATGTTCGTTTTGTTTTTATGGGCTCTGGTAAATGGGGAAGTTTCAAATGTCTCACCCCCCGCCCTCGCCAGATTGGAATGAACATATTTGTACATCATTAGTGGTGAATGATGTGGGATAGATGAAGAGCGAGCAGGGAGTAGCTCAGTGTAGCTCAGTGTAGCCATCTAGGAAGATCATATTTGTCCTAACAACCTCATTAATGGAATATTACCATAATTTGCTGGTGTTGGATAGACAGAATTCATTAGACGCCTTGTGGACACAGAACTTGTGTCAATTTACCAATTTTGGATGTGCGGCTAAATTGGGAGAACCGAAATATTTTCAGAATTTTGAAAGAGGCTTAAAGCATATCCTTGTATTTAAGGTGTTGTTGTTGGAAAAATCACTAAGCGTAGAAAAAAAATCGAAGTAATTTAAAAGTACTTTCTGAGATAACACCTTTTCAAAGCACCTGCAGAATAGCTGACGTAGTTACTTCGGAAAGTACTTTCTTTAAAATATATGAAAGAGTTATTCTTCTGCAAGATGGTAGACCTGTTGAGTTTTGTAAAATGATTTCATGGCTCAGGCGCTGATTCGTTCAAAACTTATAGCGTAATTTTTATCATAGACAAAGGACAATAACCATGGACCTTCGATGGTTAACTTGGTGGATGTACTGTTGGTCAACTTTTCAAGGTAAGCCACCGGCACAAGTTCTTCCAACCTTATCCTAGATTTTTATCTGTTTTCCCTAAAGTCGTTGGAATTAACGGGATGCTAACACTCAGATATATCCCCGATCTTGGCATTATGATGGGCTAGTCCCTATACTACCATGGCGGTCCCTGAGGATTTTTTCGGATCGTCCTTAATCCATATTCTATGGGGAATGTTACAACATTTACAAATATTTCATTGATTAGAATACTCCAAAAATGTTTCAGTGCCTACTTAGACGACTGAGTGCAGTCAGACGCGGTCATCTCGATTCAGGTTCTTGTAAAATATATTTGCTCTTAGTAAAAAAAATCCCTCCTTAAGACTTGTGTTGTCTGCTGGACGTTATTAACAATTTAATAATTTAGATGTCGATTTCTTACCGACGATAGAATATACACAAACTACAATGTCCTAACTACAAAATAGTCGTATCTGACTATCGTAATAGTTGTTGGCGACTATGTTAGTAGTTGTTGGCGACTATGTCAAAAGTATTCAGGGACAATGTCGTAAGTCGGCTATTTCAATTGTTGTAGGCGACTATTTCCATAGTCGTTGGAGACTATCATAATTGTCGTTAGCGACTATCTTAATAGTCTTTGGGGGACAATGTCAATAGTTGTTGGGGACAACGTCAATAGTCGTTAGGGATAACGTCAATAGTTGTTGGGGACTATGACAACAGTCATTAGCAAGTACGACAATAGTCGTCGGCGACTGTGCCAATATACGTCGGCGACTATGCGAGTATTCGGCGGCTGTTTCATGAGTCGTTTGCGACTATGTCAATAGTCGTCGGGATAGACGTGGACGACTAAAGCAATCGTCCTGGTTGGCCACAAGGATAGCTGTGGACGACTTCAGAGTTAGTCGTGGACGACTAAAGGGATAGTCGTGGATAACTACAGGAATAGTCATAGACGTTTACATTGATAGTCGTGGACGTGGAGGGATAGTCGAGAACGTCTTCATTGATAGTCGTGGACGACTACAGGGATAGTAGAGAACGACTACAGTGATAGTCGTGGACTACTACAGAAACAGTCGTTGATTGGGGGACAACGTCAATTGTCATTGGGGGCAACGTCAATAGTTGTTGGGGACAACGTCAATAGTTGTTGGGGACAACATCAATAGTTGTTGGAGACAACGTCAATTGTTGTTGGGGACAACGTCAATAGTTGTTGGCGACTATGACAACAGTCGTTAGCAAGTATGACAATAGTCGTCGGCGACTGTGCCAATAGACGTCGGCGACTATGCGAGTATTCGGCGGCTGTTTCATAAGTCGTTTGCGACTATGTCAATAGTCGTCGGGATAGACGTGGACGACTACAGGAATCTTCCTGGTTGGCCACAAGGATAGCTGTGGACGACTTCAGAGTTAGTCGTAAACGACTAAAGGGATAGTCGTGGACAACTACAGGAATAGTCGTGGACAACTACAGGAATAGTCGTAGACGTTTACATTGATAGTCGTGGACGTGGAGGGATAGTCGAGAACTTATTCATTGATAGTCGTGGACAAGTAGAGAACGACTACAGTAATAGTCGTGGACTACTACAGAAACAGTCGTTGACGACTACAGGAATAGTCGTGGACGTCTACAGGGATAGTCGAGCACGAATACGGGGAAAGTCGTGGACGACTTCAGGGATAGTTGTGGACGTCTACATAGATAGTTGTGATCGTATACAGGTATAACCTTGGACGTCTAGATTGATAGTCGCAGACGACTACATTGATAGTCTTTGTCGACTACAGGGATAGTCGTGCTCGACTACAGGGATAGTCGTGCTCGACTACAGGGATAGTCTAGTCTAGTCTTAGCCATCTACAGTGATAGTCTTGGTTGATTGTAGTGGTTGTAGCGTTACACAGTGTGGTAATGACAGCCATTGGCCGAAAACTTGCTACACCGGGTTGATCCGTTGCATAGAATAGGCTATAGTGACTATACAGATGTTTGACTAATAGTTGCTAGTGACTATATCCATACATATTTACCTCAACATCTCTTATGATCTGTGATCTGTGCGCAATTCATTCTAAAATGGAATTTACTTCTGTTTAATGCCGGCATCTTCTGCTGTATCGTTGGTCTTTAAAATTGTTCAAAATGGTTTATAGTCAGATTTGACTTTCAAACATTTTAAGAGACCAAAAAGTGTTCAAAGAAACAGTCGAAAGGACTTAGTTGCAAGTAGCGATAAAAGCACAGTTTTGATTAAGGCTACTCTACCATTGGCAGACCGTAATCAATGAATGTGCTGTGACAGCAATCAGCGTCTATACTCTTAATAGCAGGTTGAATCGTATTTGACGAGAACTCCTGCAAGTAGAGTGGTCAACCGGACAAAGACGACGCAATACAAATCTAATGACACTGGGGAGGGATTTGACTTTTAGTTTTAGATTGGATTAAAATGCTTGTTTGATGTTTGATATGACCACTCATTTTTTCACAATCTCATGCCATTTTTTCATGTTTTGCCTATAGATGGCGTTTCGGTTCTCCGTGACATCATCTACTACCAGTTTTTTCTTCCATGGTTTTTGCCTATAGATGGCGTTCGTGTTCTAAATGACATCATCATTCGCGCTTAAATAACATTTGGCTAATTTGTTGCATTAACTAGCATTTGTTGGCGCAACATAACAGCGCATTTTAGCCACATCGCCAATTTGGGGTTTATGGCTTTAACGGGTGTATTTTTGAGTGTGTGTCTCGTTTGATTGCTTTGTCTACCGTTTACTTTTATGGCATTAAAACATTTCAGCAAATAGGCCACGCGCAACGTTAGGGGCTTTTTTCTCTGCGTCTGTGTGTGTGACGGTTGTTTTGTTGACATAATCAACACTTTACAGTTTCATACATTTGTTTCAATTTCAAAGACATTATTTGAACACGAAAAAATCACATAAATTTTCAACTGCATTTGCAATGACTATGACGACATATCTACAACCGCCGCCACCACCACCGCTGAATCCACCTTCCATCTCTCAATCACCCACCGTCAAACTACTGCAATCGAGGAAAAACGTTGATTTTCTCGTGTGTTCTTTTCATCCCGTTCGTTTTTGTTTAAAAGAAAAACTTTCGTGAGCACACAAAAAAAAAGAAAACTATAAAAAAAACTTGTCTAAAAGCATGCATGAAAAGAAAAAAATGCTTAAAACAAATTACAGACCACAAAAAATGTGAAAAAAATCAACTAAAAATGTTAAAGAAAACATCGAACTAAAAATAAACAATTTAAATGACTTTTCTAGCGACAGAGAGCACAAATCAGTTTAAATGTTGTCTACATACTTATGTGCACTACTGTACGTAGAGTAGTTGAGAGAAAGAGAGAGAGAGAGCGCGAACCCACAATAGAGCTTCACCGCAATAGTGAGCAAGTTTTACCTTCTTCCGCATGAAAATTAATACATTTTTAAATGCTTTTTCTTGTTAAATGTAAATAAACAAATTATGCTTTATTTAGATTAATAAAAAACATAAATTCATACATTTTCCACAAACCGTCAATCATCACACATCTGCGCACAACTAATTTGCACAAGCACGCACGCATACTGTTGTTGCCAAACTTTTTAAATGTTTTTAAATGCTTTTTACGGATGTTGTTGTCATGACGGCGATGTTGTTGCTGTTCATAAATCCATAATCTGTCCATACAAACATATCCGAACTAGCCCCCCCACCCCATAGAAGAGTAAGCCAACGGCAACATTAGAGCTAATGTATGCGTCTGTCTTCGAAAAACCATAACAACCCAGCAAACATTTGGAGTCCGATATGAGTCCGATTGGACTCATAATTCGGAGTGTGAGCGCTCATTATGAGTTCTTTTAGGAGTCCAATTTGAGTGTGTTTCCATTCTTGCGATGGTCGTCATATATGAGTCCGAATTCATATACCATATGAGCCTCTTTTAGGAATCATATATGACTCATATTTTAGAGAAAATAAGAGCTCCTATAATATATCTGTTTCTTTTACAGTAAAACATATTTATTCTTTATATTTTAGATATTTATATTAAATTATATTTTTATTCACTAACCACACTGATTTTTAGAAAAATAAAGCTAGTTAATCTTTTTGATGGTAAAAACTATTCTTTACACTTCAACAGTTGCACTTATACTGAATTTTTGTTCATCGATGAACGCAGGTGTTCGTTGGTCGTTGAATTCGGGGAAACACAAGTAACGGCATTTCCAAAATACAATACACTCCGCTTCACTTGAATAGGTAATACATTTTTAGAAAACCCCAGACCATCACACCCCCTTTACGGCTATGATGGCGACACAAAAAACGTTCCTCTTTTCTAAAATCGTGATAATAATAGTTGAAATCATCAGGGCCATCAAAATTAAATTTATTTTCATCAGAGAACACCACTAAAGTTATAGGCCTTTCTTTGTATAAAAAATGTATTACCTATTCAACTGAAGCGGAGTGTAATTGCAAGAGATGATGACTCATAACTCTGAGCCTCATATTTCCTACATTGTTTCCACTCATTTCGGACTCATAACCCTGAGCCTCAAATTTCCGTCATATTTAATACTCATTTTAGACTCATAATTCTGAGCCTCATATTTCCTACATTGTTTCCACTCATTTCGGACTCATAACTCTGAGCCTCAAATTTCCGTCATATTTTATACTCATTTCGGACTCATAATTCTGAGCCTCACATTTCCTACATTCTTTACACACATTTCGGACTCATTTCGGACTCATAACTCTGAGCCTCATATTCCCGTCATAATTTATACTCATTTCGGACTCATAATTCTGAGCCGTCCGAAAATGTTTACTGGGAAGATCACCGCAAAGTTATGTGCGAGGGTCCAATGAAGTGTCGTTACAGACTTTTCCAATTTATTTGAAAAAAATTAATACATCCTTGACGACGATTCCGATAGTCGTTTACGACTATATCGTTTACGACTATATTGAATATCGTTTACGACTGTATTCAATATCGCTTATGACTATATCGATAGTCATTTACGACGATATCAATATCGCTTATGATTATATCGATAGTCATTTACGACGATATATCAATATCGCTTATGACTATGTCGATAGTCATTTACGACGATATCAATATTAGTTCACATATACATACAGACAGTGGTTAATATCTAAATCGATAGTCGTTTCACCTGTACGTTTATAACTATTGCCTGTCAATAAATTTAGTTATCTTTACTTATGTATAGCGAACGTCGTTTACATATGTATATTTATAGCCGTTTAAGATTATATCGATAGTCGTTTACGACTATATCGATAGTCGTTTACGACTTCATTGATAGTCGTTTACGACTATATCGACAGTCGTTTTCGACTACATCGCAAGACTATATCGGTATATTATATCGATATATTTTATCTACATACCTGTGGGGATAGTCGTTTACCTTTTATGTCGATAGTCGTTTACGACTGTATCAACTTTGTTGTCAACTTTATATATCGATTATAGTTTACGACTACATCAATAGTCGTCTGTATTCAGTCGTTAGTCGTTTACGGTTATAGTGATAGTAGACGGCTATATTGATAGTTTTTGTTAATAGTATAAATGTTGCCGATTACATGGAATGCCGTAGCTTACTATATTGGAATACTAATCTATTATACTGTACTAATAATATTGACTAATCGATAGCCGGTAAAAATTGACTAACGACTATAAGAGTAGCCATTTACGGCTACGTCAATGACAGAATAGTCGCAGACGCCTATTACAATGGTTACTGAGAGTTATTTCAATAGTTACTGATAACTATGCCAACAGACATACACTGATATGTCAATAGTCGTTCACAAGTATGCCAATAGATATGAAAAACTGTGCATTGACCTTGTCGCCTTAGTCAATAGTCACATACGACTGAGCCAATAGTACCAAGCTAATGTGTCAATTACAACACATTCATAGTCACGGACTGCTATGTCAGTAGTCACGGTTGGGCTACGGCCATAGTTATTGCAACAAAGGCAATAGCAAAATATAACTATGAGGGTAGTCATAGATAACTACGAGTATGTCAAAAGTAAAAGACGACAATGTTAATCGTTTCTGTCGATTTCGAGATTAGCTGCAAAGGACTATGTGAAGTATCCGCTCATCCATGTCAATAGTTACTTTCTTTTACTTTAATAGTTACGACTATTTCAATAGTTTCTGTTACAGTTACAGTCGACTATGTTTATAGTTACTGAGAACTTAGTTAACTTATTAGTTAATGGTTACTGACGACTATGTTAATAGTTACGGTCGACTATGCTAATAGTTACTGATGACTTTGTTAATAGTTAATAATCATTGACGACTTCGTCAATAGTCACTAAACACTGTAACTTCAACAATTTTAATGGTAACTTACGACTACTTTAATAGTACTTACTATTTAAATAGTGTCTGACTAAGTCAGCACTTTCTGACGTCTATGTTAATAGTTACTGAAGACTGTTAATAATTACTGGCGACTATGTTAATAGTTTCTGATGACTTATTTTAGAAGTCACTGACTGTCACTGTTGTTTTTTAAGAATCACTGTCACTAGAGGCTTTGTCCATGGTGACTGACGTATAAGTTTATGGTCTATGATGTGAGTGGTTTCTGAAGGCTATGGTAATAGTTATTGACGACTATTGTAGTAGTCACTGACTACTATGTAAGTAGTCATTGATGACTATGCCAACAGTCATTGAGGACAATGTCAATATCCACTGATTGCCTGACTGGGTTAACAGTCACAAACGTCTTATATTAGTAGTCACTGACGACTATGTTAGTAGTCACTGACGACTATGTTAGTAGTCACTGACGACTATGTTAGTACTCACTGACGACTATGTTAGTAGTCACTGACGATTATGTCAATAATAATTGCCTACGGTCGTAGATCAATAGTCGTAGCCGACTTGTCGTTTTTATCATTTTCATTGTCGGCAGCCTATTTAAATGTGTACATCGTTTAAAATTTTCCACAACTTGTCAGTTGACCCTCGTTGTTGTATGGTACATGTTTATGTTGTATACGCCCTGCGCACCTCTTCGCAACCAGACTAATCCCTAACATGTGATGGTGTACGTCCACGCATATAAATATTATACCGCCGAAGCGGTGGTGGTGGATGGATGTCTGTCTGTCCTTCTCTGTGTGTCTGCTAGCCTAACATACCACCTCTTGCCTAGATCGCTCGTTCGTTCGTCCGTGCGTCTGTCGTTCTGTCTGTTTCTATTTTCTTTTCCATTTCATGTTGATTTAGGTTTTCGTCATTTTTGTCAGGTTTTGATATATTCGAAAGAGTTGTTGTTGTTGTTGGTGGTGGTGGTTGGCAGTGGCGGCGATGGTGTTTTTGTAATATGCCTTTTTTCTAACCCCAGCCCGCTGCAGCCGTCGCCACCATCTCCGTCTGCTTCATCGCCAAACGCCACTTTGGTGCTTTGTGCGGGAGCGCGTGTGTATTTTCAACGTGCGTACACTGATCACTTATGACAGCGGTAAGCGTTCTAGCTGTTCTTTAATAATTTATGACAAAAACGTTTTTCTTCGTTTCCTTCATCCACCCACCCGATACAAATGCTTCGCGCCCCCCAAAATGCTCGTGAGACGTCGCGACTGAATCGAGCAAGAATTTGAAAAATTTTGATTTGCTTTCAAATGATTTTCGGTTTTTTTCCGTCATTTCTGACGTAGGCTGTTTAATAATTTTGCTGTAATGTCCAACTAATGTTAGCCATTAAGACGCATGGATATCTACAGGAATTTCAATTACTCGTAATTATTTAAGGCCAAATTGAATTGTATCCAAAAGATTGAATTATTCTGTTGCAAATTGGGTTTGTGATCAAAAGGCCAACCGGCAAAAAGCACAAATGCACATGTGATGAAAATCTTGCATGTTCAATTGCAAATTCAAACGTTGCTGTGAGACCACGAGTTTCTTTGCATACGTCGTAGACTTGACGAATAATGCCAGGGGAGATGTGAAAAATACATAGGGTGTACCAAACTAGGGTACGCATTTATTAAGAGAGTTTAAAAAAAGGTTGAGAAAAGTTGTCATTACAATTAATGAATTTCTAATAAGAGGACTGGGTCAGAACTTGACTCAGGGACTAGAGTCAAATGTGGAGAAAAGTCGCTGAAAACTGTACAAATTGTCCTTGATAACTATTCTAAAACCAGTCGCAGATGATGCTTAAGATTTTAGTCGTTATTACATTTGTTTTAATAAAAAAAGTCGTTGACGACTATATAAATAGTCGTTGACGACTATATAAATAGTCGTTGACGACTATATAAATAGTCGTTAACGACTATATAAATAGTTGTTGTCATAGCCGACGACTATATACATAAATAGTAGACCATATAAATAGTCGTTGGCTTCTTTACAAATATTTGTTGACGACTACTTAAAGAGTCGTTTAAGACTGTATAAAGAGTTGTTGACGACTATATAAAGAGTCGTTGGCGACTATATAAAGAATCGTTGACGACAAAATTAAAAGTCGTAGACGACTATATAAATAGTATACGAACAAATCAATAGTCCTAAAAGACTATCTATCAAAGGTCATAGTTGACTATCAAAATAAATAGTCGTGGATGACCTTATAAATAGAGGACTATAAATAGTCGACGACTATGTTAGTAGTGACTGACGAATATGTTAATAGTGACTGACGAATATGTTAATAGTGACTGACGAATATGTTAATTGTTACTGACGACTATGATTAGAGTTACTGATGCCTATGTTAATAGTTACTGACGACTATGATAAATGTTACTAATGAATATGTTAATTTTTTCTGCCTACTATGATAAGAGTTACTGAAGACTATAGTAATAGTTACCGAAGACTATAGTTATAGTTACCGACGACTATGTTAATAGTTACCGACGAATATGTTGATAGTTACTGACGACTTTGGTAATAGTTACCGACGACTATGTTAATAGTTACCGTTGACTATGTGAATAGTTACTGACGAATATGTTAATGGTTACTAACGACTATGAAAATAGTTAATGATAACTATGTTAATAGTTACTAACTACTATGAAAATAGTTAATGATAACTATGTTAATAGTTACTAACGAGTTACTGAATACTATAGTAATAGTTACCGACGACTATGTTAAAAGTTACTGACGAATATGGTTATAGTTACTGGCGACTATGATAAAAGTTACTGAAGACTTTGCTAATAGTTACTAACGACTATGTTAATAGTTACTGAAGTCTATGGTAAAAGGTACTGACGACTATTTTAATAGCCCCGATGACTTTTAGAAGTCGGTGTTAATAATCACTGACGACTTTGTCAAAAGTCACTAACGACTATGTTAATAGTTACTGAAGTCTATGGTAATAAGTACTGACGACTATTTAATAGCCCTGATGACTTTTTTAGAAGTCGCTGTTAATAATCACTGACGACTTGGTCAAAAGTCACTGAAGACTGTACCTTCCGCTATTTAAATAGTAACTTATGACTACTTTAATAGTTACTTACTATTTAAATAGTATCTTTCTAAGTCAATAGTTACTAAAGTCTATGTTAATAGTTCTTCAAACCAATAGTTCAGAAGACCTTCAACGGCCATAGCCGACTATCAAAAGAAAAAGTCCGTGAAGATCTTATAAATAGTGGGCTCTAAATAGTCGACTATATAAATTTTTTTTGAAGACTAGGTAAGGAGTAGTTGATGTCTACAATGTTGTCGTAGACGACTATACAAATAATCGTCGAGAACTTGAAAAAGCCGTAGATGGCTAATAAATAGCAAACGTTTAAGTTTATACTAATTAGTCGTAGAAGTTTTTTATAAGTAGCCGTGGCTAACTACCAAGAGGCGTAGTTAACTAAATCGATTCGTTGAAAACTACTTTGTATACGATTAACTCAATAGTCCTAGAAGATTTTTAATAGACATAGCCGGTAATCAATACCGACAAATATGTATCTATAGTCATTTACAGCTATTAATTAATACAAGAATACTCTTCTACGACTATTTATATGTGTATATCAAAAATTACGGACGATATAGTATATCTTTGACCAATTGTCAAAAAGTTATTTGTATTGGCCACTTTTTTGTGCCGACGCGCCTGCATTCAAATTCCTAATTTTCCAAAGCCGTCTACAATTGGTTAATGCATCTCCCAGCCTTCAATTGAAAACTTGGCTAACCCTGCACAATTTGCAGAGCCACAAAACATTTGATGTCTCTTGGCCTGCTGTTTGCTGTAAACACTCGGTGTGTTGTTGGAAGTAGCCAAGAGGGCCATTATAAATAGCAAGCGAAACGAAATTGAAGAAAAAAAGGCCTGCTGCATTTTAAAGTGAAAACACAAAGAATTCAGTCAGTCGACCACAAATAATTCATTGAAATTCTTGAAGTGTAAGAAGACTTGTACACACACACAGAGTCGAACACAACATAGACTGACAAATGGTCATATGGACAGACGGCAGAGGTGGCTACATATGAATGCCTAAATTGTTTTATAGACAGTTTTGCCTGCTGCTGCCTCTCGTCTATGATAGTTTCAAATGCACTACCATCCGTCCGTCCGTCCGTTCGTTCATACAAACCAAAACTCGGCCAATTGCTTGTGGGCCAAAAAACCAACCCTCTTTCATACAAACACTCACACGCTGTACGAGCGGCCGGCGAAAAGAGACCAACCAGACCAGACCCCAGACTTAACGACCGACAAATGGAACCAGACAAGACCTCATGTGACACGATATCGGTCGCTGTGGCATTAGCGGCGTCATGTATGAGTGCAACACAAAAGAAACATTTGACCAACCACAACCCTCCGTCCCTCAACCAAATACGATAGCCTGCCTGGTGGTTGGTGTGCGTGTTTGCTTCAATGTATGCGTGCAATTTGTTTAAAACAAATTTGAATTGAATTCAAAATTTGTACTTTCAAACGGCCTAACGTCGAGTAAATAACAAAGGAAGAATAGAATTTGAAAATTATTGTTTATGTTTTAAATATTATGTGTTGATTTACAAACATTTTACATGCTTCTCTTTCTTCTGTTTTGCAGACAGCTTTATTCTTGTTTAGTCTCTCTGTGTGTGTATAAGCTGATATGCCGACAGATACTTTGCATCAAAAAGTGAACATCAGCCGAAAAACAATTGCAACACACACACTTAGTTTTAATTAAACCCAGTGGCGCGAAATGGACAAGGCCTGCTAATCAAAGGCCCTCTAGGAGGCATTGTTTCCACTTTATCTTTTAAGATAAGCGAAATTTCTTGTGCAATATTACCTGGCGATTTCAATATCTCGCTACTGTTTGTCTAATGTTATCGAAAAAAGATAGTCGTTGGTGACTGTGTTAATAGTCGTCAAAGACTGCATTAATAGGCGTAAATGACTGTATAAATAGTCGTTGACGACTGTATTAATAGTCGTTGACGACTGTATTAATAGTCGTTGACGACTGTATTAATAGTCGTTGACGACTGTATTAATAGTCGTTGACGACTGTATTAATAGTCGTTGACGACTGTATTATTAGTCGTTGACGACTGTATTAATAGTCGTTGACGACTGTATTATTAGTCGTTGACGACTGTATTATTAGTCGTTGACGACTGTATTATTAGTCGTTGACGACTGTATTATTAGTCGTTGACGACTGTATTATTAGTCGTTGACGACTGTATTAATAGTCGTTGACGACTGTATTATTAGTCGTTGACGACTGTATTATTAGTCGTTGACGACTGTATTATTAGTCGTTGACGACTGTATTATTAGTCGTTGACGACTGTATTTATAGTCGTTGACGACTGTATTATTAGTCGTTGACGACTGTATTATTAGTCGTTGACGACTGTATTATTAGTCGTTGACGACTGTATTAATAGTCGTTGACGACTGTATTAATAGTCGTTGACGACTGTATTATTAGTCGTTGACGACTGTATTATTAGTCGTTGACGACTGTATTATTAGTCGCTGACGACTGTATTATTAGTCGTTGACGACTGTATTTAAAGTCGTTGACGACTGTATTTAAAGTCGTTGACGACTGTATTTATAGTCGTTGACGACTGTATTTATAGTCGTGGACGACTCTATATATAGTCGTAGACGACTGTATTTATAGTCGCTGACGACTGTATTTATAGTCGCTGACGACTGTATTTATAGTCGTTGACGACTGTATTCATAGTCGTGGACGACTCTATATATAGTCGTAGACGACTGTATTTCTAGTCGTTGACGACTTATTTATAGTCGTTGACGACTTATTTCTAGTCGTTGACGACTTATTCACCCTGATTATGTAAGGCGTAGTTGTGTCGTATTTTAGACGTTTTTTAAAAATGGTATTATGTATGGCGAAAACGACAAAAATACGACTCTGAAATAAAATCTATTACAAATATTCACCCTGATTATGTAAGGCGTAGTTGTGTCGTATTTTAGACGTTTTTTAAAAATGGTATTATGTATGGCGAAAACGACAAAAATACGACTCTGAAATAAAATCTATTACAAATATTGGTATTATGTATGTCGTAATAAAATGTCAAATTGGGCATTTATTGGCGTTTAAGTTTTTGTGCCCGACAGCTCTGTCGACAGACTGTTTCATAATATTAAAAAAACTTTAATTATTGTTTTACCCTGTGTTTTTTCAATCTGTTACAAAATCTTTGCTGTCGAAAATTTTACATAATACCAAAAAATTTAAAAAACGACTACGACTACGCCTGCTGTCGGAAAACGACTACGCCTTACATAATCAGTCGTTGACGACTTATTTATAGTCGTTGACGACTGTATTTATAGTCGTTGAATAATAGTGCTAAACGACTGTTTTGTATTAATAGTCGCAAACGACTGTTTTGTATTAACAGCCGTAAACGTCTGTATAGTATTAATAGTCGTAAACGACTCTTATTCATTGTCGTTGCCGACTGTATTACTAGTATAAATAGTCGTTGCTCACTGTACTAACTGTCAGAGTGGACTATATTAACAATCATAGACAAATATATTAATAGTCATACCCCACTTTATTATTAGACGTTGACAACTATTTTAATTGTCGTTAACAACTATTTCAATAGCTATAGGCAACTATATTTATATTTATAGACGATTATATGTATTACTAGGCGTTGACAGGTACAGGTAAAGCCATTGACTTATTAATATATTACAAGGGTGGCATTCACGACTATATTCCTAGTCATTTTGAACTATTATTCTAGCTGTTTATGAAAGTTGATCGCTGTCACAGACGAATAATTGTCAACTATCTTACTAGTAGTAGACCACGATTCAACAAGTCTTCGACAACTATTTTAGCTGTCGTAGACAACTATTTTAGTAGCAGAAGACAACTATTTAACTAGTCGTAGACAACTATTTTACAATTAAATTAGTTTAGTTGTAAACGACTATTTAACTATTGTAACAGACCTTCTTAAAAGTTACTGACTTATTGCTAGTTAGCTGTTGACAACTGTGCTACTATGCGATAACAACTATTCTTTAAGTCCTGAACGACAATAAACTTATCGCGGCTGACTATATAAATAGTTGTTGTAAATACAAAAACTATATAACTAGTTGTTTTTGTAGCGGCAAACCGTACCGCGGTGACATCCCTTGGCCGAAGAATTGGTGCTTCGGGTCGATCCGGTGCGTAGAACCGGCTGTCGTGGGATCGACTATATAACTAGTCATTGTTGTTGATTAAGCGGCATTGGTGTGTCGGCGGTGACAGCCCTTGGCCGGAGAATTGCTCTTCGGGTCAAGCCGGTCCATAGAACCGGCTGTCCCGGTATTGACTAGTATTTCCATAAAAAGTCATTGGCCGATATTGGTGTATTATTAATTATTACCTCTTTCTCCATTGCACAGTTTATCTAACGCTGTAATAAAATTGAACTAAAAAGTTTTGCTTACTTCTTAGAAGGCCTTCAAACTTAGGCCTACCGGCCCCGAGCAGCATCTACGTAAGATTTCGCCTAAGAGTGTCTGTGTGGTAGCTTAAGAAGAAAATCGTTTATGCTTCTCTAAAAAGTAAATGTTGCTACGGGCTGTTTGTTGTTGCTATTGGTTGCAGTTACGACCGCCTGTCGCTGGTTGCTGTTGCCCACACTCATGTCTGTTGTCGATGGTGATGAAGTGAATTTTGTTGCTGTTGCTGCCGCTTGCCTTTCTGTTGGTTATTGTTTTTGCATCTAGATTTTTTTTGTGTTATATTTTTATTTGCACAAGTGTCTCGCTAGACAATTCAATTAGAGAAGATGCCTGCAAACGAAGAGCTCAATTAGTTTTTAATTGTTCCATATCTTGAGAGCCACTACTAGGGAAACTACTAAAAGGAGATTGTCAAATGGAATTTAAAAGGTTTAAATTAATACAATTGAATTTTGCAAGATTATGAGAGTGAACTATGCAGTTTTTTTAAATTTAATATTTTAATTTAATGCAATTTCTTTAGTATGGACAAGTTTAGGTGGTCACAGCGCCATCTGTTGTGCTAAAAAGGTAGCAATGGTAACTAGGTTCTTACAGGCAAGGATAGAAATAATGTGCTGAGGATTAAAAACACCGGCTGTAGTTGTTGTAATTAAGTCGACCTTATTAATGCTGACATTGCTCAGATTGAGAGCAGCGCCATCTGTTGGCTGTAATTGTATTTAATGGGAACTATCCCCCTATATTTTGGGTTACTCCAGGGTAGATTTGCAGTAAGTTTTGTTGATATCATTCCCCTTTTAGGTTGCGACTCATATTTATATAGTAGATCACTATAAAGATTTTGTTGATTTTTGCCATGCTCACAGATGGCGCTGTACTATGTACACATTTCCTCTACATTGGGAAAGATCTTAGATCTCGGATTGCAACCAGCCAGATCTATGCTATGCACAGACTACAGAATAGAGAGCAACTTTTCATTGTTCCTTAGCAAACTAAGTACATAACAGCTGCTGCCATCGATTATTAAGATGTCGTACAGAAGGCGCTGAGCAATATATTTTTCTTCTCGGGATAAAGCAGCTGTGTTCTTGCCATGGAGCAATTAATGACTAAGGCTTATTTTCTAATGCTGCAGTCTGTAGTTATTTTTGGGTACACTTCAAACCGTATACAACAGATGTCGCTTTAAGTCGCAGCATATTTCAGCACTAGAAATGTGTTCGTTGAAGGTCATTATTCCTGATCTGGATCACGTTGGGTTATTGTGGTTTTATAAATGTTATAACCTTTCAAAATAATCCTTACATCAACTTAAATAATGTTTTCTACTCCATAATTACGAATACCACTAGATGGCGTAGAAATATGTAATATAATAACATCCATTGCCCAAAGCAATAATAATATTATTAACTTGACTTTTAAACAAAAGGCCGTTATCATTTTTAGTTGAAAACTTTAGATCATATTAACCTTTAGGATTGAGTTTGTTTTCAGCCGCCAACAGATGGCGCAGCACAGTGTCTCTGATCTCTATATCTTAAACATTTTTCTGTTTAAATGTCCAAATCATTCTAGCAATGTTGGCCAGAGTGTTTTTTTAAATTATGATTATAGCGTTTTAATAGCGGTTATTTCGTGGGAAAACAACAGATGGCGCTGCAAATAAAGTAACATCTATTTACATTATATCTTTAACACCCTCAAAGGTTAATTATATCAAATTGGCTTTTAAAAAAGGCTCTCATTATTATTAGCTAGAAATCTTCATAATATAATAACTTTTAAAATTGAGTTTAAGTTCTGCTGACAACAGATGGCGCCGCTCGTCATCTCTGCTCTCTTATTCTCAAAGATATGTTTGTTAGAAACGTTCAAAGTATTCTACTTAGCGTTTGACGACGATTTACATCATTGTGGTTTTTAAATGATAACGATTATTAAAACAATTTCAACAATTTAATAGTCGTCTTTTTTTTCTGGAAACCCACAGATGGCGCTGATATTAAAGTTACATTCAGTGACTATAGCATTAGTTCTGTTTAATGCGTTTTAATATTAACTTAGCTTTTTCAGAAGCCAATCACTATTTTTGATTTGAAACCCTGGGCATCTTCTTTCAGAATTACTCTTAAGTTCACCCAACAACAGATGGCGCTGCTCTTTATATCTGCTCCCTTAAAGATTTATTTCTTTATTGTACTAAGTCTACTCTTTCTTAACTTTTCGCAATTTGAAAGCAAATTAAAAGTCCGAGGCAGTTAACATATGAACGTTCTTTTTTGTCCGAAATTTTCTTGCGTTTCTTACCGTTATTTACGAAAATGTTGGGCAATTGATGATGATTCACTTCTTGCAGCTTTCATTCTAAATCAACATTAATTATCATTATTAAAACTTTTCCAGTATCTTAAGAGAGCAGAGCAAAAGTTGGACCGCAATAGTGCCGGCTGTAGCCGCCAAGTGGGAGGAGTTCTAACTCGCCTCCACTCCAGTTGAGCAGCACCAAAGAACACAAAAAGCGAGCAGTGAACCGCGCTACACAAAAGAGGCAAAACAAGTAAATGCTTGAAAATCGCCACTAATTAATGCGAGCCAGAAGCTCGTTCAGAGAAAGGGGGCTGGGGTTTGCGTTGAGGCAGCCGGTGTTCATAAATCAAATTTTATAAGTTGCTGGTAAATCACACACAGCCACACACAGAGACACAGAACTTGGCTCAAAGTAACATAAGGTGTAATGACTTAAGGGTTTTTCGTTGGCCTTTTTTATTTCTTTTTCAGCCACTTGTGTTTACCGTAGATTTAAGTTCATTACCGGCAACAGAAGAACAACGAAAAAATAAGAAAATCAAAAACACAGAAGTTGGCTGGAAATGGCATTCAGCTGCGACGGTGAACATTGCAGAAAATCCCACCAAAAATGAAACATTAATTAGTCGATTACAGAAATCATGACTTTGGCACTTTCTAATGTGTTTGCAGGCCCAAAAACGGTGGCGAACAAACGAGGGTCGTTCGTGGCCTAAAGTAGTTGCTCTTTGCATCCTTTTAACTGTTACATAACTAAAGGGTCGCAGTCTTTTCCCCTCCTCTTTCCGAAAATATAGTGGTGTCGGGGTTTTTAAGCTTTAATTTTGTATTTCCTTTTAAGATGTTTGAGTGCATTTGAGTTATGGCCGGTAAATCGTGGTGGATGCTCGGTATGATGCTGGCTTATACAGTGTCCGGTTCTAATGATAATTACGATAATGACAGCATTAAAATGATAAACGGAAGTTCATTAAATGGTCTTAATTTGTCAAAAACAGCTTTTGTGTTTTTTTGTTTGGTGGTTTTCACGGGAAACTGTAAACAATGCCACCATCAGAGCACAGTGGTTTGAAACCATTAAAAAACTGTCATAAAAATTTTGAATGTTGCAGACCACACATTCTAGCAGTTGGGCTAAATATATTGTCGGCTGTCTATATGGAGTCGCTGGCGACTATTTGTATATCAGCGACTATTTTTATTTACTCGCTGGAGACTATAAGAATATTAAAACCAGCATCATTTGGCGTCTTCAACAACTAAAACAGTCGTGAGATGACTAAATATAAGTACATTCGTTAAAGATGTTCGATTTAGTTGTCAATGACTAGCGATTTATTTGGCAATGGATCGTCTGTAAAATATCTATTACGAGGGTTGCTATATATATTTCTGGCCTAGGCAACACTGAGTGTTGCCTGGCGCCATCTGACATTTCCATTGGAAAGTTTGACATTTGTTAGCATAAACATACTCAGAACGTTTTGACGAACAACCATAATTTTTGTTTTTTACAGTGACTTGAAAAAATCAATTTGGCAAAAAATTGGAATTAACTCGTGAACATTTTCGTGCGATCATTTTTCACAGCTTTCGTTGTCGATTATCGATTATCGAGTGCATCGATGAACTTAACTTTTGTATGGCGATGAATCACCATCCTATAGCACTGTGAAAAACTGTTTTAATAAATTCAATCGTGGCCGACACTCGCTTAAAGACGAAGGTCGTTAAGGTCATCCAAAAACGGCCGTTGTGCCAGAGATTATTGTGCGTGAACTGATAATGCACGGTCGTCATCTGACATACCGTGGGATAAAAGCATCCTTGGCCATTTCTTTCACCAGCATGCATTCGATATTGCATGAACAACTGGCCATAAAAAAGGCTTGTTGTCGTTAGATCCCGCACAATTTGACAATCGCTCATAAGAAGGCTCATGTCGATTGGTGCAAAGAAATTTTGAAAAATATACGATCGCGGTGCTTCAATAGACGTTTATAAGATCGTCACAGGTGACGAATCATGGATCTATGGGTATGAGCCCGAAACAAAACAGCAATCGACCGTGTGGGTCTTCGAAGACGAGCCAAATCCAACGAAAGTTGTTCGTGAAAGAAGCACTTCGAAGCAAATGGTCGCCTGTTTCTTCGGCAAAACTGGTCATGTGGCGACTGTTCCGCTTGAGCAACGTAGGACGGTCAATTCTGAGTGGTACACCACAATTTGTTAATCTTCGGAGAAATTCGAAAAACGAACAAGACAAGACGAATATTTGTGCACCATGGCAATGCGAGCTCTCACACATCGGCCGAAGCTCATTTTTGACCAAAAACGTCGAATTAATGGATCATCCGCCGTACAGCCCTGACTTGGCACCCAATGACTTCTTTTTATTCCCGCACATCAAGAAAAAAAAAATGCGTGGTCAACGATTTTCGTCGCCAGTAGATGCTGTTGTAGCGTTCAAAAACCATGTTTTGTAGGTGTTTCAATCGGAGTGGGAAAAGTGCTTCGACAATTGGTTTGAGCGCATGCCAAAGTGTATAAAACATGCTGGAGAATACTTTGAAAATCAATAACACCATTTTTGATGCTTAATATTCGCATTTTCATTATTAGGCCACAAATATATAAAGCAGCCCTCGTATATGGATATAAAGTTACAGTATAAAGTGTCTACTGTATAAAGTCCCATCTAAAAAGTGTCTACTGTATAAAGTCCGACCTAAAAAGTTTCTACTATAATAAGTGTCCACTGCATAAAATATGCGCTAGTTATGTGTCCACTGTATCAAGTGTTCACTGTATCAAGTTTTCACTTTATCAAGTGTCCACTATTTAAAGTGTCCACTACAAAAAGTGCCTACTATATTAAGTCTCCACTGTATAGGGTGTAAGCTATATCAATGACCGCTGGCGTCTATTTCGGTGTCTACTGTATAGTGTCCCATCTACAAAGTGTCTGCTATAATGAGTGTCCACTACATAAAGTATCCACTAGTTATGTGTCCACTGTATCAAGTGTCCACTATATTAAAATGTCCATATATAAAGTGTCCACTTTACAAAGTGTCTACTTTATAAAGTTCTACCGTATAAAGTGTCCACTATAAAAAGTGTCACTATATAATGTGTCACTATATATTCGCTATAATAAGTGCCCACTATATAAAGTGTCCACTATTTAAAATGTCCACTACATAAAGTGCCTAATATATTAAGTCTCCACTGTATAGGGTGTAAGCTATAACAATGACCGCTGGCGTCTATTTCGGTGTCTACTGTATATTGTCCCATCTACAAAGTGTCTGCTATAATAAGTGTCCACTACATAAAGTATCCACTAGTTATGTGTCCACTGTATCAAATGTCCACTATATTTAAATGCCCATGTATAAAGTGTCCACTTTACAAAGTGTCTAATTTATAAAGTGCTACAGTATGAAGTGTTCACTATAATAAGTGTCACTATATAATGTGCTCGCTATGATAAGTGCCCACTATATAAAGTATCCACTGTATAGTGTCCACCATATAAAGTATCCACTGTATAAAGTGTTCACCATATAAAGTGTCCACTCAATAAAGTGTCCACTATGTAAGGTGTCAGCTGTCAGTGTCTATCTCGATAGACGTAAAAGCCTATATCTATAGTCACTGGCGACTATATCGCTAGTAGAAAAGATTCATTTCTACCGAAACTTTAGTTCTTTTTAACCTTTGCGCTTAAACGACTGATAGTCGTTTTGCCTACCACTGTGCACCGGTTGTATTCAGTGTCTGTTTTTTTCTTCTTGAGGAAGGGGGACCATTAAAGAATCATTTGCTGTTGGCCGTAAAATGTTAGTGTTGTTAGTTGTGTTTTTGTTGCAAGACCGCCTTTTGTTAAAGTGCTGGTATTTCTTTTCCCCGCCCCACACGTTGTCCACTGCCCACTGGACCTACAAAGTATGTGGCAATAGATGGAAAAGGGGGGTACCACTAGAGTAAGGGTCTAATTGCAAAGTTATGTGTTCAACTTTTAATGACCACTTGTCTAAACAATTATACGAGTAATGATTATTACAATTCATAAAGTACTACCGACTCGGGTCGGCCGAGTCGCGCGTATTATATGCCACCACCATCACCAACACTTACCCGTCACCTTGTGGCCCCATTTTGCTTTGTCCCCGCCTGCTTGCTTGGCCTCACGCGCACACCCCAAGCTTTGGTTTATGTTTGGCGTACTGCAGATATTGACGCAAGTGCTTAACGGACAGACAGGCTGGCAGGCTTTCGCTCATTTAGCTTTTTGTACTTAGTCGTTTTCTTCGAAAACAAAACGCTTAAAACGAAAGCAGAGTAAAAAGGAAGACCTAGAGCAAAAAGAAACTACTTGCACTTCCATCGTACACGCACGCACACATGCCCGCGCGCCGTCAACAACATTCTTGTCTAAATGGAATCTCTAATGAGAAAATTTACAGGTGTTGTCACCCATTTAGCGTTGTTTTGTTTGTCACTCTTTTGTTGTTGTTGCTGTTTGTGTTTTAGTTGTTGGTTTTTCTTTTTATTATTTTCTTCTCAAAAAAAAACAGCAGTAATATTTTTGTTGTTTCACTTGTTGTCTGTCTATCTTTCATCTTCCCCTCTTGTTGTCGTTTGCCGTTGTGTCGTTGCCTCTGTCTCCGGGCGGGCGAAGATGCTTCATCGCCTTGGCGGCTGCACACTCTCTAATTAAAATGTCTGCTTAGTTTCGACATAATAAGAGCGCATGTTGTAGAGTGCAGAAAAAAAGAACTGAAATCAGTTCACTTCAGCTTGAAACATAATTTGCGTTAATTAGCACCAACATGAAGGCTGGCAGCAGCAGCGCATTTCTTGCAAATGTCAAAATTGCTACCAACACTTTGTTGCCGCTTATGCAGGCCATGCGATGTCACCAGCAAGCGGTAAATGTACCCGTCTTAGTCAGCTGCAGGTAATGAACGTTCGATTCTCTGTCCCCGCCACTCCAAACTTCAAGGATTTCTATACGGTGACCTAAAGTTTAAGGAAGTCATGCTGGGTTTTAAGAATGCTTTATGACGGGGTCATTTGAGAACACCATGTGGTCCTTGCGTCCAGCATTTGAGTTAGGTCAAAGGTAATAGGTTACGATATCTACAGCTTAGTTAAGGTTGAATTGAGATGACAACTGTCCGGTGCATACGGTCCCCGACTAAATTCGGTCCCTAGTGTCGCTGAGGCACTTTAATTTAAACTTATTAATACTCGTATGTTATTAAAGAAATAAATAGAAAAGAGTATGAAATGATAGACTAAGAATACAGCACAAAACGAGTGGCAAAAGATTATAAATGGAAATGATGAACGAAGGGTAGGGAATGGGAGTCTCGATTGCATATCTCAATTGGTCTTATTGGCTCTACAAAACCAGGAAGATGTCTCTGTGAATTTGACAAGGGTTTAAGGCGAAATACCTGCTAAGACATTACGATTATCAGAGATCATTGACGACAGCTAGGCGTTAGTCTTGCAGACCTTTGCTGTTACATAACAAGAGCTGCACTATATCCTCTTCTTCTTTAGCTTAATAGCTTCTATACAAGTCCTGAATTAATTGTCCCTTATAGTCCTCCCCCTTTGGACTATCACTTATTGTCCGTTGATGACAGCAGTGAAATCGAAAAACCTCTAATTCCTTGCTCATTCCACCATAGATATAGTTTCTCCTGGTCTCAGTTCGTCGATATGATTTCTAAGTTCCACGAACGGAGGACACACCTACCGGATATACGTTGCTTAATCCTGGTTGAGGGATATCGTGCCTTTTTTTACAGTGTGTGCTGTTTCATGTGTCCACTATTTAAATTGTTAGGTAATTTACTATTTCGATATACTAAAGTGCCCACTATATAAAATGTCTACTTTGTAAAATATCCACTACATATAGTGTCCACTTTATAAATTGTTTACTCTAACAGGTGTTCACTATATAAATTGTTTACCATTTCAGGTGTCCACTATTTAAAGTACCCACTATTTTGAATTTTTATGAAGTCTCCATAAAATGTCAATTTTGTAATGTGCTCACTTTGTAAAGTGTCACCTATAAAGTGTCCACTACACAGTGTGTCCACTATACTTAGGGTTTAAAGTTTCGACAGTATACTTATATATACGATATATCTACTTTATTAAGTGTTCACTATATAAAGTGTCCACTATGTAAAGTGCCTACAATGAAAAATCTCCACTACATAAAGTATCTACTATATTATGTATCCATTACTTTTTACTTTATTGAGGTCGATTATATGAAAGGGAACATTATATAACGTGCTTACTATTTTGAAGTGTTCATTATTTAAAGCGTCCACTATAAGTGTTCACGTAGTGTTTACTACTTATATATAGTGTCAACTTTGTAAAGTGTCCACTTTGTGTATAAAAAGTCCACTATAAAAAGAATCCACGATATGAAGTGTTCACTGTATAAAGTGTTGACTGTATAAAGTGTTCACTGTATAATGTGTTCACTGTATGAAGTGTTGACTGTATAGAGTGTTCACTGCATACAGTGTTCGCGGTAAAAAGTGTAAAGTATTTACTGTAAAGAGTTCACTGCATAAAGTGCTTACTGTATAAAGTGTACACTGTATAAAGTTTGCACTATATAAAGTGTCCTCTATACAAAGAGTCCACTATGTATGGTGTCCACTATATAAAGTCTTCACTGTATAAAGAGTCCATTATATAAATTATCCACAACATAGTGTCCTACATTACTGTATCCACTATATAAAAGTGTGCACTTAATAAAGTGTGCACTATATAAAGGGCCCACTATATAAGGTGTCCACTGTATAGGGGGCCTACTATATAAATTGTGTTCTATATAAAGTGTCCACTATATAAGGTGTTGTCTATATAAACTGTCCACTATATAGTGTTTACTCTATAAATACTATATATTGTCGAAATATAAAGTGCTCTCTATTGTGAAGTCTTCACTATATCAAGTGTTCTTTATATAAAGTGTAGTCTATACAAAGTGTTCACTATATCAATTGTCCACTAAACAAAGTGTTCACTATATGAAGTGCCTACTATAAAATCTATACTTCATAAAGTACCTACTTTATAATGTATCCTCTATATCGAGTGTTCACTATATTAAGTGCCCACTATATAAAGTGCCAAATATATGAAGTATCCACTGTATTTGAGGACATAATAGGTACTTAAACTAAAGCTGGCTTCAACCACAAGCCGACTATACGTTTGTAAGATCGGAGTAGAACCTGGACTGGGGCTAATGTTACCTTAGGAGCCCAAAAAGCGACCCCTTTGATCGAAACAAGCAAACAATGGTAAATGTGGGCGCATTGGTACTTCAATTAAAACAAATTTCAGTACGCATTCAAATACGAATTTATCTGTTCGAGTTAGCAAAAAATACGGCTTGCTGTCATGTGTCGTACATTAAGGATTCAAAAACCAGCAATTATGGCCAAACAAGCGAATAATAAAAGTTAATATGGGATAAGGGGTACCTAAATCAAATCAATTTGATAACAAATTCAAATACGTACTTCATTGCTTGATATAGCCTAGATTGGGGCTTGGGGCCACGGAACTTAGGTGCCCAAAAAAGACCGTTTGACCAGTCAATTGAAAAAATGGACATATGTTTAATCAAGTTTATGAAAATTTTACTGCAAATTCAAATATAGATGGGTTTGTATGATTAATTAGAATTTTGGATAGACCAAATAAAACCACAGAGACCCCAAATTCGGCTCTTATTGTTAAATTAAGCAACATAAAGAAAATATGGTTACATTGGTAGTAAAAAACGCAGTTCGGCAGGAAATTATATAGGGATTTATTTATCAATTTGGCTGAAAAGAGGTATCAGACCCATAGGGGTAGTATGGGCCTAAAACGGTTAAAATAAACTTATCAAAAGTATATAGGGGGTACTCACATGGTACACACAAGGTAGTGCCATGCAGTCAGCTGACCTTAAATTTTTTCTCGTAGAAAGTAAAACTTTCAAATTTGACAAAGACATTTAATTTAAAGCTAAATTTCCATATTAAACATTCACAATTATCATTAAACATTCACAATAATCATTAAACGCTCACAATATTCGTTAAACATTCACAATATCATTCAACAATCGCTATCATATCACAATTACAATAATCCTTTAACATTCACAATAATCATTTCATATTCACAATAATTATTAACCATTTACAATAATCAGTTCACATATCTCACAATAATCATTAAACATTCACAATAATTATGAAACATTCATTAAGTCATTTTTGACATTTCTTTCAAGTGAATTTGACAGTTCTGCGAACTGTCTATTTGTTGTTGGGCTAGTGACTTTACCTTGTTTATTGTACCATAGGTATTCCCATTAGAATATTTCAATGTCAATTCGAACTAAGATAATATTTAAGTTTCAATGTCAATTCGAATTAAGATAATATTTAAGTTGAATTAAAACTGGTTATTAATTTTTTTAATTTCTTCTCTTACAGACCACCGGCCAAAGTCAACAGCAGCCCTTGATGAATAAATCAAATGACGATCTAAGAAGAAAACGCCCCGAATCCACAAGGCCAAATCACATTTTGCTCTTCACCATCATAAATCCATTCTATCCCATCACAGTGGTAAGTACCCAACCAAATGCTTATGTCAATTGTTATAAATTTAAAGAACAACACGCTCATAGACAAAGCGAAACGTTTAAGGATAACGACGAAAAAAAACTGAAAACTTTTAAACGGGAAGTAACAAGGATTGTAGCAAATTCCTTATGTGGCATTTATATTTTTTTTGTTCTCCAGGTGTTTGTCGACTGTTGTTGCTATTGTGTTCTCTGTTTTATTGGCGGACAACAACAATTGTTGTTGGCGTGCAACAACCTCTGGGTTATTATTTTTTGCACGGATACGGACACATACGCTGGCGCTGGCTTTTACGTTGGCATCTCCGCCGTCATGTACGTCCATTCGTCCGTTCCTCCCTCCTCCACGGTCTGTCTGTCTGTCTTTCGAGCTCTTTTCGGAAAAAGGACCTTAAAGTGCCACAAAAAACAACGCAACACTCGCTTAAGTACTTAAGTGTTACACCACTACTGGCACTTGAACAACAGCAACAATAGCCATTATTTCTATACCGTTTTTTTTTGTTTTTCCGTTTTATTTTCTTCTTTTTTTTGAAATGTGTGACAATTTTTTGTGTGTTTTGTTCCCTTTTCCTTTTTAACCAAGTTATTGTCGCCTCCACGTCTTGTTGTTGGAAGGATTTTTACATTTAAATGCATAACATTAGAACGAACTGTAGTGTGAAGACAAAGAAAGAAACGACAAACAACAGCAACTGTAGTAATACCAAGTTAAATGTGAGAGGACCTAAAAAAATAGAGGAAAAAAGGATAAACCGGAAAACGAGCTAGAAAGAAATGGTTTTTCTTCGACTTTAGCAACTAAGGCTGTGTTTGTTTTATGCTTCGCCCCCTTTCGTAAATACATCCTAGAATATGTTAAAGCACCTACAGGATGTGCTGTTGTCTTCTTTTGCCTTCTCCCACCCCTAACACGAGACTCTTAAGAGACAACTATAGCAACGTGTTTAACACTTTTTAACCAAAACACATTTTCACCATCGACAAAAAAAGAAGAAAAATATCCTTAAAGGATTATTTACAACTTTGTTGTTGCTAGCTGCCATGGCATGGCATAGAAAGCAAATTGTTGCAAGTTGTTGACTTAACAGGCCCAACATGCCAGTCTATCTAGTAGTTTTTCTCCTTTGTCCAATTTAAGCCTTTGTTTTCTCGTTCTCCTCTTGTTGTCTCGGTCGAACTTTTTGTAAAGGTCCTTCTTCTTTTTAAGAGATTTAAACATTTTTCAAGTAAAACAGAGGTTGAAAAGAATTCTGTTTTCATGATTTCGTTTGGTATTTATCAAAGAAACGATTACAACTTGGGTTAATTGCTTAAAAGAGAATTTAGAAAAATTATTTTCATTTAGTTTATTTTCCAGGAAAATAAACGAGAAAAATGTGAGCTAAAAAACCTAAACGAATATCTCAACTCTCCTATTCAAGAACCTTTGAACCTAAGGACATTTGTTATCCATTGGGTAAATAAAAGAATGTATTTTAACTCTTGTTCTGTGGAAAATTGCTCAAAACTACTTTAATCTCTCAATATCGTGACTGGGCAGTCCCCAAAGCTATAGACAGACAGTGTGACCCCTACAGAACTAAAATTGCTGCTGTTCTCGTAAAAAGTTAATGCTCATTTTCAATTCGAATCTAACAAAGATCTATCTAGTTCCTATTCTTAGATTTTCACTTACATTCCTCGCTCGCTTTCTAACTAAGGCCTTTTAAAATTTTTCTTCTGACTCCCAATATAAATATGGAGGCGTCCAAATAATACTGGTTATAATATCAAGTCCTTTCAATATGGCATACTTTAAAGCAAATATGCCACAATATTTTAAAGCCTTGTCGAGGAAAGGTTTCTTTAAGCCTTGTCGAGGAAAGGTTTCTTTAAGCCTTGTCGAATAACAGTTTCTCTAAGGCTTCTGAAAGATGGATTTCTTTAAAGGAGTGTTTCTGAAAGCCTTCTCAAAGTACGATTCCTCCAAGCCTTATTAAATAAGGGTTTCTCTAAGCCCTCTCAAAGAGGGGTTCTCCAAGCCGTTTCTAAGAAGTGTTCCTCCTTGACTTCCCAAAGAAGGATTCCTCCAAGACTTCTCAAAGAAGGGACCCTCTAAGCCTTCTCTAGGAAGATTTTTTACAAGACTTTTCTAAAAAGGATTCCTCTAAGCCTTATCAAAGAAGGGTTTCTTTAAGCTTTCGCAAAGGAGGTTTTCTCCAAGACTTCTCAAAGCTGGTTTTCTCTAAGACTTCTCAAAGAAGGACGTTCCAAGCCTTGCTACAGAAGGGCTTCTCCAAGCCTTCTCCAGGAAGAGTTTCTCCAAGCCTTTCCTCCAAGTCTTCCTAAGGAATGCCTCCTTTTAGCCTTACCAAAAAAGGGTTTGTCTAAGCTTTCTCAAGGAAAGGTTTCTTTAAGCCTTCTTAAAGAAGAGTTTCTCCAAGCCCTAAGGTTGGGTTTCTCCAAGCATTCTTGAAGAAGAATTCCTCGCAAGTCTTCTCAAAGAAGTGGTTTTCCAAACAGGGCTTTTCCAGCCATCTCAATGTAGACTTAAGGCAGGCTATATTAAAGAAGGATTTCTCCTGTCCTTATTAGAGAAGGGTTTCTCCCAGCCTTCTCAAAGAGGATTTTATCCAAGCCTTCCCAAAGAAGGTTTTCTCCCAGAAGGGCTTATCCAAGCCATATCAATGTAGGCGTATGCCTTGCTAAATCAAAGAGAAGGGTTTCTTCCAGACTTCTCAAAGAAGAATTTCTCCAAGTCTTCTCAAAGAAAGGGCTTCTCAAATAAGGGGTTCTCCAAGCCTTTCAACGAAGGACTTTATCCAAGCAAAGCCTCAAGAAGTTCTGGCATGCGGTCTTCAAGAAGACCTCTTAAATTTTTCTCTCGCCTTCTGACGCCCATTCCTTAATCATGCGATCTTAATAAAGACCGTCTTACAGTTTCTTTTCCCATCTGACACACATTTCTAAATCAGCCCTCTTACAAGGACTTTCTTGTCTCCTTCTCTTCTTCTTCATCCGGGAGAAAATTACATTTTTTTAATTCACTTCTCATAGAAGAATTTTAAATGCCTCTTTTAAAAAACGAACGATTTATTTCCTATTTGTTTTCTAGAGAACACCTTCCAGATTGCTTTCATTATAACTTTTCTGGCCTAAATTTCTAAGTCAACTCTTAAAGAAGGGCTTATTTGCTAAGTAAACTTCTGCAGAAAGGGGAAGTCCATGCCATCTTAAATTGACAATACTTATTTCCAACTCGTTTTTAAATAAGTATCTTTTAGAAGACCTTTCCTTTGGTCTTCTAAAAAATCAGCATACCTTGCTCACTTCTGTTTAAAGACCTTCTGGAATGCCTTCCTTTTGCCTAAATTTTAAGTCGACTCTTAAAGATGGGCTTATTCTCCTAGTTAACTGAAAGAAGCCGTCCTAAATTGTTTATAATCATTTCCTACTCGTTTTATCATATTAATTAACGCTTAAGGTCTTTTCTTCGGTAATCTAAAAGAACTGCATCCTTGGCTCACTTTTATTAGAAGACCTTCCTTTTGCCTTCTAACACACATTACTTAGACTTATCTGCATGAAGTACAACTAAGCACTGCTTTAATAAAACCTTTTCGGAGAACTGCTGAAGTCCTAACTCACTTGTGAAAGAAGGGAGACTACTCCAACTCCTTTTTCTTAAATAAGTGCCGGCCTTGCTTTTTTTCTTCTAAAGAATCACTGCCCATTCAAATAATAACTCCTTGTCCTCCTTATAAGCCTCGACACATTAAAATGTAGTTTCCTAAATTCATATTCCTTAGACGCTTGAGCCAGAGCCACATGCCTAGTTAATTTCCCCCCTATATTCTGACTTAATACATGTACTTTTCTTGTTACTGAATAGCTTTAAATTGTTATTTTACTTTTTAAAGCACTGGTGTTATTAGGAGTTCCTGTAACCTTCCGAGAAGTCTGAATCTAATTCCTAACTATCTCAAAGTAAACCTGTTAGAAGTCTTTCATAAGATCTAAATAAGACTTACACCTCAATTGTAGTTATTATGCAATGAACATCTATGTGTTGTATCCAAAAAACTTGTCGTGTAGATGGCGTTGATGTCCGGATTTTTTCTTTGCAAAACGTTACCATCTCGGACCTCGCATTTAGAAAGTACCGAATGTTCTGCCATTCAGCCTTTTTATTGTCCTAAATAATCCTTAATCGTGGTTATTACACAATGGCCATCTGTATGTTGTATTCTATAAACTTGGAGTGTAGATGGCGTTGATGTTTGTATTTTTCTTTTCAAAACGTTAGCATCTTCGACCTCGCATGTAGAAGGTTCTAAATGGTCTGCCATCTACACGTCATGCTTTAACATTTTGGCTTGTAGATGGCGTTAAAGTTCTGACTGTTTTTTTCTCTCTTAGTGTATAAACCTGAGGCATTGTCCTGAAACACGCTTGATTTAAAATTACAAACATCTCAAGTCTCGATTATATGTTCCATCTGTAGAAGTGCAATCTGTGTTAGAAGTTGTTGTAATATAACCACATATAAAGGTCGTTAACCCATTCACTAATAGAGGGCGTCATAGTTTTGGCTGCATTTTTTCTTTGTTACGAAAAACTTGAAAAATGATTACTTCATCTGAATTTACTAGTACGAGTATATAATCTTGGGTAAATTCCTTTCAAAATGATTGGCTAAGTCTAATTAATAACTCATGTCTAGGCTATGTGGTCTAGCGACAGCATTGTCATATTTGTTTCATCAGAATATGTTCGCATGTAGAGGGTGCCAAGGTTCGTATATTTACACGTTATTCTTCAATATTTTTGCTTGTGCTGGATGTTAAGGGTCTAGGCTATGGCATTTTCTTGGCAAAGAAGCTGTGTAAGGCTTCAAAGCCCTACTCGATCATAAATCTTAACTAATTGATCTTTCATGTGGGCTTATAGGGGCGCTAAAGTTCTCGACCAACATTAACATCAGCCAAGTTGGCTGTTGAAAATTGGCGCCTTCTTCATCCACTCAATGTTTGGAATTTTAACTAATATCTTAATAAACCACATATAGATGGCGCCTAGAGTCTTTATGACAACATTGTTGTTATTCCAACTAGTATATCAAATTTAAATAAAATTTTTACGATTTTCAACTGCATCTCTAGAGATCCATCTGCTTCACATAAAAATGATTACATTTAAATGAAAAATCACAACAATTTCGTTATCATCCCCTCCATTGATGCGTGCATGTGCTGCAGTAGCTTGCTCTAGAACTGATCCTTGCAAAGTGTCCCGCTATGGCTGCTGCCATCAAGTGTTGCAACAACAGCAGTTTTTAATACACATTCTGCTCTGCGTGCATCCATCCACCCGGTAAAAAGGGTGGAGGGGATGTGTTTATATCTGGAGAACATTAAAAGCAACTGCAACATTTTGCTTGCATATGATAAAGAGCTGCCTTTCTTTTTTAGTTTTTATTGCCATGTGAGTGAGGGAGGATTTCTACGTTTCGCTGTTGTTGTTTTTCTACATTTCTCCCCTCCATCAATAAGTCAGGGATTTTGTCCTTGTCCAGCTTAAAGTCTCCTCTTCCTTTCTCGCCTTGGGGGGTTCTAAGGCTAAGGTGTATGGCACGAGCTGTTCGAGGAACAGCATTTGCACAATTGACATGTTTTATCTTTCCGTTTAGGATTTACTTGTTAAAACTTTTGTTAACTATAATCCCAAGTTTATTGAAAATGGAGAGCCACACGGACGACATATTCAAATTGAAGCATAAATGCGAGTGCAGGCGAAGAAGAAAAAAAAACGAAAACAAACAAAGTTAAAAACTAGTAAGAAGAAATAAACAGATAAAAAAAAAAATTATAACAACTAAATCTGCATATACAGCCCCGCCCCATCCCCTTCCTTTCGGTGACATATGACTTTTTTATTACACGATATATGTTGTGACATTCTTTCGTTTTGGGTTGGTTATGCTTAATATTGGAGTACTTCCTCCAGCCAGCCATTCTCCTCAAGTGTCACAATGCATCGGCATTGAGGCCAGGCTAACAATAGCCTAGATGTCACATGTGAAGTGTTAGTGTGATACGAGTCCGACATAATATTCTTTGCCAATAAATACAAAAAAGAAGATGTTAAACTTTAAATTCCAATATCATTTATATTAAAAAAAAAATTTCATAGGAAAACCCTTCTACTACCCTCAATTATTCTGTTAAATTTCCACTTATTATTAAATTGTAATTGCCCAGAAATGTCGTATCAAATTTTCTGATTGCCCTAGCACACGTACATACCGCACCTCGACCGAGAAGAGTTTCAATGTCAAAAGTCTCCAATTTCGCCACAATGACGAAAAAAAATTGTTTTATGAAGTCCACGATGGTTGTTAACTTGATACCAAATTAGAAATTGAAACTTATTTTTCAAATCATAACAAAAATCCGATACCAAACTAAAGCATGAAAATACGCTCTCGCCGTAAAACCACATGTTTTACTGTTGCTTTTTTATTCAGACATTGACAATGGCAATTGCTGCAAATCTATAGCGGGAAGACTCCGATTTCACTTGAGGTTTTCGCCGTTAAGGCAAATGTTTATTGAAAAAGAAAAACACCAACAAAAAAATGTGTAAATATTTATAATTGCAAGCAACCTAATTCAAACTGAAATTTTCGAGGAGACATAAATTCAAATTGAAGCATTAACCGGTCTCGAGCCGGTTAATTCCTCTTCAATGCAGAGACATTAAAATTTCAATTATCGTTCAAGAAAATCAGTTTATTAACATAACAAAATAAGTCCAGATAATCGTCTAAATGATTTTAATGCGCCTAATGTTGCGAGCCCCTGTGCCTTCTCCAAGTCTTAGCAGAAAGATTTCAAGGTGCATTAATAACCCCTTAGCGTAAAATTTAGTTTAATAATGCCTGTAACTGTTGCGAACCAATGTCATCTTAAAGTCTAAGCAGAAGTCCAAATTCAATTTCACAATTACGACTTAAACGCCACCTATATGTCAACATGTTTCTCTCTATACAAAACCCGTGCATCTATATTGCAAGCCTGTGCCATCTTGAAGTCTTGGCATTAAAAAGATATGTGCCTGCAACTGTTGCGTAACAATGTCATCTAAAAGACTTGGCATAAAAGACTAACAACTGTCATTAAAATTCAATTTCACAAACACGACTTCAACGCCACCTACATGTCATTATGCTTTCCTCTGCACAAAATCATTACAAAACTCCTGCAACTATATTGCAAGCCTGTGTCATTTTTAAGTCTTATTGTTAAAACTGTAGGTGCCTTTTAAATTCCTTAGCTTTATATTTAATTCAAAAATGTCTGCAACTGTTGCGAACCAATGTCATCTTAAAGTCTAAACATAAGAAGTTGACGTCCAAACTCAATTTCACAATTACGAATTTAACGACACCTATATGTTAACATGTTTCTCTCTTCACAAAATCATTACAAAACTCCTACAACTATATTGCAGGCCTGTGTCATCTTTAAGTTTTAGTACTTTTAAATTCCTCAGCCTTAAATTTAATTAAAAAATTTCTTGAACTGTTGCGATCCAATCGCATCTTAAAGTCTCGGCATACAAAGTTGACTAGTAACAGCCATTGGAATTCAATTCCACAACTACAAATTTAACGCCACCTATATGTCAATATGTTTTCCTCTACACAAAATCTTTAAAAGAAACGCCTGCAACTGTTGCGAGCCACAGTCATATACTAGTCATAGAATAAAAGGATGATTTACAGCTCCCAATTACAATCACGACTTTATCGCCATCTACATGTCAACATTATGTGATCTGTCCTGCAAACGTTAAAAAGAGCTACAAACATTGGAGGTGATTACAAATAATTTAGGGCCTTTAAAAGGCTTTTGAGAAACCATTATACAAGTCAGATGAAGCTGATTTTCTCAAACTCGACTTAAACGCCAACTATATCACACAATTTCTAAACAATTGAAGTAATCAATAACTGAAATCATGACATGAAATCATCCCATCAATTGCAAGTGCTTAAGAAAAATTCCACCTTTTGCAAATCCTCCTCCCTAAATCCAATTTGGACAAGGAGTTTAATGTTGAATTTTACTTTTACGTCTTTACCGCCATCTACATGTAAAAATGTGCTCTGAGTTGTAGATGTCGCAGTTGTAGATGTTCCACAAGAGTTGGTGTTAGGAAATAATTTTGAGATTTCAAAAACATTGTCAAGATCCATTTTTCAAGTCATGTTTGAATGCATTTTGCAATCCCGAATGTAGCGCCTCTACAGCTTACTTATGAAATAAAATAATAAGTACATGCACCATGTCGATGTCGCAATCCCAGAAGAGTTTGTGGTGTTGACGAATAATTTTGGGATTCAAAGACATTGTGAAGATCCATTTTTGAATTCATGTGTAGAAGAATTTTGCATTCACAAATGTAGCTCCATCATCTCACATCTCACTGACTGACAAAAGTTGTTAATGTGTGATTACGTTGGGTGATTTCGAAAATCCAAAAAGATTTTTTATATCCGTTTCACAGGTCGTGAGGAGCTGAATTTTTTTATTACGACTTAGCCGCCACCTACATCTCACATATTATGCTATGATTTCTGAATTTAGCAATCGCATTACTGTTATAATTATTCGACATAACAATGAAGTGAAGTTCCAAATAGATTTTATAGACGTATTTTACTGGACACGTGAAGCTGAATTTCGCTAGCACAACTTTACCGCCATCTATATCTCATAGGTTCTGTCTTGGCTTTTAGATGTCACAGTCCAATAACAGTTCGAGGTTCTTTTGATTACTAAGTAGATCATTAACGTCCATCTTGCAAAGGTAATCGGTGTATGCCACCTATTATGGTTTGACTTTTAGAAACTACGGGCTCTTAAGCATGACAGATTCTTTAATTAGATTGGTTCTTTAAAAATGTTATCTTAAAACTGTATTTAGCCAGACATTTCAGCTTCCTTAGCTTCACCTAGATGTCTATACATTCATGCTTGTATTTAATGGTTTGAAAATCCCACAATAATTTAAAATCCAACAATAATTTTAAAATTCACAATTATTTTAGGCTTTCAAATAGATTTTTAATTTTTCATTTTTTTTTGGAGTTATCGACTGTTTTAAATTTTAGATATAAGCGGCTCTTAAAATTGGCAGGAATTTTAATATAATAGCGAACAAATAAAACAAATATTTAAACCTTCATCCTTGTGTCACAAATGATTTAAAAAACCATTGACTTGAGGTTGAATTTTGCAATCAAGATTCTACCGCCACCTACATGTCACCCCTTTATCATAATTTTTTGTGTTTTATTCGGGTCTTTTAGTTGATTGCTTCGAGTCTTTTAGATTACTGCTCAAAACTCAAATTAAGCGTCGTATGGTGTTAAACAACTAATTCTAAGAGTCACATCATCTAGCGCCATCTATGTCTCAAAATTACTTTAAAACCCATTGGTTTACAGGTGAAATTTGCAGTCACGAATTTACCGTTCATACCACATATTTATAACTTTGTGCTATTAAAAAGGTTGTTATTATCCATTTAGAGTTACATTTTACAGTGCAAACAATAGCGCCATCTAAGAGTCAAACAAATTGAAACCCATTTACATGGGAATTACTATTGCAGCCTTCACTAAGCGTCTTCCTATCATAATCGCATTAATTTTCTTCCTACCTTTAGCGCGATCCATGTGTCAAATATAATTGAAACCTATTAGCATTATACAGCCCTACATTCAGCGCCATCTTTGTGTCAAAAAAAAAATTAAACCAACTGTCCTAAAGCTTAGTTTTGCAGTTTCGACTTTAACGGGCCCTACATAAATCAGTTTATATCAATCGAACTTGATCAATATTATACTTTCATATTTTTTAACATCATTTTAACTCGTTAAGCCTTATTGACGTATAGATGGCGCTATATGTTTTTGTTATTTAATGAAAAAATTTCATTGATGCAATGTAGTTTTTCGGTTATTTTTCGTAGGCAATAACTCTAAACTAATCTCTCTTCCTAAAGTGGTCCTTTGAAGATATTATTACGTAAATTTGAAAGAAAAAATTCAATTACAATTTATGGGGCTTATCAATCAGCGTCTTCTCCCCTTATATATATTTAACTTCTGAACTCTTCTTCCATCGTTCCTAAAACTTTGAACGGCCAATTTCTCATATTGAACACGTCAATGGTTAATTGCAAAACTTTGCAGTTGTAGAGGGGGACAACCAAAGTTTTCCATTGACATTTACAACGTTTCAGCTGCGCTTCCTTTTGTCTTGTCCACTTTGGAAAATTGTTTGATCAAAATCGTTTGTGTTTCTGATACTGGCCGCTTTGTCGTCATCGTTGATAGTGAGCGAAGGCTCTATGTGAAAATAAATGCTGCGGCAAGTTTTTATGCACAGCTTTTTGTTTTTGCCATGAAAATGACAGCTTTTGGTATCTTAATTACCAAAGAAAGTTACCAGTTGGTTGGTTAGTTGGTGCTGGCTATATATTATGCATTATCGCTCGGCAGAGAAAAAAACCGGGCGAAATATGCTGACTATGCAGACCAGAGTGGTTAGTGGTTGCTCGTGCAAAAAGCGTAAAGGAAAGAGGACGAAGTTGGGCGGTGGAAAAAAACGGACGCTAAATCAAGCCAACTCTTGTGTGTAGGCAAGCGATATATGCATAAAGAATACCAGCGAACTGCAGCCAACAGGAAACAATGCCAAAATGTTGGTAGGATAACATTTGCAGACCTGCAGGATATGTAGACATAGCAGCAGCAGCAATGAGGCGGCTAAAAGAGTGACTAATGCTGGCTGGCTGGATGGTTTGGCTAGGCTTCTATAGTCTGCCGCAGTCATTTGTTTGCCGGCAAACGATGAACTCTTGACAATGGACCGACCCCCCTTAAAAAGTCAAGGGAAAATCAAACCAGGAAAGCCGTTCACAGAAACAGGAAAGACTCCCTGTTTCCCGAAAAACCTAACGCTTTATCCCTTTACCCTCCCCTATAACTCTTCATTTTTATTACTCGTTTATTAAAAGTGGCATTGTAGTGGAATTGGCCGTTGCTTATTATGTTGGCAAACAGATTATTTGTGCCATGCATCACATTTATGCCAATAATTTAAAAAAATGTCTTTAAACTTAAAAGCAAACACTTTGGGCCATTGAAATAATTACATTTAAAACTGCATTCAATCCTTGGGTCTCCTCATCATCAGTCTATCTGTCCAACCCGTCGTCCGTCCACATCTCTCATCATTGCTAATCATACTTTGATGACTTCATTTCTTTGAGTTGCTCTTCATTAAATGTGGCTATGATTATGCTACAGTCCAAGTCTACAGACAACTGCTATTCTACAGATGAATGAATGGCTGGATGCCTACTGTGGGTGCTCGTCTGAACACTACCTCTGCATACCTAGTTTCCATATGGACAATCTCCTCGCCCTCCACCTTCTCGTCTTTATCATCGTTGGTTGTCGTTATCATCATGTGTCTCTTTAATATGAAAACTAACACATAATAAGTTTCTTTGTAGGAATGATTGCCATAAATCTCACACATCGTATACTCATGTACGATATGATCTGTCTGTCTATACGAGAGTAGTTTATTCAGAGCGGTTTCTATCAAACAGATTCCTTATAGGAGCATGGAAAGATTCAAGTTCGATAGTCACTGAATATCATACATTACTTTAAAATCTGTTTCAATTAAAATAATATTACCCCCATCTAAGGAATACGTTTGTCTACACCAAATTGGAATGGTCGACCTATTTCCTGAATTTCTGTAACATTCACAGACAATCATCAGCCATTTTAAACTCAAGCGACCAAATTAAATGTGTAATGACCACGAAGTTTAACTTTTCATATACCTTTAATGCAGTTGCTACATCTATCACTTCTTCCACTACTTTAATTTTTAACTCCATTTTTTTTGATTTTCTACTTCTACTTCTACTTCCACTTCCTCTCCTTTCATTTCTTTTTCTAGTCCTTCTATTTTACTTCCAATTCTTCTATATCTACTTCCCGTCCTTTCTTTACTACATTAATTCCTTCTATTTCTACATCCACTCCTTTCATTTCTACTTCCACTCACTTCTAAAATCCATGCCTTCTAGTTCTACTACCACTTATTTATAAAATCCATGCCTTCTATTTCTACTTCCACTCGTTCTATTTCTACTTCCACTCCTTTCATATCTGATTCCACTCCGTTGTTTTGGACCAAAAATCTTTCTCCACTTCATTAAAATATGCCTACTCCTCTCCTAGCTGATTCCAGAAATTAAATGAGAATTATAGCAGGCAAATTTATGTCTACTCCTTTTCTTTTGGATTTCAGATATTTAAATAATTTTGTCACCGAGTAAATGAGAATTATACTGGGCAAAAATCACTGTAAGGCTATGATTCATTAATACTTCTTTCTATAATTTGTTGCCACAGTTTTTAAAATTCAAATGCTATCTAAGATTTCCTTAACCTCACCTCAATGTTTACACAACATTTTTCTGTTGGTTGTTGCCCTTTCCCCATTTAGCATAACACCCTCGAATATTTTATAGATTTTCTAAATACACCAGACACATCTGCAGTTGATGCATTAAATATAGTTTGTATACGTAGAACCGTACCGGGACCCAACATTGTCACAATGCTGGAATGTGGTACGGGGTGTGGGGGCCAGGAGGTGGCAACGCCTGATAAGGGCTAATATTAACCCACAAGTTGGCAAGGAGATAGAACGATGGAAATTCATGGCTGATTATCGAGCGTTTTATGTCACCGATAAATGGTAAGAATGTACGGAGGGTGGGGGCTGCGTCTCTCTGTCTATGGGATGTCATACATCTGTCTGTCCGTCCGTCTGTCTGTCCACATGGAGCAATGTAGCCAAGTGCCTTCCAGTAGTGCTGTGTCAATTACAACATATCGTATTTATGTTGTGCTGTGTGCATAGACGAAGGAGCATAGAAAGGACATTGTATAGGTTTTGATTATGTTGCAATCAATGCTCTTTTTAGTGTTTGATGCCGGAGATGATGGTGTGCTGGTGATTGGAATGTTGCTGTTGCTGGTGCTGCTGTCGTTGACTGTTGGTCTGGATGATGTTGTGGCTGTGTGATATGTCTTCATATGTCAAGTGTATGACATTTTTGACATTCTGTTGATTTTTCCCAGTCGAGGCAGACACCACCACCTCCACTATTTCCTTCACCTCCTGCTTCTTCTCTGATGGCACTTGTGAAGGGCCTGTTGGGTATTGTTTACACATTTCCATGCCTGCCAACGGTAGAAGGAAGCCATCCATCGTCGTCACCGTTGTCTTCATTCATTCGAGAAAATAGTGATGGGGGGCCACATAAATCATAGAAATCATGCAGTATCCCGAGAAAATATGTCTTCCCAACGCGTACATCCAGCCGCGTGGCGTTGACGACCAACACCGACAGCGATGACGCCGTTGTTGATGAGTGCGTTTTTGTGGGTATTGAATTTCAAAGGATGCTTAAGCAAATATTTACCTTCCTTGTCAACTGCATGCATATGCAAGTGTATATTTGGCATTTCCCTTCAAAGCGAGTAGGAGCTGGTCCTCCTCCTCTGGACGGACGAAGGAACGCCGCTCATTTAAGTGTTTAATTTTATTTTGTTCCATAAATTTGCTTTTTAATTTTACAGAAAAAAAACCAGTAAATGAAAAACAAACCTCACAGCATTTGCAAAGACATGGAAATTTTTCCATATAAATCGTATTTTATTTGGCTTTTATTACACGCCAAAAGGATACTCGGGTTTTAATCGAGTTTTCTCCAACCCGCCAAATTTTTCCTCTTGTTTTGTTTTTGTTTCCATAATAAAGAATTAAATTTTGTATGCGTTTTTTTTATGAATTTCTGTTTCCGCTTGTATCCTTTTAAGCTGCATCGTATTTCATGTGGCGACGACATGCAGGCAGGCAGAGTTGTACTAGTCACTCAGATATTCAACCGCCAAACATGTGTTCTGTGAAATGAGACCATGGTAGGGCTGGGCCACAACCATAACGTTTGTGTATTTGTTGGGGCTTTTATTTTTGCTGGTTGAATCCTTGTGGCACATTTCATTGCGGTTCATCTGTTGTCGGTATTTTGGGCGGGGGAAATAATATTTCTCCATAGCAGTTGTGGGCTAAATTATAGAGTCCATTGAAAAGGCTACACTTGAGTTTAAAGGTGGAGAAGTGAAACTGTCTTGTAGTAAAATACTCCATGTATTTTAACACCAACGATTTACGTATTATTTATTTTATCGACCAAGTGAGAATTACAAAGGCTTGTTAGTTTTAAAGTGCTTTGAAAATCGTTTTCACTGTTTCGTTATCAACAAAATAATTTAGGCAACGAGAATTATATTGAACGAGGTATAGGTACATTACGAGTATGCTTTAAAATTTTTTCCGAGAAAAATTGTCTTTATGTTTTGATTTTTAAACTCATTGATCCAATGAGAATTACAAGAGGCAATGAGAATTGTATTGAACAGATGTGTTATCCTTTAAAATTGTTTCTGAAAAAAGGAATCATCGTATTTTGATAACGTATTATTTTTTTATGTATTTGATCTAATGAGAACTAAAAGGGCTTATAAGCTTTGAAATACAATGAAGATCCTTTTGCCAGCTTCTTCTTCAATGAATGAAGTCTGTTTAGGCAATGAGAATTATATGGGAGAGGTTTATTATCCTTTTAAATCAGTAGTCGGCAAAGAGCGGGCGCGGCGCCCGTTCGTTTTCTCTTTGCTGACGTACATGTGCACACACATTGTAGAGAATAAAACAACATTAATCAGTCTCGCTTGAGCATTCAAGAAGGCAGGTTGTGTAGTCGCATGTTTCTCAAAAACAGTGTTGCCACAAAATAAAAATTTTCCCTATCAGTATGTTCAACGGGGAATATGAATTAAATTTTTTATTTTCAGAAAATTATTTTGGCAAACCAGAATGTTTGGTGTGCCAACGTGCGTTGTCACGTATAAAAAAATACGATATGCAAAGGCATTATAATACATTCCACGAAGAATATGAAATTATTACTGGTGATGCAAGAGAAGCCCTTATTATTAAACTTAAAAAAAGTTTTTATGAAAAATTTATGGTAGATGCAAGTAGATGCAATTACATCAATAAAGAAACAGTCGAGCAACGTTTTCTACATTAAAACATATTCAAAGTAAAACTAGAAATCGTTTGACAGATACACATTTAGAAAACTTACTACGCATAAAATCTTGTCCATACGAAATAAATATTGACGATGTAATGGAATACCACGACTGATTTCAATTTGTTTCAATCACAGCAGTGGTTTCTCTATAAAATTAACATTTGTTTCGATTTTATTTATATTCTCGAAATAAACATTTTCCAATATTTGAATTAGTTTTTTTCTTTATTTAATTTTTCCCTGCATAATTGAAATAAAATTACGGGTTAACAATTTTTTTCTAATAATTTTTCTTGACATAAAATTTTATTTCATCAGAAAAATAAAATAGACTAAAAGTCTATTTTTATTTTCAAAATAAATAAAATAAAACAGTTTTCCCAATAATTTTGGGAAATTTATTTGTGGTATGCAGCTATAATTTCAACAAATTATATCAAAAATGAGTGTTATATTGGAGATTTTTATTTTTAAATCGGGTCTTTCATATGAAATCTTACTGGCAACACCGGTTTATGGTGAGTGCGAGAATTCATATAACGCATACAATCGCAAAGTGCATTAGTATAGGTTGCCGACCCCTGTTTTAAATTCTTTGCGAAAAAAGTTTTCATTGTATTTTGATAACGTACTTTTTCAATTCATTGATCAAATGAGAATTGTAAAGGCTTTATGTTTCGAAAAATATATTGAAATCATTTTGACTGTTTGTTCATCAAGGAAATAACTTTTTTAAGGGAAAGAGAATGGAATATGTGAGGTAAAGGTCAATTATTCTTAGAAACTGCTTCCGAGAAAAATACTCTTTGTATTTTGATAACGTACTATTTTTCTAATTCATTGATCAACTAGGATTACAAGTCTGTTTAGGCAGCGATAGTTGTATAGGAGGGCCATAGGTCTATTGTATTTTGAAATTGTTTCCGAAAAAATGCTCCTTGAACGTTGATTGCAATAATTTACGTATTTTGAATTCCTTGATCAAATGAGAATTGTAAAGGCTTTTGATATATGAACTACATTGAAAATCATTGCGAATTTTTCTCGAATGAGAATTACAAAGGCTTTTGATAATAGCGTCTTTTTCTTCCTCCATAACGATTGCCTTAAGGCAACGAGAAAATGTTTGAAATAATTTTCGAAAAAATACTGTTGGTATTTTAATGATTTACATATTTTGTTCATTGATTGATAAAATGAGAATTACAAAGTCTTAAAATCTCTGAAATACATTGAAAATCATTGCGTCTGTTATTTCATCAATGAAACAATTCTGTTAAGGCAAATAAAATTAAAGAGCGTGGTATTTTATTTCAATTTTCACAATGAGTCGTAGAAAAATTTAAATAATTTTCGTCTTTGATTAAATGAGAATTACAAAGTCTTATAATCTCTGAAATACATTGAAAATCATTGCATCTGTTTCTGTATCAATGAAACAACTCTGTTAAGGCAACAACAAAAATTAAAGAGCGTGGTAGTTTATATTAATTTTCGCAATGAATTGTAGAAAAATATAAATAATTTTCGTCTTTGATTTAATGAGAATTACATGGAACAGCTTGTGATGCAAACAAAAAAAAACCTTAAATCACATTAACATAGTATATGTTTATTTACATTTTAAAAATAAAAATATTTATCTTCCTTTTTAAGGGCAGAAGGCAAAACTATTAGCTCGATTTTCAAAATAAAATTTAAAATGGAAACCTTTTGTTTGACTTCTCTTTGCATTAAATAAAAAGAACTGCTGGTTTCCAATCTAAACATATTTTTGATATATTAATATAAAAATATATTATATTATCAATGATTAACCCTTTATGAATTGCTCTTCAGCAAATTTTGAAGTAAATTTGACTTGAACTTGCTGTCCTCTCGTGAGTTCTTGTGAACTGGTTAACGTATATTCTGCTATGGAATGCTTAAAACTTGGGGGATCCTGTATATGTGGGTCTGAAAACCACCACCTATACTCATCTGGCTGCTATACTTTTGGTCAGAACTGTGTAAACTATAAAAAGACATAAAAAATTCACTGATTTCGGTACAAAAAAGCTTTGGTATTGTGGTTTCATTTTCTCTTTTTCCTGTTTCTGTGTTTTTTTTTGTTGCTCTTCTCTTGCTTGCATAGGAAGTAGTCATTTGCATATTGGACTTTTGCTGTGTTAATAATTTAATAACTGCAACAAATACATTTTTAAATACATTAACTACGATACAATTTGCACAATTTTAAAATGAAATCTTCTCGCAGATCAACTCCGAAATTCTAGTGGAAAAACACAACTGAATTGCAATTGTTTTCGTATCGCCGTAACGCAATTGCATTAAATTGCACGTGTTGGTAAAAATTCCCATCAGTTCAGGGGGAAGGGAGCAGGGAGCAGGGAATGGAGGTGCAAGAGAGATTATATTTCAAAACGCCAACTTCATTGTGCCGAGTTTATTTCATTCCGACTAACTTGACTAGCCGACTGACTGACACTCGGACTGGGATTGCATTTAGATTGTAAATTGATAATGTTGCATTTTCCCATGTCTCTGTTGCTGCCCTCCTGCCCTAGGCCCCTGCTCGACGATGTGTTGGCATGCCTAGTTACCATGTATTTCTATTTATTTCCACTTGTCGTACGCTCTGTAAAACGTGTCCACCAAGGGCCGCCAGCATATTTTTGCACCAATCACTGGGCATATGCAAAAAAAAACGTAACTAAAACTCTGTGAAACTCGCAACGAATGTTTGCTTTGTTGTCAGCTTTATTTCGTATTATTTGTTTGCGTTTCGGGGGCTTATTTTTGAAAAGTGTATTTAATTTTATTATAAATATCTAAATAATTGAATTAACTGAGCATTGGCAGAACTAACGTGATATCAATAAATTTCAGGCGATAAATTTCGCCTTTAGCGTTTTTCTCGCTGTTCGGCGAGAGTTGCCAACGAAATCATTGAAGCACGTTTAATATGATATGTGTGTGGCACGTGATACTAGGCGCATGACGTGATATCAATAGATTTCACTCAGACGCTAAAGAATTTAAATAGAAATTGTTATCGGGGTTATTGAAATAGGAGCTTGAAAATTGTTAGAATATATGTAAAATAATACTCCATACATTTAGAACTGCAGGATAAGCTTAAAATTAAAGCTTTATATAGATACTTATTTTTGCTTATACACGCACCCCTCAAAAGCTGAATAAGTATTGCCCTAGAAGGCGGAACGTCTTGACCTCTAGACAGTTAAATCGTCAATTTTTTCCAGTTCCAATATTTTAATGATAATGTTTTTCTTAAGGCAATAAAAATCCTTTAAAACTGCCTTTTCTTTACTACTAATTCCTCAACTCATTACCAATGCTTAAATTGTAATAGGTGGCTGAGCCAAATTCTTTACAGGTTAATATCTTAAAACCGGCTGCGTTAGGTTTTTTAATTGAATGCTTTTAACATATCTTATAACATCTAAAAAGAATTTAATTGCCGTTTCTTAACGACTTATTCCTCAACTCATTACCTGGAATTAAATTGTAAGGGGTAGGTATCTAAGCCTAAACCTATAAACGATAAATGCCCAATGGTTATTGTGCTAGGTTTTTTGATAAAATGTTTGAAAGACTTCTTAATTAAATTTTTAAATACGTTTCATCGCCCGTTTCAAACAAGAATTCCTGAACTACTTACCAGTAATTACATTGTAAGGTGTGGGTATCTGAGCCTAAACCTTTACAGGGTAAATTCTTAAAGGCAATTGCGTAAGGTTCTTTGATAAAATGTTTAAAATATATGCTAGACAAAATGTATCATCAGTTTCATAGCCTTTTTCAAACAAGAATTCTTCAACTCATTACCAATAAATCAATTGTAAGTAGTGAATTGCTGAGTCTTAATTCCCTACAAGACAGTAGTGTTAGGTTTTTTGATATAATTCTTTAAATATTTCTTAAAAAATGCTAAAAAGAATTTCATTACCGTTTCTTAACTGATAATTCAATTCTCAACGCATTACCTGGAATTAAATTGTAAGTGGTGGGTAACCAATTCTAATTCTTTGTAGTGAAAAATCTTGAAAGACAGTAGTGTTAGGTTTTTTGATATAATTCTTTCAATATTTCTTAAAAAATGCTAAAAAGAATTTCATTACCGTTTCTTAACTGATAATTCAATTCTCAACGCATTACCTGGAATTAAATTGTAAGTGGTGGGTAACTAATTCTAATTCTTTGTAGTGAAAAATCTTGAAAGCATTTGCATTGGCTGCTTAAAAAATTCTGTAATAATATAACATCTTATACAAATGTGTAAAGACATTTATGCACTATTTCTCAACAACTACTTTCCTAACACATTACCAGGAATTTAACTGTAAGGGGTGTTTAGCTGATTCTAAACCTTAACAAGGTATTACCTAAAGGCAACTGCGAAAAGTGCTTCAAAGGAATCCCTTAAAGATATCTTATAAAAATATTAAACAAAAGTTGCAGCACCTTTTCTAAACAATAAATTGTTTCACTGATTACCTGTAATTAAATTGTAAGCAGTGCATACTTAACAGGGTTATATTTTTAAAGGCTTTTTCATAGGGGTTTCTGTTTGTATCGTTTAAACATGTCTTTCAATAATGCCAACACATTTCACTGTCGTTTCTTAACAGCAACTTCTTGAACTTCTCTATTACCAGGAATTGCATTGTAAGGGGTAGTTGAGCCTAATTCATTACAGTGTAATAACATAAGGAATTTCCATTAGGGGCCTTGTTGAAATCCTTTAAAGATATTTTGTAAAACATCTTAAAAGATATTTCAACACCGTTTCTAAAGAAAAGATTCCTCAACTCATTACCAGGAATTGAATTATAAAGAGCTAGGTAAGGTTAAGATGAATGGGATGGCCGCCATGGTATTGTAACTTACGAGTTCACTTAGAGACGACTAAATTCGATCCATTGGATGGCCGCCAGTTACAATTACAAATTAGTCGGCCCTAAGTGAACTCGTACACTTAGGGCCGTCTAAATTCCGTCCATTGTGGTCCCCTTAAGTAAAAGTGAGGAAATTTAATAAGGAGGAAAGGAGAGAGAACTTATGACGTGAAATGGTGAATGTAGGGAATGGGAGTTTTGTTGCCGCTCGCTCTAATTTATTTTTAATTGACTCTACTGAACTAAGATGATTTTCCTATGAATTTAACAAGGGTCTTAAGAGGAGCATATGCTAGGAAGTCATCAAAGAGCCTGCATTCTAGTGAGACAAGGCGATACTTTTGCAGTCCTTGGAACATAATAGATGCTTCACTGATTCCTTCTGATCCATATTTAAACAGCTTCTACAGAAGTATTCAGATGGGTGTCTCAGCCATGTTGCGGCCTATCGCGCAGTGTCAGGTGGTAATACTTCAGGGAATTCTGAATGTGCCCCTACCAAGGAAAAGCAGTCCTTTGATGTGAGTCACATCAATGGTCGGCCCAAGGGATGTAGATCCCGAACCACCTTCTGGTTTCTTCTGCTTTCAGTTCGTCAAGGCGATTTCGAAGTCCACGAACGTAATGCGGAAGTCCTGGGCCTACGGTAGACCACCACACGCAGAGAAAAAACATGGTTACTACATGGTCACGGCAATAATAATATGTTCTCGATAACCATAGCATTATTAACTAAATTTATTTTTGACAATATTATAAGTGCTGCAATATTAACATTGTTGAAATGTAACAATAGTATTATTGGGAAATTTAAAAATGAAAATATGGTTATAGCAACAATATAAATATGGTTGCTGCGACAAAAGTATTGTGTTTTATGTTAACAATAATATGATTACAGTATTCATACTGTATGATTGTAATTTTTCTTCATTTAAATATGCTTTTAAGAACAAACGTTATTGGAACGAATCTAATACAATAATAGTACTTTTTTATTGTGGAGATCATAGTATGGTTGTATTTGAATCATACTATTGTTGTGAGGATCATAATATTGTTGTACCACAACGATATACATAACAATAGTATTATACTCTTCGAATATTGTCACCACAACCATACTTTTTTCTGCATGCAGAGCCTCACCTGGTACACATATCTGTTAATTCGTTACCTGGTACGTTGCTATATCATGGTACTCAGCAGAGCGTGATATTGTAAGCCTGAATTAGGCTAAAGCAAATAAAGCACTCCACGATACAGCGTTAATTAAGGGTCCAATTAGACGGTGGTCGGTTGATTCTGCAACCTGCAGAAGCCTACCGTCGTCAACCGTCAAACTGTAGTTATCTCCCTCTAACACATGCAAAATGCAACCCCCAACTGAAATAGCTGATTGTCAACCGTCAAGACTAAATGGACCTTAAGGGTCCTTGAGTCTAAGACTTTGCTATCCGCTCTGGATGGCGACGTTGACTTTGAATTAATCTAAAGCATTGTCCTTTTCCAAAAATCTTCGTTCGTTGTGTAAAAAGCGTATATCTCCTCTCGGAGGGTTTCTTTCTCTATAACCTTATTATTATGCGTCCATCCTTCTACAATTTTTGTCGGTCCTTCCGTCGGTCCTATTAATTTTTTCCCATCCTTCAGAACTTTGACAGTGCTATAAACTTTGAAATCAGCTATTGTGAGAATGCTTTCTTAAATCCTAGACCATAATGGTTTTTGTTCTTCTATTCTTTTAAAACTTTGTCGCCTCAGTCCTTTGTTGTCTGTCCTTTAAACTTATTTTTTGGCAGTGTCTCGACCCTTTAGATCTTCTATTGTTTGTATCTAGGATTATCTAGGACCTCTGGGTAGTCCTGTCAATTTTTTCCCCTGTTAAAATGTGTTTGGATCGTCCGGTTCATTTGTAATTGCTATAACTTGTCTCCTTAGTCCTTTAAATTGTTGTCTGTCCATCCAACTTATTTTTTAGGTATTGTTTTGTGCTTTTAAATCTTCTATTGTTAGCATCTATAACAAGAGGTCCTGTCAAATATTATCTCCGTTATCGGTCGATTTTTAATTGGTATAACTTGTCTGCTCAGTCCTTTAAATTTGTGTCTGTCCGTTAAAAATTATTTTTTCGGCGGGGGTGGTCCTTTTAATATTCTAGTGTTAGTATATTTAACAAAAGGTCCTATCGATTTTTTTCTTTCATAGAAATGATTTTGGATCCTCCGGTTAATTTTTAATTGGTATAACGTGTCTCCTCAGTCCTTTAAATTTTGTCTGTCCTTTAAAAATATTTTTTTAGTCAGTGTTTCGTCCTTTTAAATCTTCTATTGTTACTCGTAGTATCTATAACCAGAGGTCCTGTCACATTTTCTTTTCCCCTTTGGTCCCTTCGGTCGATTTTTAATTGGTGTAACTTACACAAAACCTGGCAATTTTGGTTACATTCAATTATTTCGGATATTTATTAGAATTACAAAATTTTCGCATAATAATGGCATTAAAACAAAATGTAATACCCTGTGCCCCCTCTCTCTCTCTCTCTGGCTCAAGAGGTCATTAAAATTTCATATTACTTAAATAATGATTCTAGGATTCAGGGAGGGGGGACGACGACAAAAAAGGGAACTGTGCTATAGTTCATCGTTCATTAAAGGATCATTTACTTGAGTTGGTTATACAATGATTCTGTTTCTCTTTTGCTTTGGGGCAAAAATAATTTACATTTTGCGAACATTAACTATCACCAACCCCAAGCCTAGAGGAGTACAAATACATCGAGGGAGTGAGAGAAGCCGGCTTACAACCAAGGAGTGGCAGCAAGGACGAAAAACCCAACACAAGCTGTGGAAAAAGAAGGTGGGGTAGCACCGGGCGAGTATCCTTTGCAGTAACCCTCTCCAACTAGCGACTCGTACTCGTACTACAATTACAATTGGGTTTTGAATACATGAATATAAATCACTGGCACAATAACACAAACAGAAAGGAATTACCAAATAATGGATGTGGTTACAATTCCAGGCATACTCTAAGCGAACACACTGACTGACAGACAAGAGGCACCGAGAAGGCACCATCACCAGGAGTCGAAAAAAAAACAAGAAACGTACTGGAGCCCACAAAACTAACGACTGCCGTTTCAGCAAACACTATCATGGAGTGTACATGGAGGGGTAGCTACCCAATACTTGGGGCGGGGGTAGGTTTGAAATAAAATTGAAAGAAATCACAGGCTATATGCAAAGTGGAAAAGCCACGAGCCATGAATGCAAGAGCAAAGAATGCAAATTGTGGGGCCGCAGCCAGGCAGCTACGAGGCAAAAATCGAAGTATAAATGCCAGGCAAAACCAATACAATCTCCGACAAATTACATTGGGCAAATAGCATTAAACTATCCTAGAGTGAGGGCCAAAAAAACGACAGTTTATATTTATAGAATGGGGGGCGGTAGTGAAACTAGAAAAGGAGGCGCTGTGCTCCTTTCCATGTACTTCACCAAGCGAATTGTGTTTTTCGCTCCATTACATCGCTTTAAGACCATATGAAATTCTAGAGCTCCCCCTCCCCCATTCCCTTAGCCAAATCACACAATCTCTTTTGAACCTACGTTTTTTTCTTGGGCTGGGGCTTCCTCAAAACGAAGAGTTTCTACTCTAGTGGTAGGGTTAACATCCGTTTCCGCGTTTAGTATCAAAAGCGTTTTTGCCACGTATGCCTTTGCTTCGTCGTTTTTTCTTCTTTTTTCTCTCCTGCTCGTCGTCCATCATTTATGGCTAATTCGATTTTTATTGTTTTCCAAAGTGTTTGGTCGTTCTTCGTAAGCTTGGCTGCCTAGTTGCATCCTTGCAAAGTTCGCTGCTGCTGCCATTTTTATGTTATGGCCAAACCTTTAGATGGGGAAAAATAAATGTCAGCATTTACGAGTATTTCCATACCAAAAAAATCAAAAAATTCTAAAAAAAGAAAAAAATCGACAAAAGATTGCCTGGATTTTGAAGTTTAATATACCGAACTTTGTACGTGCTGGCATTTACGGCCATAAGAAGGTACCATGATTGGCCCTTAAGGTTAGGGGGTTTTGAATAGACAGGGTAGACAAAATCTAAGTTCCTTTTTTAAAATTTATAAAAATGAAAATTTACATCCAACACGATGTACCTCAGAAGGGTGGGTATATGTCAAAATTTGTCATAATGTTTGAAACATATCGAAAGACCCTATACCCTATAAGGTATGTACGTAGAGGTTGGTCCAACTAAAACGCACGCCGTTTAAAGTTTTATGATTTTTGAACGCTTCAACAGCTGCTTCCGGCTATGACCACGATTTTTTTCTTGATGCTAGGGAATAAGAAGAAGTCATTGGGTGCCAAATCAGGGCTGTACGATGGATGACCCATCAATTCGACAACTTGAGTAGTCAAAAAGCTTATCGTTTCAGCTGATGTGCCTTTTCCGCCTTTTCTTATTATCTCTCCTCATTTCTTCCAACACAGTGGACAAACAGATTGTTGTATAACACTCAGAATTGACCTCCTATGTTCTACTAAAGTGCAATCCCTTGCTTCGATGTACTTCTTCCACGAACAACTTTTGTTGGATTTGGCTCGTCTTGAAAGACCCATACGGTCAATCGCCGTTTTGTTTCGGGTTAAGACGCATAGATGTATGATTCGTCACCTGTGACAATGTTATACACTGCCTTTGAGCTACCGCAGTTATTCTTTTTCAACATCTCTTTGCACCAATTCATACGAGACTTTTTTTGAGCATTCGTCAAATTATGTGGAATCCAAAATCTTATTGATGCTTGTCATACTAATGCCCAAGGCTTGATCAGTTCACGCACAGCATCGTGACCGAAGTTGGACGTCCTTCACGAAATTCATCCTGAAGCGAACAGCGTCTGAGACTGAACTCTTGGTACCAGCGATTAACCGTGTTGTTTTTTGGCTGAGATGAATTTTGCAACACTCAACAAAACAATTCGCCCTCAAATGACAAAACGTTCTGAATGAAGTTTTGCTAAAAAAAATGTCAAAGCATGCAATGAAAGTTGCAGTTTCCATCTGGAGACACTAGCATTGTCAGGATCCGAAATATAAATAGCAACTCTCGTACCTCTATACGATGCTCCATATTTCCAATAACTCTGAGACACAATCAATTCGATTTCAACGTTCATTTTTGTAAAAAGCTTCAATAATCTTTAACGCGCTGCTCAATTGTGCACCTCTCCATGGTTGATTTTGTCAAACACTGAATGAAAGAAATGTCAAATTAAGTTGGACAAACTACCTTACGTTAAGGTGTAGCTCACAATAAACATCATGCATTATAGTTGGACCACTTATTAAGTGGATTAAACTCAGCCTTTGGCAACAGTCCCACTACTATTAGCCATATCCTGTAGAGTCTTTGCGGATGGCAATGGGTTTGCCAACGGATTCAAACTCCCCCGAAGTCCGTTAGGTAGTACCGAGTTTTACTAGTTCATCTTTGCTACTTTTTCGTGATATATCCCCATGGTCCGGCCCTCAAATAAAGTTAATATTGAACTGCTGAGCTATTGTGTTGACGCATAACAAGGACCCTAAAATACCCGCTTTCGAAGTAAACTAAAAATACGAAAAAATCTACACAATTAAAAAAAATATTACAAAATCGTACTATTTTTCCTAAAGTACCTTTAGTCCCTGGAAGCGTTTTTTCCTACTGGGCCCATTGAGCTAACATTATTTTTTTATATTGAAATGGTACTTTTTCCCAATGTACCTTTAGTCCCTTCAAGGGAAGCTTTTCCCCACCTGGGGTCGATTGAGCCCATATGCCATCCCTAATATCTGATGACTATAAGCTATCATCGAGCAAAATTTCAGGGTCCTAGATTAATTCGTTCAACAGTTCTCGTGGTTTCAAAAAATGCCCAGACGGAAGGAAGGACGGAAAGACGAACATGGCATTCTCGTGTAAGAATTTTATTCCAAAGGGTCTCGAATTAATATTTTGAGGTGTAGCAAGCGGAATGACAAATTTAGTATACTTTACACTCCTTTTGTAAAATAAGTTTTTTAGTATGGTACCAACTGCCCAAAAAAGTACTCTTTGGAAGCCCACGGTACTATTTTTCTCTCTCAAAATTTATTGAAATACAACAAAAACAAACAAATAAACATGCAATAGAGGCTAAATTTTTCTCCTTCAAAATCGCGCTACTGCAAAAGTTGTCCGTCAGATGGGGACTGCTGTACATAAATTGTTCGTGAGCACCATCTGGATTTTTCATACAAAACAATTAGATTGCATTGAAGACAGAAACAAACGGAAATGACAGAAAGAACCGAAATTTTACCAAATGCGCCCTGAATTACCAGGGTATTTTTGATGATGAAAATGTACCAAAAAAGTACAATTGTCCCAACTTTTACATCCCTGTTTTGGACTCCATCTTTGGGTATACAAAGTACACTAGATGGAGCTGCTACCACTCTGCAACGACCATAAAACTGTTGTTGAATAACAAAGGACAAATTATAGCTAATTTAAAGTCAATTGGATTAGAATGAAATCAAACGCACTTCGACGAGGCTGCTGTGAAACAGGCAACTTTTTAAGTTCTTCTTCGTGCTGGATTATTCTGGGGGTTTTCGGTGGCATTTCTTGCTTGCCAACCAAGTGCTACTCATAATTTGACAATTTCTTTAAATGGCCCAGAATAATCCCATTTCAAAGTTTTTGTATGGCTTCACTTTCTCACTCTCTGCTTAACCTCTAAACGGAGGAGTTTTGTTTTTGGCGCGCTTCTACGTATGTTTTTAGCTCTCAAACGCGTAGATGTGCCACTGCCAGCCAGCCAGCCTTGTTTTTATATTAAGAAATCCTATTAAATCTTATCAAAATCTAAAGTCTATACTTTGGTGGCCCTGCCTTTGAAGTACAAAAATTGCCACCCCACGTTCCCCCGACCGAATTTATTGGCTGTCAGCAATTTAGAGCGGCCAGAGTTTGGTGGAGTTTGCCTGCAAGCGTTTGTAAGTTTTGTCTGTCTATGTGTCGTCTATGCTTGTTCTTGTTGCCAAAAGTTTAGGAGAATTTAGACCAAAATAGAAGAAAAATCCACTCAAAGTTTGTCTAACCATTTTTTTGTGTGTGTTAGAACGAGGGGGGCTTTTGAACTAAGGGGTTATGATGTTTTTGAGTGAAGGGAGGGGTTCCTTTAACCTCCTTCCTCCGTAGACTTGCTCACTTACATTAAAAGGCAGTTGAAAGTTTTCTCATAAAATTCCGACACGATTTTTATGTAATTTTCCAAAGAACACTTTAAGCGAGTGAAGGGCATAAAGAGACCGGGCTGTTTTAGGCGAAGGGGTGGTAAGAAGGAGTGGGTGGCGAGAGTGGAAAAAAAGCTAATATAAAATGAAAGAAAATTGCTTGAAATCCAAGGCATATGTAATAAATGCGGATAAGGAAATGCACCAACACTCACAGGGGTGAGCCTAACCAGGGCCGCCCACTCATACACACACACACACACTTCCTGTCAAAATCTTCCCACTTGCACAAAAGCTCTCGCCCTGAAGACCGAGGACCGACTAACTGACTGACTGAAAGACAACTGCCTGATGTTGTCGGTGTTATTTTTGTTGCTGTCATAGTCAAATATTGAACGTAAATTGAAATTTGTTTGCCATTCTAAACCAATAATAAAGTTCAAAACAACAAATTGCTTGCTAGAGCTGCTGCTGCCAAAGAAGACGTTGTATTTCAATTGAATAGCGTCTGCTGGCAGAAGAATATGAATCACTCATGCCAATCCTTGGCATTCTGGCGCTGGTTTTTTTCGGTTCATTTGCTGCGTTGATGGATTCCTTAACGTGAGGGACAGCGGGGCACAAACAGTGCTAGTGCCATACGGAGCTAGAGCATCCATTCAATCATTTCAACATTTGTTTGAATTTTGCATTCGCATTAACTTGTCATGTGCAGCATCAACGCCATGTAGTGTTTGACATCCAACATGACATGTTGCTTAGAGAATCGCTAAAAAAAAAAACGCGCCAGCTCACCCCCGCGGATGAAATCAAATTCGAAATAAATTTGACTAGAGAAAAATTAGAACAAACTTTTGAATGACACTCACACAGACACACACTCGCGCCCTCGCTAAAGCCAGTGGATGGAAGGTGATTGGCGGCTGCTCTCGATGCTGGGCTGATGGATGGAAAATATGCTGGGAACAGTGAGACAAACAAAAATTTAGACGACTCTAACAAATGAAAGAAAAAATTGTCTATTAATTTTCTTTTTGTTCTAGCTTAGTTGTTTAGACCATAGACCTTCACCGACCCCCACCCCATGCCTGGTTTCCTATTCATCGGAGCCCCCCACCCATTCATAGACCGAACTGCTGAGAGTTTCAAATGTCATCAAGTGTCAAAATATTAACCCACTAAAATGAATGATTGTGTGTGTGTGTGCAAATCAGCCAACCAACAAAGCTTTTTCTGATGATCGTCATTTTCATCCTCATGATGATTCAAATTGAAAATTGCCAACAAATCAAGACAGAAGAATAAAAATTACTTAATATGCATTCGTTAATATGCTATTCATAAATTATTATCACTCATTCATTTGTGGCCATAGTGACGATGACAGCTTCCTTGGCAATATATAAAAGCGTTTTAACAATGAAATCTGTAAAACAAAACAGCTGTTTGGAGGCGTAAGCGAGCTGTCAAGGTGGAGGCCGGTCTCAGTATTAGTTGTCCCTTTGAGTAACTCAAGAAAGGCTAATTATAAGGATAAACTGAAGGTCAGTCGTAAGAGTAGCAAGAGTCTGTCCAAAGAGTGAACAATAATGCTTCAAAACTGTCTTAAGTTTACCTGAAGATAGACCAGATCCTTATACTGACAAATGAAAGTTTCGGGGTTGACTGCCCTAAGTCTGTTTAAAGCCAGACCAAAGTAGGTCTATCGACGGACTAAAATCTGTTTTAAGCCAGACCGAAGTCCGCCCAAAGTCTGAAATAGGAAAGTTTGCCTGTAGACATGCCAGTCTGTTTTAAGCCCGGTCGAAGTTGGCTTACCGAGGGACCAAAGTCAGCCTACCGACATACCAAATTTAATCTAAAAAGCGAACAAAGTCTGGCTAGCTTACTAAAAGTCAGCAGGCAGAAAGACAGAAGTCTGCTTATAGAAAACACAAGTTTACTTAAAGACAGTCTAAAGTCTACTTCAAGTAAGGTTTGTAAAAAGTCTGCCAAAAGATAGGGTCTGTCTGAAGTTTGACTAAAGTATATCTGAGGTTCGACTAAAGCTTGGCCAACAGTAGACTTAAGTCAGCGGAAAGACTGACTGAAAACAGTTAAAAGTCTGCCTAAAATCGGGCCAGAGTCAACCGAAAGAGAGACCAAAGTCTACCGAAAGAGAGACCAAAGTTTACCGCAAGAGAGACCAAAGTCTACCGAAAGAAAGACCAAGGTCTGCCTAAAAGCGGACCAAAGCCAACCGAAAGCGACACCAAACTCAGAAAACGGGACAGCTAAAAGGTTGTTCCTATAAAGATAAATTTGCGCCAATAGTAAAATCAAATAGACAGCCTAATGACAGAAGAAAGTCTGCGTAACGACAAAGTCTTACTACCGTAGAACAGAGCCTGCCTAAACACATGCCAATATTAAGTTTGCGATATTCTAAAATTAGCCAATGTCAGACATAAGTTAGTTTAGGACAGTTAGAAGTTAGCTTAAACAGATTGCAGTTCGTCGAGAACGTAAAGACGTTGTTTTGCGACATAATGAGTTAGTTTGGGACAGACTGTAGATATTTTGTAGCAGATAGAAGTTAGTCAGGTAAGACTAACGTTAGTCTGGGGCTGTTTAAAATTGTTCTGCGACAGAATGAAGTTAGTTTGAGACATAAAATACTGGGACAGGGTAAAATTAGCCTGGAACGTATGTTAGCGTAGGAAAGAACATGCGTTGGGTCAGCCGCACGTTAGTCTGGGACAGACAAAAATTATTCTGGGACAAACATGCGTTATATGGCGAGCGACTCGTTAGTCTGGGACAAATATACAATAGTCTGGGACAAATTTGCGGAAGTCTGGGACAAATTTGCGAAAGTCTGGGACAGAACAACAAGTCAGGGATAATCATAAGTTAGTCTGGCACAATCATACGTTAGTCTGTGATAAACACATTAGTCTGGGACAAACTTACTTAATGACAAACACAGGCACAATCTATAGCCATTTGTTAGCCTGGTACAGACGTAGGTTAGTCAGGGACAGTCGGACGTAAGTCTGGGGCAAACATGCGTTATTCTCCGAAAGACAATCGTTAGTCTGGGGCAGACATTCGTTAGTTAGGGACAAGTTACGTTAGTCTGGGATAAAAGTGCGGTAGTTTGGGACAGAAGTACGTTAGTAAGGGACATACGTACGTTAGTGTGGGACTGAAGTACGTAAGTCAGGGACATTCGTTTGTCTTGGACAAACACGTAATTCTGGGACTAACTTTATTTAACCTAGGACAGATACAAGCACAAGAGACAGACATGCGTTAGCCTTTGACAGACGTACTTTAGCCTTATACAGACCTACGTTAGTCTAGGACAAATATACATTAGTCTAGGACAAATATACATTAGTCTGGGACAAATGTACTTTAGTCTGGGACAAACTTTACGTAGCCTGGGGCGGACACGAGCACAACGTAAACGACATGATTGAAGTATTTGACTTTCTTAAACAAATTAAATTTCTCGTGAATGTTGGTTTTCATATCTTTTCTCTCGAGTATGTTAAAATCAATTCACGTGGGTGCAGAATAAAACCCACGTCCTTGTGTGGAACATCCTTCCACACATTGCAGACTATCGATAACAATTCTAATGAATTTCGTAGTGCTTCCAAAAGTTTTTCCTCCAAGATGATTGTAAACAATTCTTTCTTTCTTTGTAATTTCAAAATGGAACGTAACTCTTATGAACTTCTTTTTGGTTGCGAGAAGAAAGAAGAGAGGAAAAAACTGGTTATCCTTCGGAAGAAAACGACGGCCTACACATGCTGGCTAACCAATGCCGATAAACGAAAATCTTCTTTGATTTCAACCAGTGGCAGGAGGATGAACGGAAAAAGCAATGGAATGACGGAAGCATATGTGGTATATAAAGCCCCAAAACTAATAAGTTCTCGGCATAACCCTCGATATTCCTTGAATTTAAGTTGTTTATAAAACAAATAAATAAACATGGCTGTAAAAAAAATATTGAGAAGTAGGACTAAACCAACCGCAACACCATTACCAGCGGCAACCACTTCTGAAAAACAATTCAACCAAACGAGGCAAGAAACAGAAAAAAATGCCCCGAAAAAATACTAAAAGGATCTAAAATTTATAGAAACCAATAAGAGCAACATGGTTAGTTACACTTGACTGAATGACTGTTGTTAGTTTGTTTGGCGGCGCAGGAGGAGCCCGAGGAGAAGGAGTAGGATGCCTATGTGATGGGTGTTCAGAGTACGAACATTGCTAGAAACGTAATCATGCTCATCAAAAAACCATCGAAAGGATTCCAAACCCAAGTCTGGCGAACATTCACTTCACAGAGCGCGGCTATAAATGCACGAGAACTTGAAACTTGTTAGTGAGAGGAGTGGCGGGGGAACGAACCATTGAAATGTATACCTCCTCAAGGAGGTTTTGCCGGTCTAAGCGGGTGGGAGCTGGAGTGCTTCTCAAGTGGTATATATGAATTAAATAAATGTTCACGAGTAGAGGATGATGATGGCGTTGATGCCACACATGCCTGCCTGCGAAACGCTTCAAATGTTGCAAAAGCCAACACATTCACACACGATTTCAAGTTTTTCATGAGGCACCGCCATGAGAGAGGAGAGTAGCGGTAAGGAGCGTAGCCCTAAGCCTGTTGAGTGGCGTGTGGTGGCTATAAGAAGACAACTGCGACGACGACGACGAGAATCGTCCTGAATTGGAAAAAAAAGTCGAGTTGACACACGACGATATTTTAGGTACTGGCAGCCTTAAAAACAGGCGGACAGACAGAGAGACAGACGTACACGCTAAATTTCCACAGGCCACAAAACATAACCGCATCGTTTTTCTTTTTGTTTTCCCAGTTTCGGGCCCTCCTCTTCTGCCGCAGCTAGCCATTTCTCTGTTCTTTTTTATTGTAGATGTGCAACATAATGTTGCATAGTAAATGTAATTTAGTTTTTCTTTGGACAAATTTTCCTCTGCGTCTGTCGCGTCCTCGGCTCCTTCAATTCGTTTTCTGGCTCTCTTTGTATGCCTTCCGCTTGTGTTTGCTCTGCAGTTCCAAAGAAAACTTTCCTTTCCTTGGAAAATTGCAAAAAGGCATGTATGCCGCGTTGATGGCATTTCGTCGCTATAGTAAGGCAGGAGGTGGTCGCGTCGCCGGCTTCGTTTGCATTGGTAGTGGTGAAGGAAGAAAGGCAAACAATATTATGCCAAATTAATGTTTTCCTCTTAAAAACAAACACAGTAACACACCGAGACTCCGCCGCCGCATACATGCATAACAAATGTTTACAGCCAAAGAAAAAACAGCACAAAAAAGAACCAAACCCAAAGCGGTTAAAAAACTTGTAAGCGGATTGTCAAGAATGTTTACATTTTGTGGTTTATTATATGACAACATCAAAAACAAAACAAAAAACTCCTAGCGAAATTGTATTTGGTCTCAAAAGGGATGACCTTCTTTTTGTTCACTCTTTTATTTTTAAAAGAGAGGAGCGTGGAACCCTCCTGCCCTACGACATCGACAAGCTAACGTATCGAAGTATGGCTATGCGATAAAGAGAATCGGCGCCCGAGCACCGACCTGAACGAAAACTTTTGCCGTCACTCCCTTTCTTTGCCTTTTTTATCTACTAGCAAAGGGGTCCATAATGCTGTATAAGGAATAGACGTCTGCGAAAATACCTTTAAGTTTTTCCTTTTCTCTTGGTGACAGACCTTTGTCATCACCCTTCTTACCTTTATGCCTTTTTAACTAGTGCTAAATTGGGCTTTGCAATATTTACTAAATTCGAGCTGAAACTGTTCTAAAGTAACTTCTTTTAAGTAATCAAAAAAAGCCCTGAGGTATAAATACATAAGAGTTTGGCGTCCGATCAAGGCTTTAACTGTTCTAAAGTAAGTTCTCTCAAGTTAACAAAACAAGGCCCTGGTGAATAATCTATACATAACAGTTTGGCGCCCGATCACGGTCCAGTTTCTCTCGTCGTATCTTTTAACTCCTGAAGGTCTCCGTACGAGCAATGCCAAACTCTTTATTAATGTCTTAATATTTAACAATTAAACCCATCGAATAGATTTTGGGGATTTGGCTCCCGATTACCGACTTATTTATGGTTCGATCTCAAGTATATTTTGGAACTCCTGAAACACTCTGTACAGGTATTGGTAGACACGTAAGTTTTGTCTTGGAATTTAGCCATTAAATCTACAAAAGAGAAGAAGTTTTGATGATTTGGCGCCCGATCAGCGCCCATTGTTTCGTTCTCAATTCTAATTTAAAACTCCACTTCGATATTTGAGTCTTCATATTTAACAAATCAATTAGTAGTTAATTTACCCAAAAGGTTATGGGATTGTTTAATGATTTGGCGCCCGATCAACGACCGATTATTGTTTTGACCTCAATACTATATTGGAACTGCTGAAAGCAAGGTACGATCATACCCTTTATTCCAATTTCAGTCAAAATAATTAACAATTTTACTCACTTAGACGATTATAGTGTTTTAAAGATTTGGCGCCCGATCACAGACTTATTCATTTTTGATCTGTCAATTAATTTAATTTTTATTTTTCTATGTCACTCGCCCTTCATTTTATATGGAACTCGATTATGAATGGTTGTCTGTAAAGTTAAGAACTAAACACAAGATTGATGCCTACGTAAGGTTATGGCGCCCGATCACAGACCCTTTCCTTCCATTTTTGCCATTTCCTGATAAACGCCCTACGATATATCCCAAAATCTTGGCAATTAAACACGTCTAGAAAAGAGTGTAGGGTTTAAATGATCTAGCCCCTGATCACGCACTTTTATTTTGGTATTATCACACCTATGTTCAAACTTCTAAGGCGTATACCGGCCCGTTTAACAATATTTAATTAACATGGATGTCAATTGTTGTTTAAAATGTTATGAAGTTTAGCGTATGACAATGGGCTAGCTGGCCTCAGAATGAACTTCCCCTTGGGGCGGGCATCAGGTAAAAAGCTAACCTAACACTCCAAAAATATTGGCTTAAAGGTTTGGCGCTCGTTGCTTGATTAACGTCTTGAGATCTTTGCGAAACTCTTGAGTACCTACAATTTCAGCAATTAATCAAGGCTAATATATTATGGAGTTTTATTGAACAAGCGCCCGATCACGAACCTTTTTTTTGTTATATTTTCACTTATAATTTTGAACTCTGGGAAAATTGATCAACATTTATTGTCTGAAAGGATATGTGTAAAAGTATTAATGCAAGCGTGCGGTTTTGGTAGCCATAAACGGTGCCACCCGCTTCTGTAAAATCTTGGGCTAGTATTTTATCATAAGAACTGTCTTTTTAATTAATCCTTTGCTTACGAGTTTGCTCAGATAAATTTATGCTTGGCCAAGTACCAGAGTTTAATAACTTAGAAATTCTTGACAATTAAAGATTGGTACGGTCCTTCAAGCATCGCTGATCTGCTCGTTATGGTCCTTCGATCAGCTTTGATAAGTGCTCTTTATGTTCCTTTGAGCATTGTTTGAAGTGTAATATTTATGATCCTTGCTTCTTGAAGTATAATATTTATGGTCCTTCGATCAGATCCGATGTGTTCACGTTATGGTCCTTCGACCAACATTAATATCTTCGCATTTCCTTGTTAACTAATTTTCAGTTGTAAAATCTTGGACAAGTATTACATCAAAAAAATCGCGATTTTAATTAACCCTTAGCTAACGAGTCAGCTCAGATAGAAATTATGCTTGGCCAAGTACCAAAGTTTAAAAAAATGGGTTTTAAAAACTTAGAAATTCTTGCTCAAGAAACTGTCCTTCGAGCACCGCTGATGTGTGCTCTATAATGTCCTTCAATTAGCTCGTTGTGGTCCTTCGAGTATTAATAAAGTGCAATAGTTGTGGCCCTTCGATCAGCGCTGATGTGTTCACGTTTTGGTCCTTCGAGGTACAGTAGAAATTCTTGCTCAGGAAACTAGCGCCCAATAAAAGATTGGTACGTTCCTTCTAGCATCGCTAATGCATACTCGTTATGGTCCTTCTAGCACCGCTGATCTATGTTCTATCTGGTCCTTCGAGCATTGTTGAAGTACAATAGTTATGGTCCTTCGATCAGCACTGATTTGTTTACGTTATGGTCCTTCGACCAACATTCATGTTTGGTCCTTCGACCAACATTCATGTTTGGTCCTTCGACCAACATTAATGCTTGGTCCTTCGACCAACATTCATGTTTGGTCCTTCCAGCATCAGTGTTTTCTCACCTTTTTCTTCGAGTGTACTGAACCCTTACTCAAACCTGCTTCGAACACATGCACTTTGATTAAATATTTAATCTAAAAGAATTTCTTTTATTCTGTATTATGGTACATTGAAAAATCATATAATTTAGGGCTTTGCAGCGCCAATACCAACCAAGAATGGTGGTAAAGGCAACTGGAGTGGAAAAATGTTGGGGTTTAAACGCTTTTGAATATTTAATGGACTCTGCGGTGTAGGGAAAAGGGGGGATATCTGGGCTTTCTTGAAAATCATAGGGAAATGTTATTAAAAACTTTTTTATGCGTTCATATCAATCACTTAAATCAACAGCCCCCCCCCTCTTACCGGGTAAACCGCTAGCTTACCTAGGCGCAACTAGGCAAGTGGTGCTGTTTTGCTCTGAAAGAGAGACGTAGGGAGAGACGGACGAACGCATCGTAAAATAATTGTTATGTTTGTAATGGATGACGCAGTGAATGACTATGGCTGACGACGTTGTTTGCTGACTGGCTGGCTGACTGACTGCCTGCTGATGATGATTTTAATTTGTATTATTTAAATTATAAAGATCTATATGATGATGGTGATGATGTTGATTGTTCATGTCGACTGGCTGGCTGGTTGGTTGTATTTTATCTGCTGCTCTGCATGTTTACTCATTGTTTCATTTACATTTTGGAAAAAAAACCAAAAAAAAAGAATATATTTATTAACGAAGCGTTAAATGATTGGCGTTTAAAACACGAGGCGGTACGGTAGGGCGCATGTTGGTGTTATTGTTTTCAGGGAAATTGTGATTGTTTTCCGTTTGCTCCGATTGTTTTCGGTTGTTTTATTTCGGCTGTGTCGTAAAATTGTACTCTTGTATGTAATTGAGTTTAATTATTTTAATGTGGTTCGTTTTTCGGCAGCATAATTATGCCCATTTAAAGTAGAATTGTTAAACTGAAGCACTGTGCACAGTGTGACGAAGACAATATAAAGTTTTTTAAACGAATGGGGATTGTATAATTGAATAGGAAAGCGTGGAGATATCGGAACGAAATAATCTTAGTCATATATTCTCTCAGAGAGAGAGAGAGAGAGAGATAAAGAGAGCGAGAGATAAAGAGAGCGAGAGATAAAGAGAGCGAGAGATAAAGAGAGCGAGAGATAAAGAGAGAGAGAGAGAGAAAGCTTTAGAAGTTGTTTAACTAAATTGCGGCCTTGTAAATTAAATACTGAAGTCGTAAGATGTGAACGACAGGAGAGGACCATACCCATAAAATTCCTGCATGAAAAGTTCCCAAAAGAACCAAAATATACTCCAATCCAAATGGAGATCTTTTGCCAGAGGTAGCTTAAGGGGATGAGAAGCTTCTACGAAAAACTATGGCGGTATTGGATCAACTGAGATGCAGCTGGTGTAGTTGTCTCATTTTTTCAGATACCCAACTGTAAACAGTGTCCCAACTGTAAACAGTGTCGCAGGCCAGCAGTGACCACACAACATACTACACCTGTTCAAATGCCCAACTAAGCGCGCTTAATTGCTTCTTAGGACCTTGAGGGCACACCCGGTCCAGGACACTACCTTCCTGAATCTAAAAATTAACTCTGCAGAGCCATTAGCAGAAGACGGAAGAAAGCCATAACTACACAATTGCCGCAACTGCGGCATTGATCAGTGCTCGAAGGACCATGAGGTGCATTTGTGAAGAATTCATGCTTCTTATTCTGGCACTTCTAAGGACCACTGATACGTTCTTTAAGGACCTTGTCATTTCAATACAAATGGGTTGGCCAGTATGTTAGAATATGATTTTTTTGAAAGCAAAGCCACTTCGTCATTGGGATTATCTTGTCCGGCTTGTTGTACTTCAAGCATCGCTGCTGCGTGCTCGATATGGTCCTTCGAGCACAGCTGTTGTGTACTCGTGATGTTCCTTCGAGCAACGCTGATGTCTGCTCGTTATGGACAATGCTTATGGGAGCTCGTTATGGTCCTTCGAGTATTGTAAAGCGTACTCGCCATGATGTTTTGATCACTTTTGAAGTGTGATGGTAATGGTCCTTCCATAACCGCTGATGTGAGCTCACTATGGACTTTGATCAATGAGATTCGTTATGGTCCTTCAAGTATCTCTGAAGCCTGGTCGTTATGGACCGCAGATCACCGTTGGTGTGTTCTCGTTGTGGCCTGTTAATCAATGCCGATGTAAGTTTGTTCTGGTCCTTCGATCAACGCTGACGTTTGTCGGTTATGGTCCTTCGATCAACGCTGATGTGGTCCTTCGATCACCTCTGATATGGTCCTTCGATCACCTCTGATATGGTCCTTCGATTACCGCTGATGTGGTCCTTGGATCACCGCTGATGTGGTCCTTCGATCACCGCTGATGTGTGCTCGTAATGGTCCTTCGATCACCGCTGATGTGGTCTTTCGATCACCGCTGATGTGTGCTCGTAATGGTCCTTCGAGCAACGCTGATGTGTGTTCGTTATGAACAGTGCCTATGGAAGCTCGCTATGGTCCTTAGAGTATAGTTTATACGTACTTGTAGTGTTTAGAACACCATTGAAGTACTATCGTAATGGTCCTTCAATCATTGTTGATGAGTGATCAATGTGGTCTTTTGATCCATGAGTGTCCGTTATGGTCCTTCGATCACCATTGGCGTGTCCTTGTTGTGGTCGACCACCGTTGGTGTGTCCACGTGGTTCTTCGGTCAATGCTGACATGTGCTGGTTATGGTCCTTCGATCACCTTTGCAGTGTCCTCGTTGTGGTCCTTCGATCAACGCTGACGTGTGCTAATTATGGTCCTTCGAGCACCACTGATTTCGGTTCGTTTTAGTCCTTTGTTCCAAGTGTTGTTTCCTACGCATGCAGTGACCTTCTCAAACGAGCCTCGTGTATCTGGAAACTCATATTCCAACTCTTTGCCTTACTTGTTCATCATATTCTCAGAACTTTGTTTAACTATGCAGCATGTGCTAATGCGGCTGCTGCTGTTTCCGCAACTTCGCGTGTGTGTCTCCTCTTCCACCACACCCACGTTGTTTTACTACCCATCAGCCGTAATCAACAGCAACAATGTTGCAATTTTGCTGTCGCTGCTGCTCATGCTGCATCCGATGATGATGATGTTGATGAGGATGCATATGCTAATGGGGCATATGTGCTCGGTTGGATGGCTGGGGTAGGCTGGTGGTGGCTGGGCTTCTGCTGCTGTTGCTGCAGCTCTCTTCTCAATCGTTTTGTTTGTTGAGGAGTTTTTAATGTTCACACTTAATCTTTTTTTTTGTGTTCGTTGTTAAACAATGCAGACAGCATTACGGCATAGTTGACAATTAAATGTTGCATTAGATTTGGTTGCACGGGCGTCATTCTTCGTTACGCTGCTGTTGTGTCAAGAGTTTTTGGAAAATTTAATTAGCCCTAATTGGTTTGTTTTTCGTGGCCCTAAAACGTTTTGCATAATTTTCTTTGGTATTTAATGGGGGACGCTGCTGAAACGGAGAGTTATGTGCGAAACTTTGATGGGGTAGATTTTTAATAGAAGGTGCTAGATTGAAATGTACGGCATTGGTATTAACATATAAAGGATGCAGGATGTAAAGGAATGGCTAATGACCAGAGAATTCAATATTTAAAATAAATGTAGACAAACTAGTTTTTAAAAATATATAAGAGGCATAGTGAGAGAGTTTTGTTTCGAATTGATTGGAAATCCAAAAGTTGAAGACTTGAAAGGGAACGTTCAAGCTCCTCCTTGAGGTTCTGGCTGTGGTATTTCTCTAGTTTACGTTACTCATACGTCTCTGAGACACTCTTAACGTTATAGATCAGGGGTGGAGCTTGAGACGTTCAATATATCTCAAGCTGGACCTGAGGTAAATGGGTCGGAAAACCCGGCTTCAGATAGACAAATCTTCCTTTTGCCTCAAAAGTAATCTCCTAACAAGAAAGTCCTAACTTTACTTTAAGTATCTACGACAAGAAAGTGTTTTAATTGTAATCCGAAAGATTCATTGGATAACTTTAATACAAAAATTTTAAAAATTTAATTGTAGCTTAAAACAATTTTAAATCTAGTATAGTCGTTACCCCGGCAGGGAAATCCTAAACGCTGGTTCACCCCTTCATTCGTATTTCTCTTCTTATTTGCTATTTTCTGATATTCTTCTTTGTTGGTAAAATACTCTTTCCCTATTATTTTCAATAATTGTTAAGGCTATCCTGGTGTCTCTGCTTATGTCACGGACATTTCCCCAAGCGTCTGTAGGAATTTGCTAGCATTTTCTTTTCTGTTTTATTTTTTCTTTGTTCTATCATTTAAACAAGGATAAATTCTTTCATTTTCCTCTAATGGCTGCTGGCTTAGGTGGTAGTGTTTCTGACAGGCGCTCATTGTTTTTGTGTATCATTATTGAATTCGGCTTTTCCTTCTTCCACCCCAGTTTTGTTGTCTTCTCCGCTGGCTTCGTTCGCTCGTTTCGAGCAAAGTCACGTTCATAATTACACGGAAACAACAGAGTCATTATCGATACCGTAGAGCTCGGGATGTTATGCCGTGTCCTCTTTCAACTACAGAGCCCTTGAGCATAGTTTCTGATATTGCTCGACATTTGTTTAGCCTCGAACATTAATTTGTTTTTTATTTCCTCAATGTTAACAATTATTTTGTAGTTATTGTCGTTGTTTGCCTTCTTTCGACACTATTTGAATTGGCCATATTTTAATGCAAATTAGTATTCAGTAGAAGTTTGCCTTGGCGGACATTAAGGGAAAAGATACCGGTTGGAGCCTTAGGCTGCTTATCCTGAAGCCCATAGAAAAAGTTGCGCTTATAAAAACGAGTGGTTGTTGGACAAAGAACCTTGGGTGTGGTTCAGGCGACGGAAATGCCAGTATTTGGCTAGCGTAATTGATGTAACACTATTGTTATTGGTGTTAATCGAAATGTATCCTTTAGTTTGAGTGAGAAGTTTTTTGCTAAGGTGGCTTATTTTGTTGTGGAGCTTTGAGCGTATACGTGTTATTAATTCCATTTTGCTTGGTCACGGCGTATAAGTGTTATTAATTCCAGGGCGTATACGTATTATTAATAGTACACCGTTGTATCATTACGTATAAGTAATATCAATACAGTTTAACTAGGCGCATGATTGCTGGTGGTGACCTTTCTCGACACGATTTGTTTACAGAGAATTCGAATTATAAATATACGAGTCAATATAATCGTATACACGTGCTATATGTTTTTGATATTCAATAAAAAAATTATTGGGATTTCATATACAGGAGAAGGGGAAACTACGTCATTGATTTGATATGATGAAAATTGTTGCGGGTTTTCTTTGGAAATAGGTAAGGTGGACAGGTTTCCATTAGTGACAAGTGGGGGAAATGAGATTTATTCGCTTGACCAGAAAATTATAACGCAGTGACTGAAATAACTACTGCCAGTTTATCCAAATGTTTAAATCATCTGACGGAATATCTTTTAGTTGTTGGTTCTATGTGTTTATGTCTAGTAAAAGTGAGCTAGAGGGACATTTTTAAGCCACACAACAAAATTACGATAGTTTCGATAGACAGTGACTGAAATAACTTCCGCCCGTTTATCCAAATGTTTAAAACATCTGACGAAATATCCTTAAGTTGTTAGTTCTATGTGTTCATTTCATTTAAAAATGGGCCTTTTAAAAGGAAAAACGGAGATTTCTGAAGGGACACTGGCAAATTGGAGACGACCCTCGGTCAAAGAGCTGGTCGAAAACTTCCTCTGTGAATGCCTGACTTTGATCAACCGACCTCACAATAGTCTAGGGTCTAGATTGCTGGTAGACCTATCCTCTACATCGACAGCGTACGAGTGTTTTACATGATTCTCGCGGTGATAGCTTCAACCATAGTGCGCCTTCGCAACAGGAGCCATTACCAAGAGACGGCCAGCCAGTGCCTCTGAAGGCAAATACCGCCGATACCAATTCGAAGCGTGTTATATGAACATAACTTCCTCCTTGGTAAAGGTTTGCGGCCTTTCTAAAACCGTTGCTGCTCATTGGGTCACAGCAGCCAGTTGAAATGCAACTTTACACCAAGCCGAAGCTCTCCCCGACTATACGAGCTCACCGAGCGACTTTGTCAGACTTCACAACTGCACAGAAAGGATATGAGAGATAAACATGGACGTTCCTTTAATGGGGCTGACCAATCTTTGCCTTGCTAATGTTTGGAAGAGTCCTTGAATTGCCAAAGAATCAGCAACGAGCCCTTTAGTGTCCTTATTATAATGATCAAGCAACATGCAGACTTTGCTTCTCTGTGTATCTCTAAACTTCTCGCAGTTTGAAGCTCGTAAGAATTGTAAAAATACTAACGGAAAGTGTCAGCGTAGTCATATCAGTGCCTTCTTTTTAAATATCCTGTAGTGGATCCTTTAACCACAGTGTCATCTACTGTTTACTTTGGATACTAAAGTGATGGCAATGCTTTCTCAAAGCAATGGCGGCGATAAATAAATTGAAATGATATAATGAATTGAACAAATACAAGCGGAAAGTTATACCATTGTCTTGCTTTAAAGACGCTTTAGTTGATCTTCAACTACAGCTCCATCTACTGTTTACTTTAGATACAAACGTGATGGCAAAGCTAAGGAGGCGATAGCAAAGCCATGAAATCGCCCGAATGTCCATATGTCTGTCCAATTTCGATGAGTCTTGGTACATTGTTTAGGTTTAGGCCAAGGAAGAACCCTATTGAAGTTGGACCATATACTGATTTATAAGCCTGTTGGTCTAGAAGCCACAAATTTAAAACAGTATGTTAAGAACGACTTATAACCAGTTTTACAGAAGCTCGACCATATTGGTCCATTATTTTCATAAAGCCCTTATCCTACTTACCTTTTCCATTTAAAATTTCAATGTAGTCATATCAATTTCTTGTTTTGAAGAATCTTTAGTTGATCTCCAACCACAGCGCCATCTTCAATTGAATAAAAAAGTGATGGCAATGCTATTTCAAAACAATGACGGAGATGGTATGGCCTTCAAATCCGTTGTCCATCTGCCCAATTTTGAGAAATCTTGGTACATTGTTCAGGTTTAGGCCAAGAACAAACCCTCTTGACCATATCGGTCCAAGTTTTGGAATAACTCCCATAAAGGTCCTTCCCGATTTGAACTTCTGTCTCTCTAGAGGTCACAAATCCAGCCCGTTTGTTCTTAAGTTAAACAAAGTGCTTTACGATTAACTTGTGGTCATTTTCACGGAAGCTCGACCTTATTAGCCTGCCCAATAAGGTCGAGCTTCCGTGAAAATGGCCTTTATACAAAATTCATTTCTAATTTAAAATCCTGTCTCTAAACATTAAAAATTCGATCTAGCTTAAATAAGACAAAGCTTTAAGTATGACCTATATTTATTCCTGTTAAAATTTCACCATGTCTGTATTCTTTTTCATATAGCCCAACAAAGTCCCCCTTCCGCTTAAAAAGTCACCCTTCCGCTTAAGAAGTGACACAATAATTAACCATCTTTTGATAAAGCCTCCACACAAATTACTTTTCCGAATTAAAGTCCTGTCGCGTACAGGAAAATTCGACCTGACTCAAATAAGACTTAGCGTTAAGTACGACCTATAACTATGCACATCAAAATATACCCCTTCCGCTCTAGAAATGAGATATAAAGTCAGATCTTACGCTCAAGTTTTAGACCGCGGAACCGTGAATCTTCTGAATAGCATGACGCACCCTCTCTACAAAATCGATCCATGTTTAGAGTAGCCCCCACAAAGGTCCTCTCCGATTTAAGATCCTGTCGCTCTAAAAGCAACAAATTAATCCCGTTTGTCCTTAAAATCAACACTGTGTTTAATGAACGACTTATAAAGTTATCTTTTATACTTAAAGTCCTGTCGATGTACAGGAAAAATTATAGCTCAAATATGACATAGCGTGAATCGAATCTTTTGAATAACAGAGTGGTTATGCTTCCGTACGAGTTTACATTTTTCACTGGTTTTTTTTAGAAAGATATCCTCCTGTATTACTTCGCAACATTTGTTTTTCAATTTTAACACACTTCAATGTGAGTGTGTATTAATAACTGGAATGGACTGATAAACCAAAATTTGAGACACTTTTCTTGTCTTCTATTCTTTGAAGAGCGCGCTAAAATGAATTATTTAGGTGTGCTCCAATAGTAAATTTAAAAAAAGTGCAGTACATTTACAGTAGGAAAAATCCGCCTCCCTTAGGCTTTTTTTCCCTCTTTGTCAGTCCTCTAGAATCCCACCTGTCGCATACGTATTTTAAATTCCTCTCGCAAGTGTTTTAATGATTCGGGGCGTATACGTATTATTTATACCTCTAGAATCCCACATGTCGTATACGTATTTTTAATTCCCCTCGCAAGTGTTTGTTCGATTCGAGGAGTATACGTATTTTTAAATCCCCTCGCAAGTGTTTTAATGATTCGGGTCGTATACGTATTATTAATACCTCTAGAATCCCACATGTCGTATACGCATTTTAATTCCTCTCTTCGGTGTTTTCCCGATTCGGGGCGTATACGTATTATGAATACCAGTATTACTTCTAGAATCCCAAATGTCGTATACGTATTTTTAATTCCTCTCGCAAGTGTTTTAATGACTCGGGGCGTATACGTATTATGAATACCATTAATACCCCTAGGGTCCCACATGTCGTATACGTATTTTTAATTACCCTCGCAGGTGTTTTTCCGATTCGAGGCGTATACGTATTTTTAATTCCCCTCGCAAGTGTTTTAATGATTCGGGTCGTATACGTATTATTAATACGTCAAGAATCCCACATGTCGTATACGTATTATAAATACCATTATTACCTCTAGAATCCCACATGTCGTATACATAATTTAAATTTCCCTCGCAAGTGTTTTAATGATTTGGGGCGTATACGTATTATTAATGCCTCTAGAATCCCACATGTCGTATACGTATTTTTGATTCCCCTCGCAAGTGTTTTTCCGATTCGAGGCGTACACGTATTTTTAATTCCTCTCACAAGTGTTTTAATGATTCGGGGCGTATACGTATTATTAATACCTCTAGAATCCCACATGGCATATTCGTATTTTTAATTCCTCTTGTAAGTGTTTTCCTATTTGGGGCGTATACGTATTATGAATACCATTAATTTAATGGCCCTCGGGTGTATACTTAACATATGGAATTGTCTCAATTGTACGTTAGCCGTGGCGTATTATTAATATTTTTATATTTGAAATAAAATAAAGTATACGTTGGGTTGTACTTGCATGGTGCTCCCTGGTTTTTATTTTTCATGCAGTAAATAAAAGCCAACTAAGCAAGAGTAAGGCTAGAGCAGAGTAGTGATAGAGCGGGGGCTGCATCTGTGGCGGTGTCATCATTTGTTATGCTGGTGTGTTGCAAATCCTTGCATGTTTGTGGCAACTAATTTGCATGAAATGTCGCTGTTGGCTACAAACACCCTGAAAAGCAATGCAAAGAGCAATTTTCACAAAAAAATAAAAGAAGACAACGAAAAGGAAAAGAAACAAAACGAATGGTAGACCAGAGGAAAAAAGTGGGAATTAAACTAAGAAACCTGACAATCGGTGGTGTGTACTGGTAGAAGCGAGCTGGCGGAAGAAGTTCTGCTTGAAATGTTTCCTTTGTTTTGTCGTGCAAGACGTTGTTTCGATGCCAGCCTGGGCGGAAGGAGAACGAGTGTTGGTTGTTTTTGAGTTTTGTGCGATAACATTAAATGTGGCAAGTTGTTGGTGGTTGCCCCTGGTGTTGCTTGTTTGTTAGAGATAAAAAAAAAACATCCAACGAACTGCAAATGAAGACAAATTTCATCTTCGAACAAAAAAACATGAATAAAACAGACAAAAGCGGAAAAAAGAACTTAGAAAACTAGAAGTGCATAAAAAGTAACCCCAAAACAACTCAAGTTGGTTTTTTCCCCCAACATCTTCTTGTGGCTCTTGCCACACAGAGCGAGAGATTTGAATAAAACGCTCAAGAAACAAAGCGATGATGAATGGCGGCATGAGGAGAATGAGAAGATGAGGCAGCTGAAGTAATAGGTTAGAATGAAGTGGAGAAGGATGGGGCTAAATAAAGGTAGCTGCCGCGGCGTCATGAGCTATGTTGTTATGTGAAGTTGCAACATATGTAGTTGCTGCTTCTTAAAAAAAACACAACCACTGTTTTACTTGTTTGCATTTTTTCTATTTTCTTAGCTCCATTTGTTAGCTGCTGCTGCTGTTCATATTCTTCTCATAAAGTTTCCCACCATTATTTGTAGCGTTTTTGTCTTGTTGTGGATTCCATGGCTTGTCGTTTTTTTTACCCTAGCATTGTCTGTCTGTCGTTTTAGTTGGGTTGCCTCATAGCTTGTCTAGTTTTGCTATCGCTTTAAGGAGGGGGTAAACGCAATCGTTGTAGCCTGCTGCCGGCCGCAAGTGTTGTACGTATGTGTGTTGTTTAGCCTGATTTATATGCTTGACTTAAACTTTGCTGTTGTTGCCTTTTTTGTGTTTTTCTTTTAGTTTTTTTTTTCGCTCCCAACAGTCGTTCATTCGTTTATGCAACATCATGCCACATGTCTCTTTAATAATGCAAATGTTGCTCCAGTATGTGACTATTTTGCACTCCTCTGACTGTGGCTCTATATACGAGCATGTGACCGATCCGCCGCTGATGGTGATGTTGGTAGTTTTTGCCATTGTCGTTGTTGTTGTTTTTTTCCAGTTTTCAACTTCATAACGACGCTTAAATTGTTTTTCCAACAACATCAGCGTTCAACAACAACGAGATATGACCATATTTAAAGACATTTTATTACAACACCATTTGCTGCAGAGCAGTTGGTTGGTGTCTATGGCCATACGAATACAATGCGACAGCGAGATTTTTATTATTGGCTACTAGCAGCTCGCTTATATGGCGATATATTCGCTTACACACGAACGAACGACGAGCCTTTTGTTGGGATTCTGGTGATTCTGTTACCCTATAGTTGTTGCGGACAGTGTTTCGAAACACTACCAAATGCGACGTAAAATGACAGGTGTATGCTGGCTAATTGACTCATTTATGTGTCTTGGGAACTGGAGTCTGGATTTCTTACTTTACATCAGACATTCCAGAGGATAGTGCCTTAAAAAAATTCGTTTTAAGAGTTGCATTTAGAAAAGCTGCTGGCTTCTCCTGCTAAGCCAATTTTTAAATAAATGGCTTTGATTCAAAAGCTTGGAAATATGTCCCTTAGCTCAGAAGTGAATTCAGTGCTTGCAGGTCTCCCACTTAAACTAACTAACTAAAGAAATGATCAAAGATGTATTGTGAGAAGGACTTAAACGCACAGACAGGTGGTTTTGATTACTGGCAAATAGGTGGACATGCATCTGTCCAAGACAAGGCAGTCGATTTCTGCAGACTGGGGATAGATTGACATGGATGCTCGTTATATCGACAGAAAGGTAGATGTACGAATGGGTACCAGGGTGAAAGGTTATACGATGAACTGATAAACGGACGGGCAAACATATGGACTGAAAGGCTTCTATAGGCTGTCTAATGAAGGGTGGACAGATGTATGGAGGGACGAACAGATGTTTGGACAGTTAACCTGAAAGACATCTTTCCAATAGAGCGATAGTTGTATTTGCAAAAATCTGAACCGACAGGCGAGCGTACGCCGTAATATAGGCGACAGTGTGAAGTATGGACAGACGAGCATGGCTTTATGGACAGATTAATGTATTGACACACAAATGCGTAGACAGATGCATAGGAAGACAGGTCGATATACTGACCGGGTAAAAGGACACACCGATAGCAATGAATAAATGGATGGAAGGGCTAACATATGGGCTGTTAGGCTTTTAATACTCGTAGGCTGTCTGCTGAAGGAGGGACGGATATATGGATGGACGGACAGATAAATGGGTGACTAGACAAATGAATGTTTGGACGGACAAGTGTATGGATGAATGGAAAGATGTATGTAGATACGGACAGATGTCTGATTGTGGGGAATTGATAGAACTTCTGCTAATGGTCGCTTCGATTGGAACGGAAGATAGAAGATTTACAGAAGGACTGTTGAACCAAGCGAATTGGTGGACGAATATCTACGATTAGATGGTCGTAGGTCAGAGTTTCCATCTTAACGCAAACTCAAGCATATACTTGGCCTGGTTGCACTTCAAAAGTAAATTGGTAACATAGCGATAAGATTATATGAGAAGAGGGAAGAAGCGAGAGAGAGAAAGATGGAGCGCGAGAGAAAGATGGAGCGCGAGAGATAAAGAGAGGCAGGGAGCGAGAAAGATAAAGAGAAAGGGAATGAGCGAGCGAGAGAGATAAAAGAGAGAGGGGAGGACCGAAAGTAATAGAGAGAGGGGGGAGGATCGAGAGAGATAGAAAGAGGGTGAAGGATCGAGAAAGGTAGAGAGAGAGGTGAGGAGCGTGAGAGATATAGAGAGAGGAGGAGCGTGACAGAGGGAATTATAGAGAGAGAGAGATAGAGAGAGAGGGGGGAGAGATAGAGAGAGATAGAGAGGGAGAGAGAGGGAAGTCGTGGGAGAGAGAGAGGGAAGGCGTGGGAGAGAGAGGGAAGGCGTGGGAGAGAGAGGGAAGGCGTGGGAGAGAGAGAGGGACGGCGTGGGTGAGAGAGAGGGAAGGCGTGGGAGAGAGAGGAAAGGAGATAAAGAGACGAGGAAGAAGTGAGAGAGATAGGAAAGGATTGAGAGAGAGGGAAGAAGTTAGAGTCGAAGAGGGAGGAGCGAGAGAGAGAGGAAAGAAATTAGAGAAGAAGTGGGAGGAGCGAGAGAGAACAGAGGTATAAAGCGAGTGAAGAAGTGGGAATGAGATATATAGTGAACGAGTGAAAGCGACAATGAGAGAGATGGAAGGGGGCGAGACAAACATAGAGAGCGAAGGAGCGAAAGAGAAGAAACGAAGGAGCGAGATAGAGTGAAGTAGCGAGAGAGAGCGAAGAAACGAGAGAGGGATCGAAGAAGCGAGAGAGAGCGAGAGAAGGGGCAAGTGTGTGAGAGAGAGGGGAAGACACAGCGAGCAAGAGTGGCAGAGAGATAGCGAGCTAGAGGGGCAGAGCGATAGCGAGCTAGAGGGGCAGAGCGATAGCAAGCGAGAGCGGAAGAGAGATAGCGAGCGAGAGCGGAAAATGTAAGAATTTCGAGGACGAGTGATGGAAGAGGCAAGAAGATTACGAGTGGTTGGGAGCAGTGTTGCCGGTGTGGTGGTGGTTTACGACCAAATTTTAGTAGGCAAAAAATTAAAATTTGTAGTTTGGTTGGTTTCTGGTCGGATTTTTGGACATTGTTTCCTCTACTTATTAACAATTTATCAACGACTTTTTAGTGGTTGAGTCGGAAAATTTTACTCAAAGCTGTTTTGGAAAAATTTTGTTTAAGAAAAATGCTCCAGCGGCAACGCCGATTTAGAATGAGGGTGTGAGAGATCGATAGAGAGAGTGAGTGTGAGAGATGGATAGGGAGAGATGAAACCAGAGAGATAGAGTGTGAGGTATAGATGGAGAGAGAGAAAGAGAGAGTGTGAAAGAGCGATGGAGAGAGGGAGCGTGAGAGATAGATGTAGAGAGCGAGACAGAGATAAAAGGGATCGATATAGTTTTGCCGAGACTACTTATGAGTGGGCCATCGTAGTTCAAATCAAATATGTTCCTCACTGGAAATGTATTGATTGGATTTTGAAGATTTTGCATAAAGAACTAAATTATTTTGCAAATTCCATATTGGTATTCATAAAACATGGCCAAGTGATACTTAAAAAACACCTTCGAGCCTTTAAAATCCGAATGTGGAAATACCCACTTTGGCACGTTTTTATAGTCTTCAAATGAAGGATCATTTGAAAGGAATCCGATTGGGTTTAACCCTCGGACTTGAGCAAAAGACTTTAAACTTTAGGTGCCCTCCTTAAATTGCTAGTCAATAAATGCAAAAAAAGGACGGAACAAGGGTAGTCATGAGGATATGTTGGTATACGATACACATTACGAAGGAAGCCGACTATCGAAACATGTGTTAAAGAGGAGCGTGCAAGTAGACTGATTTAGTCTGTTTTTTTGACGAAGGGTTAAGAAGAAGCTTGCAAGTATACTTTGCTGTAGTCCTTTTTTGTTTTTGGGTAGGCCTTTGTCAACTCAAACTCAAGTGGTCGGTATTTTAAAGAAGAAGTCAAAGATGTCTTTGCTACAATCTCTATACCTTTTCTGCTTTTATTTCCCCTTAACATTGTTGACAATTAATTTGGCAACTGAAGATGAAACATCACGACGACCACTTCTTGTGTGCCTGGAAGCCACCGTGCATTGTCTTCTTGTGCTGCGGTACATATGCCGCCACTCTCATCATTTGGACGTTCCTCCCAATTCCACTGGACAAACGCTGTCCATTTAAGGCGAGCGAAGAAAGGAAAAAAGGGATTCCTCCCCGGCCCAACACAGATTGTTTGTAACAATTGCCTAGTTGTTGCTGCTGCTGATACTGCCATTGCTAGTGATGTTGGCACTCATAATTTGTTAAAAGTCTCTTTTTGTTGTCGTTCCTGCTGGGGCCTGTTAACTGCCATTGCTGTCTCAATGGTGTAGTTATTCTGTTTTTTTTTTGGGTACTTCTTCCGTACTTTGCAGTACACATTTAATGAGTTTTGCGTCGGCTGTGCCTGATATTGCGCTGCTTTATGGACAGCCGTAGTGTCGGTGGCGGCTGTCGTTTTTTATGGTTGCTTTGTATTGGAAAAAGATGACAGTTGTTGGCAGTGTTGCTGACTTTTAACAATGTTGTTAAACTGCTTAATGTTGTTTGGTGTCGTTCCCAAACTCGTGAAACGCTCTGAATTTCACTCCCTACGAGCTGCCCGGGCAGGCGCCACCCCCAAAAAAGTTCAGCATCCGCATAAGTGCCGCTTTCCTTTCTTCTTAATAAGTTTCAATGGATTAAAAAACAGCAAACAAAACAAAACCGGAGGAGACATTTATTGCTAACGTTTACGACTTTCGCAAGTGATGCTTTGGATACTCGTATTTGTTGTCGAGCCAACAACAGCCAAACAACTTCAATATAGGAAAAAAGGAAACATTTTTATTTCCGGATGGCTTGTGGTGTTGGAGCATCCTCCACTAGTTCTCCACTCCCAGATATTGAAACAAAAGGGTGGTGAGGTGGTAGGTAGGCAGCTTGTTTGAAGTAGATCCTTTGATTTCATACTTTAGTCGGTAATTTACGCCTCTCTGTGTCACCGAGAACGAGAATAAAATTAATTTTATTTCCTAATTAACGTAGTTAGAGACGAGTGATGAAATAACTTTGGCTTTTGTTTGATTTGTGACATAATTGCGCAAATATGAAAGTTATTGCGGTGCAGACGACGAAAGGAGGATTATGGCTTATAAATCAAGGCACTTATTAGTGACGGCTTCTTGCAAAAACCACAGACAGATTTACTGGAATCAGTAATTTTGCATTTAACTGAAGTTTGGTACCATGTATTTTCATCTTTCTCTTGATTGTGGTAGGCAGTCCTAACATCAAAGAAATGATTTTAAATTTTATTTAAAAGTTTCTTCGAAATAAGCTTATATTTAGTTAACGCCTTCGGCGTTTCGATTTTTACAACGTTTTTTTATCCATTTAATTTTCGGGTACTGTGGAGGTTTCTTATAACTTTCCTAATCATCATTCTGCTTCTCAATTTTCTGTATCGCTTTATTTTTAACTTCTCGTTGCTGTTCTCGCTACTTCTTTATTTTCGCAAACTTTTTCGTCATAGTTCATTTCTACTAGCGAGATCTCTCCCGCTAATAAAGGGCAATTATCTCTCTTTCTTTTTCTGCTCATTTTGGGTTTTCTTTCGTCCACTCTCACCCATAACCTCATCTTTTATCTCTCGCTTACATTTAAGCTTTCTTCCTCGTTACTAATTTTAGCCGCTCTCAATCTTATATTATCGCTTACGCTTTCATTTTAGGTTTCTCTGTGTTTTTTTTCACTCTTCTCTTTTTGCCTTTCTCTTGCTTTTAGTTTGTTCACTTCACTTCGCCCGCCTCTATTTTCTCCATATCTCTCACATACATTTTTCTATGTCGCTTCTAATGTAGTACTACTTTTAAATAACTACATTTCGCGGTTTTCCTGTTTTCTTTGCCCAATCTTTTTTTCGACTATTATCGTACTCGCTTTTAATATCATTGTATTATCTATTCTCAGTCTATCTTCCATTTTCTCTCTTGCTCTAGTTTGTTCTCTCCGGTTTCAATTATTTATCTCTTCTTTTATTTTTTTATTATCGCTCTCTCGCTTTTGCTTAAGCCTCATGCTCTTCAGTTCTATTTTTTCTTGCCTCTTAATTTTGTTTTAAGCTACTTCTCGCTCGTAGTTCTTTTTGTCGTCTCGGCTTTTATTATTTCCTATTTCAATTATCTATCTCTATCCCTCTTTCTGTTTTTTATCGTTGCTCTTTCTCGCTTTTGTTTAAGCCGTTTCAATCTCTCCACTTCTATTGTACCCATGTTTCTTAATTTTAATTTAAGCTACTTTTCGCTTGTAATTCTTTGTGTACAACTTTTTGTCGTCTCGTATTTTGTGCTCTCCAGTTTCAATGATCTATCTCTTTTCTATAATTTATTCTCGCTTCCTCGCTTTTGTTTAAGCCTTTTTCAGTCTCTCCACTTCTATTTTATCCTTGTCTCTTAGTTATAATTTAAGCTACTTTTCTCGCTTGTAATTCATTTTGTATATCTTTTTATCATCTAGTCTTTAGTTCTCTCCTAATTTAATTATCTTTCTCTTTTATATTTTTTATTTTTGCCCTCTCGCTTTTGTAAAAGCCGTCTCTGTCTCTCCACATATATTTAATCTTCGTCCTTAATTTTAATTTAAGCTACTTCTCGCTTCTCTCGCTTGTAATTATTTTTGTACATATTTTTGTCGTATAGTCTTTAGTTCTCTCCTAATTTAATAATCTTTCTCTTTTCTAGTTTTTATTTTTGCTCTCTCGCTTTTGTAACAGTCGTCTCTGTCTTTCCACTTATATTTTATCTTTGTCTCTTAATATTATTTTAAGCTACTTCTCGCTTCTCTCGCTTGTAATTCTTTTTATACATCTTTTTTTCGTCTCGTTCACTCGAATTTCCTCTTGAGTCAATTTGCTGCTCATTGTCACTTTCACTTGCTATTGTTACAGCTCTCGCTTTTGTTAAGGGCGCCTCTGTTTATCCACCTTTCATTAAAGCCATACCTTTTTTTTAAATTTCTATCTATTTTTCGCATCTCTCTTGTTAGTTTTTTGACGAATTTTTGTCGTTAATTTTTGCACTCTCCTTCTTTTTGAATCTATCTCATTTGAATCTCTCCTTTATTGGTTTGTTCTCTCTTGGTTCTATGCACAGTCTATTCTATTTTGCCTTCTCTCTTTTTTATTTAATCTATCTCATAATCTCTCCTTTATTGGTTTGTTCTCTCTTGGTTCTATGCACTGTCTATTCTATTTTGTCTTCTCTCTTTTTTATTTAAGCCGCCTAGCACTATTTCACACTATAATTTCCATTTTCTCTCGCGATACTATTTATGTATGCCTCCTCGCTCCTTTTCACGTCATATCGCTGCTATTGGTTTTCTCGCGTTCTCTTTGAAATCTTTGCGTTTTCGCTTTGCCTCTTTTATTCCCTCTCGCCTTAATGCAAGCTTCCTCTCGCTTTCATGCAGGCTCTCTCGCTTCTGAGCCTGCTCATTCTCTAGATTGTGCTCGCACTATAATGCACTGTCTTTTTCTGTCTTCGCTTTCTTTTATTTACGCTTTCCTCGCTACTTTCGCGCTGATTCTTTCTCTTCCATTCTCTAGCTTCTCGCTCTCTCTCGGTTTTATCTTTCTGTTTCGTATGTTCTTATTATATATTCTCCATTGGAACATTCTTCGAAATATTTTTGTTAGGACAAAATCGCTTTTATTACCTCAATTTTTTTTCTCTCGCTTCTATTATCTCGATTATTCTTTTGCTTTAATAATATATTTTTCTTTCGCTTTTATTATTTCTCTCGCTTCTGTTATCTCTATTTTTTTCTCGCTTCTATTATCTTTATTTTTCTCTCGCTTTTGTTATCTATATTTTTTTCACGCTTCTATTATCTTTTGTTTTTCTCTCGCTTCTATTATCTGTATTTTTTCTCTCGTTTCTATTATCTCTATTCTTTTCCGCTTCAATAATATGTTTTTTTCTTTCGCTTTTATTATTTCTCTCACTTCTATTATCTCTATTTATTTCTTTCGCTCCTATTATCTTTATTTTTTTCTCACTTTTATTATCTATATTTTTCTCTCGCTTCTATTATCTTCATTTTTTCTCTCGCTTCTTTTATCTCTAAAGTTTCGCTCGCTTTTATTATCTCAATTTTTTCTCTCGCTTCTATTATCTCGGTTTTTCTTTCGCTTTAATAATATATTTTTCTCTCGCTTTTGTTATTTCTCTCGCTTATATTATCTTTAGTTTTTCTTTTTCTCTCTCTTTTTTTCTGAGTCTCTCCGCCTCACTCTTGCACTTTTTTGTGTTATCTTTAATTAATCTCTTTTTTCCTTTTAAATAAGATTTTTATATCAAAAGCGATAAGATCTTTCAGCATTCTTGCCCACATGAAATTACTTTCAGCCTAGCCACTCCCATTTTTCATAAACTCATAAATTTATGGCCTTTGCCACTCTTCTCTATAAAACTTTCTCTTCATATTTAAAATCAAATAACCTTTTTATGAGCCTACAATAAAAATCAATTTATTAGTCATCAGCAGTTGTAAAAATTCTTTACTTGAAAAGAAACTCTAGAACAACACGAAGACAAATAGGAGGCGAGTCCTGTTCCAAAATAGAACTCAACGCCGTCTATTTTTGTATCACATTGGCTATTTGTTAAAGGTTTTTGTGTAAATATTTTTTTCAAATTATCAGGGATATTATGAGCGTGACTCCTTGATGTGGGCACAAATATGTATGCCCCTTCACTGCCTCCCCCATGGAACGGGGAGGGGGAAACAACACTGATAAGGATGAGAATAACAGTCTCAATATTTCATAAGAGACGTAATGTCTTTCTTGGGGTGAATCGAATTTCGTTTTGAAATTTGTTCACGAATTGCTATGCCTCGCTCGGATGATATGGGGTGTTAACCTTTGTAATAATGTTATTCGTAGCCTAAGCGTGATTATTAAATTCAATATCGTCAAGTTTCGGACTCATTAGTATGCCGGGCCTGCTGTTGGTTGGCAGCACGAAGGCGGCCAAAATCGTTAGAAGTATGTTAAGGATTTGTAAATGTGTATGTGTGTGTGTGGTGTGTTTTAGTGTTTATGTTTAGGCCATTATCGAAGCTATCAGCTAAGACGGGATGGGAAGGAATAGGAAGTGGGCCCCTCTCCCACCACTCCGAAATATCATTTCAACTACAATATTTTGACAAAGTGCCAGAAAATAAATATGAAGCGTTGTTTGGCTTTGTGTTGTGTTCGTCGTTACATGTTGCATAGTTCGAGTATAATTTCGATAGTCCTTTAAAAGTCCTTTAAAACAATGAATGAATGGATAAATGTCCTTTTTTCTAACATCACCCCCAAACATCCTCTCCTTTTCTCTTCCTATTTTCCCACAAAATTGAAAACGAAAGCAAAACTGTTGCTTAGCTAATGGCCAGGCCGATAGATATGAGGCGCTTTATGGTTTTGGCCTTGACAACTCAGTTGAGCGCGACTGTAACTTGCCGAAGTGGAATGGTCACCATTGTCTGGTGTTCTTAAAGTTTTCATTTGTCTTTCCTAAATCTTTGCCTTTATGCAGAAATTATTGTAATATTGCCTGCTGTTACTACATGAACAAGTGTTGGGGAGGAGGTCCGTCCTGAGTCCTTTAAGCCTTGTATTTGTCATTATGTCAATTAAGGAGAGGTGAGCTGGCTTTCTATGGCTAACCTTTGCGAGATGTGTGGGGTTTGGAGGGGTGCTTTGGTCTTTCGCACGGAATTAACTCAATGCCAATTACCATATTCATGGAATCACAGAGTGTTGTCGTGTGCTCGTATCCCTGAAGGATCTACGAATGGGGGGTGGGTGCCACAACCATATGGTGTTCGCCTATTCCTGCCCACATGTCCTTTGTATCCGGGTGCAGTCGTCGTGGTGTTAGATTTTCTGTCGACTTGACATATTAGATGTTGTTGGTGGTGTTAGCCGGGCTGTGTTGTCGATACTCGTTGCCATTGGTTCTGTCGTTTGGTCTGCCTGTCCGTCGGTCTCCCTTTTGGTGTATTGTGGTGGGCTTTGCCATTAATACCAGTTAAATTTGCTTGGCTCCAGCTTAGTAGGATGCTTGGCTTGGCCGCAGGATCTACAACACGAATCTCATCTGTTCCTTGTTCTCCTTCAATGTTTGCTGGTATCTTCTCTGCAACCGTGTGTGTTTGTGTTCTCTGGCGTAATATCTGAGACTCGCATATTGTCATTGTCATCCTTGGAAAAGCCAATATGATGAAGTTTTACGCTTGTTTTCCTGTTCATTTCGTTTTGGTTGCCGCAAATGGCTGCCCGGCTCGACAAGAGTTTTCCCCTGTCGTGTTTTAGTAGAATTTATGGCTCAATACTTTTGGTGGGGATGGGTGAATTGTTTGCTGCCATATAGCACAAGATTTGCTTCCCGGCTCACGCTCACCTTTTTGGCCTTGCAAAACGCAAATCTATCCTATTTTCGGGTCGAGGGGGGGTCATAAAGGCAAGAGGTTAAAGTGCTGTAATCTCCAAAGACATTTCGACATTCATTAGGGCCATGTTCTTCTGTTCGTATGCCAGTGTGAAAGTTCGTTTTGCACTTGGGTTAAGGTGTTGTTGGTTGTGGTCATGAATTTAAATGGCCTCTGCAACAAAATATTGATTGTGTGGCCAGCCGTGCATTACGGCAACAACAACGTTTTGTCATTAGTATGTACAACCGCAAATAATCTATGTTCGTACATGTCCACATGGCCTTGATCGATATTATCCGTGTTCATTTAAATATTCGCGTTTACATTTTCTATGTAGCATTAATTAATTTATTTTTTTTTTTAAATTCATTTACTTCCAGGATGTTTTGCATAAAATATGTGTCCCCCATGGCCAAGTAATGCGCATTGTCATATTCAAAAAGAACGGCGTCCAGGCCATGGTCGAATTCGATAATTTGGAATCCGCCACCAGAGCCCGCGAGAATTTAAATGGAGCCGATATCTATTCGGGTTGTTGCACTTTGAAAATTGATTTTGCTAAGGTAAGTCTAAATCTTCTTTCTCCCTGTTCGACTCTCTGAAGATTGAGAAACTAACTCCTCACTTCCTACAGCCGGAAAAATTAAATGTCTACAAAAATGAACCAGAAACCAGCTGGGACTACACTCTCGCCACTGCAGGTATGTACACTCAACGTTGTTTTTGGAGTTCCCCCCTTTCTTTTGTTTCTTGCTTTTTCGTTCCTTCTTTTTTTGGTTCCTTAGCGTGTAAGTTTCGCACAATTTTCGAAAACTTTTAACCGACACTGACCACAAATCAACTATTCAAAATATTCAATGCCACACTCAAAACATGTAAACGAACATTTACGAAACACTCCTTAAACATTTAGAGAGTTTGATATACTAGTAAGATATGAGAGAGAATTAGAATTGGAGAGATTATCTTGAGTCAGTGAAATAACAAATTTCTCTAGACAAAGAGAGTATTATAAAATAAAAAATAATTTTGAGTACGAGAGACATTTTCGATTGTAAGACGGTGTTCCAAAGACAGCACCTAGAACAACAGATTGAGAGCGGCACTAGTGCCGCTACAACAACAACAACAGCAGATTGAGAGCGAGAGATAGTTGTATTACCTAGTACCACAGATTGAGAGAGACAGGCAGAGGGAGTACCTAGAGCAAGAGATTGAGAGAGGAACCGCCTCTCATAATTAGAGAAGGGGGCAGTGAAAAAAAATAATAAATAGTTCCTAATATCAGAAAGGCGATAATGTCGAAAGAAAATATCTCAAACGTTGTACGGATTGAGAAGAGAATATCTTCAATGATAAATTTTTTACGGAATGGATTCTTCCGCAGGAGTTGTGGAATTGTACAAGGAACCTAAGCGACACCTTCGTACAGAACGGCACCCAACCCACCGGAAAATCTAGAATAAGATCTATACTTTTTTGTATACGAAAGATGATATCGACTTCGAGATAGAGTATCTACAATGACAGAATAAGTACAATGAACAGCGGATAGAGAGGCGATACGAATGACGGAGAGAGTACCTAAAACAGCAAACTGAGAGAGAGCAGAAAGTTTAATGACGAGAGTCAATAATCTTGAATGTCTGAGAATATCTCGAAAACTAGGGGAATTCGAATAGGGAAATCTAAAATGGCAACGAGAGAGAGAGTATTTCATATGACAGAGAAACAATTTTGAGAAAGATAATCTGAACTCCATATACAAATGTCAGGGAAATCAAATGAAAGCAGAACTTTTCCTCAAAAGAACGAGAGAGAATCTCGAGTGACAAAGAGAGTTTCTCAAGTGATACTGTGAGGATTTTGAATGGGAGAAACGCAGCATCTCAAGTGACAAAAAGAGTATCTCAAAAGACAGAGTTCTTCAGATGAGAGTGACAGCATCTCGAATCAATAAGAGAAAATATCCCAAATGACTGAGAAATTATCTCGAATCACTAAGAAGTTATAGAATTTCCTAGAGATCGAATGACCGAAACAGTCTTCCTTAAAAGAGAAAGAATATCTCGAATACAGAATGAGTAGTTCAAATGACTGTAAGAGTATTTCTAATAACAGAAAGATAACACCTCATATTACAGATGCCTCAAACAACAGTAAGAGTTTTCAGTTGGGAGAGAGAGGGCATAAAAACTATCTCAAGTGCCATAGAGAAATCATATCGAAAAAACAGATATTCACGATTCTATAATATCTATTAAGAGAAAGATAACCCCAAATGACTGAGTTTTTCTATTGAGAGAGAGAGAGAGAGAAAGAGACAGAATCTCGAATGACAGATTACAATTGTATAGAGAGAGGTCATTCCGAATAACTGTGAGAAATTCACGAGTGGGAGAGAGATCTTTATATAGAAAGCAAATTATAAGTGAGAGTTATATACACAATATTGACTGATAGAGAGAATCTCAAATGACAAAGCAAATCTATCGAATGATAGAGTTTGTCGGTTGACAAAAAAGCGAATCAAATAACAAAAAGATGGAGAAAGAGAGTATATATTACAACATGGAGTATCTCTAGTGACAGGAAGATAGTGGATCTTAAATCTCCTGTTTTTCGATATCCACTACCAGAGAGTTACATATGGAGTCACTCGAATGACTGCGTGAAATATTCACCAAGGAAATCTATTGCAAACTAGCATAATAAGAGAGAACAACACGAATGATAGAAAGAAAATATGTTAAATGACAAAGAAAATATGGAAGAGATAAGTTATAACGAATGCTTTAAAGAGAATCACGAATAACAGAGAGTATCTTGATTGACAGTTGCGAGCGAGAGAATGATATACGATATTGACTAGCAGATGAAATCTAGCACAACTGTGAGAGCATAACGTATGCTAGAATGTGCCGTGTGGCCAATGAAGGGGATTTCAAATGACAGAAAGTATTTAGAGCAACAGACAGAAAGTTATTTAAATAAGTGATAAAGAGCAATAGAATTACTAGCATAAGGGGTAAATAGTTTATTTACAACATAGAAGTATCTCCAATGTCAGAGGTGGTGGACAGATAGAGGAAAATAGAATTATAGGCTTTAGGGTAAATGGTTTATTTTATAACATGGAAGTATCTCTGAAGTCACAGATGATGGATCTCGGATAACAGGAGAAAGTGACACATGGAGAGTATCTTAAGTAGATGTCAGCAATAGTCTCGAAGGAAAATATACGAAAAATTGACATAATGTATGGGACCTTCGTTGTATTAACACCCGAGAAAAGAACTTAAGAACTTAAAGGGAAAACATTTTAAACATTACATGAACTCTGGCTTTACAATGGCGCCCGAGCAAAACTTGTGGTCTTAATGAGAGACACAGGCAATGTATTATGACAACGGAATGCGTGTAGAAGAGGATTGTTAGAAAGAAATATTATTCTATAAAAATGATTAGAAGAGAGCCTTCAGGAATTTTAAACTAGGACTGGCGCCCGAGCAGCGCCTATATTAAGGGAGAAGCAAATTGTTTTTTTTTGTTATCTTTAAATTGTCAATTTCAACCCGAGTTTTTCTGTAAAGCCATTGGGGATTTATTTTCTTATTAAGCAAATGCGGCATTGGGGCTGAAAGATAAACTGAAAAAGGCCTCTGGAGATTTCACTCCGGTTGTAAATCAGTCAATATCCTTAAGGCATTTGGACAAGAGTACTTCAGTTCTTTAGTTTAAGGTTTCTTTTGCTCTTTTGCACGCTCCCTTTTTTGTGTAAATTTTAATTAAAATTAAAAATTCTATTACATTAAGCCATAAAACAAAGTACATAAGAATATTAAACAAAAAAATGTTAAAATAAACCCAGCACCAACAAACAAAAATTTAAAGACAAGAAACACTCGCTACATCCAGCCAGCCTCCACAGTTTGACGTTAGTAACCCCCACCACACTCTGAGGATTACCAAGGACTATTTGTGAGGACTTAATGTAAGGCGTACGGAGTATTGTAAATATGAGAGGATAACAGGGATATTTCATTAATTAAAGTATAATTTCAAAAATACAAATTTTGAGAAGAAACGAACGAAATGCCCTGATAATTGCGATGTGTAACAGATCCACGCAGCCTACAGAAGTTCCAGGGCAACCAACGATAGCAACACTGAATTCAGACCAAATTTGAAATGCGGTTTTGTTGTTATTTGTTTAACACAGGTGCGCGGGTGTGGAGGGCGAAATCGCTATGGAAACAACACCTGTTCGTTTTGTTTCGATGAAAAGCAAAAAAAAAAAGTTTTTATTTTATTTACACACCCACTGTGGTGCTGATTTTCATCTCTTGGCTCAACCACTTCATCCTCAATACTTGCCTTTGGCCTTTGTGTTGGACTATCGCCCCACTCTAATCCCCTTTAATACCCTACAGAAGACACTGATGTTTATTTTATGAACCACTAACTTGTGGATTTTTTTTCGGGAGGCTACCATGTGCTGGGTGCGAAGGCTTTTCTGGACTACTTTATGTGACGAAGGCATAGACCAAGCGGCAGACAGCCGAATGCAAATAAACGCCTACAGCAGCCAGAACAAAAATTGCGAGTGCGAATGCATTTCTGGGCTAAATACCAACAACGATTCTCGGCATTTAATGATTTAACAACAACATGTTGTTGTGCCGTTGTTGTTTTAAACAAGAGCAAAGTGGAGGTGTGACAACAGCTAATGTGGTCCGGACTGGCGTATTTTGGGTAGACTCGCACAATTGTGTCCGTCCTTTTGCTCATGTGTTTGTTCGACCGTCCGTCTGACGGTTGTTTATTTTGGTTAATTTTACCATCACCACTCCGCCTCTGTCCACACTCATATGGGACCCACTCGTGTCGCTCGAGTGTTGTACGTATCAGAATCCAAGCGTCCGTCCAGACAACACCACCACCGACCCACCCACCCAAATATATTCAACCAGACAGACACACGCTTTTTGTCTAAATAAACACTATTCTGTGTGTGGGTATGTGACTGAATGTGGAGAATTTTACCCAAAAAAAAGAAATCGTTTCGCATAAAATTGCTATAAAAATTAATGAATTGGATTGGATTTGGTTGTTGTCGCTACTGCTGCGGCTGCTTATTTTCTTAACACAATAAAAAATTAGCAAAAACAACAATAATTCAAGTGACACGCGACAAATTAGCTGAAATTTCAAAACAAACAAATTCACACGGGCAAACAAACACACACAAACGCCACACTCAGGCAGCGGCGCTGAGACAAACAAAAAATCCACCCGATTAAAAAAAATAACAAAAATTCTTTACGTCACAATCACAAAAATTTAAATTCAAATTCATGAAATGAGTCATGGAATGAATAGCTTTGATGAGCAGTACCCTACGGAGGAATTAGTAGACTTGTTGGTAAATTGCATAGAAAATGGCTTCCTGGTGTGCTTTACACTCTCTATGGGCGCTTTAGAAACTCAGAGGGCTTTAGGTGAATGACCGCAGTCTTAAATTTCCGTTCCACTGGCGCCCGAGCAGAGACCTTAGTGGCAAAGTATACTTTTTCCATCGGCGCCCGAGCAGAGATCTTTGAACCAAAGTCTTAAGTTTCCATGGTTCTTATGACGCCCGAGCAGAGACCTTAGAAACAAATTTTTAAATTTCTATCGGCGCTCGAGCAGAGATCTTTGAACATCAGTCTTAAATTTCCATCGTTCTTATGGTGCTCGAGCAGAGACCTTAGAAGCAAAGTATAAAGTTTCTATCGGAGCCCGAGCAGAGATCTTTGAACCAAAGCATTAAGTTTCTATCGTTCTACAGGCGCCTGCGAAAAGAGCATAAAAACAAAGTATTAAGATTCCATTGGAGCCCGAGCAGTTTTCTTTGAAGCATAGTCTTAAAATTCCATCGTTCTAATGGCGCCCGAGCAAAGGCTAAAGTTTCCATCGGCGCCCGAGCAGAGATCTTCGAACCAAAGTCTTTAAATTCTATATTTCTAAAGACGCCAGAAAAAAGAGCTTAGGAGCAAGGTATAAAGTTTCCATCGGCGCCCGAGCAGAGATCCTTAAACCAAAGTGTTTAAATTATATCGTTCTAAAGGCGCCCGAACAGAGACCTTAGAAGTAAAGTATAAAGTTTCCATTGGCGCCTGAGCAGAGATCCTTCAACCAAAGTCTTGATTTTCCATCTTTCTGCTGGCACCCGGGCATACCCCTTAGCAGAAAGAGTAAAATTTCCATCGGCGCCCGAGCAGAGATCTGCGAACCAATGTCTAAAAATTTCATCGTTCTACTAGAGCCCCAGAAATTATCTTGGTACCATCGCAAAGCAAATCTTTCGTTATGAGGGGTAAAATATATTCGACTTTTTTGAAAGAGATTTCCTTAAAGTTAAAAGCAATTTAAGCAAGAGGCGGCCATTCCCACCAGAGGGCAGCTGTGTTGTCTTGAACGAATGAATAATGGTAACATCAACTAACCCTAGATGTCACTTAGTCTGCTTTGAAATTTATTTTCAAGCTCCTTATACTTTCTCACAAGAAAAACAATCACTGACATTTAAATACAACACAGATGGCATCGGCACGCCATTTGTATATCATAGTCAGCACCATCTAACGTCAGCTAAGAATCGATCGTTTGAAAGTTGCTCAGAGAAGTATCACAGTTGGCAAGTTCCACATGTTGTGTTGGTCTTTTGCCCTCAAGATTGGCTTACGTTTAAACACATCCGTTTTTTTAGTATAGAGAGCAGATTTAGTAGTCGTTTTTTTTTGGAAATTACCGCCAGAGGGCAGGGAGGATAATGTGACGTTTCTACTCCCCAGGTTATCTGTGGAATTAAATACACTATTTTTATGTCCTGCGGTGCTCTTGATGTTTTTGAGAACGGTTCAATAACATCCATTTTTTAATGTTGAGAGCAGTTTCTTTCGTCGTTTTCAGAAATTACCACCAGAGGGCAGGGAAATGTAACGCGTCTACCCTCTAGACTACGTGTGGAATTAAATACACTAGTTTTGTGTCCTGCGGCGCTCTCGATACTTATGACAACGGTTTAATCACATCCGTTTTTCAAGATAAAGAGAGCTGATTTATAAGTCGTTTTCAGAAATTACCACCAGAGGGCAGGGTAATGTGAAGTTTATACTCCCTAGACTATCTGTGGAATTAAATACACTAGTTTTATGTCCTGCGGCGCCCTCGCTGCGTATGAGAACCTCTTATTCATCAATCTTAGATTTTATTGATTTTCTCATCGTATATGACAACATGTTGTCCTTACCACCCGTAGGGTGCTAATGTTTATTAAAAGTGCGAGAGCAAGAGAGGGCGAGGAAATGGAGAAAACAACCACACAACAACACAATTAATTAGCAATAATGAATTAGCGCCAATGAAACTCTGCGTCTGAGAATGACGGAGCGAGCAGCCAGTGAAAGACTGCATGAATGGGAATTTAAATTAAATTAAACCACAACTCACCCATCAGCCTAAACCGCCTGCCGCCTTCCACTACAGCAGACTGGAATGAAATTTATGTTTTCTATAAAAGAAAAAAATCAGAAAGAATAGCAAAGAATAGCAGGTGGAGAGGAGCGAGAGAAGGGGGAAAACGCCCAGACCAGAGTGAATGCAAACAAAGAGAACTTGCCGACGAGTTCTCGTCTTGGGGAGCCAAGCTGTCTGCCCGAACCAAAAGATGCTTATGCACAATTCCTTGGCCAAGCATCTCAAGGTGGTGATGCTTTTCCTTACCGCAATAAAGAGACAGTGTGGGCAGGGATGGAGGGCATGCCATCGTTGTGGTCTTCCTTGTCCCGTGTGTGTGTGTGTGAATTGTATACATGTAAGCGTGTAATTTTGTTATTTGTGGGTGCTTTTTGCAGCTTTTCATCTACGGGGAAGACTGTGACAAGGAGTCCTTCCGCACAAACACACACACTCTCTTGGATTCTGGTGTCGGAAATACCTTTACGACGGTAATCTATGAAAGACTGTTTCTATGGCACGTGCGTTTATCAAAGCCCCCCGGGCATTCTTCATTCGATTGAAACCGAAAAGGTCAACACCATCGAAGCCGCCATCATCGTCAACGTTGCCATTGCCATCATCATTATCGTTGCCATTGTGATTGTAATTGGAATTGCTGCTTGCCATCACTATTACAGGTTACGGCTCCATCAAGAGCACATCCGAACGGCCAGCCAGTCTTCCTTATCACTCACAAGACAACCTGGTGGTGGCTCCTAATCTTGTGAAAATACGAACATAATCGTAGTGACGACAATGAGGTTGCCCACAATAATAATGTTGGTAGTGGTTGCTGATGATGATACTAATCCTAGGGTCCTTTATTTATCCGGGAGTGGTACCTTGTCATGTTCCCCTGGCTGCCTGCCCACTTCACTCGATTCGGTTTTTTTTCTTGTTTGATTAAATGGGAGGAAGAGCCGCAGTTTGACTTGCCGGCCTTAAGGCCTTTAATTTGGTAAAGCAGCAGGGTTGAAGAGGGATTACAGTTGGACCATGGGCTAGGCAGGAGATCCTTGGACTTTTTTGTTTTTTACTTTTCAGGTTCCAGGGTTGCTGTGTATGTGTAGTTTTTTCGTTGTGTTTGTATATTTAATTTACTTTTATTTTTCATTAATTATTTCTGGTAGAACAACGCCTCTTTCTGATATCATCCTCCCTCTCTTTCACCCTAACTCTCTCGTCTATATGCCTAGGTCCCTCTACGCGGAGGACATGTTTCTCCACGATGTGTAAATGTGTGCCTGGTAAACTTTTCTTTGCTGGTTCCTTTTATTTCAATTTTTTTTGTTTTACCCTCCGCATTCGTTGGTTCTCCGCTATTGTCCTTGTCATTGTTATTAAAACGTTTACAGGACGCGACAGTGTTTTCTCCATAGTTGAGGTGTTTTTCCCAGCCCTCTCTGCGGTTCTGGCCCGTTGTTTAGCCGTTGTTAATGCACAATGGCTGGCTGGTCGGTCGTTTTGCATTCCTTGCCATGCCGTTTGTTGGTTGTTATTGTCATCGTCATCGGTGAATTCCTGTTTTGTGAAAATAGCCTCCTGACAATAGTGTCATAGACAATTTGCATTTGCCCAAAAAGAACAAACATAAAAAGAAACAAGATGCACACAGAGAATAAGATAGGATTGCACATAAAGCCCCCTACCGACAATGAGTTCATAAACTTTAGAGCTCAGCCAGTTGACTCTGGTTATGTGACACTTGAAATGGGAAGAAAATAAAGTTCAAATTGAATTTCAAAAGTTTATCTAAAAGGTAGGCTAGCAGCTACTTTAAGGCCATAGTAGACGATTGGAAATACCTAAGCAAAAACAGGAAAAGACCTAAGAGACCTATAACAATGTGGCCATTAAGGGGGGAAATAGTTCAAGCCCTTTTACAGAAGAATTTGCTTATATATTCTTCCTGTGTTTCGTACATCAAAATCGACCTTTCTAAGTATAGATTTCTTCATTCATAGATTCTTTCCCTGTAAGGTAGACGTAAGACTCTGGCATTTATCCTCTAAACGTTCTGCACTGTCCCGAAAACCGCTTCGTCACCCGGTTACTATAGTAAAAGTTCCAGAGCTGCCTCACCAGTTTACTACAGATAACGTTCCAGAGCTTCCTCTTCTCTGAAGCTACTTCATTCATAGATTCTTCCCCTGCAACGTAGACGAAACGCTTTGGCATTTATCCTTAGAAACCGCCGCACTGTCCCGAACGCTGCTTTCTCACCAGGTTACTACAATAAACGTTCCAGAGCTTCTTCTACTATTTAGCTACTCCTGTAGAACAGAGTGTGAACTAAAGAGCTTCAAAATATTCGTAGGCTGTGTTGCTCTTGTCCGCCTATAAATTTATGTAAAGGACTGTCGATACCGCTGAGTATATCGCAGCAACAATGTCGTTCCATAAACCTTAGAACCGTTACAACGACGCCTTAAAGGATGTGCAAAAGTTTCGACATTCAAAAGTAACAATTGTACCCCAATAGCTTAAAGTGCTGAAATTCCAAAAGGTATCTATGGCGCCCGAGCAGGATCTTCCCCATCAATTTCCAAAAGTCTGCTATTATCCTACTGTGAGAACCGCTGAAACGTTTACTTCTCAAATTTCCCGCTATACCATTTAAGGTTTAGAGGCAAACCTGCCAGCTTCTAAGCATATTTTATAAACAAATTCAACTCTGACATATAGATGGCTTTGACTGCTAAAGTTTACAAAATTAAGAGCTTCATTCTCTATCTTGTCACTCACTTTTTGGTCAAGACGATGGAATCAGAAAGCACTCCTGCCTGCTACAGGAGCCAAATTAAATTTATCAGCATATTTTATAAACAAATTCAACTCTGACCTATAGATGGCGCTGACTGCTAAAGTTTACAAAAACTTAGAGCTTCATTTTCTATCTTGTCACTCACTTGTTGGTCACGACGATGGAATTTAAATGCACTCCTGCCTGATACAGGAGACAAATTGAATTAATTACCATATTTTATAAACAAAGTTCACTCTGACATATAGGTGGCGTTGACTGAGAAAGTTTACAGAAACTAAGAGCTTCATTCTCTATCTTGCACTCACTTGTTGGTCAAGACGATGGAATTTAAAAGCATTCTTTCCTATTACAGAAGACAAATTAAATTTATTTATAACAAGTGCCTTCCATTAGAAATATTGACAGGTGTTGTAGGTGGCCTGCCTTCTATAGTATCTATGCAACTCAAACGCCATCTATAGTTTACAGTCAGCGTCATCACTCGTTGGTGCGCATATAACCGATTCTAAACAAGTGCTTTTTGGGAAAAAAATAAGTCTGTGGGACGGGAACCTCTCCAAAGTAGCGGTAAGTTTGCTGTGGGAAGAATAAAGCTTGAGCCTTCAAATGCCTAACCATAACACCAAAGCATTTATGTGAAGAATTAATATCGAAGAGAGTTCTATTGAAAAGCTCAGCTTTGATGGCTTAGCATATGAAGGCAAAAGCTCCAAAGTAGTCATTAATTTGCTATTGGCCTGGAGTTTGCCTATAAACGCCAGGCCATAACACCAGAGCTTGTAAATCAAGAATTTTATTCATAGAGAAAAGTACCATTATAAAACTCAGCTGTTATGGCGTGGCATATAAAGCAAAAACTCAAAAAAAAGCTAGTTAGGAAAAATAAACAATTTTGTTCCCAAACGTCTAATTTTATCGCCAGAGCTTTTTTAAAGAGACAATTTACTTCAAGGAAAGAAGTACCATTAGAATGTTTATCTGTTGTGGCGTGGAATATAAAGGCAAAAGTATAAATATAGCAATAAGGTTGCAATGGGAAGAATACACAAGTTTGCCCTCAAATGCCCTGTTTAATCACCAGAGCTTTTTCAAAGAGAGAATTTACATCAGGCAAATGCATACCATTAAAAAAGTGGCTCATAAAGACAAACGATCAATAGTTGTGGGAAGGATAAAGCTTTTGCCTTCAGTGCAACGCCACCAGAGCTTTTAAATGGTTGTTCCCTCTAAAAAAATAACTTCTTCCTTTGACATTTTGCCAGTGCTTTTTTAAAGAGAGAATTTACATTAGGAAAGGAAAGAACCATTAAAAAGCTTAATGAGACGTGGCTTATAAAGGCGAAAGCTCAATTGTCTTGGGAAGGATAAAGCTTTTGTCTTTCAATGCAATGTCACCAGAGTTTTCTAAAGGTTGTTCTCTATATAAAAAATCTTTTAAGTGAGTCAACAATTCGTCAGAGCTTTTTTAAGAGAAAATTTACTCAAAGACTAGAAGTACCATTAAAAAGCTATGATGTGGCGTGGTTTATAAAAACAAAAGCTCCAAATTCATGGAAAGTATATAGCTTTTGCCTTTCAATGCAACTCCAGCAGAGGTTTTTATGGTTGTTCTCTTTTAAAAAATAACTTCTTCCTTTTAAGTGAGTCAACATTTCACCAGAGCTTTTTTAAAAGAGAAAATTCACTCCAAGACAAGAAGTACTATTAAAAGGCTATGATGTTGTGGCGTGGCTTATAAAGACAATAGCTCAATAGTCTTTAGAAGTATACAGCTTTTGCCTTTTAATACCACTTGAGCTTTTGAATTATTGTTCTTTCTATAAAATAACTTTTTCTCCTTTAAGTGGGTCAACATTTCTAGCCTTAGACAGTTTTCAGGTTTATTTTTTGTGAAACAAAGCCACGATCTGCATGCGCCCCATCGGGTTTCACAGTTAAGCCTTGTGTGCTTCTCTTCCCTTCCTAATTTAAGAACAAACAAACAAAACCTACCCAAATTCGAAGAGCGCGCGTGTTGCGGCTCTTTTCTTTTAATGAAAATCAATAAAGAAAAAGCCTACAATGACAATGTCTGTCTATGGGCAGGGGCGGGAGCGGCGACGGTGGTGACATAAGGGGCAATGAATGAAAAACAAACAATGTTTGCCTGCCGTTAAATGAAGATTGTCACGATAGGCAGCCGGAGACGACATTCGTTTGGCGTTTCCGTTTGCTTTGCTTTTTTCCTGTCCTGTGTAAGAACAAGCGAGAGACAGAGTTAGAGGGCGTAACATTTTCATATCAACCTCAAGGACATGGCAGCGTTTTAGTTTGTACTTTTGTTTTATTTTTATTCTCCATCGTCTTTGGTGGAAGAGTTAGGGCTTCTTGGCTTTCGGCCCCCGGGGTGGAAAAATGAGAAAAAGAGTTTTTCCTTTTGTGTGCTATGGGGAGGCAAACAATTTCCATGTTATTTATGGCCACTATGCCATTTTAATTTAATTTAATTTAATTTATTTACATTTTCCGTAATTAAGAAGCCTTTCGGCCGATAAAGCTAATTACAGTAAACTACAGCTTAGAATTAATATAAAGAAACATTTTAAAGTATTAAAAAAATTCAAGTTTAACAAAAAATTCCAGTTTAACAAAAATTCAAGTTAAACAGTTACTCAATAATAGTAGTAGGAAAAAATATATATGTATATAGAATATGTATATAAGAATTTAAAAAATGTTGTACATTTATGCAAATTCATGACATGATAATCAAAAACTAAAGTAGATGTTCCCAATTTAAAGAAAACAGGAAAAAAATGTTGACACACTTACTGGGAAGAAAATTCACAAAGACCATAATCAGAGCATTTCAAAAACTATTAAATGAAGACAATAAGAGTTGTATAAGTAATATATGCTACTACAAAGATTCAAAGTGCCTAAGAAGCTTTTTGCGAAATGTTGAATCGGACATATTAAACGTTTTTAGATAATCAGGTAGCTTGTTAAACACTCGAGCAACTCTGACTTGAAAAGATTTTCCTAACAAGTAGTCAACTCTAGGAATAATTAATTGGTTACTACGTGTGGAACGCGTGAATGTGAACGACTGAACCAGGAACTGTGGGCATTGGTTTCTGTAGACCTTATAAAACTGCAAAAGACATCGTATGTCAACAAGTTGATCAAATGAACAACCTAAAAATTGTTTTACAAACGATTGAATATGCGAAAAACGACTCACATGATACAAATAGCGCATAGCTGAATTAAAAGCAATTTTTATTTTTTTCATATATGTTTTTGCAGTCCCAGCATATACTTCTATACAATAAAGAATATTAGACATTACTAAGGCATGCAACAACTGCTTCTTAGCATAAAGTGGTAGCACAAAGTCTGTGTTGTAAAGTTGACGAAGGGTAAGATTAATTCGGGAAACTACAGCGTCAATATGATGCTCAAAGTTTAATTTGTCATCAACAACAACCCCCAAACATTTAATGCTACGAACAATTTCAATGAAAACATTGTCATATTTCAATTGCAAGTCTACAGGCCTCGTAGAAAATACTAGAGCCTTAGTCTTTGACGAATTTATACAAAAATTACTAGACACCATCCAGCTATGCAATAATTCCAGCACATCATCAACCCTTGCTTGAAGTACATCAATAAATTGATGCTCTCCCTTTAACACTAGCTGAACATCATCAGCATATGCATAAGGAGTGCAAGAGCTACCAAGACTATCAAAAAGGTCATTTATAAACAATGTAAACAAAATAGGCCCAAGGACCGACCCCTGGGGCACCCCACTCCTTACCGACAAAACACACGATGAAAAACCGTTAACACTTACGTATTGCGTCCTGCCACTAAGATAAGAGCTTATTAAACGACAGGCGCTGGCTTCAAATCCGTAAAACATAAAAAGTTTGTCTATCAATAAACCATGATCAACTCTGTCAAACGCCTTTTGCAAATCAAGGGATATAAGCACACTTAGGCGCTGATTAGTAAAATTACTTCTCAATTCATCAGTTAAACCGGCTAATAACGCTGATGTATTCCTTTTATTGCGAAATCCACACTGACAATCATTAAGCAAAGACTTTTCTTCTATGTACTCTAACAATTGTCGCTTTAAAATGTGCTCCATTATTTTGGATAAAATTGGCAAAAGAGAGATTGGCCTTAGGTTCTCCAGCGAGTCCGAATTTACTTTTTTCCTAATCGGAGTTATTTTGGAGCATTTCCATTGTACGGGAAATACTGACGTCATTACGATAGTGTTCACAAGATGCAAAAAATATCCTACAATGTAGGGAAAAACTACTTTAAAAAATTTCAACGGATACCCGTCGCTGCCAGCTACATTTGATGTTATAGCTGCAAATGCTAAATATAGATCATCCTGCGAAACACTATGAAACGAAAACTCTCCCATGCCTGAATACCTTTGAAATACTTCATCGATGTCATTGGGGAGTTCCAGTTGATTCTCAACAAATTTCTCGTTGAGATCATCAATTCCAACATTAGCCAAGTGTGCAGTACTTTCAGATCGAGAATCTACCACCCCTCCATTTTTAATCCGCCTCCACAATTCTTTTGCATCTACTCCCTCCCTAAACAACATAGCATGAGCTTCCCTCTTAGCCTTTCTTACAATGGACTTAGCTCGGTTCCGTGCTCTGCAGAATACTTTCCATTTCTCATCGCTTCTGTCATCAAGATAGGCCTTGTAAGCCAGGTCTCTCAGTGAAAGATGATACGTTATTTGACGAGAATTGAACCATTCATTCCCGCCCGATCGCACTTTTCTCCTTCTTAACGGAAAAGCAGAATGAATATGGTCCAACCCGGCCATAAAAATATCCAATTGTTCATCCACATCTGAAGAAAATAGCATTCTAGAGAAATTAAACGAGGTGATTTTATCCAACAAAACTACACTATCAACACTACTATAGTCATAGAACTCATAGTATTCATCGCTTTGACGTCGCAGAGATACATCTAAAGAAATATAAATAAAAGCATGCTTAGAGAAAGCGGGACAAAATACTTGATTCGAAAAAATAACATTATCAGGTATTGAAAGTAAAAAGTAATCAAGCAGAGATGTTGATTGATGATACTGATCGAAATGAGTTGGCCTAGCATTGTGGTAAATCGAGACATTCAGCCTAGAGCAAGCGCGTCTGACGGCCATCGACCGCGATACATCAAATAAGTTATTATTAAAATCGCCCATAATAATTATTTTAGAATATCGTACCAACAAGTCTGAAACCTCACTCTCAAATGCATTGAAATCCCCATGTGGGATCTCTCGATTTTTCTACGAGTGTGTGTGTGCTGGCGTATTAATGTCATAAGCGTTTGGCCTGAGGCGATACGGAAGCGAAGTCATGTGTATGGAGGATTTAAAGAGTTTTCCATTTTCTGAATTATTAATCTTGATTGGGTTTAAGTGTATTTATGGTCAAGATTTCGATCTGCTTTTATAAAGCAAATGTTCATTTTTGTTTTTGTACAATTCAGCCCGGATCTGCTGTTGTTTGTGTGTGTGGGAGGTCTTTGGTTTTTCTGCTGTTGTTTTGTAGTTTCTCTAAAATCCTTTCTTGTATTTATAATTGCCTCTTAATACTCTAACGGAGCGACATACTCTAAGGACATGCTATGCACAAGCAGCAGCATTACAGTCGAAGCTGGAATATATTTTGCATTTTAAGTACACACTTCTCTGCTGTGGCTCCCCACTCCGTTGCTCTCGCTCTCTATATATCTGCTTCTCTTTCAGACATCCTTAGGCGGCTTTCATTGAATTTGGTCCTTTGTGTGCCGTGTACTCTAAACAACATTTACAGTTGTTGGGTGTTATTTAAATTAATTTTATCTCTTTTGTAAGCTGGTTGTTTGTCTAACTGCAATGGCGAGTCCTTGCTTGGGAGTTTATGTATAAATGTGTTGTTGTTGTTGTGAGTCAGTTTACAACAACACCAGGTCTATTGTTTTGTAATCTCAGGATATTAAAGAAAAATATTCATTATTTTTCGTCCTTATGAATGCACAAACACAAAATAAAAAACACTTAAAGCTAGAGACACGCACAGAGATAGGGATACAGAGAGAGAGAGAGAGAGAGAGCCTAACGTTTCTTCCCGCCAACCATTGTTGAGCCAAAGGCTGTCGAGGCTTCCCTCCTTAAAAAATGGGTAAATTTTTATGCATAAAACTCACACACTCACTGACTTCTTCTAACTCTCCCTCACCCACAGTCGAAATCCGGTGCCTTTGGCTCTGGGCTCGCTGGTATCTCTATAAACATTTCAAAAGATTATCTTTACAAACATAATCATTAGGATTTATAGCAACATATCCTGAATAACCTAATATCGCCTTTTTCACAAACACACACGCAGTCACACAAAGAGTGAAAGAGAGAGGGTGAGAGAGATACGGTCCTTTATTCAAAGCACAGAGATGCTTCAATTGTGTTGAACATGCATAAATGTTGTGCTGTATGTAGGACTTGCCGGCCTGCCTCCATGTATGTGTGTGTGTGTGAGGGAGTATGAAAATGTATGTAATATCAATGATTGTTACTAAAACAAATACCAAGCAAAGGTCCTACTCGCTCATTCTCTCTCTCTCTCGCATGGCCATAAATTTGTTATGGATGGCCGCCCCTGAATAACGTGTGTTGTTCTGGGTGGCAGCAGTGGGCGGTTATGACTAGTGTACGCCCTACTCCCAACATTCTTTCGCCCACTGTATTCTTGGTCGTCTCGCCCACTGTATTCTTGGTCCTCTCGCCCACTGTATTCTTGGTCCTCTCGCCCACAGTGCCTCTCATCAATTCGACAGTTGGTGTTTTCACTTTATGTGTTCCGATAGAAATAGGCTCGTGGGCTTCAAAGAGAAAAAGGTTGCCATTTTTGTCCCAAAAAAAGGAATAACAATTCAAAGTGCCTTTTGTACTCCGCCGACTGTTTGGGAAACACAAATAGGAGCTTTGTTTCCCCCCACAGAGCCATTTCGTCCATTCGGTCCATTCGTTTTATTGGAACACATTTCTCTGTGTGGGCATATGAAAATGAGTGACCAGCTAAGATCGATAGAGAATGAAATTTAAATTAAACAACAAACGGTGTAGGGTATCTCACGAGCTTAAGTCTTATTTGAAGCTGTAGCTATGCCATTTTGTTTGGAATAACCCACTATTCAAATGACCTCCTAGCCGCCTCTAGATTTTCTAAGTTTTATTTAGTTGTGTTCGGCCCTGAGCTAATAGTAAAGAGTTAGTGGACATATGAAAAGGAGTGACCAGCTAAGAACGATAGAAAAAGAATAAATAACAAACGATGTAGGGTTTCCAACGGAATTTGGTCTTAGTTTGAAGCCACATTTATGCTGTTTTGTTTGAAAGAACTTATCTTTTAAATAACCTCTTAGTCACCCCTCAATTTTCCAATTTTTAATTAGTCGTGCCAATATGTTCGGGCTAGAGCTAATTTAGAGTTAGTGGACGTATGAAAAGAAGTGACCGGACAGTGTAGCAGATTTTGGTCGTATTTTGAAGCTACATTTATGCCATTTTGTTTGAAAGAACCCTCCATTTAAGTGGCCTCCTAGTCTCCTACCGTTTACTAATTTTTACTTAGTCGTTTCAATATGTTTGGAATTATTAAGTGTTATTGTATTGTTTGCGTAGGCTAAGACTAAGACAACTTTACTTGCCGCAACTCTCTGTTTGTAGGAGAGAGTTAAGGAAACGGAAAGTGAATTTTCCCCCTCTCCTACAGTGAATTGGGACAAACTATTTCCCCCCTCACTTCTCTCCTACAAACTGAGATTTGCGGCAAATAAAAATGCCTATTTTTCCCCTTATTTCTCTCACCAACAAACTGAGACTTGCGGCAAGTAGTAAAGTTGCCTAGTGTGAATGGGAACAAACTATTTCCCCCCTTAATTTTCTGTCCTACAAACTGAGACTTAAAGTCTCAGTTCGAATGGGGACAAAATATTTCCCCCCCTTACTTCTCTCACTAGCAAACTGAGACTTGCGGCAAGTAAAGTTGGGTAGTGTGAATAGGGACAAACTATTTCCCCCCCTTCTCTCACCTACAAACTGAGACTTGCAGCAAGTACAGTTGCCTAGTGTGAATGGGGACAAACTATTTTCCTCCTTACTTTTCTCACCTACGAACTGAGACTTGCGGCAAGTAGTAAAGTTGCCTAGTGTGAATGGGGACAAACTATTTCCCCCCCTTACTTCTCTCACCTACAAACTGAGACTTGCGGCAAGTAAAGTTGCCTTGTGTGAATTGGGACAAACTATTTTTCCCCTTCTCTCACCTTATAAACTGAGACTTGCGGCATGTAAAGTTGCCTAGTGTGAATAGGGACAAACTATTTTGCCCCTTAATTCGCTCTTCTACAAACTGAGAGTTGCGGTAAATAAAAATGCCTATTGTAAATAGAGACAAACTATTATGCCCCTGAATTCTCTCTTCCACAAACTGAGACTTGCGGCAAGTAAAGTTGCCTAGTGTGAATGGGGACAAACTATTTTTCCCCTTATCTCTCTTTTCTACAAACTAAGACTTGCTAAAGTTGACTAGTGTGAATGGGTACTAAGACTATATTCTGTGGGTATAATCGATTTATTGGTTGTGGGTACCTTAATATGGTTGTAGCTATTCTTTTTTTGTTATATGTATATTTGAAACCATAAAACTAGACCCACTGCAAGATTGAATAAATCGTTAATTTCAACAGAAAATGTTTGTCTCCTATCAGTTATTTGTAGATCTCAAGCGTTTACTAATCGATTTTCTCTCTGTGTATAAGGATATCTTTCGATAAAAGAGCCTGTATGCGTGAGCCTGAATGCGTGTGTGCGTGAGCCTGAATGCGTGTAGGTTTACTCCTCTGTGAGTCCTTCTGCCAATGTTATTTGAAAACTTTGATTATTTTGGCTTTGTTCTTTTTTCTATTTTCACCCCACCATTTGCTCGTCCGTCCATTGTGTGTGTGCTGTTAGTCATTCCATGTCTGTCCTTCTTAAAAGCAAAAACATTTTTGTCATCTACAATTCCCATCCGTCCGGGCTGTTTCAAAAGGACAATTATTATGACAAACAATTATTTTTCATTATCCCAAAAAAAGAAAAACTGCCATCTCTAGGGTCATATCCTTTATAAAAAGACAGAGATAGCAAAAATGAGAGCGAGAGGAAGGACTGGGCGACAGGGTGAGTGCGTATGTGTGTGTGTAGTGCGAAAGAATATGTTTACATTTTATCCACTTAAAGGAAGTATTGAAATTAGGCAATTTGAAAATTACCAAAGAGTTTTAAATTTTTGCTCTTTTGTTTGGACTGTAGACATGGGCATTAACTGCAGATCATAAATATAAACAATGAGGAATAACAGTAAAGTAAACTTTACGAACATGAAAAAAAACTTGTATTTTTAAACTTGAAGAATCCTTTGAAAGAATAAGTTTCAACCTAAGAGTTTTTACTCATCCGTGGGACAAAGTCTAAATATGTACTTACTTTAAAGATTTCTCTAAATTTTGAATTCGGATATACAGGCGCTGCTCTGAGCCAGAAATACAATGATTTTTTTAACCATGTGCAAATGCTAGCTGTACAATCGCAATGATATTGCGCTATGATGAATGCTTTTCGCACAGTTCGAGAACTATACGCAAAGGGTAATTCTCAGTAATTCATATGAGTCTCCCGTATACGTCATTTGATATGTTGCCGAAGTAATCGTTGCCAAAGACAGCTGAATAAACCCCTTGGCGGGTTTAGAAACAGTTGTACAGTTTGTCTGGAAACCGTAGCCAATGCATTTCATTAATTTTTTAGTTGATTTTGAAAAAGAAACAACAAAAAGGTCTTGAACCAGAATAAAAACTGTTCAAGTCATAATAATGAAAAAAGACCGAATAAATATTAACAAAACAAAGACATAATTAGTAGGTTAATTTAATATTAAAAATTGTAACCTTAACTATATTTCTGGTTAAAACAGGTAACCAATAATTAGTTAACTTAATAATAAAAATGATCTCTATAACAATCTCAAAGTAAAAATTGTTAACAATTTCACTGTTAAATTGAACATGTATTGTTTCAATAAATTAACTAGGAAATTTTTATATTAACAATTTTTGTGGTTGAAAACGATGCATTGTTAAAAGAACAATAAATATTTTAATAATAACAATTTAAATGGTTCAAAAACTCAACAATGCATTGTTAAAACAACGATAATTATTTTAAAATTAACAATTTCCATAGTTAAAAAAACCATGGAATAGTTAAATTAACTATTATTGTTAAATACCAGTCAACAACATAATGTTCAAATTAACCTTATTTAACGTTGACTCCAAATCATGTTTATTTATGGTTAAGTTAACCTTATATAAGGTTATTTTTCATCTTAGTCGACAATGGACATGTGAATACTCAAAAACATAGAAATGGAAACTAAGTATGACATTAACTGTACGATACGGCTGTAGGAGTCCTCAACACATGGGCCAATATTCCATAGGGCCCTAAAAACAAGCTCCTGCCGTATATGAATCACCTTACATCCATGTCACCCGGCACTGTCAGTGATGTACTGGAACGCAATCCATACGTAGTAGAGACTTTAATAGTGTCAGTTCCACACTCTGTAAAGCGGATAATCCTCGTATGAGTTTTGCATTAAAAACTATACCGCTTGACACGGAATTATTTTCTGTAACTTTCTTTGTTGGGTCTCATCAACAGATTTCAATTCAGTTTGGTTAATACCGTGGTTTTGCGCAATTGGTTCATACTTTGATAAAGCCGCCAAATGATGGCAACATGTATCGAAAACATTCCGGAGGAAAAGTGTGTCACCGATGTTTTTAAAATTTTAACAGCATAAAATAAATGACTAAGCAATTACTATAGCCTATATTATGTAAAGTTTGGACTCCAAATGTACCTTCTTTTTGTGTTCCAACCGATCTTAGACGGGAAAATTTTAACAGATTCAAAAAATGGTTGATGTGCGGCGTTAGACCTCCAAAAATTGATTGGCTAGGGTGTCGGTAGTCGGTAGTCGGTCTCGACAGACTTTTCATACTCGTTTTTTATATTTCAATACGAATTTTTTATTACTTTTTTTTCTGAAGTCAACTAATAATTTAATCAAATTCATTAGTTTTTTGATGTTATCGGCATTTCGGGATATGAGTCTCTTTTCCAAAAACTTCTCCTGAGTGTCATACAGACTATTTCTTTTGGTCCGCCTGCTTCATAGGGGTGTGTTAATGTAACGCTGCTGCTGACCTCTCCCCCCAAAACAGTCCAACCTACCCATAGTTCAGTGCAAAACGCTTGTATGAGCGAGTTTGTCTATTTGACATTTTGTTTATTTATGAAATGACATTTTTATTCATATCGAAAATATTTTGACATATGAATTATTCAAAAACCAAACAAACAAAAAACAAGAATAGAAAAAGAAAACCGTTGAAAAGAGGGGGAGGTGGTATGCGTATGGGTGGGTCTTCACCCAACTAGACCTTAGTTATGAGGAAAGGGACGGGGGATTTAGAGTTAATTAATGCTACCATGTGAGTGTGCGTGTGATTTCTTGTTATTTTGTTTTTGTTTTTTCTGCTCTTGGATATTTGCTATTAAACTGTGATTCGGTTCGTTTCTATTTTCTTTTTTCTTCTGTGTTTTTTTTTTTTTTTTTTGGTTTCCACGCACACACATTTATTTGTTTATTAATAAATTATTATTGGTATTATAATTCAATGCATGTTGATTTTGTGTGTGTGTGCTGTTGTTGTTATGCTATTTAGTATGTTTATGAGTAGAATATTTAAAATCCATGACAAACCTAAACGTATTTATGCCTACCAATCTACCTACCCTACCACTCGGTACATAAACTATGCCTTTGATATGAAAACACCATAAAACGAAATAATGAATTTTGCTACCACAACCAGAAGACTCATTCAGTTTATGGTAATTTATGATTATAATGACAATACAACAGCAACAACACCACAATAGTAGTGTCAAACTCAACATAGCTTACCATCAGTCATCAAAATGTAAAAAATGATGAAATGACAAAATACAACACCCAAATGCTATTTAACTACCAATTACCAACTACTCGGCTACTCTGCTACTGGTCAGCCTCAAAATCATTCAAAAAAAAAACCCCAAAAAAAAAACAGACAATACCAAAAATAATCAACCTGATCACCACCCAGCAACCAAGAACCACTACAACAGCCACAGCAACAACAATTTTTTACAACATGGACTTGTCAAATATCCACTCGAAAACAACACCACAATTTTACACCCGATCTTTTTTTTTCTTAAAAAAAATACAATAAAATAAATTTACGATTAAACAAAAACCACAATCCAACACCAACAAAACAACCCGCAGACAAACCAAAGAACGAGAGAACAGCTCGCTAAGTATAACAAAAAAAGAAGAATTTAAATCGATCAACACTTTATAATTTTTAATAAATCTAAAACTTGCAACCCACCACCAACAACAACAGATTGCCCTCTACAGCAACAACACCAACGGCTTTTAACCACAACAACAACAAATGCTTAGACTACTAACAACTACAAAGTCTAGATGAAAACTCTATCATAAAAAGGGCAATGGCTAATATCTGAATTTTTTAAAAAAAAAATAGGCTCCTTTTTCTTTCAAATTAAGGCTCCTTTTTACTAACTTCAGTACAGAATTATTTATTTATTTATTTCACGCTTCTATATCGGTTTATCTTTTAACTAAGACTTGTACAAATTATCCTAAAAAAGATGAAGGATGGTTTGAAGCACATAATTGCTGGAAGCACAAATCCTGGGAATTTATTTATCAATATCAATTTAAATCATTATTAATTACTATCACTACTACACCTACAGTGAAGTTTTGCCTCTTTATAACAATTTTGACTATGAGCCACTTCATTTATATACCATTACTTCGAAGCAGACCTAGAGAAAACATTTTTTAACGATCTAGCCGTGAATGCCACTCCAACCATCCCATATGTTCGTCTGTTGAAAGCACAATTTGTAGGGATTTCAATACGAATATAAATATGTCCTTTTAAGATTTGTCTAAATTTCGGGTCTAGATCTACGGGTCTGAGGGCCCCCCAGTCAGCCCTCATGGGTACTAAAATAGTATGCCATTTTCTCATGAATCTTAATGTGACTGCGATTTGATAAATTAAAGGCCTTGACCCATGGGCATTGCCAATGGACCCTCGAGCCCCTAATGTCCGAGGGCATATGTCAATGAATCTAGATATTGCATTCCTTTTGAGATTTCGCAAATTGATGGCCCATATCCATCGGCCAATGGTTCACAGGGTCCCAAAAATAAGGTTCTGTCAAACATGGCCCTATTACCAAGAAACATTTCCCTTAAACTTAGCAATGACAACACACTAGTTCCCAGTCCAGTCCTTGGTGGAGAATATAAAAACGTCGGCCCCGTTAAACTTACGAAGTTTCCACTTGTATTTATATCCTATAAAGGGCAGGCATGTGTATACGATCTACCCATGTCTTTAAAAAAGGGCATAGTTACCTGGCTTATGTGGCCAAAAAATCGTAACGTATAAAATCAATGCGGGCGATTATAGTCAATATGGACATATCGGTATTCAAATCAATGCAATGTTTGCTACCAATCCAAATCAAGAGTAATTTTGAAGTTTTAACTCAGAATGAGGAAGAACACATGGACCGAAAAGGGCCCCAAAATTCGGACCATTTTAAGTGCTGTACTAGCGAAGGGACGTTGGATGGCGTTCAAGGTACGAACTTAACTACGTTTTTACTTGTTAATTCCTTTTTAAATATTCAAGTGTTATTTTTAATTTTATAATTTTTATTTTATAACTTTTAATTATAGTTTTATTATTTTTAAGTATTATTTCATTATTTTTAATTTTTATTTTATTATTTAAGTTTTTTTTATGAAACAATAAGTCTATTATTATTATTTTTTTTTTATGAAACAATAGGTCTATTATTATTATTTGTTTTATTTTTGATTTTAGAAATATGTTTTTGTTTACATTTGTTCGGTCTTTTATCATTATTACTCGTACAACTTAAACTGTTCGTCATTATAGTTTTATTATTTTTATTTAAATATTTAATATTTTTTATAATTTTTAATTTTTGTTTATTATTTTAAATTTTTTTTATTCTTAATTTTTGTATTATTTTTAAATATTTTTATCATTTATTTTTAATTTTTTTATCATTTATTTTTAATTTTTTTTTTATTATTTGTATTATTTTAAATTTTTTATCATTTGTACTATTTTTAATTTGTTTTATCATTTGTATTATTTTTAATAATTTTTTATTTTTGTTAATTATATTTTAATGTTTTTTGTTGTTGATGTTGTTTTTTATTATCTAATTTTTTTTATCAAACAATTAGTCTATTATTATTTTTGTTTATTTTCATTATTTTTTTATATTCTCTTTTGTATACTTTTTAAACATTTTTTTTTTAATTTAAATTTTTATATTATATCATATTAATGAACAACAATAAGGTCTCGAACCAGAATAAAAACTGTTCATGTCATAATTATTATAATTTAATTTATAATAATACTATTGAATTGATAATCGAAGTTGCTTGATTTTTTTGTTTATATTTTTATTTTTTTTATATTTTCTTTTATTTTTGTTGTTATTATTGTTTTTATTTAATTTTTTTTTGTTTTTATTATTGTTTTTATTTAATTTTTTTTGTTTTAATTTTTTTCTTTATTTTTTATGTGCTTTCTTAATTTTTTTTTTTGTTTACATTTTTTTTTGATTATGTTTTTTTTTCTTTATATATTTTGTTTTGTTTTTATTTTTGTGTTTTTTTTTTATTTTTGTGTTTTTTTTTTATTTTTTTGATGTTTTTATATTTGTTTTGTTCTTTTTATTTTATTTCTTAATGATATTTATGCATAGTTCATAGTCAGCTTTTAGACCAGGTTTCTTTTTAAACATTTGTTCAAAGATAAAACCAAAACTATATTTAAAAGTCAGTCGAAAAAACTTTTTAATTTTGCATTTTTATTGTATAATATTACGGTTCGTTTTTATTATCAATATCTATTTTTTAAATATTATTATTTATACTCTTTGTTTTATTTTCTTTTATTATAATGTTTGTTATTCCAGATTCATTTAATTTATTTTATAATTCACAATTTGAATATTTAATTTATATTTCGTTTCAATTATATTTTTGTTTGTAATTGAAACCAAATATAAATAAAACATTTAAATTGTAAATTAGAAAATTAAAAATAAACTATATAAAACAGGAGTAATAAACATAAACATAAAAGTAACAAATAAAAAAGAAAATTATTAATAAAGTTTAAAAAATATGTATTGATTATAATAAATTGATTAAAAAATATGTATTGATTATAAAAAATTGATTAACAAATATGTATTGATTATAAAAACAAGCCGTAATATTGTACTACAAAAATTAAAAATTTAGCTTCAAACTAAAAAATAAATATTATTATACTTTTTTTATTAAATTTATTTGTTTAATTAAGTTTTTATTTGCGTAATATATAATTAAACATTTTTCTTCTTATTTTTTTAAAAATATTTTTGTTCAATTAAGTTTATATTTTCGCAATTATATAATTATTTTATTTATTTATATTTTTAGTATATTTTTATATTCTAAATATTGCCATCGTGTAAGCTCAACAACCCCCTATCCCATTTGCCGCGGCTCTTACACATTTTATTTTTAACTACTTCTATTGTACATACTGGGGACACTTGTACAATTCTATGCTACTGTGACCCCTAATAATTTATATTACATATGGACAACTACTAAGAGAGGAAGACACACTTTAATAAACTTTAACTACTTACATTAACTATATTTACTACTAACTACTACTACTACTAAAATTTTAACTATATTTTAAACTCTAACCATTATCCTAGTACTTTCGATAGTATTAGTAGTTGATATATATAATATACACATATATATACGTACATATATATCACGCTCTCTGTATGTAATGTAAATTAATGTATGTAAATATATCCGAAGAAGACCTTTTGACAAATGTTCATATTAAAATAAAATGAAAAAAGAAACAACGTACAACTACAGCCAACAACAACAAGCCAACAGCAACCAACCACATCAACAACTACAACAATATATTATGCAACTAATGCTCTTTAATTGTTTTTTTTATATTAAAATTAATTTTTTTTTAGTTTTTTGTGTTGTTGCAATAAAGTCTTTTTTTGAGACTGTTGTAAACGAGCGGCAAAATACATAACAACCACTAAAAAAATATTGTTTTTTGCACTTTAAATTTTCTAAATTGTATGGAGAAAAAGCCAAAACAGAAATCAAAAAATTCAAAAACCTTTAAGATCCAAAAGAAAATGAAAGAAACATTGAAGACCACCGACCCTATCCCTCCCCCACCAAATCTCTATATCTCTCTTTCTCTCTCAACAAAACAACATCCAAATAGAAAATCTAAAAGCAAATCCAGTATCCAATTCAAAACTACAACATCAAGAACAACAACAACAACATCTACCAAAAAAAAAATAATGAAAATTGTAAATTGATCAGAAAACAAACAACAACAAAAATTAACCCCAAAAAAGGAACAAAATCAAAACTAAACCACCAAAAAAAAACAAAAACCAAAAAAAGCAAATGTTCTGTCTGTATATAAATCTATCTCTCTTTCGCTTGTTTGTCTGTGTGCAGGGTAAAAGATGAGACAACACAACAACCATTGCAGTGGAGATCTACAACAACATTGGCCTCTACTACGACGTTATAATGCAGAAAAACTCCAGCAAGGATTAAAAAGGAACTTAACTATCGGTGTTTAGCTGCCTAACCGCCACTGAGACATTCATAAGCCAGCTGTGAGAAAAAAAGAAGGCCCAGATTTGATGAAATGCTTGGTGTAGAGTACAAAGCGAGAAATGAACTTTGAAAAAAAATAAGAGGTTATTAAAGCCCTGACTTATTACCAACACGAAGTGGTCTTTGCTCGGGCGCCACTTGAAAATGAGTGTTGAGTGTATCACAGAGAAATGATCTTAGAGCACCTGGGCGGTGTTTAATGCCCTGGCTCACTAACGACCCAGGCGGTCTCTGCTCGGGCGCCACCTGGAAATGAGTGTTGAATCTTTGCTCAGTCGCCAACCAGACCTGCTATAAGTTTAGCGCTGAGAAATGATCTTGGAACAACTGGGCGGTTTTTAATGCCCTGGCTCATAAACGACCCGGGCGGTCTCTGCTCGGGCGCCACCTGGAAATGAGTGTTGAGTCTTTTGCTCGGTCGCCAACCAGACCTGCTAATAAGTAAGAAATGATCTTGGAACAACTGGGCGGTATTAAATGCCCTGACTCATTAATAACCCAGGCAGTCTCTGCTCGGGCGCCACCTGGAAGTGAGCGTTGAGTCTTTGCTCGGTCGCCACCTAGACCTGCTAAACTTGAACTTTTTAACCAAGCCATATTTTAAAAACCCACAACCTCTCTATTGAACCCTAAACGGGTTGTTTCCTTTGGAACTCTCAGCTATTGAACAGATCGTTTTAAGGAAATTAAGAAGAAAACAAAATTCTTGTTTGTCCCCTCCCCAAGTTTTTGAATTTTTTGTGCGTAAGTGTTGGATAGAAAATTTTAAATTATAGATTTTTTTGAAATATTTTTTTTACAAATTTCAGTTGTTCCTTTTATTTCTACTTTTATTTTGAAAACCATAAATTCTGAATTAAACCAAAATGTTGCTTACCCTCCCCCCGATTGTATGTGGTTGTTGATCGTGTTGAGTGTTGTTAACAACAAAAAACTTAAGGAAACCGGCCAAAGGATTTTTAAGCAAAATAAAAAAAAACGTTACATTGTAGAATTTTTTAAAAAGAAAGTGAATTACATTTTTTTTAAATTAAGATCTGTTCAATAAGAGATATTCAAGGGCGAGCAATATGTGTTTGAGAAAAGTTGGGGTTTAATAGAGTGTGGGTGGTTTGAAAGCCAAGGTTTGAAAGACTCCAGGTTGATGAGGATCGATTATGATGCTGATGATGATCACAATAAGCTGGCGTTTTGAATGATTTTGTGGCAGCCCGGCTGGTGTTGTTTAGAATAATTTCAAGTGTTTGTTTAGAAATGTTAAAAAAGCGACTAGAGGATAAAATCGTTGGACTAACTTCTCTGACGCTCTAACCAAGGGTGAGTTTGTTGAATTTATTTCTTAAAAAAAAAATAAACACAGCTTCATTTTTTTCACACAAAATTCACCAAAAACTTCACTGCTTTAACATAAATTTCAAATATTAAATTTTAGTTTTTTTGGCTTATTCATTTTATTTTTACAAAATTTTGTAATGGAACGTCTGTCTGTCCGTTCATCCAATTAATGGCCAATTAAATAATGCCGCTGCATTTTTGTTTTTCAGCTGCTACAACGGCTGGCTATTCTGTTTCTATTTCTATTTTGTCTAAACCACAAACTCAGCTAAAACCCCGTGGAATTTGTTTTTTTATGGTAACAGGTTTTTCGCTTTACGTTTGCTATGCGAGTGTGTGTGTAGTAAATCTCAATCACTCTCCTCCAGTGCTGCACTAAAACTTTAAACCACTTGGCGAGCAAAAAAAAAAAAGCTGCAACAAAATCAAACCTAAACCAGGCAAGCTAGCAGCAGGCTTGGCAAAAAAAAAACCACAACAAGTTTTCAGAATTTTCCACTTTGATGGCTAATAAAAAGTAGAGAGAGCGAAAAAATAAAAAAACGCCAGCGACGTACGACAGCCGATGCCGAGCCACAGCTACAAAAGTTGTTAGCAAAATTTTAACCTAAAATGGCCTATAGACCTTGACTTGGTTTCTCGTCGACTGACTTACAAACAACGACAAATATGTACATAATTTTTCGCTTTGTTGCTATTTTTGTTCTTCTATGTTTTTTTTTACTTTCAACGCAATCTTTTCGCATTCATTTCAATTGTCGTCGCTGTTTTCATTGATTGACATGGAACTTTGTTGTATGGAAGAGGAGAAAAACAACTAAAACCAAATAGCACATGTCTAATTAAAATGGATGACAAGCCAGCCAAGAGTCGACCAATTGCGTGCCTTTCCACCTAACCGACCGACCGACCGACCGACCGCCCTTGCTCCTTAGGCCACTTGTCCAATACTGTAATTATTGTTAGCCGATAGACAGACACATGCTACTACCTATTCTCTAATTATTGGCAACGCATAGTCGAATAGCTAGACTCAACTCTAGAAAATAAATAAATTCCAAGTATTAGAAAGCTCGTAGCCTGCTGTAATTATTGTCATTAATTAATTATACCTTATCCAGTTATAAAATGTATTGAAACAGGTTCGCAAACAGTTTAAATCACATACGACTAGTTAAATTATTAAGGGCAGAGATTCAATAGCATAGATAGTGGCAGAAATCAGTGGATATTAAGGAGCTTATAACAAAGGATGCAAATTATTAACGCCAAATGGTAGCCACATGGTGATCCTAAACTTCCTAGAACGGAGAAAAAATTGATGTACATTTGGTCCTAATCTACTTAAAACAGAGAAAAATATTATGAACATTTCAACACTACCAAGATAAGCTTAAATTCTCTAAAAGCTCCTAAAGAATCCTATGGAAACGCCGAATTTCACTACATTTCCATTGTACATCTGAGTTGCTGGTTTCCGTAAAATCAGCAATGAAAAGCTTAGAAATTCGAAAAAGTCTTACTAATTGACATATTCAAAATAGTTTGAACAAATTCAGTAGTAGAAAAATATGGTTTCCATTCCAACTATTACATTTATAAAAAAAAACCTATCACTCTTTCTTAAATTATATTTGTGACATAAGCCGCAGTCCGATTTCTAGTCATGAAAACAATAGTAGGCCATTAACAGTTCTAGACATCGCTAGCTTGTGATACTCGTAATCAAACAGTAGTAGGGTTATGGGTCTTCTACACCTACACAACGAAAGCTTAGTTTAAAACAGTAGTAGACAATTATTTTTCAAATACACTTAAATATTTATATATACAGGGTGCGCCAAATGTAATCATCATGGGGTTAACAAATTTTATAACTTTTTCGTTTATTAATATTTTTTTTTTATTTTTTTCTCAGATAATATAATATACAAAATGGATTTTTTTTTTACACTAAGATGAAATATAATGTCAGTTAAATGACCTCCGTTTTCAGGTTCGCACTGATGGGCTCGTTTTAGAGCATTTTCCATAACCTCTTTCAAAATTTGTGGCTGTAGCGTTTGAATTTCTGCAACAATGTTGGCCTTGAGTTGAAGGATTGTCTGGGGCTTGTTCACACATACTCGCTCCTTCAAATAACCCCAAAGAAAATAGTCGGGTGCTGACAAACCTGTAATCTTTTTTTCTGTAAATTATTCGCTCTTCAAAAATTAAGTTTGATCTATAATAGTGACGCGCAAAATAGAAAGGGACCTAAGGTTAAAAACCAGTTTTGTTTAGGAGAGCCATTTTATAGATTAGGTCCCTTTCTATTTGCACTTAGAATCGTCGACTTTACTTTCATAAAACGCTCATATCTCTGGGAGGGAACACTTTTGGGGCATGGGATCGGTCACATTCGATGCTCAGATGTTGTGCACATCAAAAAAAGAGAAAAAAATGAAAATTGATTTTTTTTACCCTTAGGTCCCTTTCTCTATGCGCTCTCACATATGCTTCTCAGTTTCTTCAATAAACTTCATATAAAAAGAAAAAAATCATAATACAAAACCTGCGTTTTCCAGCTTAAAATTGATTTACTACTCATTTTTTATGTATCAATTTTGCTGGAAAACGCAAGTTTTGTATTATGATTGTGTTTTCTTTTCAAATGAAATTTATTGAAGAAACTGACAAGCATATTATAGATCAAACCGAAAGCAAAAAAAACTTAGTTTTGTGGTAAATATTTTCAGAAAGCATGAAAAAAAAATAATTTTTCCAACATTTTGCTTCATAAGCACCACAAAAATTTTCTAAATCATTTCTTTAAAAAAATTTTGATTGTTTGATAGGTTTCTAAGAATAATTGTAAAGATTGAAAAAATTTCAATTAGTCGACGAGTCAAGCCAAAAACCATATCTAAAATATGCTGAAAATCGGCATTTGACTGCAAAGTTCGAAGGTCGATTGAAAAAAATTCGAACTAACATAAATAAACGCCGCGATACGGGTGTTCTAATTTAGCCTATATTTTCACCCCTCACTCTCAGAATCGATCTAACTTTTGCTAGCCTGAATTTGTTCTACAGTGTTATTGTACTTATGATATAAGTATATATTTTAATTTTTTTTAAACATTTTTTTTGTTGTATTTATTTTAGTTTTTAATTTATGGTTTATTTTTAATTTTATTTATGGTTTATTTTTAATTTTATTTATGTTTTATATATTTTTGTTTTGACTTTTTAGATTAACATTTTTTTTAATTATTTCTTTTATTTTATTAATATAAATTTGTTATTTATTATACATTTTTTTTTGTATATTAAACATTTTTATATTTTTTATTTATTTTTATATTTTTTGTTTTGATTTTTTAGATTTATATTGTTGGTTATATATATTATTTTTAATATATTTCTTTTATTTTTTTTAAAACTAATTTGTTAGTTATTTCTTATAATATATTTGTTTTGATATATTTTTGATTTATTTGATATATTTCGCTATTTATAATTTTTTTTAATAATTTTTTAGAATTTTATTTTTGGATTATATTATTTTTGTTTGTATTTATTTTATTAATTTTAATTTTCTATTAATTCCTCGTATAAATTATTTGCTATTCTTCTATAATTTATTTCATCTGTGGAACAAAACATTTTTTAAAATTCGGTTAAAAGTTAAAAAGAGTCTTATTAACAATTTATGAAATAAAAACATTATTTCATTTTTTTTAAAACAATCGATTCGATGAAATTGAAAAAAAAATAATTTCTAAATTTACTAAAGCCAATATTTCTATTTTAATTAATTGGGTAGTTGCAATTTGGCAGTTTTTTGGCCTTCACCGTAATATGCTAAATTATAAAAAGAAAATATATTTTTCATTAAAACAACAACATGTTTCATTAAATGACTTCAAAATACTCATTAAATGACAACAGACATAGAATTTCATAAATTTTATTAAAGGACGTTTTGAAAAATATAAATATTATCATATAAAAATAACTATAAAAAATGTACAATAAGTTCTTTAATATATTGTTAGTATGTCCTATATTAAATTAGTTTACTTGATAAGATATATTTGGAATAGTATATCGGTACGCGCTTACTAAACGAGCAAGTGGTAGTTAAGGCGATAACTTTAAACTTTACAAGAAATTTTTAAAATTTCATTGTATACAAGTACTGATTGGCTTTATGTATTATAAAGCGTTTGTTTGTTAAAAAAAAATATTAGAAGAAGAAATTCAAGAAATGCTATAAGCGAGAAATAACCAAGATAGCTTAAACTTGCTTAATGTTATTTTTGAATAACTTTCTTCCTAAGAATTTTAATTATTTCAAAACGAACGGGCTTAGAAGCGAACAGTACATAATTTTTTACAAAATCATTTTAATATTCTTGTACGCTGGTGTAAAGTTAGCGCATAAGCGACCTGCTAATCTAGTTACCAATAGAACACGGCTATTATATATAACTGTTTACCAAAAGGGGGGATTTTTTTTTTAACTTTTCGGAAGAGGCAGTAAACGGTTTGGTTTTAGGTCCTTGAGAGTGCCATACCTTTAGTTTTTTTCTTTAGAAACAGTTGTTTTTATCGGTATAAGATTTTTACAGTGGGTACTTATGTGTGTCGTTTTTTTTTAATTCAACTCAAAATTTTGTTTGAATACCCTCTATATATTTGTGACCAACTGGTAGCTTAGAAGTTTTTTTTTGTGTAGGAATAATTTTTAACTGCGGCTATGTTTAGCTCAGATCAAACTTTTATTAAAGTAACTTTGTATTCTCACTCTAATTTATCAGTATTAAGGCACGCATTTGCATCAAATATTTTTTTGCGCTGCATAAGAACGTTTTTTTAATTTTCCGCTGCCTGACCTAGGGCATGTTTATCATAAATCGTTGTTTCCATTAAAGTATTTGTCTTATTAACCACATCTATCTTGCATTAAATCAATGTATTTTATTCATTATAAAATACTTCGTTAAAAAATATTTTAATTAAATTAAACTACTCCGGTGAACAAAATTTTGTTTATAATTAAAACTATATTTTTGTTTTGTTGAAATAAACTTTATATATAAAGGATGGTCCAGCAAAAACGCACGATGTTAAATGTAAATAAAACAAAAGTTTTTCAGAGAATTATCTTAATGTCTTTTGGTATGATAGAAGGATCTATGACAATTATGTCATAGATCCTTCTATCATACCAGATCCTATCATACTGGAACCTTCTATCGGCCAAATGCTAGCCACAGCTTCGGTGGCTTTCAAATATCCTCGTTCTTTCAAATATCCCCAAAGAAGGAAGACCAACGCGTTGTCAAATCACATGATAGTGGCGGCCAACTAACATCTCCGCGACGTGAGATATCACGGCCATTAAATTGAATCGTGCAAAAGAGTTATTGGTTCGGTGGCTGTGTGATAATTAGTAACATCCCGCTGGGGTCACAAATCGTCCTGGTCCATATCCTTAATTTCTGACTGCAAGAAGTTGTTCTTATCTTGCGATAGCAAACACTATTCAAGGTATATGCTTGACCGACCTTCAACCGCACCAAACAATCTGTCTTTGTGGATGTTTTGGCTTTTCAACAATCGCTCGTGGATTCTAATTTGCCCAATAATTTTTCTGCATTTCTGCTTGTTAGCGAATCCACTGTGGACACATTTGGTTGATTATGCGGACCAAAAAAAATCAAGAAGTACATTTTTATTCCAACTCCCATTTTTGTAAAAGGCTTCAACAATCTTAACGCGCTGCTCAATTGTGTACCTCTCCATTGTTCTCAAATTGTCAAACACTGAAACAAAAAAGTGTCAAATTAAGTTGGTCCAAAATCTTGACGTTATGCCGCGACTCAGAATTAACATCGTGCATTATGGTTTGACCAGCCTTTAACAACACATGTCATTGCATCAACTTTAAAAAAAAATATTTAATATTAAAAAACATTAAATTCGTGATTTTTAAATTTTTGCACCAGTGCTCCATAAGTCACTGAACATAAAAATTTAGATTGCAAAAAAAAACACATTGAACAAGGATTAACCGGCTCAAGACCTCTTGCTTCTATATTTAAATAGAAGACAAGTTTTTAACAAAATGGCAAAGTGACACTGATTTTCGTGGCTGCACACTGCTTTTATCATGATTTCGGGTCCTTGACAACCCTCTTCAGAAAGCTTTGCTGCAATTGTTGAAAGTAAAACCTTGAATACGAGTATTTAATTTATTTTGATAATGAAATAACAAAAATAAAATGTTCAGTATCTTATGAACCACCCTGTGGTAGGTAGAGAGCTCAACTTTTACACAGGAAATATCCGACACTCGCTTTTTAATGAAATTCGTTAGAATATTATCGGCACTCTTAAGCTTAAATATTAAAAAGTAATATTTACAAAGATATAATCGTCTAGATAAATAAGAAGAAACTCTACTCATACATTGAGTATTCGAGTTTAATCCTGCTCGGTTCACAAATGTGAAAGAAGTTTCCCGCCAATTGCTTGAGCTAGGATAACATCGCCACTAAACGCTAGAGTTAATTTGTGTTCAGATCGGGGATTTGAGATAAGTTTCCTGTTTGCACCACAATATTTATATGGATATGATTACTTATTACTTATGCCTCTAAGCATTACGGCTATGTACTTGGTTGTCCATAGATCAGTTTCAATATCCATCCTATATACGACTGTGTATAAAAGCTTCTTACACTTCTTTCATATGTTTTGATATCTAATGTTGACAAAGTCCTGATGGCTTAGATCTCAAAAATTCATCGTATTCAGCATCCCTTGCCCCCAGGAGAGAAGTGACATTCCCTTTTCAACCAGAAAAGTTTTGAATTTTAATTAAACTTTTTTTTTATTATTGTTAGCAGTGAACTAAAACAATTGCTAGTCCGCTCCCTTCCCCTCCCCTCCGTCAGTAAAAACGTAGTTGCTGTGGTTGCTGCAGCGTTGACAGAACAGAAAGGGGTTTTTTAAAAAAATTGTTTAAATTAAAATAAGCGACCAGTTGTAATTTTTCTGTCTCGCCTTCGGTAACGTGTCTTTCCATCGTTTATACGTTTGTAATCCAAACAGAAGCACTTATTTAAGTTGAGCCAAACGAACGTCTGTCTGACTGTCGTACTGGGCTATGAATAGAATTAAATTTTTTGTAATTTACATAAAAACCTAATGAAAACATTCGTTGGACTTGGATTGTTTTGTGCGATCATCATGACGGCGATGCTGCTGACAATGATGACGTTCTGAAGCAGCAGAGCAGCGCCACTTGTGTTAACTGACCTAACTCAAATTTATTTTAATTTCTTTTCATTTTTTGTTGTTGTCGCTACTCATCATTTCCTCCGCTTTTGCTTCTTGTTGAATATGAATCAATTTTTGTTGTTTTAGAAATCAAAAAAAAATGTTAACTTTCAGCAGTGCTTCCCAGGCCCCGCGCTGGCGCCCCCACCTCTTGATAAATCAAATGGAAATCACATTTAATGAATCCATTGAAATGTAAAAAATATTGAAATACGAGTGCTACATATATCAAGAGAATACTTGAACTATTCATTAGAGAGTGAGAGCTAGTGAGGCGAGTTGGTTGAGGAGGAGGAGGAGGACTATCATGTGGAGGTGGTGTGCTTAAGGAAGCAAAATACTAGGGTGGCAAGGGGTCGTTGATGTATGATAAGTTTAGCCCCCCTAACTCAAGTGGTTTTGAATGATTGCTGAGGCGTAAGGGTGCAATGATACTTTTAGAGTGATGATGCTGTAGCTAGATTGGTAATTGGTGCTGCTGCGGCTGCTGTTTCCAGTGGCTAGGTCCGTTCAAGCTCCCTTAGTTGGTCTATGGGAAGTTTCTTTTTATTTCCCCATTACCTAACCCCCACCCCATCCAAACAACCCTTCGACTCTTGTTTAACGTTGTTTTTTTTGTGTTCTTCTTCTTAAGATATCCGACTTTTTCTAATTTTGTTTTTTTGTTTGGTGTTTTCTTCTTTAATTTTAGTTAAAGAAATTACCAATGGACGTTCACCTTTGCTTCAGGAGCCACTCTATGGAACACGCGCTCAGCAATACAGTAAGTAGTAGAGATTTCCTATACCACAAACACACACAAAATGAATGAAAATTGAATAAATTTAAAGTATTCCTGGTTGTTGAAAACAGAATGGGAAGGCAAAAATAGAGAAATTACAACAGGCCACGGTCCCAACACGCTTCAAAGCGATTCATTTCCCCCGCTAGGCAGCCTAATAACTTTAGTGTAGTTCGACAAGTTCTTGTCTCTTAACCTCTGTACGAATTTCACTTGAAATTCGTTTTTTTTTTGTTTTGGTTCAAGAACAAGTCCTCCTCCCAGTACTAGAGCCAAACCACCAGGAAAGTTGTGTTTAAGTTTTCGTGGAAACTTCTACTTCTTACTGCCGAGTAGTAACTCACAAATAAATGCAATCAACCAGCCGCCGCCTGATGTTGTACGTTTAAGCGTTAAAACATCATAACTAATTACGGTCAATGCAGGTATAACTTTTAGACAGGAAGCTCAGCTCACGTTAGAGGCAATGCTGGTGGTGAGCGAGTCGTGGTTTGGGATTCGTGAAAATCCTTAAGGATTTCCAAAAGAATTCGAAGGAGAAAGTCGTAAGAGTTGAGGGCAATAGGGTTAGGGAATGCCTTAGAGGAACTTGAGTTAATCGGTCATTAAGAAAATGGGTTTAGTAGTTCAGAAGGTGAAAGGAAATGGGGGCCACTAAAACTGAAAAAGGACCTGGACTATCTGGGCTTAGTTTTATTCATAAAGAGCCAACCCATCCATGCCACTTATTTTTGCTCTATTGTCGATACAATTCCGCAATACTTCATAAAGGAATTCATATTTGTATTGGGGCCCACTAAAACTGAAAAGGTCTAAACTTGATAGGACTATAAGGGTTTAGTTCTACCAATAAAAAGCCAACCCATCCCTGCCACTTTTTTTCGCCCTATTGTCGATACAATTCAGCAATACTTCATAAAGGCATTCATATTTGTATTGGGGCCCACAAAATCTCAAAAGGTCCTAAATTGATTGGACTACATGATTTTAGTTCTATCCATAAAGAGCCAAACCACCCATGCCACTTTTTTTTCGCCCAATTGTCGATTCAATTTAGCAATTGTTAATAATGGTATTCGTATTTGCATTGGGGTCCACTAAAACTCAAAAGGTCCTAAATTGTTGACTCAATTTTGCAATTCTTAATAAAGGCATTCGTATTGGAATTGGGCCCACTAAAACTCAAAAGGTCCTAAACTGATAGCCACCTATTTTTGCCCTATTGTCGATGCAAATCAGCAATACTTCATAAAGGCATTCGTATTTGTATTGGGGTCCACTAAAACCCAAATGGTCCAAAATTGATGGGACTACATGGGTTTCGTTCTATCCATAAAGAGCCAAGCCACATATGCCTCTTTTTTTCGTCATACTGTCGATTTAATTTAGCAACTGTTAATAAAGGCATTCGTATTAGAATCGGGGCCCACTAAAACTCAAATGGTCCTAAATAGTTGAGACTATCTAGCTTATATAAAACGTTGCCTTACAATTTATTGACTCATTTTATTTTTTTTCACAGACGGCTGCACCCTTCAGTTCACAGCTGAGTCAGAAACATGCACACCTGCCGAAGAGCGTCTTCTCCTCTGGTAAAACCTCTGGGGGGGGGGGGGGGTGTTCCCCAATCACTCTTTAGCTGGGCAATGTCCCTGCGACTTTATTAGGGTGAACGTCGTTTAGACCAGCCTGGGTGTTGCGATGATCTAGATCTCTCTTATAAGTCTAGACCTGTCTGCCTCTCTCTCTCTCTCTCTCTTGATCATAAAGATTCTCTGTTGTAGCTCTTGACTTGTCTCTCTTTCTCTCTCTCTCTCTCTCTCTCTCTCTCTCTCTCTCTCCAGATCATAAAGATCTCTCTCTCTCTCTAGATCATAAAGATCTCTCTCTCTCTCCAGATCATAAAGATCTCTCTCTCTCCAGATCATTGAGATATCTCTCTCTCTCTCTCTCCAGATCATAAAGATCTCTCTCTCTCCAGATTATAAAGATCTCTCTCTCTCTCCAGATCATAAAGATCTCTCTCTCTCTCTCTCTCTCTCCAGATCATACCTGATCTGCTTCGGCGAATCTATCCTGAACATAAAATGTTAGTGGGAATGCCTACTAGACAAGGCTTCGCTCAAGACATTCCAATCAGTCTTCTTCTGATTGAGATACGTACGTCGTTTGGTGATTATGATTAATTATTTTTACCAACATAAAGTTATTTGCTTTGATTAAAGGACATCTCTTAAACCATTGGATGTATAATTTGTTGCCTTGTCCGCCCTGTACAAGCCACGGATATTTGTTGTCCTATCCATTCCCAAATGGCAGTAGAACAATTTGAAATACTGTAAATGGTATCGAAAAAAGTACATGTTTGATCAGCCCTATTTATCATCACGTTCAAATTATAGAATTTATACATGTGTTCTTTATTATTCAATGAGTTCTTTGCAGTCGAATTCGCTTCATTAGCACAATAAGTAGTTTATCTGCAACTATGCGGGCAAAACTAACTCTTTAAATTAAAATCGATCTTTCCCACGCACTTTCTCTCGGCTGCTCATTTTACTGCTCTCTTGCTCTCTCTCGGCTGCTCTCTTGCTCTCTCTCGGCTGCTCTCTTGCTCTCTCTCGGCTGCTCTCTTGCTCTCTCTCGGCTGCTCTCTTGCTCTCTCTCTCTCGGCTGCTCTCTTGCTCTCTCTCGGCTGCTCTCTTGCTCCCTCTCAATAGTGGTATAACGAACGAAGTAAATTCTCTTATCTCGTCTTATGGTTCGCCTTTTTCCCTTACACGTTCTCTTGCTCTTTCTCAGTAACTCTCAATAGTGGTTACTATGAGCGAAAATCAAAAGAAGAGAGACACTTTAAATGGTTTTAAATTAGTCGGATAGTAATACAGGTTATTTTTTAAAGTCAAAAAGTGTCAACTTAATCATCCCTGTATCACACGTTCAAATTATAGAAATTATACATGTTTTCCTTAGCCTCAACGAGTTTCTAGCAGTAAATTTAAATTTACTTCATAAGCACAGTAGGTGGATTATCTGCAATTAAGGGGGCAAAACTATCTCTTATTCCCTCGCACTCTCTTCTGTCTTTCTTGCTGTCTCTGTCTCAATGAACGAAGTAAACTAAAACGTAGTCTTATGGTTGCCTTCTTTTCCTCGCACGCTCTCTCTCCCTCTCTCTTGCTTTCTCTTAATGGTGGTTACAATGAACAAATATCCTTGGAAGAGTTTAAGATACCTTGTGACATACCAGCACTCACACCTAAACTATGCGGATACCCAGCGGGAAAATGGAAGGGCCTGGCAAGGCCTTTCAAGAGCATTTCTTAGGATGCTTGGGGGCATAATTGCTGCATTCTACTCTCATTTCAAATTAACCCAGGGTTAGAAGGCAGAGCAAGGGATTTCAAGGTCCCTGTTATTGTAACGCCTTTTATTGAAAGGGCCTGTGGTCTTCTAGAATGCCTATAAAAAGTATTAAAAAAAACCTTCGAACTAAGAATTTGCAGAAGGCCTGTAGTTTTTTCATCATCGAGAATGCTTATAAAAACTGTGAAAAGAAATTTTTGAGAAATTAATTTTAAATAACTTGAGTTTCAGTTTTACTTAATTTTTAATTTGGCTCCACTAGAGTTCAAACGTATCGGGGTTGCAGCTCCGATATGCTATCAACTGACCTACCGAACCATATTGTGTGTCAGCGTCGAAGGGCTTATAAAGGGTGTTTTTTTTTAGTCTAGTGGTTTTTAAGACGAAATAAAACGCCTATACCTTTAAATTAATGTCATGGCCAAGAATTTACCTTTTTTTTATAAAAAATAAGGGTTTGCCGTTTTGTTTTAGTGATAATTTAAATTCCAGCCGAGAGGCCTAGTTTTCGACCACTTTTTGCAACATTTGAGGCCGTATGTCAGCAAAAACGCACCAACAGTATTCTCTTCCAAGGCTTCAATCTTGTCGGGCTTAACTACGTAGACAAGCGACTTCATATAACCCAATAAAAAATAGTCCAGCGGTGTTAAATCGCACGATCTTGGAGGCCACGTCACAGGCCCAAGCTCACCAAAATCTCACCTTTTACATCTTTACTGTCTCTCGCTGTGGCAAACGTGCTTTCGTGCTGCCTTCTCTCACTAGGCATGTTAGCAAGGCTTTCAGAAGAAGAGAGCCAAGAAGAATTATTAGGTCTCTCTCATTGAAAATATGAAGTCCTTCTTGCAGGCTTCCTGAACGATTAAGGCAACGAATCCTTTCGTCATTCGTTGGAGCATTCGTTCATTTATGGTCATTTATTGCAAGACCTTCTAGCAGGCGACATGAGAATGTGTGGGGGTTCATTTTTCATTAGCACAGAACGAAGGCTCTTTACAATGTCACATTTTGAAGGGCATAAACGAATGTTTATTGGATTTAAAAAGAGGTTTTCTAGAAGGTGTTGCTTTGAGAGGGCCCTGCCAATTTTCCCGCTGGGTAGTTAAGACATTCTCTCATATATCTCTGGCTAAGTTCGCACATGGACTCGAGAGATACCGAGACTGTTTACACACACCCACATTTGGAGTTAAAGAGCCTAAGATGGGTTTTATTGCTAAATATTTATGCGAGAATGTACAAAAAATTCCCCCTCCACCCATTCGTTTATTAGAGGAGTTGACAATTTCTTTACGTTTCGGCGGTATGTCTGTGTGTGTGTGTATTAAAGCACTTACACATACACATGTTCTGTTGACTTGGTTGTTAGTCTACCATAGCTGCTGCTTTTTAGGCAAACGTCGAAGTGGGTCAAGTGTTTTACGGAAATAAATTCCCTAATTGCTTTTACATAACCCATTTTGGAGCAGGGGCGGGCGACAGGGGAGGGGGACCAACTATACATGAATGATACTTGCAAAGGGTGCTTGGGATTAAGAGTTGCAACGGTATAATGAAGCCATTTTTAATAAATTTTAATAGCCTTAATTACGATAAATGAAAAAAAGTTGTTCACCCCCTCCAACTCTGGCGTGGCGTCGTATCTTTTTGATTTTTGTCATGTAATGGCAACCAAATGGAATTCTGGCAAATTATTGAGAATGCCAAAAGTTGCACAAATGCCATTTCTATCTTCATTTGGTATCGCCTCCCCTCATCCTGCCCCTTCTCCTTATCATTACCATTTTAACATCACAATTTGCCAGCGTTTTTTTCCATCTCTATTACTTTTTTGTTCCTGGTTGGGGAAAGAACAAATTACAGATCACAGCAGCAGCAGCAGAAGATGACGAAGACGATGCTGCTGCTCGTAATTTGAGCAAAGTAAAAAGAAAGTTAAGAAGTAAGGGACGGAGAAGGAGACTAAGAAGCAGAAAGTACGAAGCTAGGAAAAAGTTTTATTACATTATTATTATGCAGCCAAACTTCTTATTTTCGGTTGCTTACTTCCGTTTTTCCTCTGCTCCTCCTCCTTCTGCTTTTTGTGCTTGTGGTGTCACTATCTCGGCTGACACTGTCTAACTAACGTGGCCGTAAAGATAAAGCAAATGATGGCACAGTGGCAAACAGAAATTGAGCAGATGTTACCATCACTAACGGCCAGGAGTTCGGTGTCACCTCAGTGCTGCAAGTGTAAGTGGCTGAACAGTAAATGTGGACTAGAGATGAAGACGTCCAGGACCAGGCCTCGGCGCGCACCACGTCTCGCCTGTCATGTGTTGCTGGCAAAAGTAAACAAACTACAAAAGTTTGAAGTAAGCACTTAAAAAGTCATTTTGCTGAACAGTAAAAGTGTATATAGCCACGCTCTGCTTCTCGTCCTGCCCGCTCGGTCTTCGACAAGCTGGACATCATCATCGGTTGGCTGGCTGGCTGACTGACGTAAGGTTCAGTTGACTTCGACTCGCTATGTCTGCCGTAGCCGTCAAGGATAGTTAGCACTGGGGTTAACGCCTACTGACAACGTCCTAACCGCCGTACCCAGCACTGCAGCAAAGTAGTTAAAACTTGTAAAAAGTCAAATACTCAAAAGTAAACTAAAGAAACCGAACGAAACGTAGCAGCAGTAGAAGCTATGGAAAGTAAATAGCAACAACAACAATCAAGGAATGAGGCCCCCTTTGCACCACCGTCGCTCCATGGTGTCCTTAGACAAGGATCTTACAGCCGAAGCTGTCAATATTTGTTATGGCTGTTGTGCTACTTTTCACTTTTCTTTTTCCTGTTTGTAATTTAAATAGGAAATGAGGAAGACAAGTAACCAAATTGTGTTGTTGTTGTTGTTGTTAGAATTACATATTTTAAGTTAGTCAAAAGCGGGTAGTGCTCCAGCTACTTCAATATCAGCCAACACATTAAGCAATGGCAACATTAGCACTTGCTTAACTTTCGGCCATACACTTTCATAACCCGGGCAAATGCCAATGGTGGGATGGGAAGAGGTACCCATCATCCCTCCTTTCGCCCCCAAATCCATTGGCATTTACCTCGGCTTGAAGGTGAGTTACGTATCAAGAAAAATGAATATGAAATTTGTGTGTATTTTTATTTGGAATTGGCTTTCGAAACTCATTTGTACGCCACTACGGCTTTTAATGGCCTCATGAAATGGTTATGGCCTTAACTCCCCGAAGCCATCAAAGGCTCAACGCTTGGCCAACCGTCAGACAGGGGAGACCGGCGGCCGACGTTGGTGATTGTGGTTAAAAAGGTTATGCGCTATGTTCTTTTCCTGGCGGCACCTTTCTCCGCGGCGGATGTTCATAAGAAATATCCGTAACAAGGAGAGACTAGTCAATGTTCGTGGTGGCTGGCCGACTGGGTCTTTGGGGAAATTAGTTTGTGTTCCACGAATCGTTGTTGTTGTTTATTTCTTTTCCCTGTTGTTGTTGCTGTTGCTTGGATTCATAAAGAATTCAATTTCGCGTCTAATTTGCCATGAAATGTGGTCGTTCTTGTCGTCGTTTGTTTTGTTGCTGTTGTTCGAGCGATAACAATATCGGAAAAATAATCATAAAAAGGATAACTGGCAGGCTCAGTTATGGTTGTGTTGCATTAACGAAATTGTTTACATTTTTCATAAACGTCACAAAATTCTCTGGGGATTCGACATCGAGTAAAGAAAAAGATTGCCCAGGTTGTAATGTAATTAATCGCAATCTTAAAGAGAGAGAGAGAGACACGATAATACTTACTTACCATCCTTAACATTGTTTTAAAAAACAAACGCGAAACTACTATCAAGTCTCCCCTTTTCAAAGTATGGCTTGTCGAAACTTTGAATTCGTTTCACTCGTTCAAGCGTTTGGCTCGTCTCTCTCGTTCTAGCCTCTTTAATTTTGTCGCTCTCTGTCCCGTCTTTTGTTTTCGTCTGTCGTTCTCTCGTTGTAGCTTTCGCTTCTAGCTTTCTCGTTTAGACTTTTCTTTGAGGCTTTATGTTAGTCCTGTTCTTCTCTTTTGTTTTCTTCTATTGATTCGTCTGTCGTTCTCGCGTTGTGGCTTTCGCATTTCGCTTTCTCGGTTAGATTTTCCTTTGAGCGCTATGTTAGTCTTGTTCTTCTTTGCGCTTTTTGGGTCACACTCGATTTTGTATTTCTCGCTTTCTTTGCTTTTTCTTTCGTTGAATGTATACCAATCTATCGTTCTTGCCTTTTTACCTCCTTGCCTTATCAGCCTCTCCTTAGGTCTTTGCTGGTTTGCTCTTACTTTCTCGGGGTTTTTCGCTTATATATGATTCGATCTCGGCATTAGGTTTTATTTGCATTAATTGTTATACTCCTTCGTCTTTGTAACTCTCTTAGATGCCTTACTTTTTTGTATTATGCCTTGTTGTTGATCTTCTTAAATGCTCTCCCTCTCCAGTTAATGCCTTATAGCGGGAGTGTGTCTCTTTTTATCGTGAGAGTATCTATATCTCTTTACTTATCGTGATCATATCATTCTATCTCGATTTATCCCGACCGTCTTCTAACGGCCTATAGCGATCGTCTCTCTACTTACCACATTTGTCTTATAACGCCTTATAGCGATCGTCTCTCTACTTATCGTATTTGTCTTTTAACACCTTATCGCGATCGTCTCTCTACCTATCGAGACCTATTTGTCTCTCTTCTCTTTATACTTATCGCAATCGCCGCTCTCACTTAACTTAGCGCGATCGTCTCTTTCCCTTTTCTTATCGTGAATGTCTCTCATTCTTTCCACTTATCGAGATATCTCTCTCTTTCTCTGTTATCTTCTTTAATGCGCTCCCTCTACGTATAACGCATTATCGCTCTCTCTCTCTAATTATTGTGATCTTACCCCTTTTCTCTCGCTCTATTTTTCTCGATCGTGTCTCTACTTATCGCAATTTTTTCTATATTTTTCTACTTATAACAATCGTCTCTCTTTCTCTCTTCTTATCTTATCTATTATCGCATTTCTTTATTTTGTTTTGTCCCGAACTCAGTTTATCTTTCTCTGTACCGCTCCTTGTTCGCATCCCTCTTCCACTATATTGCATGACGATCGCGTTACCACTCCCTCTCTATTTTCTCTAACATTATTTTCTATCGCTTTCGCCCACCTTATCTCGATCACGCTCTCGGTTTATCTCAATAAATCCCTCATTTAATTTCCAAAAAACTCTTACCTTACCTCTCGATCACTATTTCGTATTATTGCAATAGCTTTTTCGCCTTATCTAGACCTCTTACCTTCATCGCCTTATTTAAATCAATTTCTCGCCTTATCTTGTTCTAACTCATTTTTATTGATCTTTGGCCTTAGCTCGATCATTGTCTCGTCTTATATAGATCATTTTCTCGTCTTACCTCGATCGTTGCCTCGTCTTCTCTCGATCCCTCTTTTGTCGTTTCTCGATCGATCTTTTGCCCTTACTTAATCGCTCTACTCTTCCCCTTATCTCGAACTTTTACCTTATCACTAACATTTATTTTCTTTAACAATAATTTTTCTGGCTGGTAATATTGACACCCCTCAGACTTTCTATCTCGCTATACGTTCTCTCTTATGACTTTTAAAATCTCTCTCTCGCTGTATCTTCCCTCTCTCTGACCTTGGTATTATTGACTGCGAGAGAGAAGACTTGGGGTATAGTCTTCTCTCTCGCACTCACTCTCGTTTGAATCATCTGACCCCCATTGTCCCTGTTTCGTATTTCCTTTCACTCTCGTATTACTTTCCTCTTTAGTTTCTCGTCTTTTCGCGGAATTTCTCTCTCGCTGTTCGCCCCTCCTACTATCTATCTCACTGTATCTTCCTAGCCATAATTTATGTCTTGTTCTGACTTTGGTAATATTTATCCTAGGTCTTCTCTCTAACATTTTCTTGAATTATCTGACCTCCATTCTTCCTGTTTCGTCGTTTGTTCCACTCTTGTATTACCTTGCTCTTTCGCTTCACGTTTATTCACGAAATTTCTCTCTCTCTCTCGTTGTATCTCCCCTGTTACTTTCTAGCTCGCTGTATCTTCCCTCTTACTATCTATAATTTCTCCCTTGCTGTATCTCTCCTCTGTCTGATTTGGTATTATTTACCCAGACTTTCTTTTTCACTCTCTCTTGAATCATCTGATCCCAATTCTTCCTGTTTATTTTTTCCACTTTCATATTACCTTCATCTTTGATTTCTCGTCTATTCGCGGATCTTCCGCGAATCTTACTATCGGTCTCGCTGTATCTCCCATTCTATTCTTATTTCTCTCGTTGTATCTCCCGTCTTTCTATCCTGATTTCTCGCGCTATATCTCCCCGCTTACTATCTTTAAATTTCTGTCTCGCTGTAACTTTCTTTCTCTCTCTCGCTGGATCTTTTTCTCTCTCGCTGTATCTTTCTCTCTCTCGCTGTATCTTTCTCTCTCTCGATGTATCTTTCTCTCTCTCTCTCTCGCTGTATCTTTCTCTCTCTCTCTCTCGCGGTATTTATTTCTCTCTCTCTCTCTCGTCGTTTCTTTTTCTTTCTCCCGTTGTATCTCCATCTCCTTAACTTGTTTTTTACCTCTATGTTGCCGCATCTTTGACTTTCTAGCATTGCATTTAACGCTTTGGCGTTAAATTTTTATCTTTTCTGGGTATTCCCCTCCCCTCACCCTTCCTCGGTTTAATATCAAACTTCATTATATTTCCCACGTTGTGATTTTTGTCTCCAAACCTCTAAGGGTTTCAACGGGGTTTTGTTGGTGCAATAGCTGGTCTGGTCGCTGTTGTTGCTGCTACTACGATTGAAGCGCTCATTATGAGTCGCATTTAAAATGAGCAGCTGCTGTTGTTGTTGTTGTTGTTCTGTGCCACACATTACCCGGAAACCACTGGCAACAGTTTGTGGAAGAATATTTTAATTTTAAACTATGCAACAAACACAAAATAAATACTTTTCTTCGAGCATTGTGTCGGTGGCTTAAACGCTGCCGTCTGATGTTATTGTTTTCTCGTTGCTCTTTCTTCGCTGATGAAAGGACAGCGAGCGAAAGGCAACAAATTTAGTTTGAGAACAAAATAAATTCAATTAAAACTTTTTACACTTTTAAATGTTCTTGAAGCCGTGGGCAAAGCGGTGGCGGGCGGAGCTTATGAAACACTTCTATCGCATCGTCGTCGTATTCATTTCATTTCAATCCACTTTATTTCGTTTCATTTCGTCGTCGACGTCCTGCAACAACACAAACTCTCTTGCTGACGTCTGCTAACGTCGTTGTCGTCGTTTGTTTGAATTAAATAAATGTCAGTTTTTATTTTAATTTTAATTTCAGTTTTAGTTTCTTTAAAATGCACATGATGCATAAAACATTAATTATGGAAAATTATAAAAGACAACGCTGATGATGATAGCCGCCACTCGGCAGCTCAAAAAGAGAAAAACCACGAGGCCATGGAGGAGACGCATGCAGTGGCCTTTGAAAAGAACAGCTTGGCTCATTTAAAGAAATGGAAATTTCATTTGAATTATACAAAGAGTTCATTAAATTTAACCACTCTTATGCTGAACGCAGAAGAAAGGGGGAAAGCTATTCAAAAGAGACTTACTTCGTTTTGGCTTTCTTCCTTTGAAAAGATTATTTAAGAAGGGGGCAGGCACACAGAGAGAGAGGCACAAAAGAGAGTTAGTGATTAGTTAATTTTCATATGAGGATATGGCAGAAATCAACACTAGGAAGGATTTTACAACAAATTTTAAACTCTTCAAGTTTTCGCGGTTTAAATCTGGACGGAAGAGAAATTTTCTTTTTTCTCTACAATCATTTTATATTAAACAGCCATTGTCCACCAGAGACTAGCTAGGCCGGGGAACCTAGCACCAGGCGGGGACTCTGGCTGAATGGTGCAGTGTTTTGTTCCCATATCCATTTGCCATCGCATAGAAAAATCAGTGCTTTTATGCTGAGCTTTTGTTGTGTGCTATGCCATTTTTCCACCGCTGACAATAAGTTAATGCTCTAACTTCCGTTCGGTATTGTCCTTCGCTGCTAATTCCGGTACTTGCAGTTATTGTGTTGCTGTCGTCCTGTTTCGTCGTCGTAGCCGTCGCCGTGTTGTTGATATTGCACCATCTCGCACACTGCCATTAAAATGAAACAATAACAATGGCCATATAGCCCGGCTAGTGGAACAGCTAAAACTGCTTGGAAATGCACAGACAAGCGCGAGCAAAAAAGGGAACCATGCAACAATGGCGTCGAGCAGATACGTGCAAAGATACGGTGGCAGTTTAAACCCGTGATTTGAATTGTTTCGATAGAAGAAATTTATTTAAAGTCCGCTAGGTTTTGGAAACTATAAATAATAGCGGTTGGGACTACCTTGTTTTTAAAGCGTAGAGTTAAAGCAAGCTTATTAGATATTAAAGAAAACAGATTCCGTTTTGATCGCAGTTGGTAAAATTCTTAAGTTCATGTCTGCTGAGAAAAAAAAAAATCAGTGGATATAAAGTAATGTTTCTTATGACTAAGAAGAACCGTGAAACATCTGCTCGTAAAGCTTGGGCAAAGGATCTTTGACTAGGTGGTCATGATACCGGTTTTCTTTTTTGATAGATTTTTCGTTTCAAAAAATACTAAATCTCCATGAATCCTTACTCATCCTTCTCAATTCTTTGAACTTAATAAAAAGCTTCAAGGAAGGAACCCTGTCCTTTAACATAATAAGGTGTTTTTCATGCAATGTTAATGACTCAATTATAACTCTCGTAATACCAGTTATACCCTTGAGTGTTTCCATTATAGCATTCATACGTCCTGGTGTCTTGAATTAATATCTATCATGCGCCCTGGTGTATTGAATTAATATAAATCATACGTCATGTGGCTCGTGTTAATAGCAATCATACGCCCACTTGGACGATAGAGAAATGATGTACCACAAGGGCCTTTTTAGACTGTCAATTCTAGTTGTTTTCGTGTTTGTTTCCTGGAAATCGGCCCGAAAAGCTTCTAGTTTTCGTCAGCTAAGTGGACTAGACCAGACAATTAAAGAGGTGCAGACCGTCATGTGGCACCCTGATGGCAGGCAGTGCAAACGTACGGAACGTCAGCTAAGTGGTCTAGACCGGACAATTGATGAGTTTCAGACCGTCATGTGGCACCCTGATGGTAGGCAGGACAAACCTCCGAAACGTTAGCATCAATTCGCGCCCATTACTAATTAAGGCAATTGCAGCATTCAGATTTCACCTGGCCCATAACCACGAGCGTCTGCAGAGGTAGTGTCTTCTTCTCTGGTGAAATCTCCGGGGATGTCCTTTAGTACTACATTCACGCTATAGCTGAATACTGACTGTCGTTTAGACCTGCCTGATAGTTTAGTGATCTTAAGGCTCCCTCTTGTACCGCTGGACATCTCTCTCTCTCTCTCTCTCTCTCTCTCTAGACCAAGAAGATCGTATCTAATCTGTCTGGTCAGAGGTATTATTTCCATGAGTTGGTGGTTGGGACGACTACTGCGAAGACACCCAAGCAGATTATGCTTAGACAACAAGCAATAGTGTCCTTCGTCTCCTCATGAAGATGGTCCTTAGAAGACATAAAGAGACCCCATGTTGATGTTCTCAAAGCGGCAATCTGGCAAGTCTGATTTTTCTTCCACTGCGTCGTACTCACATTCGCCAACCTCACCGTCGCTGCGTAGTTCTCTACAGACCGACCTAACACAAGGAATTGTGTCCTTCGTCTCCTCATGAAGATGGTCCTCGGAAGACATAAAAAGACCCCCGGTTGATGTTCTCAAAGCGTCAATCTGGCAAGTCTGAATTTTCTTCCACTGCGTTGTACTAACATTCAACGACCATAGCGGCGCTGCGTAGTTCGACTTATAGCTTTTAAGATGCCAACAAGGTTTCTGTGTGCCGACTAGTGACTTGAGGACCTTGATACCACTTTAAAGTGTATCCCAGACGCTGCAGCGTTTACTTAAAGCGGGGAGAGGTAGTGTATTAGTCATTGGACTCGATGTTTAGCCAACTTCTGGCGCAATCGCCCATCAGGAAATGTTCCGCCGGAGCCGACACCAACGAAGACAGTCTTGACATTTCTAGTTGTGAGAAGATATTTTAAACTTCTAAGATTGTGTCTTGACCCGATTTGTTTAGTTAAACAACAGTGGATGAGATCTGTCAATTTTGCATTTGCCTTAGCCAGAGCCTTTTTCAAAAAAAAGTGGCAAAAGTGGCACACCAAAGCAATCAAACTCTGTTCGAACTTGTAGTGTGGTCCCTTTCAACGCTTTTGCAGTTGCCTGGTGTATATCATTATATCCAGACACCCATGTGAGGCCTTTGTTTAACTGCCATCTTATTTATAGCGCTGTGGTAGTCAAGGGATGTTTGTAAATTTAAAGGTAAATTCTCCCGAGTTGTAATGGCAGCTCGACTGTTTGGAGTTTAATGACAACGCAAGTGTTACTCACTATGCTACGAGCCAGCCACTTCGCAAATGGACATTATTTCGGACTATAGGCACTTTAAGTACCTAGTAATCTATTTGTCCAGAATATGAATTTTCTATATTCCTGCAATTGTAGTCATGCTAAATTAATTAAAATCACTTATACGCTCCTTGTTACTGTAATGCAGCTGCCCCATTTTATGCATTTAATTAGCATACCTCATACGCACCCTGGGCCCTTAAAAAATATACCAGCCATACGCTCTCAGATGACTTCAATGTCGATTTACCATTTCATGTATTTTATTGAAATCACACATACGTATCCTTGGCTCTATATTAAGCGAATTAATATTACTTATACGTATGAAAGAATCTTGATTTATTGCCTTTCTTGTAATTTAAAAATCAACGCATGAGAACTTTATTCATAAATCAAAAGTAACAATATCTGTTATGAGTTTTGAGAAGGTTCGAATGATCATTATTTCGGCCGATAGACGCTACAAGTATGAGTTATTGCATTTTCCAGATTAAGTTTCCTACTGTTTCCAAAGCTTTGTCTTTCCATCTTGTTTCAAACCGTCTGTAGAGAAGTGAAGATAGTTTCTATTTCCCAGCATTTGAAGTCATAGTAAATTAATTAAAATTACTCATACGCTTCCTTGTTTCATTAAAGTATTTATTCAATTTCATGTATTTAATTCTCATCATTCATACGCACCCTGGATCATTAAAATATCATCGGTCATACGTCCTCAGATGACTTTAATGTAGATTTCCATCTCATGGTTTTTATTAAAATCACCCATACGCACCCCTGGTTATATATTATGTGAATTAATATTACTTATACGTATGAACGTATTTTGAGTTTCTTGGTTTTCTTGTAATTTAAAAATCAACGCATGAGAACTTGGTTTGTAAATCAATAGTAAGAATATCTGTTACGAGTTTTGGAAAGGTTCTTCGGCCCTTTCCAAAATAGTAACGCATTTTTTTTGGTACTTTTAAAGCGTCAAGAGCTAACGCAGAATTACTTTCAATCAATTCTCAATGGCTCTGCTGGCGAATTTCGCCATAACCACAGCTGACAAAATGAAGATTTCGGTTTTGTGGGTCAATGGGTTTGCTCAATATTGATTGTGGCTAGATTCCGATGCTTACTCGGTCGTGTGTGAGCATGTGTGTGTGTGGGTTTTCCGTACAAATGCAACCATGTGTAAATATTTGTTATAAATGAAAATGTTCCTCAATCTATACGGAGCGTATGTGTGCTTATCTCTGCACATGTATTATTAAACAATGAATAGAAGATATTAAATGAAAAACCCCTCGCCAGCTTGTAGCATTATCCTGTTTTTCCCTCTGCTCTTAATGTTTTTCTTTAGGTTTTGTGGGAAGTTCGAAGATAAAGGCAAAATCTTGCTTTTGTATGTTCCCTATGATTATTAATAAATTCGTTATTGGGTAGTTCGTTTCCTCCTTTTAGGAGGGGGATTTGTCTCGTTTTATTGCAACTTATTTTTGGGGCACGGCTAGAGTTGGTGCTTCGTCTTATGCTGCTGTTGTTGCCACAATTCTTGCACATGGTCTCAAAAGGCATGTGATGATGCATCTTAAGGCATTACAGTTTTCTCATCGTTCATATACTTTTTTTGTGTATTTCTATAGTGTCCTGTCCTGACAGTTTCTTCATCTTCTACGGGGTCTGTTTGGCTTTGTTGCTGCTAGGTTTGGGGAACGTTTGGAGCAGGAGATGTTCTTTTTAGATACAAGTTTATAGCAGAAATTTGGCAACAGCTGTGTGAACATGAATGGTGTCGATGTTATCGAAGGACATGTTACTATAATGATGGCGATGCTGGTTCCTTTCAAGAGGCTATTAATGTCACATCTGGGCGTTTTTTCAATTCTTTAGTTTTTGTGTTAAAAAATATCCTTTTAGTTCTTCTCTTCCTATTGCTGAGCAGCATAAGAACTCTTGTAGTATTTTAGCTTTGTTCATAGCTTGCAATTGTACGCCCTTTTGCTTTTCAATATTGCAAGTTTCCAATTTCCGCCTTCTGACGATTAAGCAAAGTTTGAAGTTAATCACGAAATTGCTTAAAAAGCGCGGTTTTAATGGAATGAAACTGAAGAATTGAAGAAGCATGGAATGATAAGAGAAAATAATTAACGCCCAGAGTTTTATATGAACTTCCGTTTCCGGTTGATTTCCGTCTAAAGTGCCTTTCATTGTTTTCTCATATCTTTATGGTTGGCATGAGCTTTTTATTACTCTCTGCTGATGTTGACTTTCCACGAACACCTCTTAAAAGCCGCCTCATTTTTATGGTTGCCTGGTCTCTCGGTCTGGCTGTCTGTCGGTGTGTGGGTGGGTATTTGAAAGTAATTTGGCGGGAGAATATTATGTCAAAACCATATGACATAAAGCCTAAACCATCACACACACGCGCACGCAGAAAATTCAAGATTATAGGCCTCGTAAAATTCTGAAATGCGGTTTTTTATGGAGACTTGGAAATGTATGTTCTTGCTTAAAACCAAAAACTCATAAACTGGCAACCCCGCGGGGATATGCCTCATCATAAGAGTTTGCCAAGAAAAAAAAAAAAAAAAAGTAAACACAAAGCAAATCCCTAAAAAGTTATGATAATTTGCTTTAATTTAATGTGGTTCTGCTCCTGCTCCTCTTATTGTTTCAAATAAACACATCAAGTCATTGTTAGAAGAGAAGCGGAAAGAAAAGACCCAAGAAATTAATTACTGTGAAATGCCATCATCATTATCATCAACAGCTTAACACACAATCGTTTAGAAGGTGGGTGGAAAGTCCTGCCTCCCCTGCCCTCACCCCTCCTGAAACCACACAAGAAGGAAACTTATTCAATTAAAGTTTAGTTCTGGTCTGGCATTTTTCTCTATCGCTTTTCCACTGTCCGTTGGTCTCCCCCCTGGAAATGGTCCAAAATATTTATATTTTTCTTAAGGTTTCCAAAAACTTATAACCGAAAATTATCTCTGCTCCAACACTTCAACCGCAAAACAACTCACAAGTTGTTATTATAAATGTCAACGCTTTTGTTAAGGATTTTCGCCACAACTAAAGAAAATTGAAATTGCTTTAAGCGAGTTGTCCAACCATAAGCTGCACTAAAGTAATTAAAAAAAAGTGGCTTTGCTTTCAAAGATGTATAAGAATGAAACGTGGAAATAAATCAACACAAAATGTGGTAGAGAAATTCTCCCCAGACGCACAAAGAAGTGGGGAAAATAACAGCCCTCAAGTTGAATGTCATTTTCTTTTAAGGGAGAAAGACGCAGCAGCCATCACCACTGCCCCTCACAAAGAGCCGGGCAGTTCCAGGGCTTCCCTTTCCTCCTGGTATTGCTCTAGCCTCCTATGTTTCGCTTTCTTTGAAAAGAATACTCTTTTTTGCTGCGGACTTCTGCTCTTTGAAGCTGTGCGGCCATTTTTCTGCAATAAGAAAACAAACAAAAGCTTAAAATTATTTCCACTCGAACGATAACTAAAGGCAAACAAATACAAGTAGTGCAGGCAAACATTAACTTAACAAAGCGGAAGAGGAAAAATTGCGTTTCACAGTTGTTAATTCCTTCTTCTTTTAACGCTGTTAATTCCTTCTTCTTATAACGGAAAACTATAGAATGTGATTTATTCTAAATCAAATGTTTAATGTCAATCAATTATATGCTATGCAAACGATAATTTCAGTCATACTCCCTTTGTAAATTAATTATATTAATATCTCATATCAATATTAATTATACGCTAAGTGGTCTCATATTAATATCAATTATACGCTGCGTAAAACAGGGTGACCAGCTAAGAACGATTGGGAAAGAAATTTGAATGAGATATGAAATGAAATATGTAGGGCATATGTAATTCCCTTAAGAATTTAAAAGGAAACAAACGAAAAAATGTTCTCATATCTGAAAGCTGTGCTCGATATAATTCTCAGAATCACGGCCCGGGATCTGTGGTTTTAGGATGGCTCCAAACGGAGCAATATCGGTCATATTCTCTGTGGTCTCATAATGATATTAATTATACGCTCAGTGGTCTCATAATGATATTAATTATACGCTCAGCGGTCTCATATTAATATCACGCATACGCTGTGTAAAACAGGGCGACCAGATAAGAACGATTGGCAAAGAAATTCAAATTAAACAACAACGGTCTGAGATACTGGTGTCAAATGAATTTTGTTGAGCATTTGTAACTTCCTTAACAACTTGTAAGGCATCAAACTTAAAACTTCTCTCAAATCTGATAGCTGTGCTCGATATTAATGTCAGAATCGCTGACCGGTTTCTTTGGTTTTATAAAGTCTCCAAACTAAGCAATATCAGTCATACTCTCTGTGATCTCATATTAATATTAATTATACGCTCAGTGGTCTCATATGAATATCACTCATACGTTGTACAAAACTGGGCGACCAGTTAAGAACGATTGGGAAAGAAATGTAATTTAAACAACAACGGTCTGCGATATCAAATAAATTCTGTAAGGCATCTGTACTTCCCTTAAAATTTTAAAAGGAAACAAACAGAAATCTTTTCTCAAATCTGATAGCTGTGCTCGATATAATTCTCAGTATCACAGACCGAGATCTATGGTTTTATTAAGGCTCTAAATAATGAATAAATTTGTTAGAAAAGCTTTTATAAATTGTCACCCTTTTGGTATATCCTTTACAAAATGAAAACACAGACTTTGAGCGTGTATAAAATGCATGACACAGCTCACCACGTTTGCCTAAAGAAGCCATGATTTAAATTGCCTTTCGAGGCTTCGCTGGCAGTACTTTAAGCAGTCACTCTAATTATTAAGGACCCCTTCCATAATATGCGTCCTTATTTTGGTCAATGCATTTTGAATGTTGTACTCGGGCTCGCCCTCACGTGGTTGACTTTTCGGAGTTTACTGGTTAAGCAAAGCGTAGACATTTCTGGCCATCCTTTGATAGCTGCTAAATTAGAGAATTCTTCATTTTGCACTTATCTCAATCTGTTTAAGGGTTGTAAGATCCAAGAGATGGTACTCACGCTTAAAATTTCCTCGAGCATCGTATTGTCTAAGCACTAAAGCCATGATGGCTTATGAAGAAATTTACAATCGCTATTTACCACTTTGCGGGATTTTCGTTAACTTTATTTTGTAATTTTAAAAGGAGTTAAAGTATACATACTGAAACGACTCATGTTATTAAATATTTTAGCTATAAACTTTATCAATCATGCGCCGAGCCTCTGTGCAGTACTATGATAATTTTTAGCATTACATAAGTTTGTAAGTCATACGCTCTTTATAATTTTCGAAAATCTTATATGAGCTTTGGTGTCTTGTATTAATATCGCTTATACTCTCAAGCATGGTGCTTTAATATTAATTATACGCTCAGAGCAATCATACAATTCGTTTTCGATCATCATTCTCAGTCATACGCTCTTACACCTTTAATAAATAGCCATACTAACCTTTTACGTCAGGGGCAACAACTTAAAATATGCCATAGACAACGAGGTACGTACAAAGTGTTGATGAATTAATATCAATCATACGTCTCGATAAACACTTATTAATATTAATCATACGCTATCTTTTGGTGTACAAATTAAACAAATAAATAGCATTCATTTTCGTTTGCATCCTTTTTAAACATCAATTGTATGCTCATGAAGATTAATCATACTCTTCGTCTACGTAGATCATTTTTAATCAAACACTCGTACACTTTATATAAATATCGATCATGTGCTGTGGCGTCAGAGGTTATAATTCGAAATATATCCCAGGTATTTACAAGACGTTATAAATTTAATAAATTACAATCATACGCCTTCGCTTTTTAATATCAATCATACGCCCTGGCTGACATGTACGCTCTCGCTGAGTTTACAAGTGAAATAAATTAAAATCGCCCATACACTCTGGCGTCGTTCTTTAATATCAATTATACGCTCGTTTATTCCATTAATAACGATCATACGCTGTGGCATACCCTCCAGGACAAAACGTTCTAACAGCGCGCTATAAACTAATATCAATCATACGCCTTCACTACCATTTATTATTATCAATCATACGCTCTCGGTGGCTTTAATTTTTTATTAATATCGATCATACACTGAGCTTCTGAGGTAATAATTCAAAATATACCCTAGGGCGCCAGGTATCATGCGCCCTGGTTGTCATGTACGCTCTCGATGAATTTACAAGTGAAACAACTTAATATCACCCATAAACTCTGGCGTCTTGCTTTAATATCAATTGTACGCTCGTATTTTATATTAATATCGATCATACGCTGTGGCAATAATGTGCAATAGACCCCAGGGCAAAAGATATATCAAACGCCGGCGTTATAAACTAATATTAATCAAGCGCTTGAATGCCATGTATTCTTATCAATCATACGCCTTGACTGCCATGTATTATTATCAATCATTCGCCTTGACTGCCATGTATTCTTATCAATCATACGCTCTCGGTGGTTTTACTTGTGAAACGAATAAATATTATTCGTACGCACTTAATGAGCTCAGAACTCAACCCCAAGGGATACAATTACATTTCATTATTTTTGTATTTATACGTTCTAGGCTCGCTGCTTTTTTTGAACACACATTCTTTTATCATTACAGCTTTAAATAAGAATTCCCCGATGATTGATTTAATATTTCCTTCGAAATTACTTCTAACAATTTTCCTCTGATGTACACATTTCTTAATTGCCTTTCGGATTTCGTGTATTCATTTTATTTATGCTGTCTTTGGGGGGGGGGGCGTTGTCAATCATCAATCAAAACCACCTTTAAATGCAAATTCCATAATTTCAAGAAGATTTTCTTAAGATTAAATGCAAAATTAATAAACTCAGAATACAAATCGCCTCTTGGCCACAATTAAAAGAAGACATGTTCGTTCGCCTAGCGGGTGGCGGGAAGACAGACGCAGTTGCAACCAACTTACGCCTCGACCAACCATTGCCGACTGTCAATTCGACCACATCCTTCTGTCGTCAAAGCATGTGCTTGGTTGGTTTATGATGTTGCCAGTATCTGTGATTAATTAAAAATGCCATACACTGTCAAATGAAAGGTGCGCATCTTGAACCAATATTTGGGCATTTTATTTGCAAAACAGATGAAGAAATGTATCTAAAAGATATCGTAAACAAATCACAGCTACAACGACAACAAGAGCAATTATGTCAGAATATTCATACGGACATGAGTTAATTAATTGAGTGCGTCAAGTGGTAAATGCTAGAGAAAGATGTTTCATCGCTTAGCTATGCTACGATGCAATGCTCGTTATGCACGGTACGCACAGTGATTCTAAATGTAAAAACAATAGCCAGAGGAAAATTTTGATGTAAAGTGTGTTCTTGCCTTCAGCTATAAATACTAAATATTACAACCGATTCCTACTAAAGTAATCAACACTCACCTCTGGAGAAACTGGACCATATCGGCTTCCGATTTAAGGCCCAAGAGGCCACATTGTTAATCCAATCCATCTCAAATGAAGCATAGTCCGTTATGGGCCACCTATAATTACACCTTGGAGAAGTTGTGCCGGTCTGTGTTTCATACAGCCCCTCGAAATATGCCCTTCCACACACTTTATGTAGCATATAAGGCCGGACAGAGGTGTCGGAATAGCATAGTGATGTAGGATATCTACTCGTAATATTCGACCACATCCGAATCAACCTTTTTTTATTTGTTAATTCTTTATATCATAGGAAAGTCAGACAGAGCTGTCGAAATTATCGGAATACCAGAGTGATGTAGGGCATTTAATAGTCGGTCACGTCCGTATTAGCCGTTTATTTGTTCATTATTGATTTCATTGGAAAGAATATTAACCTCTTTTTTTCAAATAACTTTAAAAAGGTCAAAGAGAGATTTATACGAGTGCTTGTATGAGAGGACTGACACCAGAGTTGCCAGATCTACCGCAGCTCCATTATCAATGTTTAATGGCTGAATGCATTTGTATTTTATGCTTAATTAACTCGACTGCAATTAGCATAATTATCATCATCAGCATCATTTGAGAATATCAAATATAATTTCAATGCAAAGTATTTGTAGTTTAAGCAGTTCTTTTCGCGATCTCTCTCTTCGCCCTGCTTAATCCCCAACCGAAAGCACTTTTTATTAATAATAATAATAAATGTGAATAACAAGTACCAAAATACAAAAAAGAACGACAAAAAATATTTGCCATTAAAGGTATTCAAGTGGAAACAACATTGCCAGCCTGCCTGGCCATTTTCATTCATTTGTGGACTCATAAGCCCGTCACCATCACATTCATCATATTAATGTGGTGCTGCTGCTGGTGTTGCTCCTCTCGTCGCCATCGCTGTTCAACTTGCGTCGAGATGGAAAAGCACTTGTGTGGAAATATGTGATGATAGGCCCAAATAAAAAAACATGTAGGCCCCATCGACCAAAAAAGAAAAAAAATAACACTCGGAATAACAACAGCAAATGGCCAATTTGTACGTTGAGGCTCTAGCCACAATCATTTGTGGTCTTTATGTCGAACGAGAACAACAAACATACATTTGGCTTTACAGCAGGGTTTCGACTTTAATTGATATAAAAATAGATCGATCTTTTTGTTCAAATGAGCCATCAATAGATGAGTGTATCGTTTCGTATCGTTTGCACTGCACTGTACATGCCATGACATGCCGCCAATTGAATTGAATTCTATTTTTAAATGCCTTCTTTTTGAATACCGCCGATGTAGCGATTTGGAAACTAGACTTATTTTTCTATAAAAAAAAACACACAAAATAATTCGAAGCATTCTTGTCTTCTTTTTCGTGTTTAATGAAAAATAGCCAAGATATTTCAGTTTGAAGTTGAATTGTATTTATAGTGATTTAATACAAAAAAAACAGTCCGACTACAGACGAGAGAGAAGATTTTTCGGTGTAGCACTTGTTTAAAGTGTTTTGTCTTTGCCAATTGTTCCAAAAGTTCTGATTGTTCCTTGATATGGAAACTGCTCTAAAATACAGAATTTTATAAGAAAAAAAAAATTCGCTGTGGGAATCCCTATCTATTTTTTCAAAACCTTATTGAAAATGTGCTTTTTCAAGTGTTCTAAATTTAGTCTAAATTAAACGTTAGAGAGTTGTTTTCAGGATCACCAATTTTCTTAAAGGAAATCGCATAAATAATGTTATAGTCGGCAGCCTCATATAGCCGTCTAATATTATAATCCAAAGATTAATTAACGTCATCTAGATGTGATTGCAGTGAGAACTCTCAATATCTTTTTATAACCGATCTTTCATGTGATCTCTCTATTAATATGAAGTTCTTATGTGTCATTTCATCGCCCAATCTGTTATTTCCTATAATTACTACTTCATTCACACATAGATGGCATCAAAGCAGTTGTCGTGGACCCCTAACGCCATCTACATGTGATTCGAGAGAGGACTTTCCATATCTTTTTATAAACGCTCTTTCATGTGATCTCTCTATTAATATGAAGTTCTTATGTGTCATTTTATCGCCCAATCTGTTATTTCCTATAATTACTACTTCATTCACACATAGATGGCATCAAAGCAGTTGTCGTGGACCCCTAACGCCATCTACATGTGATTCGAGAGAGTACTCTCCATATATTTTTATAAACGCTCTTTCATGTGATCTCTCTATTAATATGAAGTCCTTATGTTTCATTTCATCGCTCAATCTGTTATTTCCTATAAATACTACTTTATTCATATATAGATAGCGTCAATTGTCGTGGACCCCTAACGCCTTATACATATGATTCGAGAGAAGACTTTCAATATCTTTTTAGAAACGCTCTTTCATGTGATTTCTATATTAATAATTAGTTCTTAGTTTAGCATTTAGTTATTTCGTATTATTACTACTTTATTCACATATAGATATTCATATGTAGATGGCGCCAAAGCAGGTGCGATAGTTGGATCAGTGAATTATTTTTTAAATACTAAATAATAAAATGATATATTTTTTTTTAAATATTTTTACAAATCAATAGATCACTCTATACGATTTGGGAGGCGACGCTATCAATATCTGTTCAGAAACGATCTATCATGTGATATATTAAATATATTCTTCTGTGATATCTTCTTCATTCGCAGTTGTTCAATCATATGTAGTTGGACTTACGATTTTTATAAAATTTATTATTACTAAAGTCTGACTATGCACTTAGCACCGCAGATTCATTATACTTTCGATCACTTAATCAATTTGGTCCTATGACTACTGTTTCTCACAAATATAGATGGCGCCAATTCACAATTGAGTAAAATTACTTTAAAATTATTATTGTAAGAATTGTTTATGGAAATTACTTGAGTTAATGATGCTTGATGATCGCTTCTAGTGTGGAAATTCCATGACGATCTTAACTTCATTTAGAATCGATGATGATAGCTGTTTTACTTATATGTAGATGGCGCCAAATATTAAAATTTTAAATTAAATTAAATTTTAAAATATTATTGAGGAGAATGAGCCAGTTAATCCAATGGCCTTGCTTCCTTTCATCATTGGCTAACTCAGATATAGATGGCGCCATTGTAACCTACTTTTGAACGATTTTGTTTGCAAAAATCTATTTAAAAATTAAAATTGTAAGGAATTGATCAAAGAAATGTATAAAGTTAAGGATTAATCATGATCGTTACTAGGTGCACAACTATGCAGATTACTACTGCAATTACATATAGATGGCGCCAAGTGTCAATAGAAAAGTAGTTTACGGTTGATATTATTTAAGCAAATTTTCGTTTTTAAAACACTTTTCTGTTATAACGATAACCACACGTGGACAACGATTCCGAAATTAATAATCCATATATGTACTTCGTATGCAATTTTCACTTTCGTAGGTCAACCGCGACATTACATCCTTAACGTTTACCTTAAAATTTCAACACTGATTTTCTAAATGTTAAAACTAAACCAAACACATGTGATGCTTTTAGACAGCTTCTGTGCGGTATTTTAAGACCAGAAAACGTGAAAAATTGCTCGCACATAGCCGGGTAAAGTTGATAAGCCACCTTGAAAAGAGGCAACAAAAAAAATTTTAATTAAAATATCAACATATGCTTTTAATCACATCGTTCAACAACACAAGAGCACACACACCCATACATACGCACATACACCAATAGCCACATAGTTAATACTGGTACATGTACACACGCATTTTTAGTTGGCCAAAAACGACATTGACCTTTGTTGGCCATCAAAAACGCATTTGGAGAGAGAGGCTAGTAGGAGGCAGCTTGGCACACGAGCATTATTTGCTGTTTTTTTGACCAGAGCAAAAAAAACAAATAAAAGATTATGAATAATAATAATACAAATTACTATTCTACATTCTTAAATCAGCGAAATTTTTTTATGTTGCTTCGCCATTCATGCGAGCGAGGTGTAGTTTAGAAATGTTGCCGCTATTTTTATTCCATTTTTGTTTTTCAGCAAAAAATTTTGAAATTCTTGCGGTTTTTTCTCCTGGCCTTTATGCCATGTTGTGGTGGGGCGTTCTTTTTTGCCATGAGCTTGAAATTATGAATCGATCGAAATTACGACAACGATGATGATGATGCCATATAAAAATTAAATAGAAAATTCAAATTGAACTACACAGACAACACACAGACCGTCTGTCCGATCGATCGTTCGATCGATTGCTGCGGAAGATACTACTCCCCCCAAAAAGAAACTTAGTTGATGTTGGTTCTGTTCGTCAGAGTGGCTTTCGCCTTTGTGGCATGTGCATTTTTCCATTTGTTGGCGATTTTCAGTTTTTGCTCGTTTTTCGCCGCATTTTCTTGCGTAGAGAGGAAATTGAGCATCAGTCGATAAACACACCGATATGATGGGAAATAAATATTTTCTACGTTTAATTTGTTTATAGAAATGTTAATGCAATTGCTTGGCTTTGTTTTTCTATCTGTGGATGAACGAGGTCCAGAATGAAAGACATTTAGAAAAGCAATTTGTTGAGAAAAATTACTTATCATAAGTTTGATTTGCTTTGAAGTTGATTCGTTTTTTTTCTCAGCAGATTAGTGGGTCAATTAACCATCAAATATTTGAAATACATTTATTTTTGTGAGGCTAATGAAGCTTTAAGTCCCCTATGACACACTGACAAATTGCATACTGTAGGTGAGGCCAAAAATGCTATATAGACTTAAAGGGCGTCAGGCAAATGAAACACCGCCGAGACAATGGCACATACTGCCACCACCAGCAAGACTGTGGAACTCTTTGATTATGTCCTGCATATTTCTGTCTATGTTAATTTTCAACCATTTTCGCTAATAGAAAAAGCTAATGCAGTCTGTGCTTGATACAAAAATTTATGCTATCTATAACTCAGTAAGTCTCTGCTTTATTAGCGCCATCTACATCTCAGTAAGCGACTCATTTCATTATAGTTACTCAACAATAGTGATTATTGTCTAACCCAGTTTATAAAGTTTTAAAGGCGAAATTTCTAAAGTTTTAAACGCAAATATATTATGAATAATATTGTTATTTGGGAAAATTAAATAGATATTTAAATATAAACAAGTTGGCGCCATCTGTATCTCCGCTTAGAGTTGAAACGCGATAGAACTTGTTTTATTAAATAGATTATTATTTCCTTATGTTTCTGTTATATTTAATAGAAACATAACGAAACGTATGGGAGGAAGAAAAAAAGTGTTCTAAGAAAATAAATACTGAAATTTAGAAAGACAAGCTGGCGCCATCTATATCTCAGGTAATAGTTTGACAGCGAATGATACGAATATTATGATCGTTTTCTTATAAATATGATTTAAATGATCAAACCGTGAAGTAATAAAGAGAGGAAAACAATTTGTTTGGAGGAAAACCCAAATATTGATATTCGTTTAGAGAAAACTGAAAAAGTCGCCACCTATATCTCAGCTGAGAGTTTGGTATTTTGGTAGAAGTTATAAAGTATAGACTTATAATTGAGAAAGGCGTTTTCTTGGAGGAAAAATGCAATTTGACAGTATAGCTAACGTCATCTTAAGCTCGATTAGGATTTGGAAACACATCACTATTCGGACAGTTTTTTTTATTTTATTGAAACTCGAAACTTCTTTAAAATCAGTGAGCTGAGCACGATATAGTTCTTATTCCCACAGTTAACGCCGTGGCTATGAACAGCTTATGCATTTTATAGCTTATTTCTTCCTATCTTTTTCATGGTTTTGTTTTTAAACCAGGAAAAATGCAGTTATCAATAAAATGAGTTTCATTTAAAGTACACATTTTTATTAGAGAGATAGCGCCATCTGTATCTAACGCCATGTACAGCTCGGTTGGGGTTTGGGAAGTCATCGCGATTCGATTTTTTTCTATTTTATGTTTTCTTAAGTACCTTCACATCACATGAAGAAAGTGGAAACTTTTCTCAAATCAGTGAGCTTTGCACGATATATTTCTTGTACTTATACTCACTGGCTGGGATCCACTGTTAACCGCCAGGCTAAAGCATTTTATAGATAAACTTAATGGCTTAATTTCTATTTCATAGTTTCTTTTTTAATTCAAAAACAAATGCAGTTAACAATAAAATGGGTTTTTTTTTTAAATATATATTTTTATAGAACAGTCAGCGAAATCTGTACAACGATGAGAGGTGAAAATTGATCTTTTATCTTACCCTCAGATAAAAATTGAACAAATTTATGAGAGTAATATTGTATTTCCGATAAAATATCATTTCTAACTTTGAAAGCTGACGCGCCCTCTATATATCAATTGATATTGAGTAACTATGTGATTATCAATATCTTAGGTAATAACAATTTTATGTTATGGGCAGGGGATGAGCGGCGATTGTCGCAAAAATTATAATATTGTAATGAACAAGGCGTTAGTAATATTAACGAAAAATAGTAAAAACTAACTAGCAAGACGGGGCCATCTATCGGACTATTTGCTGGTGTTGTTCAAAAGAAATATATAAAAAATATTTTAGAGAAGTTGACGCCATCTATATCTCAGTATATAATAGTAATTTTAAGGTTATTGGCAAGGGATCAACGGATATTGTCGAAAAAAGTACATAGTAATATTAATGAACAAGGCGTTAGTAAAATTAAAAAAATAGTAATATTAATGAGCAAAGTGGCGCCATCTATCGGATTGTTTGCTAAGACCAATGATTAATATTAACGCTTTAATTTAATGGTTAGCTTAAAAGTATTAACATTTTAAAATATAGAAAAGTATAGCTATACTGTTGTTTGAAGGAAATCAAAAATAATGTGAGAAGTTGGCGCCATCTATATCTCAGTTGGAGGTAGGGAAGCTATCAATTTAAGACTAGTTTTCCCTCTATAATGTATCTATTGTTGATTTTATTTAAGAAGAAGTATTTAATTATGTTTATTTATTAAAAAAAATAATGGGTTTAGCTAAAACTAAAGGATGAATGTATTTGTAGGAGTGTTTTTGACAAAAAAAAGGGCCATTCAAATTGTACGAGTATCAATGTACAAGGCGTTAGTAATATTAATGAAAAATAGTATTAAAGGCAATGCGACGTCATCTATCGGATTGTGTTCTTATAACAATTATTTATAAAAACGTTTCTATTTTTTGGTGAACTTAAAAGTATAGACACATACTTCACAAAGCCGGTGTTGTTTAAAGGAAGTCCAAAAAAATGTTTAAGAAGTTAGCGCCATCTATATATCTCGGTACGTAGTATGGAAGCTATCAACTTATTCGTTTTCTCTTTATAATTTATTTATTCTTAATTTTATTTAAGAAGAGGTATTATTTTAATTATAGCAAAATAATGGGCTTAGTTAAAAATTAGAAAAAAATATGTAACTGTGGGTGTCTTTTTGATAATAAAAAGGGTCATTTAAATTATATCTGCATTAATAGTAACTTTAAAATCTAAAATCGAATTTGCTCAAGGCGTTTTTATGAAGTAACATTTGTTTGAAAACACGGTAACATGATCCTTTAGCCTTTATCGAATTTTTTTTTTGGTAAACAGAATTTTGTTCTGCTTGTCCACAAAACCCGATCAATGACACAACAATACTTTTCATTTTTTGTTTTACTTTGCTTAACATGGAAAGTAAATCTCACAAAGTATCGTGTTTTACCCCTGCGGCTGTACTTTGTGCAAAAGCCACAGAACATTCAGTCAGTGCTCGTGCTGGTGTGTTCATATAGAATTTCCCCACAAAACTTTAGTATTCATTTCCGCTTCCGGAAATATAATTCAATCTCTTACTTACCATATCTACATCATTCTCGGCCTCCCCCGCCACCATACACAACCACAATAATACGAGTATCCTTCCACTACTATTTCCTGACTCTCATTAATTGTAATTTTTGTTTGGCCTCAATATTTGCTTTTTTGTATTAACCAAATTCCTTGCTATAATCACCCTCGCCGGGCCGGGCCCCCTCTGTCCAATGATTTGGAAGCAAAAACGATGGCACAAATGAAACGAACATGGCTGGCGGTTGTTGTTTTGCTAGTGTTGCCAAAGTAAATTAAAAAACTTATGCAACACTGAAGTACAGAGAGAGAGAGAGAGAGAGATGGCAAACCAAACCGAGTGAAGTGAGCTGTAGTGGAGTGGAGTATAGAAAACAGGACTCTTCTAGGAGAAACTACAACATTTCCCCCTAATGTTTGTGCCTCCTTCCATTCCCATCCTGTCCATGTTATGGGTTCAATAACACTTATCTTGCCACATACAAGTATGCAACGCGCCACCGCTTCGCTTTCAAAACGCACTTCGAGCCAACATGCGAATGCAGCATTTTTTAAAGCAACATTACCACATCTCTGTTGCCATATTAGGTGAAAATTGCCAACCATCGAAGGAAAACAAAAATGTTTTAATTTCGATTTTTATTCGATTCGTAGTGAACTGAAAACAGTCCAAAAAACACTTGCAGCAGCGAGTCAAAAACAAGTTAGAAAGTGCAGTTGTTTAGGCACACAAAAAATATAGCAAAACAACAAACACTACGAAATAGGAAAAATTGAAATGAAAATTGAAAATCGTTTTAAAAGAAAATAAACGTAATATCTGCAACAATGCAAGCACTTTCAAGCAGGCAGCCTGTAAACCCATTCCCCTCTCCAGCACTGTATTCATAAATGAAACCACTTCAATTTGATCAAAAGGCAAACCAGGAAAAAATCGAAACATGCTCGTATTGAACAAATAACAACACGCACTTTGTTGCACAGTGGGGGCAGTTTACAAGGAAATCAGAGGCCATGACGGAAAAGCTTGAGCTGTTTTCACTCTGTGGTATTCCAACAACACGATCTAGGGTATTCAAATAACCCAATCAAGGGTATTTAAATAACTCGGTCTAGGATATTTAAATAACCCGTTCTAGGATATTCAAATAACTCGATCTAGGATATTCAAATAACCCGTTCTAGGGTATTTAAATTACCCGAATTAGGGTATTTCAAAAAGCGTTTTTAAGTAGGGATCACCTGAGAAATTAAAGAAAGAGATTTTCTTGCAGTGTACGCTGCATATCTTATTCCTACTGACCGGGACCTCTATTGTCCAATGCCGGACTAGAACATTAGAGCATTTTTAGAGAGGTTTTTTTTTAAGCCCAGAAATTAATCTCTTACTCGTCGCCGGCATTTGCGAGGTGGAAAAACCGCCGCTGAAAATTTATTAGCAGTTTTTATCCGGAAATGAACCTAGGTTTACCTGTTCATTATGTACTGTAATGTATTGAAGAGGTTGGAACGGCTAAACGCCACCGATTTGAACCGATTTGGCTTTAAACTCTGCACGACAACACTGTAACTACAGTCGTGTGCAAAATTGCATTGCAACCATAAAGAAAAGCTGAGCAAAAGCTCTGGCACCCTTAAGCCTCTAGGAAGCATCGAGAGTCCTGCAAGGCACCGCCTTCGAATGTCAGATAGAGCATTTAATGGGTGTTGTTTTTAAACGTGTGGTTTTCAATCTGGCCACACTTTTTTCGGAGCTGGTCTTTTTGACAGCATCGAGAGGCCTGCAGGCCACCGCCTTAGAATGTCAGATCGAGAATGTGGCGGGTGTTTCTTTAGACGTGTGGTTTTCATTCTAGCCACACTTTTTTTGGAGTTGGTCTTTTTGACATCATCGTGAGTCCTGCAAGTCACCCCCTTAGAATGCCAGATCGCGAATGTAACGGGTGTTTCTTTAGACGTGTGGTTTTCATTCTGGCCACACTTTTTTGGAGTTGGTATTTTTGACAGCATCGAGTGTCCTGCAAGCCACCACCTTAGAATGTCAGATCGAGAATGTACCGGGTCTTTTTTTAGACTTGTGGTTTTCAATCTGGCCACACTCTTTTTGGAATTGGTCTTTTTGACAGTATCGAGAGTCCTGCCACCGCCTTAGAATGTCAGCCACCGCCTTAGAATGTCAGATCGAGAATGTACCGGGTCTTTTTTTAGACTTGTGGTTTTCAAAATGGTCACACTCTTTTTTGAAATGGGCTTTTTGACAGCTGTCACTTGATTTATGCTCAGTTTGCCATTTTATAATGAATAGACGTACTCCGAAGCAAAGTTTGCAAATCTTGGAAAATTATTACCAAAGTAATGGATCGGTTCGAGCGTTGCATCGCGCACTGCGTTCAATATTTGGACGACATAATCGCCCAGCCGAGTCGGTAATTCGTGCAATCATGGATCGGTATCGCACCACGTTTACTCTGGTGGATAATGCGCATCTTTAGAGACGTCGTACAGTGCGCAGCAAAGGCGTTATTGCTGCTGTGGAGCAGAGTATCGACGAAGACCCGAATGGAGCGGTACCCATTCACTTTATGAAAGATTTGGCGAAAGGATTTTGTTTTGACGGCTTAGAAAATCCACTTTCAATCCAGCCACTTGCCCGAAATCATATTGAAAACATAATGGCAAACCCTTATCTTTATAATAAAGCTAAGTTCTTGGCCATAGCATTAAATTATATGTGACCCGGCCTATGAAAAGGTGGCAGCGTTTAATCCTGTTTTTAAATTTTACAATTTCATTTATTATCTTGTTTCTGGATTTTCAATAAAATTCTGTAATTCTTTCATCTTTCTCTACATTTTTTGCACACTTCTAAGCAAGTTAGGACTTTTTAGTTTTCACCACGTGAAAGAGCGCCTCAAAAGCTATCGAAACCAAATTAAGCCACCTTTTCATAGCCCAGGTCACATATGAGTTTTATTTATTTTTGAAAACCACACGTCTAAAAAAACATCCTTTAAACATTAAGATCACATGTCAGTTAAACTGCCACCACAGCACACAGAGAACAGATTTGTTGCGACAAACGAATGTTGATGGTTGCACGTTTTATCCATGTATTCCATTACTACAACCGAATGTTGAGTACTTGGCAATTTTCAGTAGTGGTAACTAAGAGTATCGGTTGAAGGTATGATTAGTGTAAAATATTGTTAACCCCAATTATTTAGGATGATTATTGGAACGAAATTTCTACATGTATTGGTTGTTCTTTTAAATCAGTGGCTATAAAAACTCTTTAAATTCGGTCGGCATTACCACGAGCATTTGTTAGCAGGACCAACTTTGTCTCTTTGTTATTGGAACGCAATTTCTACATGTATTGGTTGTTCTTTTAAATCAGTGGCTATACAAACTCTTTAAATTCGGTTGGCATTACCACGAGCATTTGTTAGCAGGACCGACTTTGTCTTTTTGTACCACCAAATTCCAGTTATTCAAAATTACAGAAGTTGCATTCAAACCTTAACCATTAAACCTTAAACCTTAACTAAACAATTCAGTTGTTGCAACTAATCTGTTCTGTGTTTGTGATTTTTTTCCTCTGCGTGAGGAAAAAAACCTTTTTGTCCCCACTGTAAGCCGTGTGGTGAACCACTGCTGCACTCCGTTTGGAAAAGTTGCCAGTGGCGTTGTTTGATTGTTACTCGCTCCGTAGTGGTGGCGGTACTGCTGCTGGTCTTTGCTGCGTTTCTTTGTTTTCTTTGCCTTGTCTGCCTTCAATTCACATGAATAGCCAATAAATCAGGTTAGCAAACTAATGTGGTAACAATCGGCGGCAACAACAATTGCAATTGCGGCAACCACCAACCGCCACTTAATAGGAAAATAACCTTAAATTCAGTTATAAGCCTCGGACAAATGTATTCAACTAGAGTTTTTGTCATATAAAAAAATTACTTGCAATTTCCCAGGAAGGCTGCAGCAGCAACACACGAGAAACAGATCAAAAAAAGAAAATTAAATAAAAACCTGCTGCGAAAAAAAACAAAAGTGAAATTGTTTGGCGTGCAATTGCCACATATGCCCAGAGTGTTTAAGGAAATTGTGCCTCGATTTTGAGCCAACAAACGACCGACCGGTCTTGGCAATTACACAATGTTTCCTTTAATTTGTTAGGCTACCCAACAGCGGACCAATTTAAATTTGAATTTCGAATTCAAACAACAAAAATCAAAATATTTACAAAACAAAAAAATATTTATAATAAACAAAATCATCTACAACGCCATACTACGCCATTATTAGAAAGAAAAATATATGAATGAATATTTTAGGGCCTTTTTTTCTTTCATTTTTGAAAACGTCAACCGGCGAAGACAACTCATTTGACAAAAATGTTGCCCCCTTTGTGCCTCCCTGCCCCTGGCACAAAGCTACCTCTATAGCCATTGAGCTTTGGCAAGTCCAAGTCCGTCAGTCAGTCTATTGCATCTAAACAAATGAGCAAAGACGACCAAGTGCACATCAGCCTCGTCGCCAGCCAGAGCAGTGCAAAGCATGAAAAATCCCCTATTCTGGTCTGGCGGCTAAAATTTTAATCTTTTTTTTTCAATTTCATCGTTTTCGATTTTTCTGAGTAGTTTATTTGAACAAGAAATAAATAAATAATTAAAAATAACCAATGCTGTTGTTGTAGTAGTTTAAGAGCTGAGCGTGTGTGTTGCTGGGGGCTGCCATCGTCGACCAGTCTTTGTAAATGTCACAACAATTTAGAAGATTTTGAAAATAATACCTGTGTACAAATGTTGTACTTGGACGTTAGAATTTTTTTATACTCGTATATTAATTCATGCATGTGGGAAAGAGGGGTAGTGTAAAACAATTTGAATATGAACATTGGAATCTATTGCCATTAAATGATATATTCCAAATATTGGAAGAAAAACTTCGCATGGACACTGCCTAAGAATAATACATGGGCATTGTGGCAGATATGAGAGATTGATTTTGTTAAATGTGGACGGGATGTGGACATGAAGTGATTTCCTTCACCGTATTTAAAACGGCAAGGAAATGATGAAAGAAATTTGAATTCATACACAATATATTAAAGAATTAATCGCTAAAAAAACAAATCGAGAAGAAATTGATCGATTAAACGGGTTCTTGGGTTTAACCCATGCCTGCCTAATGGGTATTTAAATAGCCAAGAAAGTGTTGATACCTTTAAGTAAATTATTTTAGCGTGGACCAGGAAAGATTGGGCTAAATTAATTTGTTTTTTCTTTCAACTTCTAGGTCTTTTGGACATACATTTACAAATTTTATAAAAATCGTACAAGCCGATCTATGGGCAGGCAGTAACGGGTTAAAAATTAGTAAAAACTAGAATTTTTTTAGTTTTATTTTAGAAAGATTTTTGGTTAAAGAGCGCACTTATTTAAAAAAAACAGAAAATCCATGACCAAGATTTGAACCATCCTTTAAAGTACTTTAAGTCGCTGAACATTGTATTTTTATTTATTAAAATTGTTGATTTTATTATTAATTTTGATTATTACATTTTTTTTATCAGAAATACCATGCTCAGCGACTTGTGGCCCACCCTGTACTTGTGTTTTCAAATTTAAGCTTTTAAAACATTACTTTGTGTCCACCCTAGCGTAATAATTTTAACATTTTCGTTCACCCAACGCCATGAAGAATGCAAACCTTAATGGGCAAGGGAATAAGCACAAAGAAACCGAAATGTAGATGGCGCTAACTTTCAATTCAAAATTTTTACCACTTACTTTATAAGTCTTAAAATTATTTTTTTTCTTTTGTAGTATCTGTACGATAGTAGCTTATTAGGCCTTTAGTGTCAGATCCTGTTGTTGAATCGCCACTTATTATGCAGTGGGTTGCGGATACTTAGTCATTATGTTTTCTTAGCTAAAACTGTCTTTATTTTGTAGTCAGAGCCTCCTTTGCAAAAACAGGGGATAAAGAATTGCATGACGATTGCTCATAGTCATAAGCGGTTTGGTATAGAAAATGGAAGGAATCGGTACAGTGTGGAAAAGAAAAAAAGGCGGCACCATCTATCGGATTGTTTGCTTATAACAATGATTAATATTAACGCTTTTATTTAATGGTTAGCTTAAAAGTATTAACATGTTAAAGTATAGAAAAGTATAGCTATACTGTTGTATGAAGGAAGTCCAAAATAATGTGAGAAGTTGGCGCCATCTATATCTCAGTTGGAGGTAGGGAAGCTATCAGTTTAAGACTTGTTTTCCCTTTATAATGTATCCATTGTTGATTTTATTTAAAAAGAAGTATTTAATTATGTTTATTTATTAAAAAAAAAATAATGGGTTTAGCTAAAAATAAAAGGATGAATGTATCTGTAGGAGTCTTTTTTGACAAAAAAGGGCCATTTAAATTGTACGAGTATCAATGAACAAGGCTTTATTAATATTAATGAAAAATAGTATAACGAGCAATGCGGCGCCATCTATCGGATTGTGTTCTTATAACAATTATTTATAAAAACGTTTCTATTTTTTTGGTGAACTTAAAAGTATAGACATATAGTTGACGAAGCCATTGCTGTTTAAAGGAAAAAGTTTCCCTTTAGGGGACTTTAGCTATCTTGGGAAAAAGTACTATCTTTTTAATGGTGTTTACTCAACAGCGGAGGGTAAGATAAGACGTGGCCGAATTTAACGACGGGTTTTGCTTGTTTTCATAGTTAATTTAGTCTGTATTTTCATTTTTAAATCATAGTTGGGCCAATCAATGTACTGAGATGTAGATGGCGCCTATTGGCGCTGTTGAGCAGATATATGTGTATTCCCATTTTTAACAGAAAACTTTATTTTTTTTTCTTTTTTATGCAGAAGTTTATCATAATTAGTCTAACCCAGTATTTTTACCGTGAGCTATGTATCTCCCTTATTGAGGTGAAGGTGCGCCCTATAGCCATATTTGGTCTACTCTATTTTTATTTTTCCTCACGAAAGTCATTGTCAGTTAACATGGTCAACCGCATAATGTAAAGGGTGTTTTTTATTGAGGTATAGAACTTCGAATTGAAATAAAACACAAGAAAATCGTTTTAATGTCCATCAATTTGGCTTAATTGGAAGGATAATTTTATGCCATTAATGTTTAAATATGATTTCGGGCATGTGGCCGCCGCGGCTGGCTCGAATAAAGCCAATTCTACAGGTCCAATTTTCAACCACTTTTTCGAGCATATGGGGCCGTATGTTGGCAATAACGCCACGAATGTTGGCTTCCAAGTCCCCTAACGTGTTTCTGGTTTGTTGGCGTAGACGAGCGACTTCACATATCCCCAAAGAAAATAATCCAATGGTCCATGTTAACCGATCCATGGTTAACCGAATTAATTGCTCTGATGGATGATTATGTCGACCATAAAATGGACGGAGCTTGCGGTGAACTTCGCGAACTGAACCATTACTTTCGAAATAAATTTGCACGATTTGCAAGCGTTGTTATTTTGTCAACCTGTTCATGATGAAATGGCAAACCAAACTAAATATTAATCACTTGACAGCTGACAAAATGGCCCCCAGTTAAAAAGAGATGCCAACTTAAAGTTCTATACCCCAATAAAAACACCCCTTATAAATTATTATTAAATAGTGCTAAAATTATCCTCAAGGCATTTTTTCCTAACTCAGATGTAGATGGCGCAGCGGTTGTTAACTCTTAATTACATTTTTATGCAATACTCATAGAATGGGCTTTGCCCTTCTCTTGTTGAAACCCAGGTAAACAAAAATATATTGTTCATCATCTAAAAATTATGCCTGTGCATAGCTAAATATAGGTCAAAATATTGAAGCCTTATTTCTGAGGTTGCCCCGATTTATGTTTCGAAGCTCTGGTTGATATTACAAAAATGGCTCGATTGTGGGCAAATATTGTTCTCCACAGAAACTTCATTAATCTCATAAGTAAATCAATATAATTGTTGTATATTTCTGTCATTGGAAAAGGGGGGTAGGTAGCATCCCCCATAAAACTCGGAACTTAAAATTTCCACTTCTCTTTAACTATTAGAGACATAGAGACTGAAGACAGACTCTTCCTTGTCGATATGGAAAATTAGGTGTTTTGTAGGCCAAAAGAAAGACGATTTTATCTAACAAACAGGGTCAATATGGAAAAGTGGGCGTTTTATGAGCAAAAAGAATGGACCGTTGTTAAATTTGAACACAATAAAATGAAGAGCAGAAAACAGCTAAATGCTGTATATAGTTAATAATAGACAACAGGGCGGGGCACCGTCCAATTTTGCTGGAACTTTAAAAGAGGTGTTGGAGACCTTACAATGATATTTATTTTACATAATGTCGGTGTAGACAGAATCAAACCTTGGCGGAAATGTGGGCGGTGCCATGCCCATTTTAATAGAATCGTCTAATAGGACAAAATAAAATACCGATCGTTTTAAAATTGTAACAGAATGATATTACTGTGCAGGAAATTATCATAGGCTACATTAGGTTCGAGTTGGACAAAAGGACGTGGCTCCGCCCATTTAAGTCCTTACTTTGAGGACAATATCTTATGATATTTGATAATCATAGTGCAGGTGTGGAAAAAAACACATCCTGGTAAAATATAGTGGGCGTGCCACGGCCCTTTTGAGAAATATCGTCATATTAGATAAAATAAAGGTCGTTATTTCAGACAAAATATAAAATTTGATTAAAGGGCGTGGCATTGCCCAAATCACTTTAAACTCAGCAATGACCAATCTCTTGTACTAGGGAAGATGTGGCAAAACATTTGGTGCATATGATCTCGTTATGGAAAGAGACACATACGGGACATAAAAAATGGGCCAATTTGACAGATTGTTATGTTTCATAATTATTGGACCAATTGTCGTGGTCAGACAGAGGGCCGTGGTATTGAGGCATTTTTATGATTCCTTGCCAGTCAAATAGTATCAGTTAGCACACCTTTTAGGGTGTGCAATAATAAGAATATCAGTGGCTAAACTAAGTTTGTCCATTTGTTTATATTTATTTTTTTTAAATAAGTTTAATCTAATGGGCCGCCGTGGTATGATAGTGTGCACGACTATGATGCCAGGTTCAACCCCGACTAAGAACATTAACAGCGTTGGTTTTTCACCTGCGTTTTAACGAGTAAGAGATTTATCTCTAAGCCATGTAAAAATTGTATTTAAAAAGTGCACTAGCCGTAGGGAAGGAGCTTTTAAGAGTAGGTCCTGGTTAGTGAGTATAAAAATTATATCGTGCTTAGCTCACTCATTTGAGAGAAGTTTCCCCTTGTTCCCTTAATGGGATGCTGTGGGCATTAAGTAAAGTAAGTTAATGTAGTGCTTGTTATAGGTTCCTTAAGAATTTACGGATTTCTTGTCTTCTTCATGGTGTGCTTTAAGTTTGCGATATTTTATTATGTGACCTAAAGCGTAAATTACACTTAACATCATGGCGAAGCACTAGAGCCAGTAAGTGGTGGTGGCAGGAACTGCAAAGCGGGTAGAAATCATACTTGGTGAGGTGGGAGGGTACTGGGGAAGGCAAGGCAAGAAAACATCACCAACACCTGTTTTTGTCACGACGACGAGGAGAAACAGCAGCACCAGAAAACTACAATTTCGCATTTTAAGTTGGCGCGGTAACTTTTTAAGTGCATTACCACAGTTTGGCCCCGTCCTCTAGCCACCCGAACAACAACAAAGGGGAAGGGAAACTAGAGGGGGTGTGTTAGATGAAATCCAGAAGAAATGTGGCTGCAACACAAAAGTTCGTTAACGAAATTATGTGTGCGTAACTCTGGCGACGGCGGCAGCAACATCAGTGTGAGGCGCGCTAATAATGCGTTGCCTGCAGTCGCCAGGCGTCCCCCGTTCGTACTACTCAAATTTTATATTTCTGGAGGGGGGATTTTGAAAAGTTTGCGGTTGCTTACAAAACAGCAATAACAACAACTCAATATGAAAAATGTTTTTCTTTGACTGCAGGTTTTTTTTTCTTGTGGGAAAACATTCATTTTTGACTAATGTTACTTTGGGCTGCTGCTTCCCTTCTTGTCTTCTTGTACGTGTTACAATGTTTCGGTTTTAACATTTCAAAACATCTTTCATAGTCACACCAACACTCAGCACAATACACAATCCTTTTGAATAAAAATTTAATGAAATTGTGTTGCACAAGAGGCATGCCACGACGGATGTAACGGAGGAGGTGCCTTCTAAATATCGCAATTTATTTTGGGCTGTTTTGTTGTTCTTCATGTTGACAGCCAAAGACAAAAGAAAAGAATACACTAGGCAAAGCCATCATCTGCAGGTGTCGAATGATATAAAACTTGTACCTAAACGGAAGAAGGTCTGATATGTTATATGGCCTTGTTTCTGAAGGAAGCTCTACTGGGGCTGTGGCAAGACATATTTTGTCATGGTGATTATTTTTTTTTTTTTTGAGTTAAAACCAAATATATGTAGTGTCGTCGTAGTCGTCTCTTGGTCATTGCCGTAAACCAAAACTAATTAATTAATTTCAGTCAGTTTAAATTTAAATCAAAATTAAAATATGCCCTCTCTCTCTCTCTCGGTGTGTATTTCAACATTCTTTAGAAATTTTGAATTATTTTCCCAAGACATTCGAAATAAAAGGAAAAAACACAATGAAATATACTCGGCCTCGGCCAAATGCAAAACGTTTGCACAACAAATTTCAAATGATTTTAAATTTCACAACATAAAGGAAATTGAATAGTTCTGTCTGTCTGTCTTTGTCTTTCAGAAACTATAACCAAAAAAAAGGTCAGAGTTTAAATGCGTGTTCTTGCACTGTGAATCCGTGGGAGGGCGGGCGGGCGTGGGTCAACGACGAAACACGTGTTCAAAATGTTTTACAAAATGAAGCAAGCACGCAACGTTGTCTTTAGTTAAAAAAATGGCAACTTGCCAAAACCAATGGATTTTCAATAAATGTTGTTTACACGCCTACGGACAAACTAGCCCAACATCAGCCAGCCCACTTTCATTTTACCTTCATTGAGGTTATGAGAGGCGAAAAGGTTGAAACTCTCTAAAAGGCGAGTTTATTTAGTTTTACGATAAGATGACTCAAGTTTATTATAATTACTTTGAAGCGTCAGGATTAGAGTTCAAAATCAATGAATGTGACCATCTTAAAACTATAGTTATAGAAATAAGGATTAAAACCCAACAAAGTGTATTAAATTGATTTAGGCTTTATAAGTAAGCCTCTCTTATGTTATTAAATAAAGCAACACTGCTCCCATTAAGTTTCATGTGTTTAAAGACTACTGTCAAATTTTGAGAGAGTTCCGTCATTTAGTTTGTATTTAAACCCTGGTGGATTTTGAAAAAATGGAAAAAATTGAATTTCGACTGCTCATTAAACCATATTTTTTCCCGAAAAAACATAAATTAAACCAAAGAAAAGCTTGATAAATATAATGGGGACTGCACCATTGATTTCAATGGACAAATGTAGCTTAATGACTTTCGTTGTGATCTTACAAGTACAAATAACGCTGAACGTCTGGGCGGCCAATTGAGGTCAATACATCCGAAAATGTCCCAAAAATCCTCAATATAGTGTTGGCCGGTCGAAGAGGAAAAGTAAGTGAGATTGATGATACCATAAGCATTTTATGTGGCGGTGTGGTTTCGATTTTACTTGATAAGTTGGGTTTAAGAAAGCTATCTGCAAGATGGGTGCCGCGTTTGCTCTCAATTGACCTTAAACGTTATTGTGTGACAGCTTAATAGGATTGAATGAAGTTGTTAAACCATAATTCAAATGAGTTTTTGCTGCGCTTTGTAACTGTGGATAAAACATGGATCCATTTCAACACTCCGAAGACTAAGGAGTAGTCTAAACAATGGGTTTCTCCGGGTTAACCGGCTTTGAAGAAGGCCAATTTGACTTTGTCGGCCAGTAAGGTGATGGCAACAGTTTTTTGGTATGCACGCAGGATAATCAACATAGATTACCTTCAAGAGGGGAAACAATATATGGCGAATATTATGACAACTTATTGGACGGGGATTTAAAAAAACGACTCCGAAGACTAAGGAGTAGTCTAAACAATGGGTTTCTCCGGGTGAACCATCTCCGAAGAAGGCCAAGGCGACTTTGTCGGCCAGTAAGCTAATGGCAACAGTTTTTCGGTATGCACGCGGGATATTCCTCATCGCTTACCTTCAAAAGGGAAAAACAATAAACGGCGAAAAGTATGGCAACTTATTGGACGAGGATTTAAAAAAAAAACGAACCTTATTCATCAATGGCAAAATTGCATGAATTAAATTACAAATTAGGTCGATAGTCTTAGTTGCTAGGGCTTTTTTAAATTAGTTTTTATTATAATTTTATTTGTAATATAACGATAAATTAATGAATTACAAATTGTTACCTCATCCGCCATATTCTCCGGATTTAGCCCCCAGTGACTATTTTCTATTTCAAAACCTAAAGAAATATCTCGGTGGAAAGAGATTCAGCTCCAACGATGAAGTTATCGATCAAACAAATGTTTTTTTTTTTGGACTTCGGAAAATCCTATTCTTTGGAAGGGATACGATAATTGGAGAAACTTTGGAATAAGTGTATTGAGCTAAAAGGAGATTGTGTGGAAAAGACTTTTTTGCAATAAAAACTGTGTTTTGTTTAAGTCACGGAATTATTGATATCCCCCGTATTTATTTTTAATAATTTCCCCACCTTCGACTGTCATGAAATTATTTATAATGAAATGGCCAATTTTGCTAAATATTTTCACACCTAGATGGCTTTGGTGGCTTGGAACGCATCTGAAATGGAGCATTTTGAAAAACTAGCATTACTTATGGTCACTCTTTCCCTTCATGTTTTTCCTAATCATTTTAAATTATGACCTCCTTTAACAACTGAGGCTCAATTTCGACACTTTCGGCAGAATGAAACGATTTATGATGATATTGCCAACTTTGCTATATATTTTGACACCCAGATGGCATTGGCAGTTTGCTTTTAAAATAGAGCAATTGAAAAAACTATCATTATAAACTGGTCACTCTTTCCCTTCATGTTTTTCCTAATCATTTGAAATTATAACCTCAACATAACAACTGAGGCTCAAATTCGATTATATTTTTTTAATTTTCCAACCTTCGGCAGTCGTGCAATCATTTATAATAAAATGGACAACTTTTCTAAATATTTTCACACCTAGGTGGCGTTGGTAATTTGCTTCTGAAATGGTGCAATTGGAAAGCTATCATTATTAACTGGTCACTCTGTTTTTCCTTATCATTTTAAATTATGGCCTTTAACAATTGAGGCTCAATTTCGATTATATATTTTTAATAAATGCCAAACTTTCGGCAGGAATAAATCGATTTATGATGAACTGGCCAACTTTGCTAAATATTTTGACAACTAAATGGCGTTGGTAGTTTGCTTTTAGAATAGAGCAATTGGAAAAACTATCATTATAAACTGGTCACTCGGTCCCTTCATGTTTTTCCTAATCATTTTAAATTATAACCTCCTTTAACAACTGAGGCTCAATTTCGATGATACATTTTTTTAAATTTCCCCACCTTCGGCAGTCGTGCAATCATTGATAATAAAATGCCAAACCTAACTAAATGAATTTTCTAACACCTTGATGGTTTTGGTAGCTTGGACAGTTTTCTGAATTAGAGCAATTGGAACTGGTCACTCTATTTCCCTAATTATTCCAAATTGTGACTATCACGATTGAGCGTCAGTTGTCATTTTCCCAGCTTCGACAGACATGAATTCATTTATAATAAAATCGCCAACTTTGCAAAATATATTGACAACTAGATGGCGTTGGTTGGTAGTTTGCTTCTGAAGTAGAGAAATTGAAGAAACTATCATTACTAACTGGGCACTCTTTTTTCCTAATCATTGCAAATTATGACTATCGAAATTGAGCATCAGTTGGCTTTTTCCTACCTTCGACAGAAATGAAATGACAATCCTTACTGAATATTCGGACACCTAGGTGGCGTTGGTAGTTTGCTTCTGAAGTAGAGCAATTGAAAAAACTATCATTACTAACTGGACACTCTGCTTTTCTAATCATTCCAACTTATGACTATCGAAATTGAGCGCCAGTTGTCATTTTCCCACCTTCGACAAAAATGAAATGGCAAAGCTTACTGAATATTCTGACATCTAGATGGCGGTGATAGTTTGCTTCTGAAGTAGAGGAACTGGAAAAACTATCATTACTGACTGGTCACATTAATTTTATCGCACTTTTTATTCGTAATCCTTTAAAATCATGACCTCCTTTAAAGTCAGCCTTTACACGCCCTCTGCCTCGATTCTACGTTTGGTTTTCTGTTGATTTTTGTTGTTTTTATTATTGCTATCAGTCGTTGCTATCGAGTTTACTGATCCGTGCTTCGTCGTATATTTTTGTTGCAAGTGCATGTGGTGGTGATTTCTGTTTTTATTTTATTTTGCATCCCCTTCTTCTTGTCAGGACTTTTTACTTTACATATGTATCGTGCATATGTGTATGTATGGTTATGTAAATATGCCTGTACACAAACAAATACATGCACGGGCAGAAACAATGCAGAAGAAAATCCATTAAGACTCGGTGGCAAATGTGTGCAAACATGACAAGGATTTTTCCATAAATTTCGAGGATAATGGCAGGGATGCGGTAAGTCAAATGCAGGTTCATGCGGCGACTGAACTTTGCGATTGCCTCGTTACTGCAAACGTTAAAGGGTGGTGGTATGGTGGCAAAGACCACCCTATTTTCAAAATTTATGGATTCATATTAAAAGCTTCGAATTGCTACCTAATGTCTAGCCTGTTGCTCTTGAAATGTTTAGTCTTGTCCTTTGTTCTTTTAATTTTTCAACAGTTTTATCTTTCCTTTTAATAGCTAGTAAGCCTTCGCCTAGCTTCTTCTTGTTTTCCGGTTTTGCTTATACCTTTGGTCCGTCTAGGGGTCTAGCCTCTCCTTCCATTTGTACCTTTTTTACCTGTTTTGTGGATTTTTATTTTCAATATAATTCATTTCCTTTAAACGGCCCTTTCCTCTTTTAGCATATGAATATGCCTCTTTTTTCAAAAGTCGAATTAGCCTCTCCCCGTGCCTATATTGGTCGATTTGAAATTCATCTCCTTAAATCCTTTTCATTGTCCAATAATGTTTAAGCTTGTCTTTAAGCCTTGTCATGTTGTTTTTTTAGACTTCGAAAAGATTTTCACTTTACCCTTTATGCAGGATGGGAAGAAAAGAATCTTGGAGGTTATGCTTTTAGTTCTCAACATCACTTTATATCCCAAAAATCTCCGAAAGGGTTTCTTTTGCAGTTATTACCTGCGATAAAAGGGCACATCAATCATGTGTTGCCAAAGGAGGCTACCTGACAGCGTGTCGCTTTATTCCCTCTTGTGTCGGTTGCTTAATCTTTAGCTGGCATACAGCGGCAGAAAAAAAGAAACCCGAAGCGGCATCCTTCCTGCGTACAGCGAGCTGAGCGAGCGCCTACATCATTTGTCACTCTGGAGGATAAAAGCAAAGATGGATTGAATTCGAATGTATTTTTGCACCCGCTAAAAGCAAAAAAAACAAAGAGCGAAAAAGTGAATATAAAATTGTTTTCCTTTTCCGCCACGCCACCCTTTATTGTGCAGCCCCCAGAAGAAGGGGGCAAAATAAAGTGTAAAAAAGTGTTAAAACCTAAAAAAGTTTCTTGGCGATTTTTTATTCTCACGACTCGAGGTGGGCTTGGCTGGCAGGCACCCCGAGAATGTGTAAACATCTTAATATTTTTGTGTACACGACGAATTCTGCTCTGTGGATACAAATCGTCGTTGGTCTGTCATTTACGTTACGTCGTTGCGTCCGTCCTTCCTTCCGTGCCGTTTGTTTTTATGGATGACAACGAAATGCTTGTAAACACTTGGAATACGTATTTTTTCATGTAGTCTATGGCTTTTTAACTTACTACAGATACATGGAGAAATGAGGAAGAGATGGAGATATGGGTTCGCCCACCAAAAGGGAAAGAGGGGCATTTGTAGAAAAAAAACACATATACATACGCGTACTTAAGTTAACACCTTTTAACAACATTTGGGTCAAGTGATGACGACGAATGCTGATGGTGGTGATGATGACGACGACGATGGTGGTGGTGATGTTTCTCTGGAGCAGGAGACGGAGACGACGTCAAATGATATACTGCCTGCATTAGAAGTTCGCTGTTCTCTTCTCTACTGGTTTTGTTACAAAATAATATTTGTCTAAATTCATTTACATAAACACACACGCACACTTTCTATCTAGATGCTAGGTATCTGTTAAGGCTAGCATCGGATGGCATCGCATTGCTCCACCCCATAAGGCATGTGGAAGTAAAGGTACGCACTTTTTCTGTTGTTGCAAATCCTTTTGAGCTCTTTCCGCCTTGGTCTCTTACCTTATGCCCGATTGAAGATTTTGAATACGCTTTTTATTATGTTCTTCTCGCTTGGAGCTTGATTTTCTGTGGCGTGACGTTAAAAGTTTATCAGTGTTTCGTATTTCTATTTTCAAATATATTCAATAAAGTGTAAAGTTTCCAAAATGGAAGGTGTAAGCAACTTGTGTTAATGCCCAGAAGTTGAAAAGGGAAAGAATTATTTACAAAGTGTATCACAATATCTAAGGGGTTTATTTATATAGCTTAGGTAGCTTGAGGGAGAAGGAAGGTAAACTTTTTATCTTTCATGGATTTTTTAACAATTTTAGGCTTAAGTTTTAAAAAAAATCACTTAAGGACTTTATGCCATGTTGTTCACACCATTAACATGGGATAAAGTACTAAAGTTCTTATTAAAAGAACTTATTCGATAAAAATTTGTTAAAAAACTTAAAATCAAGAGACCAGCAAAAATTTGTACATTGATAAAAATTCATTACATTAAAAAAACTATTTTCGGGTTTAATTTTAAGTCAGGCAATCATAAATAGTCACTTCGAACTTAAACTTTTAAAATTTGAACTAAATTGGTTCACCCCAACAACATGGGATAAAGTCCTAAAATTCTTATAAAATGTTTCTAAAGAATTCTTATTAAATTAACTGAACTGACAAACGTAATTTTGAAAAACTAAAAATCAAGAGATCACCAAAAATGTGTTCTTTAAAAAAATCCATATTACATATAAAAAAAAACTATATTAGGGGTTTATTTTAAATCATAAATAGTCATTTCTAATTTAAACATATAAAATTTGAGTACGAGTATAATTCACAGGATGGGATAAAGTCCTAAAGTTCTAATAAAAATAACAAAACTGGCAAAAGTAGTTAGGAAAACTTAAGACCAGAAGGCCACCGAAAATTAGTTTTCTGAAAAAAATCTGCATTACATATAAAAAAAATAATTTAGGGGTTTATTTTAAATCAGGAAATCATAAATACACGCAGAAAAAAAGTATGGTTGTGGTGACAATATTCGAAGAGGATAATACTATTATTGGGTATATGGTATGGATCATAACAATATTATGATCCTCACAACAATAGTATGATTCAAATACAACCATACTATGATTCAAATACAACCATACTATGAACCTCACAACAATAATATGATTCACACATAACCATACTATGATCCCCACGACCATTGTATGATTCACACTCAACCATACTATGATCTCCACAACCATAGAATGTTTCACATACAATCATAGTATGTTCCTCACAACCATAATATGATTCACACGCAACCATGTTATGATCCCTACAACCATAGTATGATCACACACAATTTTACTTTGATCTCCAATATAATTTATTAGAATTTGTTTAAGTTGTCGACAGTAGATTTGAATTATAAAAACTATTAAAAAATACATTAAATTCAAAATGATAGGAGTGATTTATTTTACAGTAGAAAAAATAAGTTTCAATAAACGTAAGCGTTTTTATTAAAAATATTTCAGTTGAACAAAGCCAAAGCAGTTTGTTTAAAAAAATTTAATTTCGATAAAAAAAAAAGTACTATTATTGCATTAAATCGGTACCAATAACATTTGTTCTTAAAAGCATATTTAAAAGAAGAAAAATTACAATCATACAGTATGATTGCCGTAATCATATCATTGTTAACATAAAACGCAAAACACACAATACTTTTGTGGCAACAACAATATTTATATTGCTGTTATAACCATACTTTCATTTTTAAATTTGGCAATAATACTATTGTTACATTTCAACAATATTAATATTGCAGCAATTATACTATTGTCAAAACTAAATTCAGTTAACAATGCTATGGTTGCAACGAACATACTTTTATTGCCGAGAACATATTATTATTGCCGTGACCATGTAGTAACCATGTTTTTTCTCTGCGTGTAGTCATTTCTAACTAAAAACTATAAAATTTGAACTAAATTGGGTGTAAGTATACTTGCCTAGAGTACGAGTATGATTCACACCAACGATAAAGTTTTAAAGTTCTTATTAAATGAACTTAACTGACAGAAGTATTTCAGAAAACGTGAGTTCTTCTTAGCCTAGCACAAAAAGCGCGGTATAAACAGAAAAAAGTTATGTGTTTTGGAAACTTCCATCTCTGCTATGAACACATGTTTAATTTTGTTTCGATCTGGCAACTCCTTCATATAGAAAGAGGTGTTCGCAAAAGACGCATCCGCTATTTTTTTACAATGGAAAAATTAGAAATGCGTGCTGTCATTAAATATTTACATAAAAAAGGTTTATCGGGACAAGAAATTCATAATGATATGGTGAATGTGTTAGGTGAAAGTGCTCCTTCATATGCAACAGTAAAAAATTGGGTTGCTGAATTTAAACGTGGTCGTACAAGCATTGAATATGAACCACGTAGTGGACGTCCAAAAACAGCAACAACAACAGAAATTGTAGCCAAATTGCATGATATGGTCGACGAATAAAAGTGCGTGAAATAGCTAATATCATGGGCATCTCAAATGATCGAGTCCATTTAATTTTGCATGAAGAACTACAGATGAAAAAGCTTTCTGCAAGATGGGTGCCGGACTTGTTAACAGTCGACCAAAAACGCATAAGAATGAACATTTCTCAAGCATGTTTGGATCGTTTCAGCGAAATAAAATGGACTTTAAGCGTCGTTTCATAACTGTTGATGAGACATGGATCCACCACTATACTCCAGAGACAAAAGAACAATCCAAACAATGGACTGAAGCTGGAGGAAGTGCCCCAAAGAAGGCAAAAACAATTCAATCGGCTGGTAAGGTTATGGCAACGGTTTTTTGGGACTTCAAAGGTATTTTATTGATTGACTATCTGCAAAAGGGTAAAACAATAAATTCAGAGTACTATTGCAACCTTTTAGATCAATTAAATGTACAAATTCGAGAAAAACGTCCTGGCTTACAACACAAAAAAAACAATTTTTCATCAAGACAACGCACCAGCGCACAAGAGTGTTTTAACAATGGCTAAAATCAACGAATTAAAGTACGAGTTGCTTGACCACCCACCTTATTCTCCTGATTTAGCTCCCAGTGACTTTTACCTGTTCCCAAATCTAAAAAAATTCCTTGCTGGCAAGCGTTTTACCTCAAGAGTTGTAAACCACTATTTTGAAGACCTTGAGGAAAACTATTTTAATCAAGGGATATAATTGCTAGATAAGTGTATTGAAGTTTCAGGAGATTATATTGAAAAATAAAAATATTTTTGAAAAACTAACTATTTTCTTTCATTGATAGGCTAAGAACTTTCCGAACCGCCCTCGTAGCTATTTAGACTTAACGTGGTTTACGCAAATGATTTGTTTCTTTTAAACACAATAGTAATTTGGACTACATTTTTATAAATACTAAATTGAATTGTGATGTAAAACGTGGAGCTTTTATTCGTAATAGTCAAAAATAACTCTATTTTAACTTATATTTTTTAAGCAAATTTCTTGCTATTTTGACTTTTCTTGGTTTACGTAAATGATTAAATTCTTTAGAAATAAGTTAGTTATTATCTACTATGTTTTCAAAAAATTAAAATTAAATTGATGATTTATTTAAATAGAATATTTCAATAATAGTTGTTTACATTATGCTGTTTTGACTATTATGAATAGGCTATTTTGGAGGGTTTTTCTTAGTGGACTTTAGCTTTATTTTTACGTAGTCGTAAGTAACAATTTTTTCGGTTCATTATGCAAAGTGGACTAAGTTGGCAGTGCATTAAGCAGAAGTTCTAGAGATTTGTCCTATTCTTGTTTAGGAACGTTACTGGGGCGGGTTAGTATTTGTTAGGGAATATATTAAATTGATTTTCTTTTTGAGCAGTAAGATATCATTTGAAGGAATTTATTAATACCGGGACCTTCCTAATATTTCGCCACCCTCTGGCTCATTATGTATTTTCTGTTTTACTTCCCCCAACATTTTCTGGCAATCTTCGTATAAAGTTTCACCTATTCACGTTTCCTTCGCTGTCTCCCTCCTATCCATCAAAAATTTACTTCGGTCGACTTTCCGTTTACATTTAATTTTCATTCCACCGCATATTTCTTTATCTAGCGTCCATCAATCTTGACGTCTTTGAATTTTATCGCAAATATGCTTTTAAATGGAAGGTAAAGTAATTAATTTGGATCATTCGTAATATTCAGTGTTACTTGAAATAATTTACAAATGAGTAATTATTTCATTTTTGTAATGATTTTCTTCTTAAGCATTCTGGGCGCTTCAGGAAGATGAATTTTTATTTTTGCGGAAATCTCTTGTAGATGATTTTCATTCTCTTTGCAATTGATGAAAGGTATTTCCTGTTAATGGTTTTTCCTATTTTTTTTCTTTACGGAATTCCAATTAAAGAATTATTATAACATTTTTATAAAAATATAACTAATTCCATGTCCTTTCTTTTTTCTCATTCTAGGTAAGTTTCCAGTTTCCTTTGAACAAATGTTATTGAAATGCACGAAAAATACCATCACAAACCTTCTTTGTTGTGTGTATTACTTTTTTGCCTTTATTTCAATAATATCATTTCGTTTGTAAGTACAAAAACTAAAAAACACTTGAGTTTTCCTATTTAATTTCAAACTAAAAACTTTTCAACAGATTTATTAACTTAAAATTCCACACTGCTCACAGAGACCCCAGGGTAAACTTCCAAACATATTTAAAACGATTGCAATACGTTCAGGATTTGTGGAGAAGGATGTTGGCTTTTATGAAAAATCATTTAGTGATTACCCAGTGTTTTAGTAGAATAATTTACAGGGTGTCAAAGATAAACATCTCGATTATCATTAATCTTTCTTATATAAATGTAGATTTTTTAAACAACTGAAACCCTGATACTAAAATGTATAGACTGTTGTTAGAAGAAGAGCCAGCCAGGCTCTTTTGGTGGTCACCCTGTGAAAAGGGAGCTAAACAAACAGGGTGCCAAAGCTCACCACCAATATGTTTATTAAAAAATAATGATCTCTAAAACTACTTAACCACTGACAATGGCAAGTGTATGGAATGCTCCTAGCGGATAAGGTCAGCTTTCAAAGGCCATTCGTTGGTTACCCTGTGTCAATACTGTGTCAGGTAGCCTAGCTTTTTGTTTACTAATCCTACATACATTTACTTATAATTATCAACGGTAATGTAGTTTGAGGTAGTGTCTTGATGCTCTGTAATTTAACCAGCGTAGATACTCTGTAACTTTGACTGCAGAGACACAGGGTGACTATTAACGAAATTATCGTTCCTCATTTACCAACGCTTCAAATTCGATGGGTCGGATGCCTATTATATAAAATTATCCGTGTAGTCAATTTGACATCCAGCAACTCAGTCTGTGTTGACAGGGGTGAACTTTCCAAAAGCCAAGCTCTGTACAAAAAATCCTGCATACATTTGCAACTCACCCTGTGGCTACAGAGGGTGCATTTTCTCAAAGCCAAACTCTGTACAAAACCCTGCATATATTTTGTTGCCGTCGCTCTTCTTGTGCTTTTCTAAAATCCTAGCTGGTTCTCAGCAAGCCTTGCCTACGATTATTGGCACCGCTTTAATGGGTTTTTTTGAAGAGCGTTATTTAAAAATTGTTCAATTATGACACCCAGTAATTAAGCCTGTGTTGGCATGGTATGAGCAATAATTAAATTCCCGGAAAGCCTAGCTGGTACTCGACAAGGCCTGCTTTCGTTTTGTTATTATCGCTTTCATAGTTTCAAAAATCTTAATTTTTTTTAAAAACAATTCTACCTTCGAGATTAATAACTTTGATAGCCTATAATTCACCCTGCGTTAGGAACCTCAAATGGATTTTTCTTAAATCCTACATCTTTTTCCGCAAGCCTACGTTTTGTAGGCTTTGGTTAAGTAGTTTCGAAAGCTTAGCTAGAAGGCCTACGTTTTGTTGGCTCTGGTTAAGTAGTTTCGAAAATCTTAGTTCATTTGAAAAAAATGTGTCATAAATTTATTTTAGTAAACAATTCCACCTTTGAGATTAATAATTTTTATAACCCGTATTTTACCCTGTGTGTGCATTAGGAGACCTCAAATGGAATTTTCTTAAAGCCTACATCTTTCTTCGCAACCCCTACCCACATTTTGTGAGTTTTTGTTTAGAAGTTTCGAGAATCTTAGTTTATATGAGAAAATGCGTCATGATCGAGGTGGCCAACTTGGAACCCATTTTATACACCCTGTGTTGAAACGGGGTGACCACTAGAGGGTTTATCTTAAAGCCTAGATCTTTTCCTGCAAACTCCGCATGAATTTTAAGGTAATATCTTCAATAGTTGCGCAGATCTGAAGGTTATTTAAGAAAAATGTGGTGAAATTTTAAACGCTTAAGTTATCCTGTGCTCACATAAGGTATCAAGCAAGAACATTTTTCGAAAATCCTAGTGCCTTCTTTTTAATTTCTACGTTTTCGTTTTTTATTTGTCATTGATAAGTAGTTGCGAAGATCTTTATTTGTGGGAGAAAAATGTGTCTACATTGAGGTAGTTAATTTAAGTTAACTTTGACGCCCTGTAACTTACCTGTACTGACATAGGGTGGCCATTTAAAGAACTTTCTGAAAGCCAAGGGAGCATTTTATGGTCATCTCTTTAATAGTTACGAATTAAGTTTCTCATTTATTCAGAAGGGCACTGGGTCTTAGTCTGCACGCGTTGAGGTAGTCTGGCGCCCTGTGTTATCAGGAGTTGACCCCAAATTGAATTCTTAAATTCAAGTCAACTTTGACACCCTGTAATTCACCTGTACTGGCATCGGGTGGCCATTAAAATAACTTTCTGAAAGCCATTTTATGGTCATCTCTTTAATAGTTACGAAGATCTAAATTAAGTTTCCCATTTATTCAGAAGGGCACTGGGTTTTAGTCTGCACGCGTTCAGGTAGTTTGGCGCCCTGTGTTATCATGGGGTGACCCCAAATTGAATTATAAAATTCAAGTCAACTTTGACACCCTGTAATTCACCTGTGTTAACAAAGAGAGTCACTGGAAGAATATTCTTAAATTTCCACTGTAAGAAATTTCTGAAAGCATTTTATGAACATCTCTTTAATAGTAACGAATATCTAAACACCCTGTATCTCAGTCCGCATTGACACAGGTTGGCCATTAATAACTTTTTGTTATATTCAGCCGCTTAATACATTTTATTGCCATGTTTTCAGTAGTTTTGAATATTTTCAATTTTGTTGGAAACCGTTCTCTTTACGGTGTGGTAAACTGAAGCCGTTCTCTTAACTGTGTGGTAAACTGAGGCAGACTATTTTACACCCTAAGTCGACACTGGGCGTACCCTAAGTTATTTTTTTATAAAGCTTAGCTCTTTCTTTACATTTCGCTAATATATTTTATTGGAATAGTTTTCATAGTTTAAAGATTATTATTTCATTTGGAATTCTAAATTCGAGATTATAAACACTGACACCCTGTATCTCATTTTTTAGAAGCCTGGGGGCTTGACTATAAATAAATACATTTTTTAACCTTCATTTCAATATTTTTTTGTCCAAATTTATAATTTGTTTGCCTTTTTTACCTACTGTGATTCACAACACGAAACAAAAACCATTGCATGTTACTTGCCTCCCCCCTCCTCGGATCATTTACTTATTGTAGCGTGAAAAATGTTACGTTCAAAAGGAAATAGTGCAACTAAATTCAAAATTGCATGATTTATATGAAATTGTTGTTGAACAGCCAACAAAAAGCGAAATAAATTGAAGCCAACCAAAAAGCGAAAAAAATAGATACGTCAAAGGTGCAAATGAATCTATTTCGCAAATGCCAAACAACATATGGTGGCTGCTGATGGCATGTCAAGAGCACAACGAATGGTCCTCCTCACGACTGGCCATTTGCGGGGTACACTACGAACACTACGAGTATCAACCCCCGGGGTGGCTTGTCATGAGCAGAATGAACGGTGCTACCTAACTATTTGGGGTAGTTTGTGCTGATTCCCCCCCAGCGTTGGTTCCCTTCTGCCTGCTAGCCATGGGGCTGGCTTGTGCAGAGGCCCCTTCACTACGACTTATCCATCGGGCTATATTGTGCTGAGCAAAGCGAATAGAGCTCCCCCACTTAGACCCACCCTCCTGCTGCCTAGTCATGAGCAGAATAAAATGTCCCTTACTAGTGAAACAGAACGAACAGTCCGTCACAACTAGTCATGAGCAGAATAAAATGTCCCTTACTACTAGTGAAACAGAACGAACAGTCCGCCACTAATAATAATAATTTTTTTAAAGAGGTTGGCAAGCGAATAGAGCTCCCCCGCTTAGACCCTCCCTCCTGCTGGATAGTCATGAGCAGAATAAAATGTCCCTTACTACTAGTAAAACAGAAAGAACGGTCCTTTACTACTACTGAACAAGTATGACCATAACCGCCCCTTTACCTAGCCATACACCCTCTCTGGCCTAATATTATTTCTGTAATAATGGAAATATTTTTCTTAAGACGATCCATTCATCCCAAAATTACTCCTCGTTTACCTGCCCGTCCACCTTCTTTCTCCTCCAATGAGTTGTTCATTGATTATACGCCCCCTTGCACAAACCTCGTCTACCCATAACGTGCAATGAAATTGCATGAAAGACGCTGTGAAAGCTAGAACATCTTGCTGTCCATTTGGGTTTCTATCATTATGGCATGGCGCATTTAAATAATTATAAATAAAACACTTAAAGATTAGTTCTAAAAGGTAAACAGTCATCGCTTTCGCACTCAGCTTCCTGGGCCCGCCGTTTGTGGTTCTTTAGACTTTCGGTTGCCCAGATGCAATTAATCATGTCCGGCAGCGTTGGCAGTGAAGGTGCTGTCAGCTTGCTGATTTGAGATTTGTTGAACAACAATGACGGTCCTCGCTCGGCCCAGCAACCCCTCTCGACTAAACTATAATTTTGTGTTTATTGTTCTTTGAAATAGTTTATTGTTTCAACAAATAAATACATTAAAACCGGCCATTGAGCAGACATCAACATCATCACCTCCGCCGACAATTCAAGTTCAATAATTTCGCTGTGCTTGGGTAAAAAATCGATTTTTATTGGGAACTAAAGGAGCTGCAGCATTTTTATGACCCTTGCAATACTATTTTCCACACAATAAACCATTCGAGATTTTTGTGAAATCGCAACGTTTGTTAATGCTTTTCCTTCCGACCTTACCTCCCCTTATCAACCTCTTTGAATGCATTATTATTATTCAATTTACACAATTTTCGCCATGTCCAATTTTTCAATTTATTATCGTTAAAATTGCACATTCAATTGCAAAAGAAACGTCATCGTCATCATCGGCACCACCAACTTCGACGTTTGCGCTGAAATTCCAAATGCCATTGCCAACCTAACTCAATATATCCATCCGTCTGTCCGTCCGTCGGTCGAGTCTGTGTTTGGGTGTGCCGCCCGCCATCAACGCGCATCGTGCATTATTGACTTTTGGTTGCATTCAACATTTTCCAGATGTTCCATGAATGGAAATCTAAAAACATTTATTTATTATTTTAATTTGTTGGTTTTATTATTTTTATTTTTCATGGCACACTCGTCCGTTTTGTTTTCTTTATTTGTGGCCGAATATTTTTCATCTTCTATGGAACTTAAAGAAAACTTCGGCTGGAATATGGAAATTCAAAAAAAAAAAATAATGGGAAGATATTTTAATAAAAGCAGAATTCAAAAATTTTGCTTTGAGGAGGGTAGAAATGCTTCAAAACTTTAGGTGTGAATTAACAATGTCTTCAAAATAGGCGTGTCTTCTTCCCATTTGTTTCAGTCCTTTAGTTTTTGGTGTAAATATTTTTTTTTAAATTGTTTTGGATGGATTTTTACACTTTTTCTGAAAAAATACCTCTAGATGGATCACCTTTTATATTAATAAAATATATATTTGATTTGTTTAACATATTTAAAAATAAATCTAAATTTAAAACACCCTGTACGTACTTAACCCACCGTACAGGGTGTTTTAAATTTAGATTTATTTTTAAATATTTTAAACAAATAACAAATATTAATTTTATTAATATAAAGGGTGATCCATCTAGAGGTATTTATTCAGAACAAATATAAAAATTCAAATCAAGTGTGGAATCTTTATTGGTAATTTGAAAGGACATTTTATGGCATTTATTTTTTGAAAAATATTTCTTTCAAATGTTGGCCGCAACAACGCCTCAAGGTTTCCATTCTGAGGTTCCAATTTTGGATGACTCGTTCGAGCATTTCGACCGGTATGGCTTTAATGACAGGCCTGAAACCTGAATCGTAGCTGGTCTGTCAGCATAGACTTTAGACTTTACGTAACCCCAAAAAAAAATGTCTAAATGTCACTCGATCTAGGCGGCCAACTTACCTGCCCAAAATGTGAAATTAACTGATTTTCGAAATGACCTCTCAATAGATCCATTGTTTGAGCAGCTGTTGGCAAGTGGGACCGTCCTGTTGAAACCAAGTGTTGTCAAGATTACGGGCTTCAATTCCAGGTAGCAAAAAGATCAATATCATGGCGCGATAGCGAGCTCCATTCACGGTTACGTTCCGGCCATCACCATTTTTGAAAAAATATGCACCGATGATTCCACCAGCTTATAAACCGCACCAAACCCTTTCTACCCTCCGGGTATAATGGCACCTCTTCTTGTTGCTCTTCAGCCTAAATACGGCAATTTTCTTTATTGCCGTTGAGCCAGAAATGGACCTCATCACTGAACAAAATTTTGGTCGAAAACAGCGGATCTTTCCGTTTCTCACCGAACGCTCATTTCCATAATGCAGTTGCCAACATTTGAAGGTAATTTTTTCCAACAAATAAATGCCATAAAATGTCCTTTCAAATTACCAACAAAGATCCCACACTTAATTTGAATTTTTATATTTTTTTGTTCTGAAAAAATACCTCTAGATAGATCACCCTATATTATTGGCTAATACGAAAGAGTTAGTAAAGAGTGGTGCAACTAAAACGCACAATGTTTATTGTACATAAAACAAAGTTTTCAGAAAATTATCTTGGAATTTTTATTATGATTGAAGAATTTTTAACAATTATGTGTGAAACAAAATATTGGCTTCGAAGGCATACCCTCCATCCAATGGTCCATATTTCCAATGACTCTGAGACATAATGGAGGTTCAATGTCGTTAATGTGCCATATTATCTCTTATTATCTTACTGGCGTACATCTTTTTATTTAAATATCCCACAAAGAAAGAAGTCCAACATAATCGCGGCGGCCAATTAACATCGCGACGTGACATAACATGGCCATTGGACCATTTCTCGCGCAAAAAATCCATTGTTTCGTTGGCTGTGTGGCAAGTGGCACCATCATAATGGAACCACATATCGTCTAGGTCCATATTCTTAAATTTTGGCCACTAGAAGTTCGTCATAATCTCGCGATAGCAAACCACTTTCACTGTAACTGCTTGGCCGACCCTTTTTCGAAGAAGTACGGCCCGGATAACGCCGCCAGCCCATAAACCGCACCCACCAGTCACTCTTTGTGGATGCATCGGCTTGTCAGCAATCACTCGAGTATTCTCATTTTCCCCAATAAGGCAATTCTGCTTGTTAAGGGATCCACTGAGGTGAAAGTGTGCCTCGTCGCTGAAGATGATTTTCTTTGTAAAGTCATCATTCTCGTCAGTCTGTTCAACCAACCATTCGGCGTATTGACGGCGCTTGAAATGGTCAGTAGGCTTTAGCTCTTGAGTCAATTGAACCTTGTTAGTGTGTTAGTTCAAACCTTTATTCAAAATTCGCATCAGTGATGTTTAAAAAAAACTGGACGTTAAGTTAAGACTAACAAATATCATCGTGCGTTATCGTTGAAACACCCTTTATATTCGTAATTGTCGTAAAATTGTAGCCGTGTCCGGCTGTTTAGGCACGATAACGATCAAACGAATCAATCTAGAATCCTGAAATTGTGCATGAAGATGACTTATGTTTAAGAGCTGTTTGGAATTGTAAACGGGCGAAATCAGCCCAGAAAGAAAAAAGTTATCTTTTAAGGGACTAAAGGTAGCTCGCTAAAAAGTACATTATAAGCTAAGCAAATAATAATTTTTGTATACGGACAATGGTTCAAATGGGTACTGTTAGTTGGGACGCTCAAAAAAGTGCATAGTTACTAAAATTTTGGCTTATGGGGCTCCAAAAACGTCCCGCATGTTCAAAGCCGGCGCTTAATTGTCAATATGGGCACGAGAGTTTACTCAAATTAAATCAAATCTTGCTGTGAATCCAAATACGTACGCAGTATTTTGAAAGTTTTGACTGCGATGGACGGAGGGAAGCATGGGCCGAAAAGGCCCTAAAAACGTACCATTAACGACGACTTAACGACGATTTTACTTGTTTTTTTTTTAATTATAATTTTTTTCTTTAAAAATAAACGTTTTATTTAATTTAAAAAATGCGTTTTACTAGAGTAGGGACGGTATAGGAGATTCAGTCTGGTCTGGTTCATTCTGGCCGATTTTACCAACATGTTTTTGTTTTAATGGTTTTTTAAAAAAAAAAAAGTTGTTTACCTTTAAAACTAAACATTTTGTTTGTTAATTAGAATGTATGGCTAATTAATAATTTTTTTTAAATTACCCCTTTTTGACGTAAACTTTGTTTTAGAAAAAAAGTTTTGTTTTACAAAAAAAAGTGATTTAGTCCTAATTTTTTTATACAAAATTGTATGTAAATTTAAATAAATATGGATAAAACCTTATTCTTTGTGAAAAACAGTTTAATTTTCTGAAAAAAAACTAAAATATTTAAAAAAAAAATATTTAAAAAAAAAAATAATTTAAACAAGTAAAAAATGTTAAGTTTGGCTGTGCCGAATTGTGGATACCCTCCACCAGATTCCCAAATAAAACCAAATTTGGTGCGGAAGTGTATAGAAATCCTTATGTGCAAAATTTCATTTCGATAGGTCAAGCTTGTGGTGAGTTATCGTCATATTATTTCTCAAAGCCCATGAGACCGTTTGTGTGGGAGGTACCAGTAGGACTTTTCTGATCTCAACAGAATTTGGCGCAGAGGTGTGTTCTATATAAAAATCTTTATGTAGAAAATTTCATCTCGATAGGTCAAGTTTGTAGTGAGTTATTGCCATATTATTTGCCAAGGCCCATGAGACCGTTTGTGTGGGAAGTACCAGTAGGGCCTTTCCGATCTTAGCCAAATTAAGCGCAAAAGTCTGTTCTATATATTAATCTTTATGCCGAAAATTTCGTCTCGATAGGTCAAGTGTGTGGTGAGTTATTGTCATATTATTTTTCAAGACCCATGAGACCGTTAGTGTGGGAGGTACCAGTAGGACTTTTCCGATCTCAACGGAATTCAGCGTAGAAGTGTGTTGTATATAGAAATCTTGTTGTGTAAAATTTCACTTCGATAGGTCAAGTTTGTGGTGAGTTGTAGCCATATTATTTCTCAAGGCCCATACGGCCGTTTGTATGGGAGGTACAATAAATGGTGGCCCAATCTAAACCATTTTTACATAGATGATTGCGCCTATATAGAGATTATTATTTGCAAAATTCAGTGATTTTACTAAAGAAACTGGACGGATATTTCCAAATAAAAAACTAATTTTTATGGGGCAGTGTCGGTTGAGGGTCTCCCTCCAACACCAACTTCCCGTAGAGCTATATAGCCCATTTTCAATACCGACCATGCTAGGTTAACTACACATGTTTGTGCCAATTTCAGCTCCCTAGATGTTTTCATGCAGGCTCTATCTTGTTTTCAACAGACGGACAGCCGGACAACATGGCTAGATCGTCTTAGAATTTTACGAGGATCAAGAATACGAGTTTGTTGGGTCTCCGATTATTAAAGAAAAATATTTTAAGAAAATTAAATATTTTTAATGTAAAAAAAATTTAATTTTATTATATTTCACTTATTTTTTAATGACAGTTTTTTACAAACCAAAAAAAGCAATATTTTGTTTTACAATAAAAAGTTTAAATTGTACAAAATAATTAATCTTTTAACTATATATAGTTTTTTTAATTTATTGTAACAATTCTATCTCACTCAACGAACAAATCAATAACCATAAAAAAACATAAAACTGTAAATTGTGGTTATTTTTTTTTTTGTTAAATTCTTCAAAAAAAATTTTTTTAAAGATTGATTATTAAAATTTGTTTGTAGTTTAGACCAACTATGTTAGGTGCATTTTATAAAAAGCTTTTCAAAGAAAAGGTTTTCTTAAAAAGGGGGCTTGTAATTTTCTACATAACCTATCTTAAAAGAACATGTCGACAGCACCTATGGTTTCGACGAGCCGTCCACATCAACGGCGAAACGTGCGTCTGCCAGACGGTGATGTGTTTGATTTTACTTTGCTGTCATACGAGTACTTCTTCTTCCCCATACGACAAACAACAAACCTGGCCTAATTATTTTTCAAAGGAAAAAATTAAAAAAAAAAAATTATTACAAAAACTTATTTTGTTTTTACCAAAAATCTTTGGGTTTTTAAAGCTTATTTTTAATTTGTAGTAAGAAAAATGAAAATCAATTGATGTCGTGATCTCCAGACAATATATGTGGAATTTTACAGGATATTGAAAAGGATTGGAATGAAAAGGGTTTGAATAAAATTTTGGTGGTAAGATTTGGGAAAATTGTGAAGAAAATCCAGATTTGGTAATAATCAAAAAACCTTATTCAGTAGTATAACGTTTTTTAAACAACAAGAGCATCATTTATGTTTCATTTTTATAAATAAAACATTATGCGATATTTGAAAAACTTTCTTAAGTTAATGAAGAGAACAATTTTATGTTTTATTTTTATATTTATGGATATTTGCTGTGACTGTTTCCCAAAAAAAAAATTCAAATGAGTCACATTGTTATGGATAATTTGAACTTGAACATACATTTTTTTTGCTGAACGAAAATTCAGTTTTTGCCATAAAACTCAAAAATGCATAACAAACCCGCAAATATTTTCAAAGCAAATTGAGAAAAAATGGAAAAACATTACAGAGGAAAAACAAAAACAATAAAATACATTGCAAAATGGGCAATAACTGTTGAATAAATTAATTTATTTATAATTAGTGAACACAGCCAGGCAGTAATAAAAATAAAATAAAAACGCTTACAAGCCGTTCAGACCCCGGCATACACTCAGCCTCCTAGTGAAGAACACCACACCCAGTCGCACGGACGCATTCACATACAAAAGGCAACAACAACAAAATAATGTACACGCATACAAAACGCACATTAACACCAGCACCACACGGTGGCACACAGACACTGTTCAGAGTGTCTAGAGTCTCTTAGTATTCTTGGGCTGCACCGTGAAGCAAGAAGCATAGCAAAAGTCACGCACAGCCATTAGACGAGCTGCAGCAGCACCTGCAGCAGGCCGGCTAGCTGGCAGACAGATGGATGCGTTGCTGTTGCATTCCTTCGCTGGGTTCTTCCATCATGTCATGGGCGGCTGCTGGGGACTTCATTAAATTGAGATTTACTGTAGTTTCAAGTTTCATAAACATTTTGAATGCCGCTCCCACAGGTTGGGGGTTGGCTATTTGTTGGGGGCTGTGCAGCAGCTACTACAGATGAACGCATTTTCGTTCGTTCGTTCTTTCGTTCACGCCCGCCCATTGGCGGCCTTTCCTTTTCATGTGCATCGTTTATTTCATCGCCATAAATTCGTACAATGTGTTGTTGTCGTGATTTTAAATACTATTAGTAATATTTTAAAATATGGATTATGTGCGACGACGGCTGATGGCTGCCCGATGTGTTTACACTCCGCCAGTATGCCCCATTGTCCCCTTGCCCTGGCTCCGGGCAGGCGCCGTTTTCGTTACAAAATTTATGATTAAACGCTCGTTGCACTGGCTGGTGGCATCAAGTCTTCGTTCGCTAAGCATTTGAATGTGATGATGATGAAGAAGAAGAAGAGGTGGAGGAGGGGACAGCAGGACGATGAAGCGATGAAGAAAGAAATGTTGCGATGAGATTTTCTTGTCGTTTTTATAGCTTTTTCATTGGCCCGCGGGCGGCGGACACTAGCAGCTTCTTGTGTCGAGATGGCTGTAGGCAATTTGTGCTGTTGTTGTTGCAGTGGTTCTTCTCGTTGCTCTTGTTGTTGTTGCTGTTTGTAGTCGGTCGAGTTGAAGACTTTTAAAATGACATTAAAACAAATTCCACTCTAGAAAATATTTCAATAAATCATATTCGCCACGAGAGTGACATCTGGCAGAAATTTGAAGTGGCAGCCAGCGTAATTTTGAATTGCCCATAAAACGTAGAAGAAAACTTCATTGAGGAAAAAAGACTGTAAAATATGGCTAAGAGCTTTAGACCATTAATTGTCCTAGGCGAATTTTTAATGACCCATCTAGGAAAGATTCCACTGAATTGACGTTTCTTCTAAATTCAAGGGAAACGTTTTGCCTTTAAAGCCAATTTGTATTGTAGCCGTTTAAGAATCCGGGGTCAACCCTCTTCTAAACACCCCTCTAGAATATATTTTATTACAATAAAATTATTATCCTTTTATCAAATAACAAGTCCTTAATCTTATTAAGCAGGTACTTTATGGCACTTAATCATATTTTATATCTCTTTCCCTCTCTCTTAATAAAGGGTCAATTTATTGGCTAATCTTTTTGTATTCCCCTTTCGGTTTTTCTTTTTTGTTGCTTTACATATCCATAGCTCAAAAGCCATAAATATTTACACTATTAAAAATAAAGGCGCTACACAAAACAAGTGCATTGAACCGAAAAGGACCATTCAAATGTTTACGATTTTTTCTTTTATGATTACGAAGGGGGTTGAGTTGCCGGGGTGCTTTACACACTCGAGGCCAAAAAGAACAAGAAATATCGAAAAGTACTACAGGGCAACACAAATACAAGCCCATGTAAATATTTAAAACTTATAACATAACAAAAAACAACAAACATGAAGGATCAGAAACAACAAGCCGTTTGCCATACAGAACACATACAGCCGCTAGTGTTTTCAAAAAACCGGTTACAGCAAAAGGTCAGTTTTCGGTTTAATTGAAAATTCGCATTTTCGAGATACGCAAGTCTCGTTATAACACATTGAGGAACTGAGGGGGGAACTTTTCTTGCTAATCAGAGTTTCAAATAACTGGTATATTCCTTGCAGACGCTTGAAGCACTGCTTCTCATCAGCCTGATTCCATGTGCTGATCCACCAGCATGGATTCCGCAAGCAAAACATCACCACATCTGCTTTACATCTCATCCTCACCCGTTGCGGCCTTAACCAGAACAAGAACTACAGGACTGAAAGGTCCCATGGCTCTTAACCTTACTGGCCTTTGTACGTTCAAACATGTCACTCTGTTCGGGGACGTTCCAGAAACGTCCCTTCCGCCTAGTTCAAAACATGGGGTCGTAGTCATATGCAAAATTTAGAGACAGAAAGTCGAAGCCACGTAGAGCTAAACAAGGAGTTCCCCAGGGTGAAGTGACATCCCCGGCTCTGTTTAACTTCAACCTCTAAAATTCCTGCAGCACCAGACCACCACCAGGCTTTGAAATTATGTCATACGCTGATGATTCTCCAATTCTGGCGTCATGACCTAAAGTGGATAAAATATGCGAGAAAATCAACTATTACCTCACTGACTTGGCACGCTTCTTCACAGCGAGGAATATGAAAACATCCACCTCTAAAAATTAAAAATTACACGTACTGGTACAACTTTATTTTTTATTTATGTCATTGTAATATACAAAGCCTATGAGGCCAATTAATCTATATAATATAGTACGACTGTATTCAGCAATTTTAATTGCAGCAATTCTTAAAGATTCTCTTTTAAGTTCTTCCGGCTTAAAAATCGATCGCGCTCGAAATTTGTACAAAACATTTCTTTTGCAGTGAAGAGTGTTGTTCTACAACTTCATACTTGTCCTGTTGGATGAGTGTGAAAGTTTACAAGCGCTATTTTAATTGCTGTAATTATTTACGGCCTAAAAATCGATCGCGCTCAGATTGCGCATAGATAGACGAGACAAGTCTTTTTGGTGTTCCTTTAAACTTTTTTACTTGTCCCGTTGGTTGAGTGTGAATGTTTTCATGTAAAATAATAATTGCAGCAATTCTGTACAATTGTCATTTGAGTCCTTCTGGCCTAAAAATCGATCACGCTTAGATTTTGTACAGACGACACATTTCTTTTGCAGTAAAGAGTGGTGTTCCATCTCACTTTAAACTTTTTAACTTGTCCCGTTGGATGAGTGTGAACGTTTACACTTGAAATTTTAATTGCAGCAATTTGTGACGATTATCTTTAGAGTCCTTCCGGCCGACAAAGTCAAGTCTTTTGCAGTTAAGAGTGTTCTTCCGTCGAACTTTAAACTTTTTTACTTGTCCGATTTAATTTAAATTGCAGCCATTTTTGATGATTCTCTTTTAAGTGCCTTCGGCCTAAAAATTTATGGGGTTTAAGTTTCGTACAGCCGAGAGAAGTCTTTTGCTGTAAAGAGTGGTTTAAACTTTTTCACTTGTCCCCTTGGATGAGTGTCAATGATTACACCTGCAATTTTAATTGCAGCTATACTTAACGATTTTCTTTCGAGTGCTTCCGGCCTAAAAATAAATAGCGCTCAAATTTCGTACAGACGAGACATTTCATTAGCGTGGTAAAGTGTTCCGACCGAATTTAAATTTTTATACTTGTTCCCTTGGATAAGTGTGAAAGTTTAAGCATACAATTTTAATTGCAGCCATTCTAAACGATTCTCTTTTGAGTCCTTCCCCCCTGAAAACCGATCGCTATCAGATTTCGTATGGACGAGACAAGTCTTGAAACTTTTTTACTTGTCCCGTTGGATAAGTGTCAAATGTTTTTATATTTTGTCCCAATTTACACGTGCAATTAAATTTGCAGCCATTCTATACGTTTTTTTCTTTTGAACTTGCCTTTTTCAGTAACACGTGCAATTCGTCCGCTCCTCAATTGCTGAAATTCCTTTTGTATATATTGCAGATTCTGACATTCTTATACATTTGAGAGACATGCAGGCTAAAATTGTTGTGGTAATAAATAAGGGAAAAGTTATTTGACATTTTGATTATTTTTATTATTTTTTAAAACTTTTTGTAACAAACACTTTTCTTATTTTACCCCTACAGTTTTCAAGAAACGTCTTTTTTAAACCGCTCTATTTTAACTTTTTAAAAGAAACAAAAGGTTAAACAGAAATCTCAAATTTTTCTACAGCCAACTAAATTGCAATTGAGAGTAAGAGGAATTGCAAAGCACTTAGACGAGTTTTCCTTGTTCCATTGTTTATACCACCTTCTTCTAGGACCATAAGAATAGCAGCAGAATTTCTAACGGAAAATACTTACTTACTAAATTCTCACAACATGCCATTGAGGAACAAGGAGAAACTTCTTTAAAATCAGTGATGTGAACACTATATAATTATTTATAAACCCTGAACGGGACCTAATGTTCCACGCCGGGTCCAAACGGCTAATGTTTTTTTTAAAGACTTAGAGATTAATATGTTATAAGCAAAGTTGCCGGCATTTACGGGTTATTAACCCGCCGCTGAAAAATTGTTAGATATTCTTACCGGGATTTGAACCTAAGTTTTCTGGCATGATTGGCGTACACACTCCCATCACTCACAATACGGAAAATTGCACATGTAAATGCGGACTTGGTTTAAAAAAGTTTCGTTTCGCTCTCTTAAAAACAACATTTCTTATGTTCAAAAAGGAAGTGAGTTTTTGATTTTCCAAAAAAAAAACAATAGAGCGGTTTATTGAAATAAAATAACCGGTTCTTCGGAATGTGTGGTTAGCGAAAAACCGGTTATGCGGTTTAATTTTCGAGTACCCTTAAACCCTCGTTTTAAAACACAGTCACATTTTCTTACATGACATAATCTCACACTCTCAGTCGGAATCGCACAATCACAGGCTCTCTCTCACACACACACACATGCACTCATATTTGTTCTCTAGCTGTTCATACAGTGAATGGTCCTTCATGCTGTGTGTATGTGTGTGAGTGCTCGGTGAAGTGTCAGCCATTTTCTTTGGTATTGTTCTTTTTGTTGTTGTACGGGGTTTTTTGCTTTACCGCAAAACAGTACAACAATTTTTGAACAACCCCCTTTAATTTTATTGGAAGTGGGCCGTGGCGGCTGTTTTGGGGCCGGCGGCCAAGTAGTGTTGGCTGAAGAAGGCCACCGCCACCGCAAACTGATAAGAACCCAAACACACGGATTTAAGCAATTGTCACTGACACTCGAGAAGAGGCAAACAAGGCGGGCTGTCGGGCGGGCAGGCACTCGTGGGCAACCACAATTTAAAACTGTGTGCCGGCAGCATTTGTCTGAGAGCTGCGGTACGTGAGTGTGTCAGGCCATTATGCCCTTGACTAGGAGGACCGGGTTTGCAAGGGGTTTTAAGATGTTTGCTGTTAAGATACGGAGAGTGTTAAATTATCAGTTCCGGCTTCCCTTTGCCCAGCCATAATTTATGCCATGATCGTAAAGTCTTAACTTTTAGAAGCGCCAAAACTACCACTTGGATGTGGTGATAGCCACCAACACCACATTAGAGGCTTCCGTTTTTAAAGTTAATCAATTAATCAATTTTGTTATAAATAAAGGGTGGCCACTTCTCCCAAAAAAATGCAATCTCATGGGCTGTTTTGTTATAGCCGACTCATTTATAGACCCCACGTCTTTACTACTTTCTGTTCGCATTAGTTCATTCCATGTTCCCGACTCCATTATCCTTGTATCTGTGGAAATTTATTTACACAAAGTTGTCTTTTTTAACTTTGGTGGCTCTTCCGTATGTTATTTTAAATTAATACTCCGTCCGTGTAACGGTATGTTCTAGTCCTCGGTCCTGGGACAACTTCCATTAAATTAAGTTTGCATACAACTGGAAAATTAAGTTGTTGTGTTTTTTTTATTGGTAGGCTAACGCCATATGTCCGCCACCACCGTTCAGGAAAACTACACCATACACTGGGAAAAACGACCAGTTGAAATTTGTGTATTGTCGAAAAAAAACTGAAATTTTTAAACAAAAAATTTATAATATTTTGAAACATTGGCAAACACTTGGAAACCAATTAAAATAAGGGAAATTATTTTTTTTTATGAAACTGAGTTGGAATTTAATTCTATTTTTTTAGAATTTTCATTATTGTAATGTATAAGTATTGATTCAAACGAATATAGAAAATCCATACACTGGGAAAAAAGACCAGTTGAAATCCAGCGGTATAAGAGAGAACCTTTAGATCATCGAAACTATCAGGCAGGTTTGAACAACATTCACGCTGATGATGTCGCAGCAGCAGTATCCAGCTACCGTGTGAATGCAGTGCTAGGGGAACATCCCCCGGAGATTTCACCTGAGGAGAAGGTACTACCTCGGCAGACGCGCGTGGTTCTGGCGCAGCTGAGATCCGGATGGTGCAGCCGCCTCAATTCTTACTGGGCACGAATTGATGCTAACGTTCCGGACATCTGTCCCGCCTGCCATCAGGGACCACATGATGTACTGCACCTCTTCAATTGTCCGGCCAAGCCCACTCAGCTGACCCCCAGGTCTCTGTGGACGCATCCAGTTCAAATGGCGCGTTTCCTTCACCTGGATATCGAAGCAGATCCCCCATAGACGAACAAGACTTCAAAATAAATATATTGTTGTTACAACAACAACAACCAGTTGAAATTTGTGTATTGTCCAAAAAAAACTGAAATTTTTAAACAAAAAATTTAAAATATTTTGAAACATTGGCAAACACTTGGAAACCAATTAAAATAAGGGAAATTATTTTTTTTTTATGAAACTGAGTTGGAATTTAATTCTATTTTTTTAGAATTTTCATTATTGTAATGTATAAGTATTGATTCAAACGAATATAGAAAATCTAAAGTAATTTTTGGCTCTCTTCACTATTGACTTTAGTCAAAATATCTGAAATATTACAACGGGTGGTCTAATGAGTTATAACTTTAAGATAAGGTCTTGAAGTTTGTGGATTTTCAAGTGAGTCATAACTTTCAAATTATATCTAAACTTTGGGGGCGTCCCCTCTATTAAGGAATATACCTGTATAAGTTATTCATTAGCAAAAAAATCCTTGTATGATTAATTTTCAGCAAGACTATTGCAACTCAAAATTTCCAGAAAACAAATTTCATTGAAATCTAATCAATATTGCTGCTCTCAGCTCAATTACGAGATACCTTTTTATAGGGGCTACATAAAAACGTATACAGATTCGGTAAATTTTTAAGTTGATTTGATCCTCCTAAAATTTATTGAAAATTGATAACGCCCTTGGTCACTTAGACCTCAAATCTGGAGGTCCAGTTATAAGAAAGCCATACCAAAACTTCAATTGATGGGCTTTATTTGTTGCAGGGTTTTTCCTATGTGCAAACTGACGCCATAAATTAAATTTCATTAAAATCAACATCACAGTTCTCTCCATTTTGTACCGGGTCCTAGGTAAATTAAAAGGCCTTAAACCAAATTTAAAAGAAATCTGATGAAATGATGTCGCTCTTAGGTCGATTGGACCACAAAACAGAAGTTACATTTGAATGTCGGTTTTTTTTTGAAACAGGGATGGATCCGACTTACATACTTATAGGGCTCGCCATAAAAACTTTCTTTAACAAAATAATAATGAAATCTAAAGATTGCACCATATCAGGACGAAAATTATATGGGGATATTGTCAAAGTATAGACTAATTCGACCCATGATTTGTAGGATTTGTCTTTTAACAAAAATTCGGTCTTTTAACAAAATTCCTACTCATTTCTAAACCAATGTCCACCTATTATTACCTGCTTACTAGTCAGGTACATAAAGGGTGATCAATCTATAGTTACAAAAATTCTAATCAAGTGTGGAATCTTTATTGTTCATTCGAAAGGAAATTGTATGCCATTTTCGTTTTGAATATAATTTCCTTTAAATGTTGGCCGCAACTACGCCTCAGGGTGCCCATTCTGAGGGTTCAACTTTGAATGATTCGACAAGTATGGCGTTAATGAGTCATTAATAATTACACACCGAAAAAAAAATAGTTTTACACAACTCGCGCGTAATCTGTGAAAAAAACCCTTTTGAAAAAAATACATCTAGATTGATTACTCTATAGCAACGACGTTTACAATTCACTACAGCTGTAAGCTATGGAACTATAAAAACCAATCTTCCAAATTCAGAGCTCTTTTGGCCAAGGGATGATTTTAAGGGTCCTACAATAATCCCCACTAGAAGTGGACTACATATTACAAACCTCAGGGTTTGAAAAGAACATTGCCACACATGTTCCTGACAGATTTGACAGATATGGCTACATTATAGGTATTTCAAAGTTGGGTGTAACTTAGACGGAAGCTGCGATTTGAAATCCACTCTAGAGCTTAGGCTGAGATCGACCCTTTAAAACACTAGATTATTGTTTATCAAGCGAAACTCCTGACAATCGGGAAAGTTGTTCGGTGACTGGTTGTCAATATAAAATCTGATATCCTGGCTGTCATTGGACCTCTGCAATCTTTAGATACCGAATTTAAGAACCGCCAAGAACCGTCACGCATCCCTTAATTAAAATGTAAATCAGTTCGATAGCCAACTAGTTGAGATGACGGAGCGCGGGGAAGACGGTAGGACTGATGTGATATAGAATAAATAAACGAGTAAGACAATGGATTGTGGCCAGCATAGATAAAGGATAACCTTACGCCAGCCACTCATCTGCACCATGTGGATACTCCCTCCTCAATCTTAGATTAGAAGATTCCAGAAAAGCGAACTAAAGCTGGACTGTGGCCAGGACAAGCAGGAAAATTTGGCCTAGGTACACTCATAACTGCTAAAAAATATGAATATGGGACGCGCAAAATAGAAAGGGACCTAAGGGTAAAAACCAGTTTGGTTCAGTAGAGCCATTTTAAAGATTTAAATACGTGTATCTTTGGTGTACCATCACTTTCATAAAACGCGCATATCTCTGGGAGGGACAACTTTTGGGGCATGGGTTCGGTCTCATTCGACGCTCAGATGTTGTCCACATCAAAAAAAAGTGAAAATTGATTTTTTTTTACCCTTAGGTCCCTTTCTCTATGCGCTGTCACATATACATACTATGGGTCGATACCTCCATGTTAGTCTCCGTGAGCGCTTAGGTGCAACATAAGGCCACTTCCCGCTCAATCTTAGATTAAGGGCTTTTAGACAAAAGAAGGAAAGGTGGCTTGTGGCCAGAAAATATTAGATCACCAGGATTCTCCGAATTCCTTAATTTCTACTTCTAGGCTTGATATCGTCAAGTTAGAAGCCATGGGACTTTGCTTAGTAGGCAGTCATGCAGCTAGACTGAAAGCGTCCGCAAATTCCTGCTGCAAACGTTGTTCGGACTAGGAAGAGTTCCAAAGCGTCCAACATTGCATATTCTCGTGAGAAGTTTTAAGATCATGGGCTCATATTTCATTTCGGAGCTTTGCAATGTTTAAAAAATTAAAATACACAATCTCAGAGGATTTTTGAGCAGTACCAGTTATTTTGAAAGGGATATCGAGCAGTATCAGTTATTTTAAAAGGGATACCGAGCAAATACAGGCAAGATACTGATAATTCGTTCAAATTCCTGGTTTTATGGGAAAGGTTGAACTTGGTCATTTAATAATGTAAAACCATCCAATGCGTTTTCGCTTAAAATTAAACAAAAAACATACTTTCGAACTACTTTTTAAATTATTTAGGCCCATCGTCTACTAAGCTGAAATGCTCCGCATAGTCTAAACGGTTTTCAGAGGGCTGAGACTGTCAAAACAGTCACTTCGAAGGCTTTCAATTTCATATTTCTTTATTACAAAATTTTTGATTAATTTCTTAGTTGATTTTTTTTTTAATTGACATTAGCAGTGTTTTAATTTTTTCCCTGTGTACTTAGCAGCGGCCGATTGTGTTTGTAACTTTCTGGTTTTCGGTACCCACATCCAATTGGCTTTAAAATTCGCCACCATTCAAAAGGACTGCCTGCCTGCCATAGTATGGCGGATGCTGAAAGTGCTAACGATGCCACCGACTAGCAATGCTGCCAGAGGGGGTTGGTGGGGGGGGGGGGGGGGTGGATGTGTCTTTCTACAATTATTAAATGATAGTTTAAATGTAAAAACTTTTACTATTGCATATGTTGTTGGCCAAAGTTGGTTACAGTACCATGCTCGACTCACTGAGCTGTTTCCTTCCTTTGACCGTAAAAGAGTGCATTGCTGGAAATGCAGAAGTTTTGATCGTAGCTAAATTTGTTATTGTTATTTAACTTTCAAAATACAACAAAGAAGGAAAGAGAACTTTGTGTAATTGAAATAAATACTCTCGAACTTAATTCAAATAAAAAATATTCGAAAACACAAATGCATATTTGAAACATCTACCAAGTGATGTTAACATAAGCAGCAAAGGAAATTTAACAAATGATGGAACACATCACCGTCATTAGGATCTTTGAAAGCATTAGATTCGATTCATCATCATCGTCATCATCATCAGGTTGGCCTCTTAATGATTTGCTTTCAGCTTATTTGATTTATAATGTAAATCATCCATTTGTGTGTCTTTCACTTGTGCTGTGGATACTTGCTCCTGCCTCCGCTTGTCAATTTAATTAAATTTTCATTTACAAAATGTTTTGTACATTTGGCAAACTTAAATAAAAATTGATTTATTCTTGTATTCGAACGATGCCAGCTCGTTCATTTTGTTTGCTTTCTTGAAGCCGCACAGAACTCTTCAATAGAATTTTAATTAGCAATCAAAATAATATTAAGTAAACTTGAAAGATTGTAAAGTAAACATTTTTCAATACAGAAAGTTTTGAAGGAAAGTGCCCTGAGGCAGGGCCGCTAAGGTCTCTTATAAATTCATAAAGGTCGTAGATTTTCCCGAAGGCCAGGAAAAGGTTAGTATGTCCTCAAAGCTATTGTAGGAATAAATATATTTATGTCTTCTCTCATGCGACTTTTATTCTTAAATGAATTAAATCCTATAGAAAAGAAAGCTTCCTTCTCTTACAAATTTTGATTTTTTTTCTCATTTGTTTTAATACTCATAAGGATCTTGGTTAGTCAAAAAAATTAAGATGCATACCAAATATTCCTTTTTAAAACAATTTAGCTTCTGTCTTTGAAATAGCTTATCTTAATCCCTTTTGATCCTTAAAACATATTTTTTATAGCTAAACCATTTCCAAATCTTTTAAAAGTATTTGAAAAATGTAGGGTTGGTGTTGTCCTCGCTGAGTCCTGAACTGATCGGTCACGAATCGGCATTTCAAAGTCTTGTTCTATTCCGGCCGCTAATTTGCCATAATCTTTATCTAGTTGGTGGTTTACGGTTCTAGAAAAGTGTGGCGGAGCTCCAGCTTTTAGACGGTGCGGCGAATTGCTTTCGCACTGAAGCCATGATGACGAACGATCTCAGAATGGATGCCTTTTATTAAAAAAAAACGGACCCTGGCTTGGGCTAGGATATAAGCAAATTCAATTCAATCTTTGTTATGTCTTCAGTAGGATTTAAGCAATCTTAGTGAAAATGACTGACAAGGCAGATTATTAGAAGAGAATTCTGTCCTATATAGTCTCGACAAGGACAACTTGTTCTCTGTAATTGTTCTACATTGTTTCCATATTTGTATGCAGTAAAGTTTGAAGTTAAAAGCCCCAGCTGCTACTGGATCCTTCATTGTACAAGACCTAATCCCCACACTTTTCAATCTTTGTTGTTGTATCTTCAGAAGGCTTTAATCAATCTTAGTGCAAATGACTTATGAAGCATAATATTAGAAAACAATTCGGTCCTATATGGTCGCGACGAGGACGAGTTGTTCTCTGTAAAATTTCTATAGTAGATATGGCTAGATTTTGCTGCCAGCTAAGTTTAAAGTTAAATGCCACAGCTGTTACCGGGTCCTGTACTCCCCACATTTCTCAATCTTTGTTATGTCTTCAGGTAGGCCCTAATCAATCTTCGTGAAAATGACCGACAACGCAGATTATCAAATCATAATTCTGTCTATAACGACTCGACGAGCACAACTTGTAATTTTTCTATATTTGGTTAGATATTTATGCCAGCTAAGTTTGAAGTTAAATGCCACAGCTGCTACTGCATCCTTTATTCTACAAGACCTACTTCTCCTACTTTTCAATCTTTGCTGTGTCTTCAGTTGGCTTTAATCCAATCTTAGAGAAAATGACTGATAAAGCATATAATTAGAAGCTAATTCGGTCGACGAGGACAACTTATTGACCTAGCCACGCCTCCTTAAGTACCTTGTCTGCAAATCTCCCACTTGGCTTCCTCGTTATATTCCGAAGCTATGCACCTAAGAGGTTTTTATGAAATAAGCCCACTATGGGTAAGGGTCGGCAAGTCGGCTCAATCTACTTGCCTAAGAGGTTTTTATGAAATAAGCCCACTATGGATGAGGGTCTGCAAGTCGGCTCAATCTACTTGCCTACTGGTTTTTAAAAAAATTTCCAAAGTTCGAAAGGCGTGAAACGCTGCATGAAGAAATGGCAAACCTTGCCGATAATGTTGGCAGTTGGGTGGCATTGGTAACTTTTATTTCGTCTAAAATAGAACAATTGGAAAAACTATCAGTACTACGAGGGTGGTTCGGAAACTTCTTAGCACAAAAAGCGCGGTATAAACAGAAAAAAGTTAAGTGTTTTGGAAACTTCCATCTCTGCTATGAACACATGTTAAATTTGAAAAATTGTTTCGATCTGGCAACTCCTTCATATAGAAACAGGTGTTCACAAAAGACGCATCCGCGATTTTTTTACAATGGAAAAATTAGAAATGCGTGGTGTCATTAAATATTTACATAAAAAAAGGTTTATCGGGACTAGAAATTCATAATGATTTTTTCTAAGGTATTTTAAACAAATTCTATTCAGTAGAAGAATTTGCTTACAATATCAGAGTTAAGAGTTATTTCTAGCTTCCTATTGCTCTCTCGGCAGTCCTGATAAATTTTGCTAGAAATCTTGACTGCCATTATTGACATAATCTCAAATCTTTTGAAATAAGCTTCTCACCAAACAAATGAGAATTATTACGACTTTATTCAATTTAAAATCACTTTTATTTATTTCAATTTAAAATCCAGTTTAGACAACAAAAATATTTCTGGACTCAAGCATAGTAGGTTTGGCATTTATTATACATAAAATAAGTAAACGGCTCAGGTTGAATCTTATAAACCATCCAGCCTTTAGTTTTATTCATGGATACATTTTGAGCAAATTTTTTGACTGGATGTCGGAGTAAACAGTATATTTTTTATGCCCACTACTTCTTAAGCGACTTGGCATACCTGACGACTTTTCCACAAATCTTGGCTGACATTGTTGACATAACCACAAATCATTTGAAATAAACTTTTTACCAAATGAATGAGAATTATAACGACTTTAAATTTGTTATTTTTTTAATTTAAGATCACTTTTAGAAATCAAAAATATTTCTGAACACAAGCAGAGTATGTCCAGCATTTATCATACATAAAATATGAAAACGTCTTTGAGTTTAGTTAGGTCAAATCATTATAGCATCCAGCCTTTAGTTTCGTCCACAGGGTATTTTCAGCACATTATTTTACTGACTGTCACAGGTAAGAGTTATTCCCAGCTATCTTAGCCACATGGCATCCCTGACGGCTTTTGTCAAAAATCTTGGCTACCATTACTGAAATAAACTTACATCTTTTCAAATAAGCATCTTACCAAAGAAATGAGAATTAAAGCGACTTTATTCAATTTAAAATCACTTTAATTTATTTTATTTAGAAATCACTTTTAGAAATCAAAAATATTTCTGAACACAAGCAGAGTATTATGTTTAGTATTTATTATACAAATAAAACGGTAAACGTCAATGAGTTTGGTCAGGTCAAATCTTTATAGCCTCCAGTCTTTAGTTTCGTTCACAGGGTATTTTGAGCAAATTCTTTTACTGATTGTCAGAGTTAAGAGAATATTCCGTGCTGCCCATTGCTTTTTTAACGACTTGGTATCTCTGACGACTTTTGCCAAAAGTCTTGGCTGAAATTGTTAAAATAATCTTAAATCTTTTCACATAAACGCCTAACCAAACGAATGAGATTTATAACGACTATATTTGTTTTTATTTCAATTTAAAATCACATTAGGTATTCAAAATATTTCTGAACCCAAGCTGAGTTTTGTTTAGTTCGGTCATGTCGAATCTAATATACCCTCCAGCCTATAGTTTCGTTCACAGGGTAATTTGAGCAAATTCATTTACTGAATATTATTCATTTATCGAATCTTATAAACTCTTCAAACTTTAGATTCGTTTACAGGGTATTTAGAGCAAATTCTTTTATTGATTGTCAGACTTACTAATTGCTACCTTAGCGACATGGCATCCCTGCCGACTTTTGCCAAAAAATCTTGAATGCAGTTACTGAAATAATCTTAACTCTTTTCAAAAAAGCTTTGCACTACACGAATGAGAATTATAACGACTATATTTGTTTCTTTTATTTTTATTTAATTTAAAATCAATTTTAGAATTCAAAAATATTTCTGAACACAAGCAGAGTATGTTTGGTATTTATCATACTTAAAAAAGGAAAAACGTCGCAAAGTTCGTCTGGTTCGAACCTTATATTCTTACTAGCATGGGACACGTACTTTAACAATTTTATTTTCTCCGAGATACTTTAAGTCCCTTAAAGAGAAACCGAATCTTAAACAACTTAAGACTATAAGCCATGATTGTCCAAAGGAACCTAGCTCATTAAATTTAGACGCTATCGTATTTTTGACAGACACACCAATGAAAGGACGGACATGGCTAGAAATAATATTAAGTAGACTTGAAAGATTATAAAGTAAACATTTTTTAATACAGAAAGTTTTGAAGGAAAGAGCCTTGGGGCAGGGTCCCTAAGGTCTCTTATAAAATTATAAAGGTCGTAGATTTTTCCGGAAAGCCAGGAAAAGGTTACAAAGTCCTCAAAACTATTGTAGGAATAAATGTATTTATGTCTTCTCTCATTAGATCGTCAATTTACGACGATCAATATTTCAATGCCTTGTAAACTAAATTACAAATTTAGTATTGACCTTGTCTTTTGGCGAAGGATATAAAAAATAACCCCACGAGTAGATTCTCTTGGCTTCTGCAAACACTGTTTTCTTTTGCTTCCTGCCAAATGGTGGTGCCCTATTTGACGGATATTTGTCGTTATCCTAGATTACAAAAAAAATACTGCGCTCTAGGAAAATAGTGTAAAGTACTTTTTAAGTTTAATAAACGATAAAACGGGTGAATCTCAGACAACCCGCATGCAGTTTGCAACAAACCGTGAAGAGATTTTTTTTATATTTTGCTGTTGAACTCCAGATCTAAACGGAGTCAATGATGACAACGGTGATGATGAGACTACCCTTTTTCTAACTTTAAGCCATTCCCATTTCAAACTTCCCCCTCGCTGTTTTTTCAAATTTGTAACTCACTTGCTCCTGATGCAGGCATGTAAGTACGTATGTGCAGCACTTATGGACTAGCAAAAAAAGAGGGATCCTTAAAAAACAAATGTGCACTTTCCTGATGATGTTTATGTTGCCAACTCACTTTGAGCATCTGGTGAACAGCCCCATACGCCCAGGGTTCTGGGCGTATGGATAAAGGAAGGAAGCGCCAAAAGGGAAGAAGGCAAACATCAGCCCACACCACCCTTTCTACCGCCCTTTGTTGATTCGATTCTTAAGCAATTGTTTACTTAAAAAAGATACGCCATTTTTGTTGTTGGCGTTACTTTTTATCGTTACAAGCGAAATGTTCTTGAACGTTTTATTTTTTTTTTTATCAACTTTAGTTAAGCTGTTTTGAAAATGACTCTAAAGTCAGTCACATTTGTCTGTGTAGTTTTAAAGGCTACCTTGAGAAGGAGTTTTCAGGCTTTAGGGGGTTTAACTCTTCCCAGATGATGACATGACCAATTCAAGGAATTTCTTTATTAAAGGGTCAAACGCACACAACTGATTTATGGTAATAATTTTTCCCACTCTTCTCGAAGTCCTTGAAAGCGTGAGAGAAAGCCGCTGCGGGCTATGATTAATGATTTTGTGCCTACTCATAATTAATGGCAAATCGTTTGGGGGCCGCTTGTGCTAATGGGGGCAATTTCCATTTAGACTTTTTCGAAAATGGACCACCACTACCCGCCCTGTATTTTCAGTTGTATATGGAATTTGTTGTGTCATGTTTTGCTATGATGATTTATGGTTTTATTTCGCATTGGCAATTTTAAATTTTAAACTTTTTTTGTATGACTGATGGCAAATTTACGATAACTAATTGTGATTGGCAGTTACATTTTTATTGCGCTGCGCCGATCATAACCGAACGCAGCTCTCAACCCCCCCAGTTTCCGCCAAAGCCTGAATGCATTCTTCTCTTTTGTTTTTTTCTGCTGCTGGCTTTATGCTCCCTACCTTTGTTGTTGTTTATTTGGCCTGTCAATGTCCATTAGACCCAAACCCTTGTCGGCCTCTTTTTCACATGGACACAATCCTCTGCTGCTCACGTCATGAGTGGATATTTTATCACAGAGCAAGGGGATGATGGCCCACTCCCACCTTCTCAAAAGGCGGTTTTCCCCCATTTGGCTTTATATTGTTGTAGCACAGATAGTTCTGTGCAAAGTCATGGGAAAACTGAGGATTGTGCATCCAAATGGAAAACTGATTTTTGTTTCCTTTCTAGGAACGCTTCGTCATCCTTTCTCTTTGTGAACAAGGAATGCTAGGGGAGTTTTTAGGTTTTCTGTACAGCCGTTTCATGTTGTCCTGGGGAAAGGGTGGTATGAAGTAAATTTGTCATTCCGCCCGTAGAACCTCGAAGTATTGATCAGAGGCCCTATAAAGAATATATAAAGGGTGTTTTGCTAAGTCGTGTGGTTTTCAATGTGGCCACACTTTCCTCGGAGTTGGTCTTAAATACTGTTACAACATTGAACACACCCATTTCTGTAGTAGAACTGAACATACCCCGGTTATGTCATATGGGTTTGGAAAGCTAACCTCAATAGCGTTAGTCTGTAACGGGATTTTAAAATTGTTTCAACTGTCGTCATGGAGTGGTCAGATAATGAGAAGCGTATCGCTGTAATAGCGCTTTTCAAGTGTGAAATGAAAAAAGAGATATTTTCAAAACGCTCCGGCCACTAGAGATTAGCCGCATGTTCATCTACCGATGCATAAAACTGTTTGAGGAGACTGGAGATGTAAAAGACCGCCACCGGTCGGGCCGGACCGTCCACGCTCTGTTTGAACACCGCATGTCATATCAAAGCCGTTAAATCAAAAATTCACAGAAATCCGCTCCGAAAACAGAAAATCATGGCCCGTGAGATGAATATCACGCAAAAGTCCATGAGTCGAATCATTAAAAAAGACTTGGGACTTGGGGCTTTCAAGCGACGTACCGGATATTTATTGACTGCAGCTTTAAAAAAATAGGATTGAAAAACGCAAACGTCTTTTGGTGAAGCACGCTGATAACTTGCGCAGAAAAATTTTGTTCACCGATGAAACAATTTTTACCGTTCAGGAAAAATTTAACAAACAAAATGATAGAGTGTATGCGCGGTCATCTAAGGAAGCATCTGAACTGATTCCAAGAGTGGAAAAGGGTCATCATCCAGTTTCTGTCATGGTTTGATGGGGTGTCTCTTACGATGGGGTCACTGACCTGAATTTCTGCGAACTAGGAGTCAAAACATCGGCCAAAGTTTACCAAGAAAAAACCACAAGCCATTGTTGAGACGCCGTTACATCCTCAAAAAGTCACTGTTTCGTGTGCTCTATGGACAGAGAGAATCATTGGTCTATATTTCTTCAAAAATAAAGCCGGCCATAATGTTAAGTCAATGGGAAACGCTATATAGCCATGATTAATGACTTTTTCGTGCCTGAATTGGAGGATGTTAATGTGGACGACCTTTTATTACAACAAGATGGCGCTACATGCCATACAGGTAACGAAGGAATCAATTTGTTGAAGGAAACTTTTGGAGAGCGCATTATCTCGCTTCGCTATTTTGTGGGTTATGTGCAGTAGCTTGCACGCAGAAAAAAGTATGGTTGTGGTGACATTATTCGAAGAGTATAATTCTATTGTTGGGTATATGGTTGTGGTACAACAATATTATGATCCTCACAACAATAGTATGATTCAAATACAACCATAATTTGATCCTCACAACAACAGTTGTGAGGATCAAACACACATAACCATACTGTGATCCCCACATAACCATACTATGATCCCCACAACCATAGTATGATTCATACTCAACCATACTATGATCTCCACAACCATAGTATGATCATCACAACCATAATATGTTTCACATACAACCATAGTATGATTCACACTCAACCATACAATGATCTCCACAACCATAGTATGATCATCACAACCATAGTAAGTTTCACATACAACCATAGTATGATTCACACGCAACCATGTTATGATCCCTACAACCATAGTATTATCACATACAATGATACTATGATCCCCAATATTATTTATTAGAATTGGTCTAAGTTGTCAACAATAGATTTGAACTATGAAAATTATTCAAAAATACATTAAATTCAAAATAATAAGAGTGATTTATATCACAGTAGAAAAAATAAGTTTAAATAAACGTAAGCGTTTTTATTTAAAATAGTTCAGCTGAACAAAGCCAAAGCAGGTTGTTCAAAAAATTTTAATTTCGATAAAAAAAAAAGTGCATTAGATCCGTATCAATAACATTTGTTCTTAAAAGCATATGAAGAAAAATTACAATCATACAGTATGATTGCCGTAATCATATTATTGTAAACATAAAACGCAAAACACAATACTTTGTCGCACCAATCATATTTATATTGTTGCTATAACCATAAATTTCACTTTGGCAATAATACTATTGTTACAATTCAACAGTAATAATATTGCGGCAATCATACTTTTGTCAAAATTTAATTTAGTAAACAATACTATGGTTGCAACGAACATACTTTAATTACGGAGAACATACTTTAATTGCGGAGAACATATCATTATTGCCGTGACCATGAAGTAACCATGTTTTTTCTCTGCGTGTGTCTACGCAGATAAGTTCGACACCATTGACGCCTTGGATGAAAATATTCGGCACGTTATTGCTGACACACGGCCCCAAATGCTGCAAAAAGTGGTTTGACGTCTTGGTAAAAATATTCGCACGTTATTGCTGACACACGGCCCCAAGTTGGGCCTCTCGGCGGCCACTTGCCCGAAATAATTTTTAAAACATAATTGCAAACATTTATCTTTACAACAAAGCTAAATTCTTGGCCACAAGATAAAATTATATGCTTTTGATTACTTCTTAAAGGCCACACGTCTGCAAAAACACCCTTTACTAAATAAAGCACAACAGAAGGGTGCAATATAAAGGAATCAAACAAAATTTACAAATGAGTCCAAAAGGGCTTAATGGGAAACATGTATAAGTACATGAGTATTTCCAATTCTCTTGGAAGTATTGATTATGTCTAAAGCAGTTTCTCCCCTAATGGCATTTCTAAACAATTTTTGTGGCTGTTCGATGGTTAAACACTTTTCCGGTAGCTAAAATCACATTATTTTCTGCAACTTTGCCTTAAAATCATTATTCAGAGATAATCTGAATTATTTTAAGCGTGGGTTGAATATTTTCTCATACACTCATTTAAATAAAATGCCTACCTTTACAAATATTGCAATAAAATAAATACAATAAATTATAATTAAATAAATAATGTTGTGGCTGATTTTTCTATCGTGGCTACTATTTTTTGCGGGCGGTTTTTTTTTCATTTACTTCGGTTGGTTAGAGTTTCCACAGGATGAAAGCGAAAAAATTAAACGAGAACTGACTGGTGGTTGAATGTCTGTAGTCGCAGTGATAAATAAATATAAAACGTCATTAATAGTTTCCGGTTTTTCCTCTCTCTGTGTGTGTGTTGCGGTCGTACTGAGTGGATACAATTATTTTTTGACATAATCAGTCCATGGCAGGCTTTAAAGTTTCCTTCTTTTGTTACACTTCTATTTTTTGTTTTGTGGCACTATAAATTTATGTTAATTCAATTTATGCTGTGCATTTTTGCAAAAATGCTCGTATAAATTTATGCCAAAATGGTTGACAATTGTCATGGTTGTGGTAGTGTTAAGGTAGGGCGAGGGCGAAGTTCATAGCCCAAACACCTGAACGCGTACGTATGAGTGCCAAGTGGCTTCTATTGAATTAAATATTACGTATGCGCTGCGGTGAACCCTTGGATTGGCATTTATGCCATTATACTGGTGGGACAAGTTTGGTCAGGCGTTAATAATTATGCGTGTATTTATGTGCAGGTAGTTTTAATAAATTTTATTTGAAACTGAGCTTAATCGAATCATGGCCGATTTTCGTGATGCGTTCTCAAAAAAATTTCAAATGGTCGACCTTTTTTGAACCGACAATCATAGGAACTCCTTTCGATATACCTACTGACCTACTGTTTGAGGTAGCCTCCAAACAGATAATGCATTTTACAGAGAAGACTACAAACTGCTTATGCATTTTACTGAGTAAGAGATAAATCTCTTGCCTCTACATGTCATAAAAATTTATTTCTTACAAGCAAAGTTACCGGCGTTTACCCTGGTCATTCCCTCACTCTACTTGGCAATAGGAAAATATTTTAACAAAATTTGGTATGTGGCTTTATTTTGGAAAAGGCCATTTAACCTATTGCTTTCAATAGACCAAAACTGTACAAAACTTTATATAGACCCCCTACAATAGTTCCTTTCGATTTTCTGTCTAACTAAACTAGCCGGGGCAAATTTCATTTGATTTCAGTGCAATTTGGTTTGTAGCGTTATTTTGCACACAGAAAAAATATGTTTGAATGTCGCTGAGATCGGTCCAAGTTTTTATATAGCCTCCATACAATTGTACCTCCGTATTGTGATCCGACCTAAGACCGAAAAATGTAATAAGATTCCAAATATACTTGCTATAAGGCTTTAGACTACACATAGGATAAAATATTGCGTAAAAGGCTTTAACATTCTTAAGGTGCAGCTAAATTTTGTACCTCTCCATGGTAGAATTGTCAAATTTAGTTGGGCAAAAAACTTGACTAACAATTAACATCGTGCAATATGGCTGGACCACCCTTCACTTACTTCTTAGACTGCTTTAAACATAATCAATACTGGCAAGAGAATTGAAAACAGTTTTTTTTTTTTATATATTGCGGGAATTACACTTTATGTTCCCCATTAAGGCTTTTTTGGACTTTCTCACAATTACCCATTATAGCACAAGGAGGAACTTCTGTCAAATCAGTGAGCTGTGCACCATAAAATTCTTATATATGACGCGCAAAATAGAAAGGGACCTAAGGGTAAAAACCACTTTTGTTCAGGAGAGTCATTTTAAAGATTTAATAACGTGTATCTTTGGTGTACCATCACTTTCATAAAACGCGAATATCTCTGGGAGGGAACACTTTTGGGGCATGGGATCGATCTCATTCGATGCTCAGATGTTGTCCACATCAAAAGAAAAAGTGAAAATTGATTTTGTTTACCCTTAGGTCCCTTTCTCTATGCGCTGTCACATATTCATTTACCGGGACCTACTGTTTACGCCGGCTCCGAAAGGCTAATAATTTTTTTATAGAGAAGTTCTTGCATGGCTTAGAGATAAATCTCTTTTTCATAAAGTAAGAGATTTATTCTAAGCCGCTGAATAATTGTTAGATGTTTTTCCCTCTTAGACTGCTTTAGACATAATCAATACTTGCAAGAGAATTGAAAACAGTTTTTTTATATATCGAGGGAATTACTCTTTATGTTTCCCATTAAGGCTTTTTTTGGACTTTCCCACAATATCCCATTAAAGCACAAGGAGGAACTTCTGTCAAATCAGTGAGCTGTGCACCATTCAATTCTTATATATGACGGGCAAAATAGAAAGGGACCTAAGGGTAAAAACCAGTTTTGTTCAGGAGAGACATTTTAAAGATTTAAATACGTGTATCTTTGGTGTACCATCACTTTCATAAAACGCGAATATCTCCGGGAGGGAACACTTTTGGGGCATGGGATCGGTCTCATTCGATGCTCAGATGTTGTCCACATCAAAAAAAAAGTGAAAATTGATTTTTTTTTACCCTTAGGTCCCTTTCTCTATGCACATATTCATTTACCGGGACCTACTGTTTTACGCCGGCTCCGAAAGGCTTATAATTTTTTTTATAGAGAAGTTCTTGCATGGCTTAGAGATAAATCTCTTACTCGTAAAGTAAGAGATTTATTCTAAGCCGCTGAATAATTGTTAGATGTTTTTCCCCCGAGTTGAACCTGGGCCTTACTGGCATGGTAGTCGTTTACACTTGCATCACACCACGGCGGCCCACAGTTCTCCTTTTTTCTTTCTAAATGGGGCTTCCCAACCTTTTGTTGGTCTTGGTCTACTCAATAAATGATTTACGAAGACTTTGGTTTTGTGCTTGCCTTCTTATCCTTTCGAAGGCCAAGGTTTCTTGCCTATTTCTCCAGCAGAGGCCAGGTTGTTTGCTGCATATATGCGATCTCACGACCGATGCCTTTATCTTTGGTTGACCAGCCCCGCGTTATATGGTTTGCAAACTGGTAGTAGCTCGGCTACGAGGACTGACCAGAGACTTAAGTCTGGTACCACGGGGTAGTCATGAACCCCTCAAAACTGTTGTTCTGGTCTGACTAATAAATGCGGCCCTTCGGAAAGTATCGTGGTGGCTGTGGTTCAAACCCAAATCACGGGGAGGGCTTCGGCTCGGTGTAGACTTGCATTGCAACCGGCTGCTGTGACCCGTAGAACAACAGAGGTTTTAGATAGGGCTCAACCCCTTGGCTAAGGGGAATTTGTCTTCATATATCACGCTTTGAATTGGAATCGGCGGGATGGGACTTAAGGAGCGCTAACCGTCGCTTGGATGGCGCTTCATGGTTGAAACTATGGCAGCGAGAATCATGTAAAACAGTCGGACGCTCGACAACGATTATTTTTTTCAGACAACATGAAGTCCTTTGTCTTGGCCTTCCCTATGCTCTCTGTTAGTCCCCATTTGCACGAGGCAACTTTACTTGCATCAATTTTTCAATTCCCTTTTGAACTTGCTTCTTGTGTTTACACAAGGCAATTCGGTTATGGTAAGTTTTGTTTTTATTCTTTCTGATTTTTGTGTGAAAAAATACTAAAATAATCTGCAGCCTACTTCACACTACAAAAAACATAAAAGGAATTGATAGTACGGGCAAGTTTTTTCGCTTTCCATTCCCCTTACCTCTTTCTCCTACAAACTGACAGTTGCGGCAAGTAAAGTTGCCTCGCGTAAATGGGCTCTTATTGGTTTGTCCTGACAAGTACCAACTTTTAATTGTCATGAGCTTAACTGCATTCATGTCTGGGATGTCGAACAGCTCACGATTCGTTTAGACACCTGTACTTCCAGTTCGAGCAGCGGAAAGCAAACGCGGCACCTATCTTGCGGATGATATTCTGAGTTTTAAATTGAAAGCAACTTCGACACTAACCGAGCAATAATAATATCGTATTTTACGAATCTTTCTTTGCGTAAACATTTAACGATCCAATTAATTGGACGTTCTCAGTTTTTGTTTTTAAACAGAATGGCTCTATTTCTGTTCTGCTACTGAAAAAGAAGTGCAGGCTCACCAAGAGTTTTTCGAAATTTCCTATCCCTGGTCAAAGTGATGAATTTGGCGGTTTATTCTACGTTCAGAACCTTTTCCTCTAAATTTCAAATACTGAAAATATTTTAATATTTTTTTTACAGAATGGCTCTATTGGGGTGCATAGGCACTACGCGTTATATCTGCTACCTAAATACAAGTGCAGGCTCACCAAGGGTGTTTTCGAAATGTCCTTCCCCTGTTAAAAGTGAAAAGTTTGGCTTAAAGTAAAATATAAAAAGCTATTTGCCGATAGTCTCAGTCTATTCTAAGCTCCCAATATCCTTCTTTTTATTTAAAATACAGAAAATATTTTTCCTATGACATATATTTCCCATATTTCAGTCCCACCATTTTATGTCCAATATTATCTAGAGGACGATTTTTTTCCATCAAGACTCTGGCCGCTCGCCTGCTGTTAGTGCTGCCGTCATACGTATACGCACTATTTTAATATTGGTTTTATTAAAATGATTTTTCATTCCGGGGGGTGGGGTCGCACAATCACTTCACGAGCTGCCAAATCCTGAATTATTCTCTTCCCTTTTTTTGGCCAGTCTTTTGTTGACTCGCACTCGTGCAATTTTTATTTAAATTAAAACATTATTTTGTTTCGGCTCCTGCTGCTAGCATGAGGTAAATAAAACAGCAGTAGCCGAGCCGAATGGAGCTGAGCAAACACCGTGATTATTCTGCGAAAAAAAAGAAAAACGCCCACCCAAAACGATGGGTGGCCAGTGGAGACGGCTTACAAACTCATGGGGCTTTGTCGCTGGTACGTACTTTTGTATAAGCGCCAAAGGCGGCGGGCATGTGTCGAAAAAAGATCGTGTTAAGCAAACATCACAACTTTGTCGTGTTTTTTTTTGGTTGATTTTATTCGTTTGTTTTACTTATTTAAGCGTTGTATCTGTTTTTTTTTTTATTTTTCGCTCCTAGTTTGACTGCTGTTGTTTTTGATTTCGTTTGGGCCACGGCTGTTTAGCATAGAAAACTCTTGGGCCACCACTCTAGCCATCTACGGCCACATGCCTCAAATGAAATGTTGTTAAGCCAACCGAAAACCGTTTGTAAAACATAAAACAGAACGCCAGGAAACTGGAAATGCTGTTTTTATGATGATGCATAACTATGCCTCGCCTGAGTGTCGCACTTTCTTATTCAGCTGGCAGAAGGCTGCAAAATGGCCAAGCTACAGGGGGTGGAGGGAGGATTCCATCTGGCAAACTTAACCATCCTCAGTGAGTGGCACTGCGAAAGTGTACCAGTAGTTATTAAATAATATTTATTACCCTTCATTCAGCCGACCACCACATCTTCGTTTTAACGGCCCGAGCTTCTTTGCTGTAGCCTGACGTCTTTTCATTATGGCCAAACCGCCAACCATGGACGCTTCTCCTCCGTCCGTAGAACGCCGTATTTACCTCATAATACTTAATTTTTCGCTTTACTTTACGTTTAAACACTGTTTATGACCTTCTGCCTCCACTTGAATGTGAAACAGCACCTGATTCTCGTTTTTATTACCCGCACAAAACCGGGTTACAATTCCAGGTGCTACACGTTACGTCGTATCTTTCTCGCAATGTTCCTGGGCCAACTTCCAGTTTGCGTAAACACACTGCTCTACACCACGTAACAGCTTACGAGCTGGCTGGCTGTTGTTGTTGACAAATGAAGCAGCACCCTAAAGACCACCTAGCACCACGTACGTAACGTGTTGTGCTCCTCACAAAATAAATCATTTAAACTTAACACAACCATTAAGGGTGGTGTGGGACAAACCATTATCAATTAAAGTTAAAACACTCCTAATATTTCTCCACACCAAACCCCAAAGGGGGACAAAAAGAGATAGACAATGTCGAGGATGTCCTGGAATGTTTTGAAAAACAACTGCTACCTTTTAGGGTTTTTTTTTTTATTTAGACAAATATTTACACGGAAAGTTAAAAAGGAAAGTAACCAGCATTACTTTTCAAAAGAATATAAATGACGCTTACGTAGCCAAGAAACGTGACAGAGTGTCCCGTGAGAAACAGGTGGCATAGTTAAATGACTTTTAAAGTCTGATCTTTTTTAAAGAAAACTCTGTATATTTTGTTACAAGATTTCTTAAATAGCACACGTAACGTTGAAGCATATAATTATACTGCATAACTCACTTGCACGATGACGCCATCTATATCTCGACAACGTCTTGAATTACAAATGTGGCGTTATGCAATAAGCAGAATCTTTAAAAAGAAAAAAATGACGCGTAAGGTAGGTGGCGCTAAAAACGGACTAGTTTTTGTAAGAATTGAGTTCTAAAGTATTTTTTTATTACCTATACTCTATGTGAATTTTTCTGTGATATACATTTGTACTGGAACGCCATCTATATCTCATGTCTGTTGGCTTATAACTTTCTCTTTAAGTTATTTCATTCCAGTAATAAGAGCTACTATAGTGACATAGGAATTCTTATATCTTTCCTAGAGTATAACTGAACCTCTTTAAGCTGCAAATTGACTTTAAGACTAAATACGACATGGATTCGTTGTGAAAAAATTGTGATAGCTAGGTGGCGCCAATGACATCGACACGAGCTTCTAAGATTTTATTTACTTATAGTTCTCATTAACAATTTATTCTGATGTATTTTTTTATAACCTATACTCTGTGAATTTTTTCTGCTATTCATTTGTACTGGAACGCCATCTATATCTTATTTTAGCTTGACTGAAAGCTGGCTATTTAAGCTAAGTCATACCTTTCAGTCAGTTTCCAAAAGAAGCAAATTTCGTTAGAACATTTGGAATTAATACACGTCTGTATAATTAATTTTAAAAAGGACACCATCTACTTATCATTTTAATTTTCATAACAATTCCGTACATTTCCCATAAAAACAGTTTCGTTGAAGTATTTTTTTTTACAGAGTATTACACATTGAAAAGGTTTTGCAGAATTTAGTTCCACATTTAGTTAGAATTTTCAAACCAGGATGCAAATTTCGTTAGAACATTTTCCATTAACACACATCCCTAAAATTTATTTTGAATAGAACGCCATCTACTTCTCATTTAAAATTTTCTTACAGTTCTCATGAAAACAGCTTCGTTGAAGTGTTTTTTTTACAAGGCATTACACATTGAAAATGTTGTGCACAGTTTACTTCCTCAGCCATTTATATTTGAATTGGTGTTTACTAACGGCTTTCATAGGTTTGCCAATTCAATTAATTACACAGTAAGCGTTTTTTGTTAAACAGTTATTTATAATTCATTCATGCTAGAACGCCATCTATATTTTACGTGAAGTGGATATTCAGGTTTTGACATTCTGGGCTCTTTACTTCCTTACGGGTTCAAAGTATTTATTTTTTATTGCAAAATCTCTATTAAAATGTGTCTGTGAAATTTACTTCATTAGGGGCGCCATCTATATATGAGGTTATCTTTACTTGTGGGTGAGGCATTTAAGTTATAGGTGTTTTATTTTTTCTTACAATTTAGTAATCGTTTGTTGTAAAACATTTTCTGTATAATTCATGATTTCTAGAACGCCATCTATACCTTATGTATGCTTCTGTTTAAGAAGATTTATAATTCGACTTCTAGAGCGCCATCCATATCTATGAAGCAAGGCTTAATGTTTCCTATTAAAATCACAATAAACTTAACCTCGGACCTTTTGGCTAGCACACATTTTCTATTGAAAATTCCCTACATTGATTATTATTGAAAATTTCCTTCACTATTGATTACTACTGGGGCGCAATCTATATCTCTTTTCTGATTCTAAAAAATGAGCTTGGCATGGAAACAACGGACGTACTGATATCAAAAAAAACTGAAAGTAGGTGGAGCTAGAATTGGAGCAACTATATTGGCCAAGGGATACCTAGATCTTACCCTGCGTGGTACTGAAAGTCTTCCTGTGGCAATGAGACTCTTAAGACTCACTTGGTAAAAAGTGATGAAAATTTTTTAAATGTAGATGGCACTGAAAACATCAATACAAATACATGAAAGCAGCTCTAGTGACTTAGGAATGCATAATTTTTTTTTAATGCAATACTTAAGCTCGTCGTGTTGCAATTTTACTAAGACTAAGTATGACTTGCAAAAAAACTGATAAATAAATGTTAAAAACTCGTACAGATAGGTGGCGCTGAAGACATCGATACTTATCTGTAAGATTTTTTGACATCTATGAAGCTGAAGTCTTCGATACGGGTATCTCAGATTCCATATATATTGTAAGAACTCTCTGGGAGTCAAGAAATACGTATATCAAAGAAAACTGACCCTCCAGCGTTAATGCTATCTTCACTTGGCAATTTATCTCTAACTATCCACAAAGCTTGTCATGGAAAAAAAAACTGTAGTAGAGAGGTCAACAAATTATAGAAAAGTAAAATGATTATCTGTTTTATTTTTTCTATCGTTAAAAAAATGCCTCAAGACGACATAAGTACGAGCCGTACTTAGTATTACTTCTATGTTTGCTTGACTTAATTTAAAGCGCCATCTACATGTCAGATTAATTTGTTAAACGTGTCTTTGAAAGGGGTTTTGCTTCAATTAACCTAAATTGATGATCCTTTGTCTTATGTTATTTTTGTTTTGCTTTAACACTCTCGTGCGGAGGGGCTTCTTTTCAAATGTTGCCTAAGCACCTTTGGAAAATTAGCTTGTATTTATTTCACAAATAGGTACGATTAAGTGGCAGTTGATTTATTTAAATTGACAAGGTTTTTGTACATAGAATGACAAGGCTAAGCTCAGGAGATTTGTTGCGTGCAGTTTGTTTTAGGTCAACAATAATACGCAAAACAAATAGACAGGTGAATAGATGGCCAGACGGACGGCTGGGGGGACGACAACGGAAGTAGCGTCAACGCCAACAAACAAAAGGAGTGAAAAGCGTAAACAACAAATGTTGTGCTTGACTTTTAAAAGGATAATTTTTCATTTTTATTTTTAACTTTTTATTTACTTAAACTTAGGGTAGATGATTTCTCAAAGTCACCTTTTCACACAGTCATGGGGGGAAGGGGTGAAGGAGCTGGTTAGTTTTTTGCTCTACGTAAAGCTTTAATATTAATTAAAAGATAAACAATTTCAAAACTGCCAACAACAAAGAATCATCATCATTCACTTCGAATGCACGTCGTACTCGGGGTAGATATTTTGGGTGAACAAAAAAAAAAAACTATTCCAAACAGGTAGCCAAGATAACCGAGCATAGTCAAGGCAAGGGTTAAAACTAGAAAACTTGAGCAACAACAGACCTACAAGGTGCTACCGCTTAGGGTAGCGGGGGGCTAGATGGGGTGGGTAAGGTTTGTGTTGTGTTTAGGTAAAGTTTAGTTTCTGCCCCTCACTCGTTTGCACGAAAGTCCTTGAAAGTGTTATTACCAAAAAATAAATAAAACTAAATCCTTTAAAAAGAAAAATAATTCGGTTGTTTTTTCATGTGGATACTTTTCTGAAAAAATATATGAATTGTTTGTGGACTACCTACAAATACAAATAACTAATTAAGTCGGGTGTGGCTAACTTTGATATACGAAACCACTCTGTTACTTTTATGGACTTAACTTCGGATTTCTAGAGTGGTAGTTTCATATTTGGGGCTACATGAAAACATAATCCGCCGCATTTCCCGGGGAAAGTTATAGGCTGTTTTTTCGATCTGTACTTCATAAGAGCTAGACCGAATTTTATGTGGGGCTTTTCTAAACCATGGAACGAAATGGTCTCTTTTTACAAAAGTTAGTTTGAGGTCGCTCATAACGTCTCCTAATAAATTTAAGCAAGATCGATGTTAATATGTGACTAAGAGCAACAGAACCTTCTAACAGGAGGGAATTTTGTAAGGCGGCTATTTGAAAACCTGAACCGATATGGTCTGGTATCTCCAGAGATAAGTGTTGGTTGTTTGTTACGCTCTAAGGGAATTTTGGACGGATTTAATATGTGACTTTTTAAGCGACAGAAACTCAAATTGAGATATAGCTCTGTGTGGGTGATATTCTAAATTAAGATCTAGCTTTAAAGCTACAGGACCTAAAATTGGGACGGACCTCTGTGTGGAAGCTATGCTAAATCAAGGTCTAATCTTACCAGAATCAATAAGAAGTGGCTAAAAACGTACCATGTGAAACGTAAGCACGATCGGCTGTAATATGTGGCTTCTAGAGCGAAAGGACTTTTAATCGGGAGGGGCCCCCGCTATTAGTCCATAAACTTTTTAGTCATACTGATAAGATTTCGAGTTTAAACAAGGTCTAGTTTTACCACAATTACGAGTAATAAGAATTGGCTGAAAACGTACCATGCGAAACCTAAGCACGATCGGCTGTAATATGTGACTTCTAGAGCGACAGGACCTTTAATCAGTAGGAACCCCTGTGTGGTGGTTATTAGTCCATACACTTTTCAGTCACACTGATAAGATTTCGAGGTTATACTTCTATTAGAGTCTAAGCCAATTAAATTTAATCCAATTCATGGAATCTTCATTTAAAATATAAAGAAAAGCAGTCTCTAAAACTATTTTCTGAATTTGCTATTTGAAAACATGGACCGATATGGTCAAGTTTTATCAGGTTTACTAATCTGTCGCTTATAACGTACTGTGTGAAACTTGAGCCGAACCAGAATTAATCAGAAGTGGCTAAAAACGCATCATGCGAAACTTAATCACGATCGGCTATAAAGTGTGTTTTCTACAGCAACAGGATCATTAATCTGGAGGGAACTCTGTGTGGAGGCTATTTGAAATCATGGGCCGATATGATCCAGTTTCATTAGGTTTACTAATTCGTCACTTTAAACGTACTGTGCGAAACATGATCCGAACCAGTAATAGTAAGAGGTACTTAAAAACGTACCATGTGAAACTTAAGCACGATAGTTTGTAATAAATGGTTCTAGAGCGGCAGGACCTTTTATAGGTAGGAACCCCTGTGTAATGGCTATTTGAAAACATGGAGCGATATGGTCCAGTTTCATCAGCTTTACTAATTTGTCGCTTAAAACGTACTGTGTGAAACCTAAGCACGATCGGCTATTATACATGTTATATAGCTTCTGGAGCGACAGGAACTTTATTCGGTAAGGACCTCTGTGTGGTAGCTATATGAAAAATTGGACCACTATGGTCCGGTTTCATCAGCTGTACTTATTTCTCGCTTATAACGAACTGTACGAAACATAAGCCGAACCGGATTAAGTTTGTGGCTTTCAGAATGGCAAGACCTCAAATCGGTAAGGACTTTTATTTAGGGAATATTTGAGAACATGGACATATGGTAGAGTTTTTTCCAGGGATAATAATTATTAAAAAAAAGTCCTTCCCCTACCAATTATAATTGGTATATTCTAGCTTAACAGGCATTACAAAACATGGACCGATAAAGTCCAGGGTTACTTCTTGGTTGCTCATAACGTACCCTGCCAAATTTTAGCACGACCGGATGAAATTTGTGCCATCTATAGCAGTGATCGGCAAACAGCCTTACTTTGTGCTTGTATGGGTGAAATGCAGCTCTTCTCTCTCTCTCAATGCACTGATAGAAAAGTGTCTAAAATGTTCTCATCTAGAAGCCACAGAAGAGATCAATTTTTTTTTTGCTAAAATCTAGATCAAACATTTCTTTCAGTGTAAAGCCAAATATCAAGCGACAACACCACTTCATGGAACCAAAGCTCCAGCGAGACTGACTGCATTCGTTTCTTTTCGTTAAATGTGATAGCTTACGTACGTGTGAGAGAACCGCCCATGGACGTCCTTTTGACGATCTAATTTTGTTTGCTAGAATCTAGATCACGCATTTCGTTCAGTTTAAAGCCAAATATCAAGCGACAACACCACTTCATGTAACCAAAGCTCAAGCGAGACTGACTGCATTCGTTTCTTTTCGTTAAATGTGATAGCTTACGTACGTGTGAGAGAACCACCCATGGACGTCCTTTTGACGATCAGTGATCTTACGAGATAGGACCTCAAATCGGTAGTGAGTTTTTTCTGGGGTCTATATAAAAACGCGAACCTAAATGGTCTAGTTTCACCAAAATTACTTATAAGTCGCTTATAATGTACCATGCGATGGCATAATTTGATTCAGTTTCTAGCTTCTAGAGTGGCTGGACCTCAAACTACTCGTAGAGGATGCTTTGTGTGGGGACAATCGAAAATATGTACCGATATGGTCCGATTATACCAGAGTTTGAAAGTGGTCGCTTCTAACGCTCTATGCGAATCTGTTTTATTCGAATGCAATATGCGGCGTCTAGAGTTAAATGTGTGAAATCAGAAAATCTCTTTGTTTTATATCGAAACTAGATCGATATGGATCAATTTCAATAGGTGTCGCCTTGGCCCATCATAATTACGACCTAGACTTTAAATATAGCGATAAATGGACTGACAAAAGGACGGACATTGCTCAATGGATTCAGATAGTGATTTTTAATCTGTCAGTATAGTAAGAGGTCTTTCCTTTAAGATGATTTAAACATCAGCACTCGCTCATAATAGCCTGTACCACAAAAAGGTGTAGGGTTTACAGCTAATGTAATTCAAACTTTGTAATAAAAACTTTTGGAATTTTCTAAATTTTTTATTGAAATGGTAAAGGTTTACAAACTCTTAAAACTTCTTAGCTACTCTAAACTTTGAAAAGCAAGTATTTTATTATGAAAACCTCAAAATGTTTTAATCCTTTATTTCTATTGTAAAACTCAAGTGTTTTTCTCTCTCCCTTCTTAGTCTTAAGTACTTCTAAGTAATCCTTACCTTTTTAGTTTAATTTATCCCCAATTGTCTCTAATACTCCAATTTTTTTTTATTTTTTTATGCTTTTGTGTAAAATCCAACTCTAATTCCAATTTTGTGTATTTTCTTTTTTTGTTTTCTTTTTTTAACACATGTTTGTTGTTGTGCATGCCTGTACTCCTCCCTGTATACTTTGAACATACCTTTCTTAATCAACCAACACCACCACACACTCTACTACCACCACCACCACCACCGTCAAATCAATCACCATCCTGTCAAAAAAAAAATCTACCACCACCCCTCCGTGTTTGCATGTTCATCCTGACCAACACCAACTTGATATTGGAAATGGCCTCCGCATCCTCCGGTGACTCTCTCACTGGCTGCATGTGCGTGCTTGCGTGTGTGTGTGCGTCTTTATCTGTGTGCATAAACAGTTAGCCTAATATCGACTTCGTCAAATTTTTGTCCATTTAAAGAACAACCGTTGTTGGGACCGGGCGCCGCTTTCCCACCATTCGCCGGACCAGAATTCCATCCCACCACACCGGAAAATTGGAAAGGCGCCAATGTCCATCCCACTGCATTGATGAAGGAAACCGCTGCAATACCCGGACGCAATACGGCAGTTGCTGCATTTACCGCCCAAGGACAGGCACAGGTGAGTAGAGATAAAATGAAATAATAGAGACAAAATGTAGATCTAGAGATTAGAACTTAAGATACTGTAATACCTTTCAGTAACACTGATTGGATTTTGAGTTTATACTTCCACAAGAGTCTAAGTCCAACTACTTCTAATCAAATTTACACTTATAGAATCTGTATTTAAAATATAAAAAAGCAGCCTCTAAAAGTATTAACTGAATTTGCCCTTGCCCAGTTGATTCTATCGGAAATTTATAGGGCCTTAACGACTATATGCCAGTCTGAAGGATATGATGAAAAAAAAATCAAAATATAGATCTAGAGACTACAATTTAGGTACGAATGGCTCCATACTGTAATACCTTTCAGTCACACTGATCGGACTTCGAGGATATACTTCTACAAGAGTCTAAGCCAAACTAACTATTCAAATTTATGGAATCTGTATTCAAAATATTATTCAAAAGCCTCTGAAAATATTTACTGAATTTGCTTTTAATCAGTAGATTCTAGCTAAAATTCATAGGTCCTTGTCGCTTAATTGTCCGTCAGAACAGGACAGGATAGCAATCAGGACGCTATGATCCTTTAACCAAAGTATAAGTAAAAATATTTTTATTTTTACACATTTTTTAAGTACCAGTGGCATTAGTTTACGAAATGTAGCAAAAGGTCCAAAATAATTCAAGGTCCTGAAAATATGGACTTTCAAAATCACATAATTTTGATAGAGCTTCCATGCCAACGAGTAGGTCCCTTGGTATCTTCTTCTCTATATTGTCATCACGTTGAGCTTAAATAAAAATTCTTTGGTAAGAGCTTGAGCTAAAGTCTTGCCAAATTCCTGGAAAACAAGGACTTCACCATTACAACAAAGTGATAACCATGGCTAGAATTATAAGACTAACTCATAAAATCTTAAGAAAAAAAGGATTGTCACTCGTAAAAACTGCACCGTTTTCAGCAAATTTTACCCAATTTGAAAATGTCAGACTGCTGAAACGTTTTTCAATACACATATGTCCATAGTACAAGGAGCCGATTTTTGGGCTCATAGCGTTCGAGTTCCTAATTGGCACAAACTATAAATATAGGTACAACTTTATTTTAAATTTGCCGCGAAAAACTCGAATTTTTCGACACATCCATACTGATTTACTGTATAAGCACTGAAATCAATCCATTAAAATCGTATATATCACGATTCATTGAATATTTCAATACCACAACTAATTCTATTTAATTCGATCGGTTTGCTTCACATACCGGATAATGTCTCCAGAAGGTAGTTCCAAAATGTTACTGTTCCAACAGAATTAATTAAAAATATGTTTGTCGTTGCTCAAATTAAAAAAAACAAAGCGTTTTAAAACCTCTTTACGTTAAATTTTACCTTTCAATAAATTTTGAGTTCTTGACTTGAGGGTCTAGGTTCTCCGAATGATTGGTCTTCACACATGGACATGTAGGTACTCTGAAACAGTGGAATTTAATGAATAATATGAACATGACGTTATTCTACCAATTGGCTCAATTTCTTTTACGACGAGTACTTAAAATAAAATGCAGAGAAATATACCTTTGAATGTACATTTGTTTAAAAAAACGGATGAAATTGGCTTTTGAACAAGAAGAAAATGAGAAAACCTAATAAAAACGCTTATTATTTTGTTTGTCGCATGCTCAGCAGGGCCCACTTAAGCAGCACTTTAAGCTTTTACCGCAACGTTGGGCGCCAAAAACAAAAATCCAGTGTTTTGTTTCAAATCACAACATCGTTTGTTTATGCTAATCGTAGAACAATATTTTGGAGCGAAATATATTAAATATATAATAAAAAGTTGATAATGAATTTTTTAAATTTACGTTGGGCGCCAGTTACCATTTAATTGTAAACGATTTTGTCATGTTTGCCCGAGAAGCCTTCATGTATAAGATCTATAGTTTAAAAACTATGGTTCAAGTTTTTAGTTCATCCCAACGACAAAACGAACCTTACTTTTTGTAACTATTTGGAAATTTTCAGCTAAAATATTTTAGGTAAACGTTGGGCGCCAATTTTTGGGTTATATTCCTTGGACTCTATAAAATATATTTATCGTAATTCAAATGTATTATTATTCTCAGTACGAAAAAGTAGTATTGAATAATCTTTTCATTTAATCTGTCACATTTTGGATCGTGGAAAATGTTTATCATGAAATCTTTGCTCCTTTTCTAAGGTTTTTTTAAAGAAGTCATATCAAACCAATCAAATTCATCGGACTACATTAGGTCTTAAGTAAATGCTTGTAGAATATTACAAAGGTTACGTGTAACATTCGCTTTGTGACAGATGCAAAGACAAATCCGATATCGTGTTTACAACTTTTTCTGTGTCCAGAAAACGAGTACAAAAACAACCAGATTTTTCAGTTTGAAATTACTTCTATATAAAAATGCATGTCTAATAGGGTGGAGTGAAAACATGCTTTTTTTATAATTTGATAAAGTTAACCTCGGAAAGAGATGTAGTCTGGGGTCCTAAAGAGGGGAAAAATAAAGAAAAAAATTTAAAAAAATTTTTAGGGGTCGCGCCACTCCCTAGAAATTTGGAAATTATCGCTATTTTGGCGTTGATTTTAGAAAAATCCTAAAAATTAACGACTTAACTTATTCGAAATTTAAAAGTTTGAGCTTGTTCAGTGCCCAAACAAAAGTATTTGAGGCAAATATGAGGATAATCGACTAATATTTGTAGCTTTGGTGGCGATTTCATTGTTCAGTCAATTTTCTGAAGAAGGGACGATTTGACTTATTTTACTTTTTGAAATTTTTGAACAATGAGAAAATTTTATTTAAATTTTTTCATGCCCTTATTTCACTGTTTACGCTATTGCAAACATTTATTGACATACAACTTTTTAGGATTTTTCTAAAATCAACGCCAAAATAGCGATAATTTCCAAATTTCGAGGGAGTGGCGCAAACCCTAAAAATTTTTTAAAATTTTTTTCTTTATTTTTCCCCTCATTAGGACCCCAGACTACATCTCTTTCCGAGGTTAACTTTTTTTTTTTGAATTTCACTCCACCCTAATGTCTAAGCCTATAACAAAAAAATCCGTCGTTTTAAATATAAAATATTACATGTGGAGTAAGGCTGTGTATAAGTAATATATACTTAATACTCGAATATATTACTTATACGCTTATAAAATTAGACAAAAATTACATATTTGTAGAAACCGAGGTGTATAAGTTATAATAATTATTTATACTCTACAAGTTATTACTCATACGACACCATATTTTGGATGGTGCCGTATAAGCAATATGAATTCGTTCTACTCTAGTAAATATCACTAATACGCTTAAGTGTATAATTAATATTAATTATTTATACTTTGTAATTTATTACCCATACGACACCAGATTATGAGTGGTGGCGTATAAGCAATAAGAATTCGTTCTACTCTAGTAAATATCACTCATACGCTTAAACACAATTTGTATCTTAAATTTTCTAAATGTCTAATGGATTTTCTTTCTTAATTTTTTTTCATCGTAAACGAACAAAAGGGAGCTGTCATGATGGTTTATGGCTTGGATCAGGATACATCGAACACAGATAAACTCTTCAATTTGGTGTGCTTGTATGGCAACGTGGCCAGGGTAAGTCTTTACAAATGTCTTTATATAAATAAAACCTTTTGTTGGAGAATTTTTGTTATTTTTTTTTGGTTCTTGTTTGCTATAAAAAAGAAAAACAAAAAGTAATTAAAAGTTAAGCCAAATTCACAGTAACCCTTAACACTTGGTTACTCCCGACGTATCCTCCCACCGACATTTTAATGTCAACCTTATGGCAATATTTCTGGGGTATATGTGGATGTGGAAGGAAGTTCCCTTATGTACATTGAGGGGGTTGACGTTTGTGTAATTGAAGACATGCCTTAACTTGTTCGGGTTTCAACAAATTTTAGCTGCTAACCAACACAAATTAAAATGTTGCTTACGATGACATTTATAATTCATTTTTCGTTTTTCTTGCTGGTGATAATTTCTTTTTTTATCGCTTTTGCTGTTGGTATGTTTGAATAAATGATTTGACATTTTGAAATGTGTGTGGATGAAAAATTAAGATTCATGTTTAGAGGGGGCCGAGGATGGGTGTGGTAAACGATTTTAAGCGGGAAATTGTGGGTTTTTTATGTTACGAAAATATTTGTAATGAAGGTGAAAACAACGAAACTCATTTGCTTGTACAAAATGAAAAAGGCATAATTCACGCGCATAAGGCACTGGCCATAAATACCCGAAATTTGTTTTCAAAACTTAACTGAATGGGATTAAATTTTTTCAGCTGGAGTTTAGAAACAAGCAAACTGCTCGCTTTTGAATTTCAATTAAACATTTCAGTCTAATCTTTTTTAAAGGAACCGAAAGTAGTTGGTTTAAAACGGTCAGCTTGCGTAAAGAGGATTATACATGGCAGCCAAAAAATGATCTAATATTTATAAATTAAATCCATTAAGGACCTGAATGAGCACTTTCGGAAATATGTATCTTAAAAAGTCTCTTAAAAGCCTTCTGATAAAAAGGTCGCTTACAAGAACTTCTCATGAAAGACAACGGCTTCTCGCTACAATCAGGGCTGTCATATTAAACCAATGTTGTCACTATTGGTTTTGAAAACGATAAGAAAATATGGTTTGGTGTCATGAAAACCAATGTAATCGGTTTTATCAGCAACAGCTGATTCGGACAATGGTTTTATTTACATTCGAAATGAACAAAACCAACGCATCCGCAAGTAAAATATGGACCTTCTGACATTGGTTCTAAGAAGACCTTCCAGAAAGATTTAACATAAAAAGTATTCTAAAAGCCTTTTGGTAAAAAGATCTCATTAAAGACAATGAGATTGATGCAAAATTGTTGAGGTGTTCTTACCCAAATTCGAACATTTGTTTGCTTATGTAAAATGTAAACAAAACAATTAGTTTTCAGAGAATTATCTTAATATGAGTTTTTATTTATTTATTTTTATTCAGTTTTTATTCTGGTTCGAGACCTTTTTGTTGTTTCTTTTTCAGAAAAAGAAACAACAAAAAGCCATTCACTGTGGCTGCTTGGCTGACATTATTTTTGAAGATGTACGGCCCGATGATGCCGCCAGCCCAAAAACCGCACCAAAATGTCACTCTGTGGTTGCATTCGCTTTTTAATAATCACTAGTGGACTCTCATTTGCCCAAATTATGGTTGGACCAACCTTCTTTTTAAATTAACAAGTATTAGCTTTAATTTTTTTTTTTGATTTTCGTTCGTTTTGACGTTTGTTTCACCTAATATTTAACTTATATTACTCTTAGGTTTTTCTTTCTTGCTTGTCATGTTTACTTTTTTGCTTCTGCTTCAGTATATTTTTATACAGCTGATTTGTGCTGACATGATCTTTATAGAAAACATTCTAAAAGCTCATTTGAAAACAGCTGTTAGATCAATTTTTGGTCAAAGTTGTCCTACTTACCATGTCTTTAGATTTATTTAATGATATCTACTGGCATCATTACAGGGACATACAGGCATGTTTATGTAAATATGCTTATTAAACATTTTATCGCTTAGGGGAAGATCCCATTTTTAGAGGAAATTTTCCTTTTATTTTTGCTGTTAAATTTATTCACCTTTCGTTTAATTAGTCAGCTATTCTAAATGGTTTTGTTTTATTATTTAATATTCTTTATATATTTTCCACAATTTCTTTTTAAATTTTTCTCTTTCTTTGTTTTGAACTTTATATTCAATTTTGACTTTTTAATTTTCTTCAGTTTCTCCACCAATATATAAATAACCTACTTTATTGCAGACATCTGGCAATTACCCTAAGCATTAAGAGTTTATGGCATGTGGTAACCTTGTGCTTCTCTTATGTCATTTTCAGTTATATTGCATTGGTACTCTCTCCCTTCGCCATGTGATCCCTTTTAAAGAGATCAGCATTTTTTTGTTGTTGTTTGTTTATTTGTATACAGCCAACAAAGCAGCTGAAGAAGTGATAAAATTTTCTATTTAATCTGTTATCCCTCGTTTCGTTTACGTTCGTTGGACACAAGAAAAAGGAAACTGTAACAGCAACACACAATAAAAACAGTTATTTTGAAAATTCCATGTTTTGTAACAGTGAGTGAGTGAGTCTATCTGTGTGTGTGTGAGAGTGTTAAAACTGAATTGCCAGCATTTTTCAGGGATTTTTATTGTGGACGTTGTCGACAAGTACGTCTCGTCGAGTACGTTGTTGCTTTAGTCTCTTGCTCGCTCGCTCTCTCTGTCTCTCACACTTTATTGCTATTATGCTTGTATTTTTATTGTTGTTGTAGCTGTTGCTGCAGTTGTTTGTGTATTTCGTTTTATTGTCAATTGTACCTTTGAGATTTTTGTTTATTGTTTTGACATGACTCTTGTCATTGTTGTTGCTGCTGCTGCTGGTGTTTTTTTTATTTTTTTTGGTCCGGTATTGTTTTGTGCTGGATTTGTGTTTCTCTTGCTGCAGCTTCTGCCAAAGCATTATATTTTTTTGCTGTTGTTGTTTATTTATAGTGTGTAAATAAAAATATTTTAAAAAAAACTGAACTGAACTGAAACATAAAAGAAATTAAGTGTTTTCTCTTTTTTTTGGTGTGTGCCTCTCTGTCGACACAAACGCTAGTCAGGCAGCCAGCCAACAACAACAAAAAACAAATGCAAATTGCTGTCAAGTGTTACGAGACTGAAAGGAAACTAAATTGAAAATAAAAAAAGAAGATAATGGCGGGGAAAAATGCTCACGCACACACAGGCTTAGAAATTGTTGCTATACGAGTACACATGTGTATTTGTTTTTTCATGTTGCTGCGTTTACAAAAGAGCCTATATAAAAACAATAACGTTTTCAAAATAAATGCATGACAAACGTTCATAACATAATTTTTGGATGGTTATCGTATACCCGAGATGCCAGCTGGTAGCTGGGCTTGCTCAGGGAGTTTTCGTTAAAATAATTGATGTTTCTTGCCAGGTGAAGGGAAAACAAACAACACTATTGGGTAGGGAGCGTTGGGGCTTAAAAATATAACAAATAAGTCACATTGGGGGACAACGTATAGTCAGCAAATTTCTAAAAGCATATTCATAAAGTATATCTAATATATATATAAAAATATTTCATATACACATTCAATAGAGGCTGCTGGTAACAGGTCTTTCGTTTAAACGTACTATTCAATAGTCGCTAGATAAAGGCTAGCGATATTGTCGAGGTTTTGCGCGTAGAGAAAAAATATGGTTACTAAAGGGTTGCCCAACTAAAACGCACGATGTAAATTGTAAATAAAACAAAAAGTTTTTAGAGGATTATCTCAATACTTTTTATTATGTTAGAAGAATCTATGACAATTGTGTGTAAATTGGGCTTCGGTGGCATAACCTCTATGCAATGGTCCATATTTTCAATAAATTTGAGACAATGGAGGTTCAATGCCGTTAAAGTGCCGAATTATCTCATCCTTCAGCTCTTGAATTGTTCTTGGCTCATTGACGTACACATTTTCTTTTAAAATTCCCCCAAAGAAAGAAATCCAACGTGTAAATCACATGATCGTGGCGGCCAATTAACATCACCACGACGTGAGATAACATGGCCATTGTTTATAAAAGTGCGTCACTTTTATGGTCATTCATAAAAAGTGACGCAGAAGTCTTTCCTTGACATATTTGTTTAATTCTTTGGAATGTTTGAAATTTAGTTTTTTTTAAAAAAATAAATGTGTTTTAACCTTTTGTAAGTATTTAAATAAAAGGAAAACAATGATTAGGACCACTTTAACAGCTGTTAAAGGTTTTAAATTTTTTCCCAGGGCCTTTTAGTAACTTATAGCAAAACATGTGTCCCTTTACGCCGATTTCACCCCTTCACAATCCCCATGCAGGTTAGGACTATAAGCCATTAAAATGATAAAAATCCAGGGTCTATATCTGGCAATAAATGCCGATCTCATTAATTTCCAATATCCGCCCACTGTGCCTGATTGTACATTTTAATTTATCTCAATTTCTCCGGAGACATCGCTGTTCATTTTTATAGCTTCAGTCTTATGGACGTTGATGTTTATTCATCATTTGCTGATTGCCTGTCAACTTTTGTTTTTGTGTATTCCTTCCTTTCCCTCTTCCTCTCCGTTGGTGACATTTGAAGATTTCATTTATCTTGAGATTTATCTGTTTATCTTCGCCCCCCTTTAAGTATGTATGACATATTAAAGTATCTGTAAATGTTCGTATCTGTAGGTTAACATCTTTACCAATGAAATGAATTCTGCCCGGTTTGTTCTTTTGAAGGGCTTACATCAATTCTCTACCAAAAAAGCACCACGCTGGGGTTTTTTGTAGTCCTTATTAGCTACAAGCATCAACAAAGCTCATGTCAGTGTCATCCATTTGTCAGTGGAGCAGGGATATCAAGGAAGGTTTCAACAAATGATTTGTATGTATTTGGCCAAGCAAACCAAGAAAACGCTTGAAGATTACAAACAACCAAAAATGTGGCCTCTATAAGATTGTCAATTGGTCGCATTTGTTATATAAACAGCCGCTAGGCCCATGGCTTAAAGTTTAACTATTCATAGAGGCTGGTGGAGAGGGGAGACTTTATTTCCCCTGGGCTCACTAATGTGTAATAAGGCATTAGTATGTGGTGATGGAAGGAGGCTTCTTTCTCCGTGTTTGGTTAACAATGGAATGTCTGATTCCCAGGGGTTATTTATTGTCCATTTTTGAAACAGTATTTCATTGCGTTTTTACTCCCCTTAATCGCTTTGGGGTTTTGTCGGTTTGACTAACAAAATGTTATTTTATGTGTTAGAGACTGATTTGTTGTTATACATGTATATACAGACAGACATACATCCAGCAGATATATACTCGTACATGTTCATATATCAACAAAAAGGGTTTATTGTAATATTTATGAAAACTATTTCGTTTATATTTTGTTGGCATTTGCCCAAAAGCTACAAAATTTATTTACATTTAGCTTGTTTTTATGTCTGTCTGTCCGTCTGTCAGTTGGGATTTTATGAGCATCAACTAAACCAATTACTCTTTGATGTAACTGATAAATCGTAATAGGAGCGCGAAGGGTTTGTGATGCCCATAACCAAAGTGACCAGGGTTGGTGGGTACATTACCATTATAATTTATGGACTTTCAAAGGCTATCGATGACCTAGAAAGTAATGGCAAAAATTAAAAGGTAGACAGACCAGGGTATAAATTACACAAAAGGTGATTCGAATTCATAAAATGAAAAGAAAAAATTAAACAAAACTCAAACGTGTAGAAATATTTCAAATAAAAAAAAAATAGTCCCGAGTCCCTAAAGGTGCCACCAGAATCTCCCAGCACAAACAGCGTATGGCTACAGTTTATGACCATAGAAAATTCTAGGTCCTTGTTTTTTCGGTCGCTTTTATATTTTCAATAAACGCATCTACAAAAGAATTTTTTGGGTAGCCGAAAAGAAATCCTCTTTATAGGATTTTAGGCACTTTAATTATCAAACTTTTGCATTGACAGCAAACAAAAGAAGCTTTCGCAAATGCATAGGTTTGCTTGCTGAAAATATTTTCGAAATTGTGCGTATTAGTAATATTTAAAATTAATATTAAGCATACGCCAGAGTACAGTATTGCTCGAATTATTGTCGTTGAGCGTATAATTAATATTGAATTCAAAGTTCATACATTAATGCAATTTTATAGTTATTTAATAATTGTTCTCTTATTCGGAGCAGTTTAAGGCTAAGCACCAAAATTAAGGACTTTTTCAACTTAGCGAAAAAAACTGCAGGCTTACTAAGTAGCATGATGACGACCAATGGATGAACGATCGCTCTAATATCAGTTTGTTGAATATTCCCTTCACAACTTCACTCGTTGATAGCTTGTAGTCCTAAATTCAACCTTAAAAAACTCCGTTTTAATTTCGACCTAGCTTCTCAAGTCGCATAAGGGCTGCCAATGAACGCTCGCTTTAATATCAGCTTGTTGTTAAATTTTCCCTTCACAACCTAACTCGTTGACCACTTGTAGTCCATAATCCATCCTTAAAAAAGGCGTTTTTTTATTTGTGGCGATGCCTAATCGAGGGTCGAATCGAACTGCTTCGCTCATCGCCCAATCTTGTGCTCAATCTTTTTCACAGTGCAATGATTTGTTTGAGTACTGAAGCCTTGATACAAACCGAATGAAAGGCGACATGTAGCTCATAGCGCCGAGATGGCAGGCCCTGACCAAAGAGTTGCTACTTTGGATCAATCTTGTACATAGAACCTTGTGTCCTGGGACTCCAGCGGTACTAGAGGGAACGTCTCAGTTAAAGGGCCTATCAGTTAAATCTGACCTGCATTCACTCAGACACAGTCGCAGAAACTGCCTGCCCCTTCAGAGTGAACGCCGTGTGCAAAGACCATTTTTCAAAAACAACCGAGGAGGAGGAGTGTCTACTTTAACAAATCAGTGTAGTATTGGCTCAGTTGAGCTAGTGTAGTCGCCTCAATTCGTACTGAGCCCGAATTGACGAAATTGTATCAAACACATGACCCGCATGCCAGCAGGGAGCACACTTTACACCAAACCAGTTCAGGTGCTATCTCAGCTAATCCCCGGCAAACCAGAAAAGTGTTGGCTTAGTTAAGCAGGCGTATTCGCCTGAAACTCAGCTAATCCCCGACAAACCTGAGTGGTATTGGTTCAGTGGCTCATGCCAGCAGGGACCACACGTTACACCACACCTGTTAAGATGGGTGATTTTAGCTAACACAGCTAGTCCCCGACAAATCAGAGTGGTAGTGTCATCCTTAAACTTACCTAGTCTCCGACAAATCATTCCCAGTTTTAAATTGCCCACTCTTTAAATAGAACCGTGTTTCGTAGGTGGTACTAGAAGGAACGTCTTAGTCAAAAGGCCTTTCAGGCAGGTCTGACCTACATTATCTGCTCCTACAAAGTCAACGCCTTGTGCAAAAACCATTCTTCCGGAGGCAACGCAGGAGCAGGAGAAGCTGGTGTAGTCGCCTCAATTCGTACTGGACGAAAGTGTAGCTAACACATGTCCGCATGACACGTTACACCAGACCATTTCAGATGCTTAGCTTAGCTAAGTCAGGTGGTCTCCAGGTACTATTGGCCATAACCCTTTCTAGTCATCGCCTAAAGAACCGGGATTTTTTTATCAATACTTGGACTCGAAGCAAAATTTGCTTTAATTGTAGTACCCATTCTAATCACAGACAGCCTGTTTAAAACATAGGGCAGTTTTTTAGGCCACATAAACCGAAATGTAAAGCAACTATGCCCTTTTTGAGGTTATTAAGTACGTCGTTATGTTCTTTCTCCTTCCATGTCCTTCTACTGAGTAGAAACTCTCAGTACTTTAAGGTAAATTCAACAAAAACAGGCTGGTGTAACATAATTGTTAACTTCAACAGGTCCACAGATAACCCTTCCAGCCAGCCTTAAACTGTTATCTTTTCCCAAAGAAATAGTATTATATAGACTATACGCAAAGGGTAATTCTCAGTAGTACAAATGAGTCGATTTGTAGCCGAAGTAATCGTTGCCAAAGACTGCTGAAGAAAAACCTTGGCGGGTTTAGAAACAGCTGCACAGTCTGCCAGGCAACCAAGCCAATATATTTTACCAATTGTGTACGTTGATTCTGAAAAAGAAACAACTAAAAGGTCTCGAACCACAATAAAAACTGTTGAAGTACCAAAATTTTGTGTTTTATATCCTCATCAAAATATCTTTTTTAATTTCCCCTTTTGCGTTTGAAACAAAAGTTTCAAATCATATCCATTATTTGGACTATTAACAATGCAAAATTTTATCCCATCCATATGTTTCGTTTACTACCATTTCCTTCTACTACCATCAACCATCGTTTTGATATCTTTATAATGGCTTTACACAATAGTATCCATTTCCTTTTTTAACGACTCCACATGGCCATTATTATCCGTCGTATTGTGCCAGCATCCAGCGCGACATCTGATCAATGCACAAAATCCGGCTATTGTCTCTTGATTAATTCGAAATATGTTACGACCATATCACAGCTTTTGGCCCGACGTTAATTATGCCTGGGGCCATAATTTTGTTGTTGTTGTTGTTGTGCGTCTCTGTTTATCTCTCCGGGAAATTATATTTATTAAAACATTAAACATGGAATAGCAGCAGCTGAAAATGCCATTATCATGGCTGTCAATGAAAATTGAAATGGCACTGTCCCTGGCTCATTGTGTGTGTGTGTGTCTGTGTGTTGTTTCTAGCCAATCTTTAAATGAAAAAAATAAACATTAAACCAACCAAAGCATCACTATCATGCGCCATCTCCTTCCTCTCCTGCTTTTTGGTAGTTGGTCTTCTACAGGCCAGGGGCAGGGTAGTAGCTTTTAATGTAATTTTGTTAAATGATGCGTTTGTTTTTTCTTTTCTTGTTATTGTCTGTTGTTAGTTTTAATTTTCTTTTTTGTGTATGTTTAATGAAAATACGAAATTAATTCAATTAGAGTAAAAGAAATCTGTATTTGTTGTTTCATTCATTAGTTGGCTATAGTTGGCCTTTCTTTCTTTCATTCATTCATTTACTCAGTGTTTTTCTTGCTTATACACTCAATTAACTTTTTGCCTTAGAACATGAAACGGAAAATGATGGGGGCTGTCAGAGATGCCCACCATTAACTAGCACAGTGATGATAAGCGTTGAAAAACTGCAAAATAAAAACAGCAATTTCAAAATAAGAATCTTGTAAAGGCAACAAAGATATCAAATAGTTTTGTAATTTACGAGAAAATACTATATTCTATGTAGGGCCTAGATATGTTATTCCCCACCATTAAATCGTAAACCTTTGCGAAGAAAATGAGACATTGTTGAAGAAAATCTGGAAATAATTGCCAAATTTATGACATCTTTTGTAAAAAAAAAAGTACAAATGTTTGTGGAACATGTGCTATTTTCATGGTACGGCGGGGGTGGCGTATGAGTTATGTGCATTTTGATTTCATACAAATATTACTCATACGGCATTTGGGCCGATAAACTTTGGAGATATCATGGAAAGACCTCAGTATGTTTGGCACTGCCGAATTCTATATACCAACTTGAATTAAACCTCCATCGTTAGTCCGACCCTAATCTTAGCCAAATCTTCAAAAAATGGATTCGTAGTGGAACCGACCTCAATTTGAGTAGCCATATGTTTGTATTTGAAAGTGGTCCCATGTTTGGACATTGAGGCCGTTTTTAAGGGCCCTTTGGTCTATTAGTCCGATCCCAATCCCTGACGAAACTACAAAATAAAGCCATATTTTGATTTGTGGTGAAATTGGTTATAATTTGAGTTATCCTTTTTTGGCCCACAAGATTCATAACGTCCATCAGCTATACCCTTTTTAAGATATTAAGGGCGTTTTTACTAGCAGTTCTTTTTTAAACTATTATTCGTCCACAAAAAATTATGATTTATTGAGCAAATACTGGAAAAAGTGTACTTTTTTCGAGGTACCTTTGGTCACTTTCAAAGGGGAACCCATTTACGATTACAAACAGATTATGAACATATGTGACGCGCAAAATAGAAAGGGACCTAAGGGTAAAAACCAGTTTTGTTCAGGAGAGCCATTTTAAAGATTTAAATACGTGTATCTTTGGTGTACCATCACTTTCATAAAACGCGCATATCTCTGGGAGGGAACACTTCAGGCATGGGATCGGTCTCATTCGATGCTCAGATGTTTTTTATTTTTTTTACCCTTAGGTGCCTTTCTCTATGCGCTGTCACATATGCTATCTCCATGCAAAATTTTAGGAATTTTGGTTTATTTGTTTGGTCGCATTGTGACATCGTGTGTCATATGCAGTTTTGTTTAAATGTGTATGTCTATAGGAAGATTTTGGTGTCAAAAAAAGAAGGGTGGCCCAACTAAAACGCACGATATTAGATGTAAATAAGAAAATGTTTTAGAAAATTATCTTAACATATTTTATTATGATAGACGGATTTATGACAATTCATATACTTACTGAGTACATACGAGTATTTTATAAATACATAAATAAAATACATGAAAGAAAATCGCAGGGTATCAGAGACCATAAGCGCGATCGACTGCATGGCAATTATGTGTGATGCTTGCCGGCTTCGGTGGCATACCTATATCCGATGGTCCATATTTTCAATGACTCAGACTTAATGGAGGTTCAGTGTCCTTTGTGTGACGAATTACCTCATTCTATAGCTTTTGAATTGTTCTTGCCTTTTTGTCGTACACCTTTTCTTTCAAATATCCCTAAAGAAAGTATTCCAACGGTGTTAAACCATATGATCGTGGCGACCAATTAACATCGTCACATGGAGATAACACGGCCAGTGCATTTCTCGTTGGCTGCGTGGCAAGAGGCACCATCTTGTGGGAACCACACATCGTCCAGGTCCAAATCCTCAATTTCTGACCACCAGAAGTTCGTTGTCATCACGCTCTTCTGCGACACTACCGCAAGCAACATCAAAGCACGTACTGGTGTTTTTACATTTCCTACAGATTGTCCTACGGATTGTCGGTTATTATGACCAAAAAATCACGAAATGCATTTGATTTGAACGCCCATTTTTGTAAAAGTCTTCAACAATCTTAACGCGCTGCTCAATTGTGTACCTCTCCATGGTTGAATTTGTCAAACACTGAAGCAAAGAAATGTCAAATTAAGTTGGGCAAAGAACTTGACGTTAAGGCTAGACCATTCTTTACTTAGCCTCCATATTAGCCAGCCTACGTAACAAGGTGGCAATAAATTATTTTTCGTTTTTTTTTTTAATTTTTTGCTGAGACGAGTAAAGCACGACTCTGGCTAAAGACTTGAAAAAAGCCGGTCTTCTTGTTAACAAATGACTTAGCAAAGGCTTAGCAAAAACATCACTATCAAAGTTGTCACGCGAGCTTTAAACGGATTTGGTACAAACATACATAGGAACTTAAAAGGGTTTTAGATGCCAAACAGCTTTTTAGCCATGCTATAGGATATTGTGGGCCGCAGTGGTTTGATGAAAATAAGTATTAGTATGGGATATATTTTCTCTAAGACTTTAAAATCGCTTAAAAATCGAAATGAATTCTATATTTTAAACTGGAGTACGCCTTAAAAAATAGTACTCAAACAATTTTAGTGAAAAAGAACAAAATCTATCCAATTCATGTAATTTGATCTGAGAGTCTTTAAATGTTTCTCACTTCTCTTGCTCTGTATAATTACCAGGGTGTTTTTGAAGTTTTACAATACTGTACCTCATATAATCGCAGAGATAACAATTAAACAGCTTCCACTGAAAGTGGCATGCAATTGTTTCTTGTGCTCCCACCTCTTTTTCTTAATCGTCCTTATGACAAACACTATGGGAATAGATGATATTAGAACGAAAAGACAACGGCGAAAGCTGTTAGAAAAAAGTCAGCAGGCTGCGGTACTTACTTAAATGCTCCTTGCCATCACCGTTTTAATCATAATTTAATGGCATCATTAAAAGGACATACTCGCACTGGCGTAAATAATCCTTTATGGCTTTATTAAATGGTCATGTTCATGATCGCCTATAAAAATTGGTTGTCAGTCGATAACATGACGTTTGTGTAGCGCCTCCTTGAAATCAATAAAAACGAAAACCAAAATCTGTGTAATAATCCTTTTTGTTGGTTATGGTTATAAACAACTACAAAAACAAAGTGAAAAACAAAACTAGGGAAATGCACTACTTTCATTTCCTCATTGCCAACGCCGTCGTCGCCGCCGCCACCGTCATACTCCTTCATTGTGTTTATGGTGCGTGTAAAACAGAGACATCATAGTGACAAAGAGCGACCGCGAGAGAGAGAGAGAGAGAGACAGAGAGTGATAGATAGAGTGGCTTTGTGTCTGGTGTAATTAATGTTTTGTAAAACATTTTGTTAACAAATATGAAAAGAAATTTCCTTTATGCCAAGTCGAACAATGCCACACATAGACACACACACATTGTACTGTGATTATGACAATAAATGCCTCCCCCCCGCCCCTTCTCTGGTTGTTTTTATTATATTTTCTGTTACGTTTTAATTTATTAACCATATGGCACATAATCGTTATTATGTACTACATAAAAGGGATGTAATATAGCCACACTTACACTCTCGTACATGTATATTAAAATTTACATGGTAAATAAAACCATAAATAAAAGTAAATATCGTGATACACTTCATTAAAATGTCTTAATAGTGATTTTTCCCCTTGTAATAAAAACGATATTAATAAATTTCATTTGTATGGCCTCATTGTTTTATGGGAATTTCCTTTGAGAAGAAGAAGAATAACATCCACACAACTCTGCCCTTTGTGAGACTCTGTATTCGCGAACAAACAACCCTGTCTTTACCATCACGCAAAACCAGGGTTGCATGTGCTAATGCTTGGGGTAATTTTAACAAAGTGAGGAAACGTTTTATGGGTGACCAGATAAGAACGAGTGAAAACAGAATTTAAATCAAACAACAGCGTAAAGAGTTGTCAAATTGATTTTAGCTTTATTTTTTCAAGCTACCTTTATGCCATAATGTATGGCATGTGGTATTTCATCAAAAGGACGCCTTGCCTTACTGGCATTGTCTTAACTTTACTCGCTTAATATCCACAGTAGCCTATTTATACATAAACATAGGTCTTCACTCCATTCAGTGAGCATGGCACTATACGTAATATTCTTCAAATCACCGACCGGGAAATAAAGCTGGCGCAGAACGGCTAATTACATGGCTTACAAATTAATCTTTACTTGTTACATGACTTACAAATTAATCTTTTACCGTTGTTATTTCCGAAACGTGCTGAGCCAGATAATAATGTTTTGTTTATATCTTCCATACATTCTCAAGCGCAATAAAATGGCAATTCTTACTTGCGATTTTGACAGCTTAATGATATAGGTGTCATTGAGAGCATCTGAAAGACATAACAATTAAAAAAGGTGTCATAACTATCGGGTCACTGTATATAACATTTGTTATCATGTGTGTGGTTTTCAAAAAGCAATAAAACTCATATAATTTAAGGCAATGGCCAAGAATTTAGCTTTATTATAAAAATATGTGACCCGGTCTACGAAAAGGGACCTTCGGTGTAAAAACAAGTTTTCGAGAAAACAGCTGTTAAAGATAAACAAGTCATGTGAAATGAGTGTAGATGAAGAGGTTAGTTTCGTTCTTTGACAAACTTCTTTACGAGTTGGAAACTTCTGCTTTGCGCCATTAGAAAGAGCACACTTTAGTCTATCCGAATCGCCAAAAAAGTGAAAAATGATATTTTCACACCGAAGGTCCCTTTTCGTAGACCGGGTCACATATGAGTTTGCCATTGTGTTTTAAAAATAATTTCAGGCAAGTGTCCGCCGCGGCTGCCTAATTTGCGACCACTTTTTGCAGCATTTGGGACTGGGACCATATGTCAGCAATAACGCGCCGAATATTCTCTTTCAAGGCGTCAATCGTGTCGGGATTATCTGCGTGGACAAGCGACTTCACATAATTCCACAAAAATAGTCCAGCGGTGTTAAATCGTACGATCTTAGAGGCCACGCCACAGATCCATGACGTGAGATAATGCGCTTACCAAAAGTTTCCTGCAATAAGTTGAACTTTTCGTTGGCTGTATGGCATGTAGCGACGTCTTGTTGCAACCAAAGGTCATCCATATCAACATCCTCCAATTCAGGCACGAAAAAGTCATTAATCATTGTTGTATACACGCTGAGAAAAGATATGACTACTACAGGGTTGCCCATATTCGACGGACCTATGTTTTTTTAAAAAAATCAAAGAAAAAAATAAAAATTTGGCGGTTGGCAATCTTAATCATTTAATTTGTTCCAAGTAGATTTGTTTACATCAATTTTTGAATATGATATCTCTCAAATGGCCGAAATGGTGAAATGGGCTTCATCGGACAGGATAATTTTGTTCCAAAATTGCTCGTCATCTTCGGCCATTTCGATGACTCTTTGGGCCCATTCCAATCGACGAGGCTTGTCCACAGGCAACAATCTTTGCGTCAATAGAATTTTGTACGGGAACAAATGCAAATGAACGCGAATAATCCGTTGTAAAGTGGACCGAGCCATGCCCAACTGCTGAGAACGGCGTTTTTGGGGTGTTCTTGGGGACCTCTCAACACTGGCTCGTACGGCAGCGATATTCTCGGCCGATCGCCTTGGTCGACTTTTATTTGGCCTCTTCGGATTAAAAAGAGCCTCACCAGTCGAAAATTTTTCGTAAAAACGCTTAATGGTGTTCTTAGAAGGGCAACCCGGTATATGGTAACGGTAACAATAGTATGTTCTCTGCTGTAAAAGCGTGGTCGTCTCAACCATAGTATTGTTTTTTGAATTTCATTTCGACAATAGTTTGATTGCGACCATATTGATATTGTTGAAATGTAATGAAAAAAAAATGAAAATATGGTTGTAGCAACAATATAAATGAAAATATGGTTGTAGCAACAGTATACTTATGGGTGGAGCGACAAAAGTATTTTTGTTTTTATTGTTTTATGTTAACGATAATATGATTGCGGCAATCATACTGCCAAATCATATTTTTTTTTTAATTTGACAATGTTAATGTTATTGAATCTTACGCAATAATGGTAGCTTTTATATGTAAATTAATTTTTTTCAAAACAAACTCCTTTGTATTAGAATAACTGAAATATTTGTAATAAATGAATTTCTTCTACTGTTAAATAAATTACTACTATTATTAAGAGTTTAATATATTTTTACAAAATGTCATTAATAAAAATATCTATTGTTGAATACTCGTAAAAACTTAACCCAATCCTTACAAAAAATTTTGGGGATCATAGGTATGGTTGTGTGTGACTCATACTATGATAGTGAGGATCATACTATGGTTGTATATTAAACATACTATATTTATGAGGATTATAATATGGTTGTGGGAATCATAGTATGGTTAAGTGTGATGGTTGTGGGATCATAGTATGGTTGTGTGTGAACAATTATATTGTTGTGAGGACCATAATACTGTTGTAGGGATCATAGTATGTTTGTGTGTTTACCATACTGTTGTAATGATCATAATATTGTTGTGCCACAACCAGATAACTAACAATAGTAAGATGCTCTTCGAATATTGTTACCGCAACCATTTTTTTTCATCGTGTGCGTCACCAAGGACTACTATTATGGCCGTCTTCATTTTTGAATAAATATTTACCAATGATTCCCTCTTTCCATAGAGCACACCAAACAGTGGCGGCGTCTCAACAATGGCTTGTGGATTTTCATTACTCCAAATGCGACAATTTTAGTTATTAACGACGTACCCATTCAACCAAAAGTGAGCTTCATCGCCGAACGAAATTTTCTTGAAAACTCCGTATCGGTGGACATCTCGTTTTTGGCCTATTTACCACGATTGGCATACGTTTTTCTGGACTAAGTCTATTCATTATTAAATGACAAAACAAACTGAGAATAAATTAAGTGACAGCTGTCAAAAAAAACCAACTCCGAAAAAAGTGTAGATTGAAAATCACACGTCTAAAAAAACGCCCTTTATTTAAGGTTTAATCAACTAAAAGGGCAGCAGCTAATCAATTGGGTAGAAATAGAATAGCTTTCTTTGTACGAAGGCAGTAGTTGTGATATAATGTGCCCAGTGTTCAACTTTTGCTAAGCAGAACTGTCGCTACGGAATGAACAAAACGTAATTTTACGTTGCCCTTCATTTTCTTTCATTGTAGCTCTGCCTTGATATGCGATAAGTGTATATGACAACCATAATACTATCAAAAGAAAGCCTTCTAAATGTTGTACAAGATCAAGCCCAGGCCGGTTTCGTTAATTAATGCCTTCTAAAGCACCACCATGTACAAATTTGCCACTTGATATCTTATTCCTACTTTAAAATAAAAATATTGGTTAAGTTCATTTGCATTTTAATTAACTTTTTTGGTATGGCATTTTGTGACGTTGCCACTTAATATCCTACTTTTCTTTATTGCAAATGAACATACAAATTTCCATCTGCAATTTTTCTCTACCTCACTAATGTGCGCAATTAGTGAGTCTATATAGAAACAAAACGCTCATTTGACGCAAGACTAACATAACTCAAATTTGAATTTTTTTTGCTTGACCTAATACAAGAGAATACTCTCTTTCAAACGATACTACGTAAAAAAAGACAGCTGCCAATTAGTTTCGTATTTGAATTTTGCTTAAAATTCTAAAATCAATGAAAACTTCACAGTTGTTTTTCCTGAAAAAGTAATTTTTGAGTTAGAACAGTCTTTTTGGAAATGAGCAAAATGTATAACCCTGCATAAACCTACATAAGTTTGTGAGTGTGTGTGCGTACTGGTTTCATTTTAAATACATATTTTTGAGTACCATTTGTTGGAATTGTGCTCCTCTTCATACACACACACACTTCCACTTAATGTCACATTTCCACAACTCGTGGTAAATGGGCCTACCTCCTGCGTGTACGTGTATAACAATTAAAAATATATTTTCTCATCTCCGTGTTAGTGTCTAACAACAGGGGCAGCAGCTCTGACAGTTTAGAGCCTAAAATGTTTTAACACTCCTCTGCACTTCACACTTCACCATCCACTACAATAACAACAGCAGAATTAAGGAGCGTGGCTGGGGGTGTTTGTTAGAGAGACATAGGGAGCAAAAGATAGAGAGAGTGAGCATGGGCAGGTGGCTACAGCCGTAAGGAGTGATGATGAGTGTTGTGTGTAATTGAGAGGCCCTGACGGTAACGACGAACATTTAACGCTTAATCGCTGACAAACTGTGTTAATTGTAAACATATCCAATCTCTGTTGTACCCCGCCATCTGTCTGTCTGTCCGGCCCGCCCATACGCTTGTCTGCCACACTGTCTCGTTGCCTCAATGTCGTCCGTTGTCGGTCCCCATCGTCAGTCATGGCGCCTACACGTGTATTACGTATGAGGGAAGATAGCCAACATCATGATTCGTGGTGATTATGTATGAATAAGCCCGAGTAGTTCTCTACGTTCTTTTTTGGTTTTTTACTGCGCCGCTGTCACTTTATGCTTCAACCCGTGGGAAATTTAAATCCTGTTGTATTAACATCTCTCTTGTTTTTCTCTCTCGCTCTCTGGGTTTTGTATTATTTTGCCATTTGTTCTTTCTGTGCTTGCATTACTTGCATATGAACGTATAAGTGTGTGTGTGGGTGTGTGTGTTAACAGTGCTTTGGCTCAGTGGCGCTGTGATACATTCATGCACACACATGCCTGCAAGTCTGTTGATGAGTGTTAAGGCAGCAGGAATAGAGCAATCTTTATGCCGTCAAGCCATGTTTAACACATGTAATTATACAAACATTTAAACAAATACAACTATAAAGTGTGTTATTCCTGACAGCAGCACTCTCTCTCTCTCCCTATCTCTTTCGTTGCCCTTTGTGACCTCTCCCCGTGGCTGTAAGCCTACATTGTGTTTATTTTTTTTGTTACATATGCGTGTGCAAACATTTATATTTCATCATGTATTTTTTGTTAGTTGCCCTCGCTGGCTCACTCTCTCTCTCTCACACTCTTTGCTCTAAGGAAGATTTCAAACAATTAATTCCAATTAACATGTATGAGCATTACAAATGTTAATCCCTTCATTAAGGGTCCGCGTTAAGCAAGTATGCACAATTGTGGTGGGGTATTTTGTGCTGCGGCAGCATATGTGGTGGGTAATTGAATATTCATCATCTGCGGGTCATGGTAATGAGAAGATATAAAATATTAAAGTTATCACATGCGTTGGTGTTGTTAAAAATATTTCCAACACCATCTGTTATAAGGAATTTAATAAAAATATCTTGTGTTGTTTACGAGTAGTTGTACACTTGATGCAGGGTTTTCCAATACGGACATAACAATTTTATATATTAGTAAAACACAGAATATTTAAGATATAAAGTTCAAATTTATTCCAATTGTAGTGCAAATGCTTCGTCTTCAGAATAAAATTCGATTTTGGTTATATGATCACCACGAGCCTGTGTACTGCGATCTTTTCTTTGGACACAATTTTCCACCACTCTTGCACATATTGCGACCGCAATTTCGTGTTGTATGTTGTCTCTGAGCTCGTCTAAAGTTGTTGGCATAGACCAATGTCTTGATGTGGCGCCATAAAAAGAAATCCATTAGCTTTAAATCGCATGAACGATGTTGCCATTCGACCGGACCATTTCTCGAGATACTCGTAACACGTTCGAGGAATTTGCCTTATAAGTAAATCGATTGTAACGCGTGCTGTGCAGCCAGCGGCACCGTCTTGTTGAAACTACATATCGGCGATGTCATGCTCATCCAATTCTGGTCAAAAATAATTTTCTAACATGGCACGATAGCGCTTTCTATTGACGGTTACATGACGATTGTTTTCATCGACGACGATACGGCCCAATCACACCTCCGGCATGAAAACCACACCACACAGTCATTTTTTGCGGATGCAATTGTGTCTCTTGAAGCACATGTGGGTTTGTTGCTGTCCAATAACACATATTTTGTTTATTGACAAAACCACTCAGTCCCAAATGAGCTTCATCACTGAAGATGATTACTACGGCCAAAAAATTTGAATAAGCGCTCTTAAAGTTGCGACCACCGACTCAGAATTTAGGTAGTTATTTTTGAACGATTTCCAAACGATGCTCGTAAGTGAACTTTATCATGATGAAAATGTTGACTTCGACTAACTTTTTGACACAAAAAGATCGTTAAAAACGATACGAAATTGCCATGTCACTATTGGAAGATAGTTCTTGTTTAGGCATATCAAAATGGTCCATGTCCGTTAATACTGATTCGGACTGGGCCAGCATATCTCGCCGAGAGGGCTGCTTAAAGGATTACCGCACTTAGCGATTGTGCGGTTCACCATTCTGGTGAAACCCATCATCGTCCAAGTCCTTGTCTTCAATCTCTGGCAACAATAAAGATGGGGTTTTCGTGACTCGCTAGCGCTTACCGTTAAGCGAAATGATGTTTCTAGCAGCATTTTAAATGAAAAATTGGGGCAATAATGCCAAAAATGACAGTTTTGATTGAAAACATAGCCCCCGTGATGAAATTACGTTTCTACTGAAAATACGATTTTTGGAAAACCGAAAACACCGAAAGGAAAAAACCGGTCGGTTTACCGACATAGAGCCGCACACTCTCGGCTATGGCTATGTTCTCGTCGTCTGTCTGAGTGTTATCTTCTAGCATGCCAATCTTACAAGCTTTTTTCACAATCTAGCTTTGTGCTGCTGCAGTAGGTGCCTCATTTCATCCTAAATTTATTTTTTTTAATAAAAAATTAAGCGTGATATGATTCATTAGATTCTAAGTTTTCGTGAGAAAAATGACAAGATTTAAGAGATTTTGTCTGAAAAATTACAAGATTAGTGAGAAAAATTACAAGATTCGTGAGAAAAATAACAAGATTCATAAAAATTCATGAGAAAACGATATAATTCATGAGATTTTTTGCAAAACTGACATGATTCAAGAGATTTCGTGGGACAAACTACAAGATTAAGGAGAATCAGTGAGAAAGATGACAAGACTCGAGAGATTTCGCGAGACAAATGACAAGATTCATGAGATTTCGTGAAAGAAATAACTAGTCACGAGATTTTGTGAGAAAAATTGAAAAACATGTGATTTCGTGAGAAAAATAACAAGATTCATAAGATTTCGTAGGAAAAGTTACAAGATTCATTTCGTGAAAAATTTACTCATGAGATTTCATGAGAAAAATGACAAGATTCATGAGATTTCGTGAGAAAAATGACAAAATACATGAGATTTCGTGAGAAAAATGAACAGATTCTTAAACATTCATGAGCAAACGATATAATTAATGAGATTTTTTGCAAAACTGACAAGATTCAATAGGTTTCGTGGGAAAATGACATGATTCATTAGATTTCGTGGGAAAAATGACAAGATTCAGGAGAATTCGTGAGAAAGATGACAAGACTCGTGAGATTTCGCGAACAAATGACAAAATTCATGAGATTTCGTGAGAAAAATGACAAGATTCATGAGATTCCGTAAGAAAAATAACTAGATTTACGAGAAAACAAAATATTTTATTTTAAAAGAGTGACATTTTTGTTCGTTTTGAAAACGACCAGATGTCCGAGATTATTGAAGCGATAGTGATGTTTCAGTGGGATATGCTACCGACTTTATGTCAGGCATTCGGACGAAAGGTAGTCGTCAATGTCTAAAAAAATATAATCTGATATGAGAAGTCAGACGGACATACGAAATGTTTTTTTTGCTTTTGAATGACATTCCTGAAAATTTTTGACGAAGTCAAGTGAAATATTCAAAATAAAATTTTAATTAAATAACCCCAAGCCGAACATAATAATTAAAGAACTAAAAAATTCAAAATGAACCACCGAGTATTACAATTGTTATTAATATTTTTCAATTTGTGGCTAAACCTACATCAGTATGCACCCTACATAATAGATGTTTTTTTTGTGTTTGTTCTTCTGAAAACTTTAATGAAAGTTTGATTGAAAATTGCGCATTCATTTCGCAATACCCTAATCCCTAGTTCGATTTTATTTCTTATCTAAGCCCCCTGTTCACAGATTTTTTTCTAACAACAGTATCTTAAAGATACATGGCATTTCCCTCTCCTTGAGTACAATTCAAATGAAAAGTTGAATAAACCGCTTTAGCGTCGTTTGTTCGGCACTGCCGTATACTTTTCACCCCAAAATATGTGCTCAACTGCTTGGCGCAACATTTATCAGCATTATTGCATAGCGTTGAGCGCTGGCCAATCATCGTCATGTAAGTGAAAGTGAAAATCCTTATGATGAATGATCGAACGTACGCTGCAGTCGAATGCCAGTGAAGCCAGTGCGGCAAAGGTGGCCAGCGTACCATGCAAGCGGGGCGTTGGCATCTTCTGTGGCGTGGTAGTGGGGCATAAACACCAGCAACATGTTTGTACGCTCATTCGCTCGCACGCTCGCTTGTTCGTCTATTTTCGCTGGCAATTTGTGTGAGTGTTTCATTGAACCCCTTAATAGATGATTGTGTTGAAAATTCAATTACGATACGAACGACAGCGCCAGCCACTATAGACGTTTTGTAGCGACTGACAGTTTTTTTTTTGTTGTTTGCTTACCCATAATGGCCGTTGCAAGTAGTTTTCTTTCTGCCGCAACAGAAGAAGAAAAAAATTAAAGAAAAACACCTGGAAGCCAGCAACAGTACCAGTGCACGGCTCTGCCGTGCCAGCCAGCCTGCCGATGTGTAATGGCCTCTATTTTGGTGGTTGCCGGTGCTAGTAGTGATGATGATGATGATTGCGTGCTGCATAAAGTTTAGACATCACACGGTCGAATAAATGGCTAGAGGGACGTACGGGAGAACGCATACTCAGGCAGCAATCGCACGTAATCTCATCCATCGGTGCGGGTCGATAATGGATTTGGTTGTTAAACACCACCACTCACATTGAGCCGATAGGCCGCGCCATTCTATGCATTTTGTTGCACTTTGCATTTTTCCAAATGCAATTTTGACCAAATTGTCCGCCTGGCCTGCCTGTCTTGCTGCACTAATAGCTCGCTCGTTTGCGTTAGACTTATTGGCTCAAATGGTAAAACAACCACCAACAAAATACGACGGACATGGACGTATTTCTGCTTGCCTGCCTGTGCAATCTCGTTTATGAACTTTTAGTTTTGTTCGCCAAAGAAATAAAAGCGTAATAATACCATAATTCAATGAACCAATTGCAATAACTTGGCTCCAGCTCCTTTAGTCAGTGGGCAAGAGGCGTAAGGTGGTCGGACGACGAGGCGTTTATAACGGGAAATTGCAAGGCAATCATGTTTAACTTCAGCCACAGCTATGGCCATTGACTAAAAGAGAGAGAGCGAGCGAAATCGAAACAGAAAAAAAAATAAAACGCAATTATAACCAGACAACAACAACGAAAATGTTTAATAAATCAGCAAACACAGAACAATTAACACAACTTGATTGGCAACATTTGATTATGAAACAGCAACAACTTACATTCACACACGTTCATGACGTTCAAAACCAACTCAACTTCAAAAACTCAAATAATGGGAGTCATAAAATACTCTACAGAGAAGGATTTCCAGAATCTTCCTTTCATGAGCGAGATCAAAATTTATTTCGCGAGAAAAATGAAGATTTATTTAAAAAAAATTACACGTTTCATGAGATTCCATGCGAAAAATAGCAATATTCATGAATTTTCGCAAGAAAAATTACAGGCTTAGTGAGATTTCGTGGAAAAAATGACTAGAATCACGAGAAAACATTTTTTTTCTTATTTTTAAGGAGTGACTTTATTTCTTTTTATCATAAAATACTCTCTAAAGTAAGCTTTTCCGGACCCTCTATTAAATGAGCATATTCACTTTCGGTGAGCAATCTCACGAAAGAGAACAAAATTTATTTCTCGAGAAATATAAAAATTTATATTAAAAAATTACATGTTTTGTTGTATTCTGTGCGAAAATTTACAATATTTATGAGATTTCGCGAGAAAAACAACAAAAAGAAATGAAAAAAATACAAGATTATAGGATTTCGTCAGATAAATGACAAGATTTAAGAGATTTCGGGGGAAAAAATGATAAGATTCGTGATAAAAATTACAAGATTAATGAGATTTCGTGAGAAAAATGACAAAACTCAAAAGATTTAATGAGAAAAATTACAAGTTCCATAAGATTTGGTGGGATAAATAAGAAGATTCATGAGATTTTCTGAAAAAAAAACTATAAGATTAATGAGAAATAGGACAATATTTTTAAGATTTCGCGAGAAAAATTACAGGGCTAAGGAGATTTCATGAGAAAAATGACATGATTCACAAGAAAACTAATTTTATTTTTAGTTTTCAAGATCGACATTATTTCTTTCTAAAAATTATAAGATTCATGAGTTTTCGTGAGAATAATTTTAATATTCTTGAGATTTCGTGAAAAATATTACAAGATTTAAGAGATTTCGTGAGAAAAATGACAATATTCAAAGAAATTTGTGAGAAAAAACTACATGATTCATGAAAAATGACAAAAATTACAAGATTTCTCGAGAAAAACTACAGGGTTAATGAGATTTTGTAAGAAATATGACAAGATTCACAGAAAAACTAAATTTAGTGTTCAAGAGCGACATTATTTCTTTCTGAAAATTATAAGATTCATGAGTTTTCGTGAGAAAAATTTTAATATTCTTGAGATTTCGTAAAAAAAATACAAGATTTAAGAGATTTCGTGAGAAAAGTGACAAGATTCAAAGAAATTCGTAAGAAAAACGACATGATTCATGAGAAAAATGACAAAAATTACAAGATTTCTCGAGAAAAACTACAGGGTTAATGAGATTTTGTAAGAAATATGACAAGATTTACAGGAAAACTAAATTTAGTGCTCAAGAGCGACATTATTTATTTCTGAAAATTATAAGATTCATGAGTTTTCGTGAGAAAATTTTTAAGACACTTGAGATTTCGTCAAAAATTACAAGATTTAAGAGATTTCGTGAAAAAAAATAACGAGATTCAAAGAAATTCGTGAGAAATTTCTTTGTCATTGAATAATGACAAAATTTCTCGAGAAAAATTACAGAATTATTGAGATTTTTTAAGATATAAGAAAGGATTCACGAGAAATTTTATTTTATATTATAAGAGCGACATTATTTCTTTCTGAAAGTGGAAAGAACAAGATTTATGATATTTCTTGAGAAAAATGACAATACTCATGGGTTTCGTGAGAAAAAAGACGATTCGTGAGATTTCGTAAGACAAACGATTCGTGAGATTTCGTGAAGAAAAATTACAAGAATTACAAGAAAACAAAATATTTTTTTTAGAGTTGCATTTTTGTTCGATCCAAAATGACAAAATTCATTACAATATGTAAGTAAAATTACAAAATTCATGAGATTACGTGAGAAAAACTACAAAAATCACAAAATTTCGTGAGAAATATGCCTTGATTCATAAGATTTTGTGAAAAAAAAAAATGTCCAGATTTTTGAGATTAGTCCCCATTTACACGAGACAGCTTCACTTGCATCAATTTTTATGATTTGCTTTTGAACTTGCCTTTTCTTTTTTTGTTTTCATTATTGCCTTTTCTGACATTCTGTGATTTGTACGTTCTGATTTTTGTGTGTAAAAATACTAAAATAATCTGCAGCCAACTTCACACTACGAAAAACACAGAAGAAATTAAGGGCCCAGGCAAGTTTTTTCCTTTTCCATTCCCTAAACTCTCTCTCTCTCTCTCTTACAAACTGAGAGTTGCGGCAAGTTAAGTTGCCTCGTGTCAAAGGGGACTTACGTGAAAAAACTAACAGATTCTTAAGAAAAGTAGCCAGATTAATGAGACTTCGCGAGAAATATTAAAAAATTTGTGAGAAAAATTGGAAGATTCTTGAGAAAAATTACCAGATTCACAAGAAACAACAATATTTTCGTTCAAGGAGAGAATTTTTTCTCATATTGTATTTTCTTTCTGAGACGAGAGGAAAACTTTTAATCTTCCTACTCTAGAAAGCTTCTTTAATGTTATCATTTACCCAAATCCCTTTAAAGATGATTTTAGAGATGTATTTCTCTTGCATGTAACGACCAATATGCAGTGTGTTTAAACAACTCCCTACACAATACCATTTTCTATATTTTTAGGCCTACTTAACTTTGCCTTTTTTTTAATTTTTTACCCTTTCCTTTTCTTTGCAGATCAAATTCTTAAAGACCAAGGAGGGCACTGCCATGGTGCAAATGGGCGATTCGGTGGCTGTCGAACGTTGCGTCCAGCATCTGAACAACATTCCCGTTGGCACAAAGGGCAAAATACAGATAGCCTTCTCCAAGCAGAACTTTTTGTCCGAGGTTATAAATCCCTTCCTATTGGCCGATCACACACCCAGCTTCAAAGAATACACCGGTTCGAAGAACAATCGTTTCCTATCGCCAGCCCAGGCTAGCAAAAATCGTATACAACCACCGAGCAAGGTAAGGCATTACCAAAAAGCCACCAAAGAACACAACCTTGAATTTAATTTGTTTACATTTTTCTCATTTGTTTGCAGATTTTACATTTCTTTAATACACCACCTGGCCTCACCGAGGATCAATTGATTGGCATTTTCAATATCAAAGAGGTTCCTGCCACATCTGTCAGGCTATTCCCCTTGAAGACCGAACGCTCATCATCGGGTCTGATCGAATTCCCCAATATTGCCCAGGCCGTTTTGGCCATAATGAAGTGCAATCATCTACCAATTGAAGGCAAGGGTAAGCAATTTTAGAACAGGTTTTTTTTTGGAGTGGGTACAGTCAGACATACAGAATAAGCAGACGAAGAGAGTCTAATTGTTAGTCAACTAATACAAATGTTCAAAAAAGGTATTCTTAATCTGCCTTGAATTTAGAAAAGAATTTGAATTTAAATCAAATTTGTTCCGGACTTCTAAGAGAATTAAAGAAATTAAAGAAAACTCTTGAAAAAAAATCAGAATAAGTATGTACAGAACGACAGAGGCAAAAAGGTTTAACACTTTAATAAACATTATGTAAAAGTAAAGCATACTTTGAGGCTGATTGTTAATAAAAAATATAAGTATGTTACCGCTTATTAATCTATAGGTAGCAGCCTAAAGGTATGCTTTGGGATTCGCTTGATTTTTTTTTAGCTCCTTTCGTTTCAGAAATTGTACTTCCATTTATAACGCGTGATCCATTACGAGGTTCCCTACTTTTTTAATGAAGAAAACAAAGAAAATTCAAATTGAATGGGGAATGTGTATTATCATTTGAAAGAACATTCTTTGGCATTTATTTTTTGAAGATTATGTCTATCAAATGTTGGCCGTGGCTACGTCTCAGATGGTCCATCCGTTAAGTCCAATTTTCAATGACTCGTTCGAGCATTTCGACTAGTAACGGGCGAATGACAGGCGTGATGTTTTGCTCCAAGGCCTGAATCGTAGCGGGTTTGTCCGCATAAACTTTAGACTTAACTTTAGACATATCTCCACTGGAAAAAGTCTAAAGGTGTGATATCACACAATCTTGGTGGGCAATCAAACGGCCCAAAACGTGAAATTATCTGCTCACCGAAGTGTTCTCTCAATAAATCCATTGATTGATGCGATGTGTGGGAAATGGCGCCGTCTTGTTGAAACCAAATGTCGCCGAGATCACGAGCTTTAATTTCAGGCATCAAATAGTCGGTTATCATAGCACGATAACGGTCGCCATTGACGGTTACCTTCGCACCGGTATCATTTTTGAAGAAATGTGGACCGATGATTCCACCGGCCCACAAGCCACACCAAACCGTTGTTTTTTCTGGATGAAGTGGCATCTCTTGAACCTCTTTTTCGCCGCAAATGCGGCAATTGACCATAAGTTGAACGAAGTGTACGAAACACATTCCTCACAGAACGTGAATTTTCGCAATAAAGTTGAAAGATTTGTAAACGTTGTTCAGGCGTAAGTCTTTCCATGATGAAATGCAAAACAATACTAAACAAAAATAACATGACAGCATGACACGTCTCACACGTCATCTGTCAAAAAGGCTATTGAGAAAAGTATCTCTACTTGGATCACCCATTTCTTCTAAGCGTCAATTGTCCTTCACATTGATTGGCCTAGAAACTCTTAAATAATTTTCAGGAATATTGACTTCTATTTAAGAATTTACTATCTTCTTTTACTACCCTCTGCTGCGAATAGTTGAAAAGTCTGTAAATTGTTCCAGGTCATACCGGTATGTGATGGAAGAAACTAATCGACTTAAATCGAATTCGGTCTGTTATTCTAGTTTTTATTAATCGTGATAAATTGGATTTTAATTGATTGATTTCATTTTATATGCAGTAAATCCATATGGATGTGTAAACGAAAAGTTTGAGTTATTCGGGTCATATTTAAAAAAATCAATTGGAAATCGCAAATTCAGAGCAAAATGATTTCGAACGATTTTTATCACATACCGAATAGTTTAAGGTGGCCCAACGATGTTAATTGTAAATTAAACAAAAATCTTTTAGAGAGTTATCTTAATATTTTTTATTATTATAGAAGGATCTATGACAATTACAAAATATCGTCCAAATGCTCTCCACAGCTTCGGTGGCATACCTCTATTCGATGGTCCATATTTTTAATGACTGAGACATAATGGAGGTTCAATGTCGTTTATGTGCCGAATTATCTCGTCCTTTAGTTCCTGACTTGTTGCTGGCTTATTGACATACACTTTTTCTTTTAAATATCCCCGAAGAAAGAAGTCCATCGGTGTCCAATCCCAAGATCGTGGCGGCCAATTAACATCGCCACGGCGTGAGATAACACGGCCGTTGTATTTCTAGCGCAAAAGAGCCCTTTCTTTGTTGGCTGTGTGGCAAGTGGCACCATCATAATGCAACCACGTATCGTCCAGGTTCATATCCTCAAATTTTGGCCACTAAAAGTCCGTTATAATCTCTCGATAGCGAACACCATTCATGGGAACAGCTTGATCGGCCTAATTTTTGAAGAAGTACGGCCCGATGGCGCCTACAGCACACCAAACAGTCACTCATGGTGGATGCATCGGCTTTTTAACAATCTATCGTGAATTATCATTAGTAAGCAATTCTGCTTACCAATTAATCCACTGAGATCAAAGTGTGCCTCGGCGCTTTTGTTGTTTCTTTTTCCGTCAACGGTGATGGCGGCTCCTTGCTCATTTTCGAAGAAAACGGCTCAATGATGCCGCCAGCCCTAAATCCACACCAAACAGTGACTCGTTGTACTTTGGCTTCTCAATAGTCACGTGTGGGTTCTCTGAACTCCATATGCGGCAATTTTGCTTATTGAGCCACCGAATTGAAAATGAGCTTCATTTGAAAACACGATTTTTCGGTAAAGCTCTTCATCTCCTGCCAAACAATCTTCAGCGCATTGGGTAAAGTAAAAACGCATCGAATGGTGTTCCCATATAAAGTGATAAAGTTCAACCTTTCAAAAAATAAATTTAAAAGTCGATTCAAATTAAAAATGTTTAATGGCCCACCCTATATTATATTTCATTAACTACTTGTTTTGATAGTTACATGTTTTTTTGTCTGATTTTAACGAATTCGCCGATGAATCCTCTTGTTAATCAATTCTCTTTGGTATACAAGGTGGAGCGCGGTAATTTGCTTATTTGGGAATGAAATAAAAAAAATATGAACCTTAGAAAGATTTATTTCATATTTTATTTATATTGAACAGTAAGGCAATTTGTAAATTACATGGTTCTAAATAATGTATCTGGCAAATGTCGACCTTCGCTATCCACACACTGCTGCATACGTTTTCTGAAGTTTTCGTGAACTCTAACAAGCATGTCGACTGGTATCTGCCAATTCCAGCCTCAATATTGTTAATTAGGTCTTTCAAGGTGTTGGGACGGTTGATATACACCTTCGACTGTAGATAATCCCAAAGGAAAAAAAACGCATGGGGCTAAGTCTGGTGGGCGTGCCGGCCAGTTCAAATCACCCCTCAAAGAGATAAGCCGTCCAGGAAATATTTACCTTAAACAATTTATGTTAACCCTCGCTGTGTGTGCAGTGGCACCATCCTGTTGGAACCATGTATCCTCTAATTGCATTGCCTCAAGAGTCGGCTGAAAAAAGTATGCAAATACCAAGAGCAAGTGAGTGCTTTCGAGCAGAGCGTTACGGAGATTTCAGTACTGCTGTTCTAACTCTCTCGATGTTGTGTGCTGTTGTAATCCTCCTCTCAGATCTCCTTCGTACACATGACACATTCCCTGCTGTTCTCAATAAAGTTACCCAATTTACAATTGATTGGCGTTTAGGAACACGTCCGCGAGGGGGATCAGCGAATCGTAAACGAAAAGCACGCTGCACTGCAATGATCGAGTGCACATTTGAAAAATACGCTTCGACACAAAATGACCTCTCCTCACGTGTCCAATGCATGATGGCAACTGAAAGAAGACGAATACAAATCTCCCGTCAGCCACTATAAGCCACGTACACTCTTCACTGTCTTAGACCAACTGTGCCGCCTCAGCCTGCAGTGCAAAAAACAAATTTCTGCGCTCCACCCTATACAAAGAGAAACAAAGTTGCCATATTTTCGCTATTTTGTTCGTTGTTTCCAGTTTACAATATTACTAACTAACTAGGTAGCTAAGCTAATTACCTCAAAAGAACATGGCTATTAAGTCGTTGTTCGTCTATATAGAAGAATTTCGGTGGATTTTATTTTGCAATGGATTTTGTCAATTTCCTTCCTAACTGTAGTCGATTTTAACACAAATCTTTTTTTATAGATTTAATGACAAACTCTATTAAAATTTGTCTGGATATACACTAATGAATATCCATAAATAAACGACCATCTACGAAGTCCATTTACCACTTTGCCTAGTTTTTTGTTTTCTGGAACTCTACCTTTTAATTGACTTGGTGGGGGAGGACTAGAATGTTTAGGTTTTTTTGAAGGGGGTGACGAACTAATATGTTCCGGCTAAAATGGAAATAGATTCCCGTTTTTCTAGATTTAATGACGAAATCTATTACAATTTGTCTGCATATGCACAAATGAATTTCCATAAATAAGCGACCGTCTAAGAAGTCCATTTAGCACTTTGCCTATTTATTTTTTTTGCTGGAACTCTACCTTTTAATTGCCTTGTGGGGGAGGTAGGAGGGACTAGAATGTGTAGGCTTGGACTAACTAGTATGTTCAGGCTGTCTGAATATAGGTCGACATTATTAATACTCACCACTTGCTCTGATTTTGTTGTCTAATTGATTACTTTTCTTTCTCTTCCACTTGTTTTGTGCGTCTCTTCCTTGCGGATGTTACACAGGTACCAAATTTCCATTTATTATGAAGCTCTGCTTCTCCTCATCGAAAAGCATGAATGGTGCTTGGAATAATGCTGCAAACGAGGGAATGATTGAAAAGGAGAATGATGCCGAGCTAAAGCAGGAGGTGTACAATTGAGATGATGCCCTAATGATAGCGTCATTACAACCATATTAAAAACGAGCAGAAGAAGAAAGAGAAAAAGCAAAGCACACCACATAGAGCAGCGCAGCGCAGAGTATGACTAAGTTAGAAGGACGTAAGCTGAAGGACAAACAACGAAGACGACGACGACGTGTGCTCGGTGTGCTCCACACAAATTGATTGTTTCTGTTTTTTTTGTTTTATAATTTTGTTTCATTTCCGACAAAAGAAGAGAGTTGCCGCTCCGCCTTCTCCCAGCTGAGTATGGGGATAAGCAAGTTGTTGATGACGCTTGGGAAGCATGAAATCTCTAAGTGGAGGCGTCTTATTTCAATTTGTTAAATTTTGCGTATGGCATGAATGCTGCTTTTGGGATACAAAAAAAAATTCAATTATTATTAGTATACAAATATTATTATTATTATTAATTTTAATTAATAATTAATTATTTCTTTTTGTTGTTAAATATGCTATTTAAATAATTTGTTGTATTTTTAACACTACATCTCTTTCTCTCACTCTCTTAAGCTTTTGAGTTGTACGTATTTTAATTTCGCTAGTTTTATAAGAAACCCCTCGCCCCTTATGGCACTTTGTGGTTTCTGTTCTCATTGTTTTTTTTATTTTAATTTCATTTTAGTTTTCGTTTAACCTTCATTTGAATATTTATAAATATTTTATAATAAATCTAAAAGAAAATTACAAAACATTAAAAAAAACAAAAACTTGTGTAAATTCTCAAAATATGTGAAAATAACCAAAAAACAAAACATGATTTGACAATATATATATAAATAATAATAATAATAGTAAAGGAAAGGAAAAACCAGAAAACAAAAACTTACCAAAACATTTAAAGGATGACAACAACAAAAAAGAGAAAGGAATATTATGGTCCTATTGGTTTTTTGCTTATTTGAAAACAAAGCGTAGTATTATTAACAAACAAACAAACAAAAACAAAACAAAAGGATAACAAAAAAACACTAAAACTCTAAAAATGAATTATGTATGTATGTTAATTTTACAAATTAATTAAGAAATTATGTGCTTACAACAAGAACAAAGAAAACTGCATGCTAACTACCATCAAACAACCAGCAAAACAAAAACAAAACTATCGTATATCGTATTTAGAAATATTGTATGTACTTTCGGTAAACAAATAACAACAACCACAACAATTATTAATCAAATAATGCAGTATTTTTGTGTTTTGTTTCTATTTCTCATATTTGTTTTATCGTTATTTTTATTTTATTTTTGGCGGAAAAAATGGAATGCACAACTTTTTACAAATTTACAATTTTACCAACAACAATTAAAAAAAGACATTTTTGTGCTTAATTTTAATAAAATATTGTATAATTATTAATTTTTTAAAGGCTAATTTAAAATGTAAAACAAAAAAAAATTGTAAAAAAAAATTAATGTAAATTAAGAGCAGAACGTAAGATGATTTAAAGGAAATGCAAAACGAAAGGGATAAAAAAACAAAGTTAAAAGGCATATGAAAGTAAAATTAAAACAAAAAGGGTTTAAAAAAGCTAAGAAGATAACTTTAATTAAAAAAAAACTAAAATTAATTGTTAAGGTAAACCCCTACGTCCTTACTACCCCCCATCTCAAACCCAGGCTCCTTGACTTTTTTGAACCCTAAAAAAGAAAAGCTAAAAAGGTCTTTTAAGAAAATGGAAAAAATATAAAAAGCGCTATTTTATAATTTCGATAAAGATTTATCAAAACAAAAGCTACAAATATTTTCGAATTTTCTTTAAAACAATACAAAAAAGAACTAAAAAACAACCAAAAACTAAACCAAGTTTTTTTTTGAGAAAAGCATACTTTATAAATATAAAAAAAAAACTAAAATAAAACCTTAAAAAATGATATCAGCAATAAAAGCAACAATTAACAACCATATCAATGGCGTATAAAACAAAAATCATCATAAATTTAATAGTTTTATGTATTTAGAAAATTGTTTAATTGTAATAAAACTAAAAGGAAAAAGAAAAACAAAACCTTAACTAAAAAAAGAAACCCGCTCTGAAAACCAAAACCAATACAACAACAACAATATATGTGTGTGTCTAAACATTTAGAAACCAAAAAATTCTCTTAAACATTTTAATGAAATATGTTTTTTTATTCGTCTTAAATTTTTCTTAGGGAGAGTGACTTAAACTTAAAACACATAAAAACCAATTAAATTTAATTGTCCTACATAAAAACCAACATGTCAACGAAATATTTTAAAAATATACAAAAGTAAACTAAAACTAAAACGAATAATTCATTTCTTTCCTCGTATCTCTGCAATGTGTGCAATTATTTATAATTTGCTTTAAATTTTAATGTTTCTATTTTTTTTTTTTTTTCATTTAACTAGAATAATTTTTCTTATATTTTTGATTTTTGTTTTCTTAAACGACCTCCTTACATACCAACGAAATTGCAGTTTAAGGGCGGGCCATATTCATAAAAATTTACTATAACGTTAAAGAACAATTTTCTAAGGAAAATTTTAATTTTAAACATTTTGTAATTTTTTATGAAGATGGCCCTTAATCTTTTACAACTTCTCTAGGGAATTTAAATGAACATGAAATTGGGTAATTACCATGGCATATGCGAATCTCTTCTTAAAAGTTTTTTTAAAAAAAAAATCAAAAAATTTTTAATTTATATTGTTTTAACACTAAAAAAGTTTCCGATATTCGCTATATTTAGAGTGGCATCATACTTACAATTGAATAAGGGCTTTAGTGCGTTACTAGCAATGGAAATATCATGCAGAAGATTAATCACAGTCAAGGGTTATTTAAGGAGATTTATGTTTACAATAGTCCTGTTTTACTTATTAAACGAAAACTGAACTTTTCAAGCCCCGCTGAGATGATAGTTTTGCATCCTAAGCAAGAAACCGAACATTTCTTTTTTACGCTAAAGTTTAACGCCCATATTTAAAATAAACTTACAATAGGTTAAAAAAAATATTTTTTATAAAGAAAATTTAAATTTTAATCTGCATTACATTTTTATGAATATGTCCCTTAGTTCCTTAAGGGAAATCTTACTATACAAAGCCTTCATTATTTACTAAGATCTTTCTGTTTCTTAATCAGTTTTTGACCGACTTTAATTGTTTGCTATAGTAGAGAAAAACTTACAACGGGGTTAAAAAAACATTTTTATGAGGAAAATGTATAATTTAAGCCTGCGTTAAATTTTTATGAATATGTCCCTTAGTTCCTAAAGGGAAGTTTTGTTAAACAAAACCTCCGTTTTTTAAAAAATCCTAGACTCTTAATCAGTTTTTGACCGACTTTAATTGTTTGCTAATGCAGGAAAAAGATATAAAATTTTTTCTGCAGTTTGCAGATGCATTCAGACTTTTCTCAAAGCGTTTAGGATGTCTATAATCAGTTAAAGTCAAGAACACTACAACTTATTTAAGACATCCTAAGTTCCTTTGTAGATCTTTTAGCACATCTGCCAATACTGGATGTCACTACAACATTTTCTCTTTGACCTATAGAGAAGAATATTCAATATTGTTGTCATTCTTAGGGCCTTTGCAGAAAGTGTTGTTGCATCTGCAAACACTAGATGTCACTTGTGACTTTTTTTTCTGTAATGGATAGCAAATTGATGTAGAAGTACGTCTGACACCATCTATTCTGAATGGATGCAGATGGCGCAGGCGCAGTTCACTAAAAACATGTACTAAAACGGTTTTAAAAATTTGTCAAAAATCATGCTAAAAGATTCACGAGAATACAAAAATACTTTTTCTGGATCGTATTTATGAAAAATAATTCTCATTTTTTTTTTTAAAATTTTTATTAAAATTTAAGTAAAAGCCCGGGCACACTAAAGCTTTTTTATTTACGCTGCTTTTTTTCTAAATTTCCGGTTGGCTAAAAACCAATAATTTATATGTTAAAATAATATCTGAATAGAAAAGACCAGCCTTACATTGATTGTATGTTTTTCTTCTATGGTTTTTAAACTGCCGGAAGTTGAAAAATATGCAGCGTAAGAAAAAAAAGCTACAGTGTTCCTGAGCCTCTAAAGTCTGGGCCATATTCATAAAAATTTACTGAAGGTCTCAAATTCAAATTTTTCAAACCTGTTGTAAGTTTTTACGAATATGGGGGTTAGTTGAAAATTTTTAATGCTTTTCCTGAATTTATTTACATTAAAATAAAACTGTCATGAATTAAATAATTCTAATTTCGTTTTAAATTTAGGTTGAAATTGCTGTAAAACGTTTAAAACAAAAGTCTTAGATTCAAATTTTCTTTTTAAAAATGTTCCTCAAATCAGTTGTAAGTTTTAACGAATGTTGTAAGGATTTTAGTTAATTCTACTGAATTTATTTCCATTAAAATAAATTTGTACTGAATTAAATTTCAGTGAAAATAATTTTAAATTAATATTGAAATTGCAGTTAAAAGTCAAAGAGCCAAATTAATAAATTAAAATTTTCTTACAAAAGTGTTCCATAAACCTATTGTAAGTTTTAACGAATATTGTAAGGATTTTAAATAATTCTCCTGAATTTATTTGCATTAAAAAAATTGTCCTGAATTATCTTTCAATTAAAAAGAAATTAATTTCTTTAAAATTTATATTGAAATTTCAGTAAAACGTTCAAAACAAAAGTCTAATTTAATAATTTAATTTAATAATTTAAAATTTTTTTTAAAAAATGTTCCTTAAACCTATTGTAAGTTTTAACGAATATTGTAAGGATTTTAAATAATTCTGCGGAATTTACAGTCATTAAAAAAATGGTCCTGAATTAACTTTCAATGAAAAATATTAAATTTTTTTAAAGAAAAGTCTAAGGGCCACATTCATAAATTAAAATTTTCTTTATAGATATGTTTCAATTTAAAGTAATTCTACGGAGTTTACTGCTTTTTGAAAAAAATTGCCCTAAGTTGAATTTCAATGAAATAATTCTCAATTTTTGTTTTTTAAAATTGGTATCGAAATTTATAGAAAATATAAAACGTTTAAAACAACAGTCTAATAATAATTCAAGGAAGGTTTAAATTAAAAAAAATTACATTTATAAATATTTAAGGAAGGTTGAAAATTCAAAAAAAAAATCCGTAGGTTATTCTGGGATCTTAAAATATGAAATAATAAAAATTTGCGGAAGGTTTAAAATTCAAAAAACGTTCTTTAAACCTATTTAAATAATAAAGGTTATTGAAGGGATTTTAAGTTATATTCCTGAATTTATTTTCATTAAAAGAGTTTTTTAATGAAAATTTATTCTTTTTTCAAGTCCCCACTCATCTCCTCTCGGTATAAATTTGTTCTTCAAATTTCCATCATGGATTAGTTGCTTTAATGTACTCATTCACTTGCCAGTCAAGGTAAAGACAATAATATCAAGAATGTTCACAATTTGGGAAAAAGTGAATTATCTTAGAAATAATCAAATTAAGCGCAAGCTGTTTAAATAGGAATGCTTTCAAATTCCCTTTAACTTGACAGAAAAGTGAGTAATATGGTAGAAAATGGGCTCATAATCCTTGACCCTATGGGAGCATAGGGCCGACCTATAAACAATTTTTATTAGTTTGATCTCTTGCGAGTATTCTCAAGCCTAAATTGACTTAAATCTGGTGTCACAGAATGAGTTGCTTAAGGCTATTTTAAACACTTCTTTTTTTTAGCAAGCACTTTATCTATAAATTCCCACAAATCCTGGTAATCGTAGGGGAATTCATTTAGGGACTGTTAGTAAAGAGCCTAATTTAACTTTTTGTTGAAAGTAGATTTTTTATCCGGTATTCCGGTAAAATATTTCGAATATTCCTTCTGTGAGATAGACTAGTTGTAACGAAATATTTCTTCTGCAGGATAGACTTCTTCTGTTGTAATTACGCCCTGAATAATTTTTCAATTGTAAGTGCCACTTTTCCAACTCCCTCCTTGAATTGATTATGAATCAATAAAAATTCAAAACAAGCAACGATCTTTAAAGCTTCTAAGTAGCAGCATCTAATTCTAAGGTACAGCAAATAAAATCAAAGAATAGAAAGAACTTTAGGAACCAAAAAAAAACTCTTCAGAGGAAACGCCAATTCAAAATGTGTTTTTTTAATGGATGGTATTTAGATAATTTTCGGGTAATACGCTGTTTTTGACCTTCAAGGCTTAATAAATAAAAACAATTGTTTTTGAATCCAAAACAAAACATCAAGGAAAGGTTTGTCAGAAATAACCACATGATTAGACTAACCACTGGAATTAAATCATTTGAAATTGCTAGAATCTAGCGTTCTAATTTTATGCGTTTTTTTTTTAAATTTTACTTAGTCAAAAAACTTTATGTAAGAGAATCGCATATTTTTCAAAAGCAGCATAAGAGTAAAATCTAACAAAACTCGAGTTGAAATTGATGGCGTTTTCGCTTCAGAATTTGAATCTAGCGAGCGTTCTAATTTAAATTTTATTTCTGAAACAGACTTTTCTTGAATTTTTTTAAGGCTTCTTTCTTCTGCCATTTAGGCGCTTTTATGCTTTCATGGGTTTTTTTCAATTTTGGTTAGTCAGAAAACTTGTAAGAGGACCGCGTATTTTGCAATCACGCACTCTCAGTCGGTCTTGTAAAAGAGTAAAATCTATTTCTAGAATCGTGTTAAAATTGTAGGCGTTTTTGCTTCGGAAAAAAATTGGTCAAAATAGTGCTACGTTAAAACAGACTACAAAAGTGCCGCCTATTGTTGTTACAACAAAAGTGTTGCCATGTACTTATATTGGCAGCCCTTAAGCGGCTTAAAGAAAGTACTACCACAAAATATTCATTTTCAACAAAATATTTTTAAAATGCTATCCTTTTATTAAGACCTTTGGCCTTTACTTTCTATTGCAAGGATTTTCGCAGACTTAAGAGTGAGTCCTCTGAACTCCGACATTTCGAATCCTACAGAATGTTTACACATTTTTGGTACTTTTTATGGGAATAATAGCCCCTTTAAACGAGGGGAATTTTGTAATAGAGATTGCCAACCCCTTTTAATCTGTTTCCAAAATCTTTAACTTGAAGATTATTTTTCAAATTTCTGCAGGTGTAAATTTTTAAAGTTAGTTTCTCTTTATTTCTAAAAGAAATAAGATTTGCGGCAGATAAATAATCTTCCTATCCTTTTTATGAACCCCTTTCCATGTTGAAGTGTTTTGCTGGTTTTATTTCATTAAAACAAAAAAATATATAAAAAAAAACAACAGAGAATCCGTGGTTTTTCTATAAAGACGAAATTCTTAAGAATTTGTGGAACTAATCGAATGGTAGCTATATTTAATATACATAAAAAATAATAAAAAATACAGAAAAATAAAACAACGTATCGTCGTTTAGGTTTTGTCGCTCGTGTAATTTGTTCAAGTTTTTATTTATGTTTTTTAATGATTACGTTTAGTTACTTAAGTTAAATATTTTAATAATTTTTTTAATTATTATAAAACTGTTTTTAAACAACAACATTAAAAAGAAGAAAGAGAAAACAAATCAAATTTTTAATTTGTTGTTTGTGTGTGTATGTAACAAATATAAGGTACTTACTTAATTTATAGCAGATAATGATTAAACAAAAAATACATTATTATATTATTATTATTCTGTTTGTTGTTTTATTCAAATATGATTTCATTTTTAGTTTTTTTTTTAATATAATTATAATCATTTGAATTTGTAATATTTACGTTTTTTTTTTTATTTTAACACTCAAAATAAAATGAATCTATTCTTTTTATGGCCTACAATTTAAAAACAATTGTGTCTTTTTTTAATTTTATGCTTTTTTGAATAATTTTTGCAGGAATTGAATGAAATAGGTAAATGTTAATGTTTTTTTTTAGTTTTATTTTTTATAAAACTTATTTTTTTAGGTTTTTATTGAATTGAACGAAAGAGGTAAATGATAATGTCTTTATTATTATTTTTTATTGATTTGATTTACTTAATGTTTTTATTATTTTTATTTATTGAACTGAATTGAATGAAAGAGGTAAATGATAATGTCTTTATTATTTTTTATTAGTTTGATTTATTTATTAGTTTTATTTATTGAATTGAGTGAAAGAGGTAAATAATAATTTATTTATTGTTACTTTTTATTTGTTTGATTTATTTTTTTGTATATATTTTATTGTTTTTGTTTATTGAATTGAATAAAATAAGTAAATGATAATGTCTTTATTATTTGTATATTTTATTTAGTTTGATTTATTTATTTTTTATTAGTTTTATTTATTGAATTAAATGATAATTTCTTTATTATGTTTTTATTTGTTTGATTTATTTTTTTATTAGTTTTATTTAGTGTTTGTTTATTGAATTGAATGAAAGAGATAAATGATAATTTTTTATTATTACTTTTTATTTGTTTGATTTATTTTTATAATAAGTTTTATTTATTTAATTAAATTGAGGAATAAATGATAATATCTTTATTTTTACTTTTTTATTTGTTTGATTTATTTTTTTATTATAGTTAGTTTTTATTTATTGAATTGAATTGCAATGTCTTTTTTATTATATTTTATTAGTTTGATTTATTTATTTGTTATTAGTATTTATTTAGTTAAGATGTAAATGATGTCTTTATTATTACTTTTTAATTATATTTATTTATATAGTTTTTATTTATTTGTATTGGCTAGAATAAAAACAAAAGGTCAAACAACCAAATAGTTATTATATTTTTTATTTATTTATGTTCTCTTTATTTTTTTCTATTTATTTTTTTTTTGAAATCACTGCTTAAGGATATTTAAACTGAATTGAAATAAAACAAACAAAAGCATTTAAGTGAAGACAAAAAGACAAACAAGCCAAAATACTATCAACCTAATTTTTTTTTAAAGTAAGTCCTCTACCCAAAATATTGCTAATGTTTCCTTTTTGAAAAGAGTTCTGAAGGTTTTTCACTTTTTCCTAGACAACATATATTGATTACAATAAGAATAAACTTTTTCAACAAGACCTAAAATGAAATGCCAAAAGAAGATAAACAAAAATAATAATATTCTGAATTTCTAACATATCGAAATTTTTTGTAAGCAAAAAAGAAAAAAAACAAAAAATCTGAAACCAACAGAAAAGAAAAAACAAATCATCTCTTTAAAAAAGTCAATAGCATTAAGTTTCAAACCCTAAAACGTATAACTCATATCTCTCTGTCTCTCTCTAGATCCTATTCAACTCCTACGGTAACAATAGTTTTGTTTGCCCTAATAAGAAACCTTAAAACTTTTTTTTTTATTTAAATATTAGTGCAATTATCTAGATGAAATTATAAGAAAAGAAAATAACTGGGGGAAACCTAGCCCTAAAAACGTTTTAGTTAAATTGAATTGAATTTGGAAGCAAAGTAAAAAAAATTATAGAAAACCACCCGTTTTCTTTTTAAACAATAATTTTGTTTATGTTGTTTTTCTTTTCGCTATTCTTTTAACAAAAAACAGAAGAAGAAAAATTTAAGAAAAAAAATAATAATTAAGGTTGTCATTTTTAACTTAACATAATTCCTATTTTATTTGAAAAGCAAACAGCGCAGTAAACAACAGCAAGAAACGATTTTGAAAAACAAAAAAACAGTAAAACCGAAAAACCAAACCATTTATATTAATATACAAGCAAACTGTATTTAAATAAATGTTTCTTAAGTTAATTTTAAACAAACAAGCAAAAAACAGAAAACTGAAAAAACTAGTAAGTAAATTTCCTTTGTTGGTTCATTTTTTTCATTCAGTTCGTTGTATTTAATAATTCTGTGAATGAGTTGATAACAGAAAACCAAATAAATAGTTTAGCTACGATTTGTGTTTGATCCAAAAAGATTAAGAAAAAAAATGTTAATAAAATGCATGTTTTCAATTTTCTATTTTAATTTGTTCAATTGTCTCTATTTTTTTAACGTTTTGTCTGAAGGTAACACTAGACTCAGTTTTTACAAATTATTTATTGATTTAGTTTTGGAAATTTTGTTACTAAATCTATCCTACCCACCCTACCCCCGCCCTACAACACATTAGTTTTGCTAATATTTTTGTTAAGTTCGTCGTTTATTTTCCGATTTGTTCGTTCACAAATTCCGTTACCAAAACAAAATTACAAATATAAATAGAATTAGTAGAAGAAGAAGAGCAAGAAAAAGTTTTGAAAACAATACCAAGTAAAATACAACTTTGTACACCGATTTGAATAGGTATGCATATGCAGCAAAAAAACAAACAATTAATAATAATATTGATAACTTTTTAAACATACAACAAAAACACATAAGAAGATTCATACCTAAAGAACAACAAAAAACCACAAGAACAAGCCGAAGAAGAACAACAACAAGAAAATACTATCTATTTACATACCACAATATACTTCGAGATTATACTTAAAAAACAACCAAAACCCCAAAAATTAAACTTATACACTTTAAACGTAAAGAAAAACCAAAACCAAAAAAACATACAATTTAAATAAAACAACAAAACATTATATATACATACTTACATCTATATATAATACCAAAAAAAAACAACAACAACAATGTAGTTTAATATGAAGAAGCATCTTATTAAGAATAAAGCAAACATTAAAAAACCACAGTAAAAATACAAGGAGCAAAACATTCGTAAAGGAAGTGTCAATTTTTGTTTAATTAGAACAATAAAAAGAAAACCACACTCAACACTTGAAAAACAACAACAACAACCAAAAAGACACGGCTTAAACCACATCATTACTACACACTTACATACACATTTTATAGTAGGCCAAAACCAAAACAAAAAAAGCAACAGCAACTTAGCCAGGATTGTTTTTTTTTATAAATTTACTAAGCCTTTAATAAAAGTATTTAGTATATATACGTAGACGTCAAGGGAGGTGATATATTCAACAACAACAAAGTAGATCAATATCAAAATATGTTACTTCTCTACTAAGGCCAAATGGAAATTTTCGAAATTGATTTGAAAGTCAAATAGTTGCGGTTTTTTTTTTAGCTACAAAAATAAGGAAAGGGTTTCTTTTTTAAAAAGTTAGTAAAATTGCACGATTTTGTGGTTACAAAATTGAAAAAAAAAAATCGATAACTTATGCCATATCGATAACAGTGTCATCTTTAGTGATTTCTGTCACAACTTTCCATAATCACTGCTTAGTTGTGGTAAAGAAAATTAGACATTACCTAATTCGTGGTTCAGAAACTAAATAAAATAATAATGAAATGGTTCAGAAACTAAATAATAAAATTGTGTGTAAGGAAACCGATCGATTTTGTATTTAAAATCGTTATTTATTGGTTTTTAATCAAAAACGTTCGAGTTTTCGCAACAAATCCAAGAAAAAAATTCGTTTGAAATCTCAAATCGAGAACTAAACGATTTTGATTGCATAGGGTAATGCCTATTCGCATAGATAGTTGAAATCCAAACTTATCGAATTTCTTCGTAAATTTGATGACAATAGCCCATGTCCTGTGTTCCGGAAATTGCTGAATTTTTTGTAAAAGGGTGTGCGTGCGGCTTCTTACGGAATGGCAAACACCAATTATGGGAAAATGTTTTACATTTGCGCAAAAGCGAACTGCAGTACATGGTCGATTTTTTGGTTATTCAAAATAGCGCACACGGATTATGGGAATATGTTCCCATTCGAGCAAAATGAATCTACATGATTTCGTTTGTACGAGTATTCGCGAATGCCGCTTAAATTACTCTTCCTTTAGGGTATAGATCAAATATGTTTTCTAATCTACTATTTAGCTTCATTGGCTCTTTTTAATATTTTTCGGTATTCAACCCTGTTTGCGTTTTCGTCATCGACAACATCTTTTGTTGTCATTTGGAATGCCCTTGGTGTTATTGTGATTTATCGATAACAGTTTATACATATTTCGGATTTTGTAGAAAAATCTGATACTGGTTTTGGCAATGATTTAATGCTAAGGGTGCTTTTTCATGGTGTTCGGTTATTAGCAAGGCGATCGATAACTTAAAAACTTTGAAAAACCCCTGTACAAATTGTTGTGTAAACAAGACCTAAACAAAAAACCTAAAATTTTCAAAACAAACAATTGACGCAAATTGTAAATAGTAATCTGTAAACAAAACCATTTTTCTATTTTTGTACAATGGTGCGAAGTTATCGCACAAGCGACCTATTACTCGCTTAATAAGCGAGGTATAAAAGAACACGCCTATTATTTCTGAAAGCTACCACTTTTAGTTCGTTTCCCTATCCACTTTTAGACCGCCGTAGACGGTCGCCTCAACAGTTTTTCATAGATTGAGAAAGTCTGTTGTGCCAAAAAGAGACTTATTGGTGGAAATCAATTGCCAGTTTCAAATTTAATGGTAGGTGGTGGAAATCGATAAAAATCGTTTTGCGGTCGATTTGAGAATTAAAACGAATACTTTTTGAACAAGGCGTGAAAAACAGACATTATTTTACACGTCAACATAACACAATTTGATCACAATTTTAGTATCAAATCGATATCGATTGCAATTGATCGGTTATCATCACATACCAGATAAATAAGAAATATTTGCTTGAAAAAGTTTTCAATTTGCTTTCGCCGATGTTTTGAGTCGAACGAAATTTAAAATTGGTCATATTGGCTTTTTTTTAAAACACTTACTTTTTATCTGGTAAGTAAAAGGTATCGCACTTCTGCCTAAGTAGTATTTTTGAAATATTAGATTTTGTTGGTATCTCTTCACGGCTGGAATGAGAATTTCTATAAGCAATAAAAATAGTTAAAAGCCAAAGTACATAATAAATAATCAGCTGACCCAAATATTAGGAATGCTTTTGGTTATCGATAAACAGTTATTATCGTTCAAGATCACCAAATTGATGTTAATGTGAGTTTTACTCTAAGGGTAGGAAAAGAAGCAGAAGTTTCGGTATTTTGTGTAATATAAATGTAGAATGCTCATAGCAAAAATATAAAAATGGAGTTGTGAATCCAACACTGCCAAAAAAACAGCTGCTCGCTGGCACAAGAAAGTTAAATTAACCTGAATAATTCAGTTTTATAGAAAAACTGGACAGAAATTTATTTCAGGCAAATTTGCAAATAAATTCGCGCATTTAATGATGATGCAGAGTTGCATTTGCAAACGTACTGAGCATTAGGTGCGGTAATGTGTTCACGTTAAGTTGTTTGCATTAAATAGTTAAAACCGCTGCTGAAAAATTACCGATGATCCTAGAGAGTTCCTGTGTTCTTTCATTTTCACGAACAAAAACGTGGATAGTATGTTGTTTCTTGGTGATGTTCTGACATTAAAATAATGACGAAAATTTCGTTAAGTTGAGATAATAGGCTTACCGGAAGAATAATAAAATTCCACAATTTTGAAGCGTTGCATAACATCATATGTAGCCTTCGTATATCTCCAAGAAAGCTATATTACCTGCAATTAGAGAGAAAAAATATAAACTAAGTTATGAATATTTTTAACACCTCAGTCTTATTTGGGCTACTCAGTCTAATACTCCTCTTTCTTACAAATAATACTCCTCTATTAAAAAGTCTTTATTGAAAGAAAACGCCAAATTTACATAGTTTTTGACTTAACGACAAATCACAACTCAACAGGCGTGTTTTATTGGTACTCGTTTATTAAACTAGCAAGTGGTCGTTTAAGGGATAACTTCAAAGCTTTACGAGGAATTGTGGAAATTTCGTTGTATATAAGATCTGATTGGCTTTATGCATTAAAGACCTTTTGAAAAATAAGTTATTTAAAAAATGCTATAATTTATTATAAACGAAGGGAGCTCGCTAAAGATTGTTCTTCAATAACTTTCTTTGCAAAAACTTTAATCATTTCAAACAAATGGATTTGAAAGCAAATTGTTTTAAGTTTTTTGTAAACAAAATTATTTTGATGATTTGAAGTTATCGCCTTAGCCACCTTCTAAAAGAACACGGCCATTGTCACTCCACTCAGTTGGATTTTGTTTTTGAAACTTCTCGATTAAAAAACTTCCCTGTTCCATCCTTTTTTCTTAACTTTTTTCAAAGGAACTTATCTGAACTAATTTTTATATTTTCGAAAACTGCCACTGATCGCTGAGAAGTAATCAACATAAGGCAACCAGTAGAAATAAGAAATTACTTTCACCATGAAAGGTATGTAAATTTTCAGTAAACACCACGGCGGATGAGTAATATTAATTTACAACTAAATAATAATCATACTATCTGCAAAATATTGTTTTTTAGGCTCTGAGGCAGCTCAGTTCAATAAAAGAAGTTTACTTTAGTTTTAAACTTTAACTTTCAACTTTTAACATAAAACCTCCTTGAAACCTTAAACCGAAACAAAAAACCTGAGCCACATCCGCATGTCATTTCGAAACGCGACAGAATTTGGCCTTTAGATTCATACATATAATTATGGGCTTACACACGATCAATGAATACATTCAACACCCCTCAATACTACCAACACCACTACAAACAAAACAACATCATACTACTACAACAACAACAACATGAACATAAGAACATGAACATTGTGTAATCGTAAATAGCTGGTGATAAATAATTTTTGAAAAATTAAATTGAATGAAAATTCAACAAAAAAAAACCCAAACCCCCGAAACATTCCCCCTTCGACTGTTTTTTTTGATAGAAGTGTTCGACGCGCCGACATTAGAAAGCAGGCAAGGGAAGTACTTAGAAGTATAAATATTAAATAATAATATTCATATTTTTAAATGTCTAAGAGTATTAAGTAAAAAAGCCACAAAAAACTAAAAAAAATATAATTGTCTATACCTATACAAGAAAAAAAAACAAAATACATATTTCGAAGATAATCCGAAGATTTTCTTCCGCAAACAAAATAAAAAAATAATTTAATAAATAAAAAATTAAAAGAAACACAAACGTTTAAACGAAAACTAAAGAAACGAATTATATTTACGGGGACATTAAATCCATACGAGGCAAATCCAGACGAAGCAGAAGTAAAAATTAAGCAAATCTCCCCCGCCCGACCTTCTCAGTTCAGTTTTGAGTTTAATCTTGTTTTCTTTATCTCTCAGTGTGTCTGTCTATTAGCAAAAATTTAGTAGTGTGTATGTGTGGATGTCATAAAAACACACATGCACGCGCCTGCATACACACACACACATGTGTGTATGTATGTAAAGTTTAAGAAAAGCAAACTTTTAGGTCATATCAATGTATTAAACAAAAACGAATCAAGAAGTATTATTAGTAAGAGTACACAAGAAAACACCCTTCCCAAAACTCCCCACTAATCCTCCCCCAACCCAAAACAAACACACTCTAACACAAATCTCACAAACACACCGAAAATTAGTTGAAACCCCTAAAAGGAACTTGTTTTTATTTAGCGCAAGTGTGCTTACATTATTTATATTAAATTAATCAAATCAATTATATATTTGTTATATACTTATTTTCGAAACAACTATTCGTACTTATGCCCTTTTAGCCTACACCAATGAGATCCACATTAAGAATGGATTAAACTGTTTTTAGTGGTGGATTTCCTTGGGTTTTGCTTTTCAAGGGTTTAGATTAATTTACAATTCAGTTTTTTTTTGTAAGGATTTAGTTTTTAAAAAAACTCACCACCTTAACACCACGTAGTTGACAGTTGATTAAAAAATATTATAAAACGAAATGTTCACCCTGCCGTTTCTCCGTAAAGTGAAATTGGGTTTATAAAACCCATCAATTAATCCTTGGGTTACAGTTTTTGTGCCAGGGACATACTCGTATACAAAGTACTTAGCCTAAGTAAGTTTATCCCAATTACGTTAGAGAATGTGTTCTTCCATTTAATTTAAAGTTAAGATTTTATTGTTATATTCTTTTTTATTCTTTCAGTAATGCAAGATAGAACCACGTCTACATAATTCGCTAAACTTTGAATTAGACACATTTACGCTTTGTTCAATATTTCAAGATTAAAGCTTTAAATTGCTCATGGTACAGACAACCAATATAGAATCCGAACACTTCACGCTTTCAAACATTTAATTTTAATGACTGAATCCTATATTTGCATTTCTATTTGAATCAACTGATAAAATACCTGAAGTTCATGCAGTCACAATCATTCGGTTGGCAGCGGGTCTATTATATTCTGTGTGCAAGTACTTCTTTGTGAATGATACAATAAATTTTTTACATCGAATTTCTATAGAAATTGTTATCCTACTCGCTTAAATTACTTCAGTACTCCATGGCCACATTCTCTACAAGGCTCGAATTCGCCGATGACACTTCTTGCAGTCTGTTTCTGGTTGGCTAAAACCAAAAAGTGTAAATTTCGTAAAGAGATTCTATGAGTTGTATTTTTTAGGTTCATATGTACGAGATGGGGAAATGGTAATATTTAAATCCACTTAAACAGATAGTTCAAGGAAGTCTTAAAAATTTTCCAATGCAGAAATGGAGCGATGTATTAAATTAATATATTCCATTTATTATTTTATTCATATTCCATGGTTTTCTGTCTAATATTAACGAAAACCCCATCTCAAGCACATGAGCTTAAATTCGCCGATGACACCTCTTGTAATTTGATTTTGTTGGGTTAAACCAAAAAGCGTCAATTTCGTAAAGATCATTAATAAGTGAGCCAAATTTCATTAGCATTAGATGTAATATGTGGCTTCTTAAGCTAAAGACATCAAATCGGTTAAACATTTGGGTGGGAGCTAAATCTGAATCAATTTCCTTCAATTCAATAACGTCTGTTCTTGGTCCAAAAATTTGCTTCTGCCAAATTTCTTGAAGATTGGAAAACAATCGGATTAAATCTTAATCAATTTCCAGCAATTCAATAACGTCTGTTTTTGCTCCAAAAAAAAATTATTTCTGCCAAATTTCATGAAGATCGAACAACAATTGCGACCTGCCGTTTGATTACAAGAATTATGTCGAATCAGATGCTGAGTCGATCGGTGCACTTTAATGTGGGTCTCGCTCTAATATTTTTGGTAGTTGCAAACATATTCCATTAAACTAACTAATTATACTGTCTTATACAGAGTGCTGCTGAGTAGTAATATTTGTTGGGCTGGCAGCAACAAGTCGAACCCAATAATAGTTTATTCGACTAAAATCGGACACAAATGTCGATCAGTCCTTTTTAAATTTTTGCAACAAAACTTATCAATAATCGACTATTAGAACCCTTTTTGGTGAAAACATTATCCCAATGTCGCCAACTGTTCCGCACCAAAAATCGCTAGGGAGGCGATTCGAAACATCAAATGTGCGAAAAACAGTCAGAAATCGCTAATGAATAAATTTAAGCATTTAAAACTAACGAATATGTACCGCAATGTAAGAATATTGATATAAAAATACTCGTATATGTTACAGAAAACGGAAGAAATAATTTTCATCAAAATAAACAAGATTTAGAAAACTCTAGTGTCATGTTGTTTTTCATGACAGATAGAAGATCTTTTACGAATTGGAGATCTTATATCGCAAATTTTTTGAGACTTCCAATCTGGTGGCAAAAGCATACTTGTCACTAATTCATAATTTAGCGTATAATAGAAATATCAAGCTTATGATATATTTAAAAAAAGTTCTACTATACATAAAGATTATTTCTTAATTATACTTTATATTGTTTGTTGTTCTTATTGCGTTTATTTTTTTTTTTTGTAATAGCACACAATTATTTTTAGTTCAAAACGTAATTCAGTTTGTTTTCTCTTCCTTTTCGTGTTTAATTTCCATTTAGGTTTCGGTTGAAAAACAAAACCATAAGGATTTGATAAACCACTAGAAATCCTATTCAAATACAACACAAATTTTTATAAACATTTCCTTAGATGATCTTAATGTTTTAGCAATTATAACAAGAACAACAACAACAAACAGCAGCAGCAAACAAGAAAACACTAGAAATTAATAAAACATTAGACGTATTACACAAATTAAACAAAACAAAAGGATGAGAGTAAAAATAAAACCATAAAAACACAAATTGAATTGAATACTAAACTACGTATTACTAACACAAGCAAACATACATAAACACACACACACGCATGCATACATACATAGTTAAACGATGTTTAGTAATGTCACATAACAATTATTCTAACACGTATACACTTACACATAAAAATACATAAATACCTAAGACATGCATATACCTATATATAAACACAAGAAAACGCTGGCACTACACATACTTGTACACACACACACATAAATACACACATACATACATGCATTTATTCACGTTAACATTTACATTTACATTATCAAATGTTTAAACAATTTAAACATTCAAGGAGCAAAGGAAAACTCAACAACTGCATGAAGGTAGACGAAAGGATAAGGACGACAGACAGACATTTTGAAATGCATAGCACGTACACATATACTACATACACTGTACATTGATACAGTCACACACACATACATTTACATTTACATAATGTACAGGCAATTGTAATAAAACAATCTATACACGCAAACTTTGCAATGATTTGTATGAGCAAACCCACGCACACGTAAAAGTGTATACAGATGTAAATACATACTTATATACACATGTGTGTCTGTGTGTGTATTTTTTACACATACATACAACGTCTATGTAAACCCACATGATTATATGTGTATTTCCTGACCGAAAACAATATGATTTTGTTTACTCTACCACCATTGCACAGTGTTTTGGAAATGCACTTTTTGTTAATGGGATATTTCGATCTCATTTAAATTTTATAAAAACGCGGCAAAAGTATTTTTATTTCATAAACAACATGGCTGGAGTATTTAAAATTTGTATAAAAAAAAATTTTCCAAAATACAAAATGTTAAGGAAGCGTACAAAATGAGAACATAAGAACATTTTTCCCATAAATTAGTAGCAGGAGCGTCAGAATTTTTAAAATAAATAAGCGTGTTTAATTTAAACCCAAACAATATTGAGAAGAGTGCAACTTAGCTGGTCAAGAATAAACATTCATTAGTGAACACCGTAACGTAAGTAAAAATTCAATCTTTCTGACTACAAGAGAAGATACAATTGAAGTCGCTAGTCTCGGCGGCTCGACAAAATGCCCGCGATCAAATTTTATTGGAGAAGGAGTGTTCTTGCAACTCAAGTTGTTGCTTTTTGAAAGCAGCAGAATCCTTCTCGCTTGTAGTTTGGTACTCAAGCGCCTATTACTGTACATATGTGTCAAACTGCAATGAAGAGTTTTTTAAGGACTTTTTGTCATGTTCTAGAAACTTTTTTGATTTTCCTGAGAAAAGTCATGTCTATAATTTCACATAAAAAATCAGTAATTTTTTCGGCGAGTCATGTTTTAAACAATAAGGGACTAAGTTACTAGGCTTAAAAGATTAAACGCAATTAGAGTAGCTAAGCGTACATAATAATTGGGCTTATTTATTCTGGTAAGGGGATGAAGTACAATTATTGCTTTAAAAAAAGGCCCTGAAAACCTTAAAAAATAGGGGACAGACCTGACAGTTTATTTAAGCTCTGAGCAACGCAACGTGTATAGTAAGCCAAGTCAAAAGCCAGGACAATTGCAGACGTTGGCCGAGGCGATTCGAAACATATAAAGTTATTAAAACTTAATAGAAAAAAAGGGTTATCTGGCTGCTCAGTTGGCCACTGACTTTACAATAAAACTCTCGTAAGCTAAATGTGGGCAGCCTTGGTGTGGTGGAAGTGTACACGGCTAACAAACCAGTAAACCCAGGTTCAACCGCGGGTAAGAACATCTAACAAGTTCTCAGCGGCGTGTTTTCACATCATTAATGCCAGCGAGTGTAAGAGTAAGAGATTTATCACTAAGCCTGGTAAAAACTTCACTATAAAATGTATTAGTCGCTCGGTGCGTTGAACAGTAGGTCCCGCTCAATGAGTATAATAATTATATTGAGCAGAACTCACTGATTTGAGAGAAGTTTCCCCTTGATACTTAATGGGATGTTGTGGGACTTCATTAATTTTATAACGTAGTTAGGATGTCTTCTTATTCTGTTTTAAAGATTGAAGCCGAATCGGTTTAAGTCGAGGGATATTTCCTTAGCGTAGCCACCGCCGGTTTGAACTCCGGAACCCAGGTTAAAGTAAATTCTTCAATTTATGACGAGATCAAAACGCCGCCGTCGATCAGAACCCTCACACTGCCGTCGCTGAAGCTATATTCATAAAACATTTCGATAAGAAACACATTTGAATTCGTTGGCCTTAGGCGACTCGAAAAAACTGCAGTTTATAGAAATTATAAAAGACAGAGTGAGTAGAAGGCGTTAGTTATCATTTTAATGATATTTTAATTCTCGCAAGTGAATATTGTAACGTAGATAATGAATCAGTTGATACTTTCTGCCGTAGAGATCATACACGATTAGACGAATCGACAGCGATTTAAATTTATTGGGTTAAGCCTCTTACTGGATATGATGCTGCTAAGGTTAGCTATACCAAGAATCGATTGATATAGCATGTCGAATACAGTGGAACTAAAACATCCAATTCAAAAATACAAGGCAAATCAACATTGACTGGATATTCTGTGTAATATTTGACCACCGAAATTTGATAAAAAGAATATCCTGTGGACTTTTTGAAATATATTTTGAAATTGTGCGGAACTAAACATCCGATGAAGAAATCCTGTGATTACATTTAAAAAATCGTTCGTTTATGCGATACCCTAATACTTTCTTTCAGATTAAAATCCCGTATCGAGAATTAATTCTATATGGCTCAGTGGACTACTGACACATTACAATAACTACGTTTATTCAAAAAAAATATGGGATTCAAATCATTCAAATATCGCAAAACCAGTTTTCTGGCGTTCCGCGAATTTTGTGCGAAATTGCGTGAATTGATTTCGTAATAAACGCTGCATTATGTCTCTTTTGTATTTTTTTCGTTCCATATCCATGCAAAAGTAAATTTTATGACTTTTCCCGAATTTATGTGAAATTTTGTGAATTGCCATCATGATAAACGCTACGATCTGTATCTTATGTATTTTATTAATAACAAAAGTTGTTTTTGTTGGAATTTTAAAAAGGAGAGAAATTTCCAAACCACTGTGCAGCTCATTGCCAAACGAAAGCAAGTCAACAAAGTCGAAATCAATTGTATTTGTCAATAAACTCCTTACCACACACGAAATGTATTCGTACGTACGTACGTATGCAAGCAAGCGTACGCATTATACTTACACTTCCCCCTCCTCCTTAAACCATTCAACTATACACCGGCATACATACATAATTCAGATATAATACAAAAAGACACAGACATATGTACATGTTAGCGAAAACATCCTTCATCCTTCCCTTATATCCCAACCACCCTTAACAGAAATTCCTTCCTCCAAAACAAAAAAAAACCCGCATGAGAATGAAAAATAATCACACACACACAAAACACACATACACAAACCAATTTAGTCAAATATTAGAATTTGAACTCTTTTTCCCCAATTTGAATATTAAATTTTCAAAAATAAAACAGTAGAACATTCTGAAAAACAAACCCAACCACCCGACCCCTCCCTCCAGCAAAACACAAAATAAAACGAACTGCAAAACAGAAAATATCCATTTGAATAAAACGATAACAACAACAGCAAAAATATAATCAAAACCAACCAACAACAGCAACCACAAGCAAAACAAAAACAACAGCAAACTTATACTTTATATAGATATTTATTCTCAAAAAGAAACCCAGAAAAACCCAAATGTTGCAAACAAACAAAAAAACACATAAATATCCTAAAATACATTTAAATACTACTAAAAAATACTAAATACATGTAATACTAAATACTACTTACTATAAACATATATACCTTAAAAATGAGAGATACATATTATTGAAAAACTCAAAAAAAAATGATTTTTTGTTTAACGAAAAAAAATATTCAATAAAAACTGAAAATTTCAAATCATACACCGTAAAAAAAGAGAAAAACAAAAGAAAACTTGTTTTATTTCGCACAAAACGACATTTTTTTTCGAACGTCCAGCCCAACAAAAAAAGACTAACAACAGATTCTCAAAACGATTTTCAGTTCTACTCAAAATCTAACAATAACAACAACAGCAATCACATGACAAATCCAAAGAACCAACAACAGCCAGAACAACAGACAATTAACATAAAATTAAAATCAGCGTTCATCAGTCCAGATAACAGAACAGAACAGCACAGCACAAATACAACAAATCCAACATCATCAACAATGACCCCACCCACAGAACAATGCCCCCTCCTACCCGCCACAGACAGATAATCATTACTCAGTCAGTCTTCAGAGTCCAGAACATTTTCATCATAAACCCACCGCCCGTTTTATGTTTAATTTCATCTAAATAATTTTTAAAACCGATAGATTTTCCCCTATAATTTCGGTGGAGCACTGAGACAGATTTTCGTATTTCCAGGATTACGTATACTTTAAAGATATAGAAATAAATTTTAAATTTACCGAAATCTATTACAGTTTGTACGGAATTCGGCAGCTTGAATTCGAGGTTAGTAAAATCGGGGGATTTTGATCGTAAATGCGTATACAACAGGCACTCGCCTATTAAACAAGTACTTTAAAACTTTGCGAGAATTTACCGAAATTTATTACAATTTGCACATAATCCGACAGCTAAAATCCGAGGGGATTTTGATTGTAAATGCCTTTACAACAGCCGTGTTCTATTGATACTTTTTTATTAAACAAGTAATTGGTCGCTTGGGCGATAGATAACTTTTAAACTACGAGAATTTTTTGAAATTTCTTTGTAGACAAGAACTGTTTGGCTTTTTGCATTATAAATCGTTTGATTTGAAAATTTTGTAGTTTGTAAAAAATTCCCCCATTAACACGAGGCAAATTTACTTGCGTGAATTTGTATGTATTTACACTAGGCAATTCGGGTTTCGGCAATTTTTCTTTTCAATATTGCCTTTTATTACTTTCTGTGATATATTCGTTTTGATTTTTGTATAAAAAAAATACTAAAATAATCTGCAGCTAACTTCACACTACGAAATACACAAAATGAATTGATAGTACGAGCAAGTTTTTCCCCTTACCTCTCTCTCTCCAACAAACTGAGAGTTGCGGCAAGTTAAATTGCCTCGTATAAATGTAGACACGGTTATTCCAGAAATACTCTAAGCGAATAATAACTGAGCTCGCTTAAACTAGCTAAATGTTGTTCTTCAATAACTTTCTAACCAAAAATTTTATATTTTAAAAACAAACAGTTTTTAAGGCAGTTATAACCAAGCTCGCTTAAACTCACTAAATGTTGGTCTGGAATAACCTTTCATAAGCGATACTATAAGCGAGTTCTAGCCGACTTCGCTTAAACTTGTTAAATGATGTTTTGGAAAAACGATTTTCCCAAAAAAATTTTATAACACATTACAAATTTTTAAATTTAACGATTTTGTGAAGCATAAAGAAGCATAAATTATTATTAACCTTGAATTACTTATAAAGGCCTAGGTACACTGACGTTTTTTTCTTACGCTTAACTTCTGGTAGTTTTTAACTTCTGGTAGTCTTTAAACCACTTCTGGTAGTCTTTTAAACTACTTTGTAATCTTTAAACAGATTGCAAAGTAAATGATATTGCATTGTCTGCATTAAAAAGCCCTGCCAATCATTTTTTGTGAGTCTTGGATTTATATTAATGGGATTTAGACTGCCAAAAGTCGAAAACTACGCAGCGTAAATAAAGCTTCAGTGTGCCCGAACCTTTAGTAATGCAACGATCGGAAATTGACGGTATTTCTTTTGTCAATTTCTTAAGAAAGTTTTAGCATGTCTTACCATGGCTTAAGAAACAGAAACTTTCCTCCGTAATGCTGCTGACCCCATAAAATTCGACGCGTCGGTGGAGACCGCGTCGCTTCGTTATTCACGCTTAAGTATTAGAAAGCTCAGCATGACTTTCACAAAGGCTGCGGTAAAAAAACGCGTTGGCATGTGCAGCGGCATATGCTACTCACCGACCTGGAATGTCATGGCGGCCAATTAACTTCGCCACGGGGGGAGATAACAGGGCCATGGAATTTCTCACGCAAAGGACCCATTGTTTCGTTGGCTGTGTGGCAAGTGGCACAATCCTGTTGGAACCACATATCGTCCAGGTCCATATTCTCAATTTCCGGCCATTATAAGACCGTTATCATCTTGCGATAGCGAAAACCGTTCACGGTAACTGCTTGGCCGACCTAGATTTTGAAGATATAAACCGTACCAAACAGTCACTCTATGCATCGGATTCGTGGATTCTTAATTGCCGGTTTGCTGAAATTTGCGCACAATTCTCCCGATTGTGGACACATTTGGTCGATTATTTTGACTAAAAAAATCACGAAGTGCACGAAATGCATTTTGTTTGTCCATTTTCGTAAAAGGCTTCAACAGTCTTAATGCGCTGCTTAATTGTCCACCTCTTCATGGTTGTTATTTGTCAAACACTGAAATATAAAAAAGTCATATTATTGTGGGCAAAAAGCTTGAAGTTAATGTGTGACTTACAATTTACATCAGGCATTATGGTTGGATCACCCTTAATATTATTGACCGTCGCAAAATTTAAGGCGATCTAGCCATGTCCATCCGTCGATGATTCTGTTAGCGATAGCGGTTAAAAGCAATGTTTGCATGGCTTATGATTATAAGCTGTTGGGATTGTAAATGGGCGAAAAACGTCCTTCACGAGCAGAAAGGGCGATTTATAGTCAATATGGACATAGGGCTACTCTTATTAAAGCAAATTTTTCTACCAGGGAAATTAGGGATGAACGCATAGGCCAAAAAACGTACCATTTTTGTTTGTGCTTTAGTATCGTAGGGACGATGGAGGGTATATAAGGTTCCGGCTGGTAGAAATTAATGAGGTTTTATTTTTTTACTTTAAGACATGCATTAAAGTAAAAAAAACAATATTTTTTGTTTCGTGAGTTCGAAACTCAGCATACTACTCTTGTCCATAAATTTTGGTTAAAAATTCGGGCTTAAAGTGATAATCATAATAAAGGATTCATCATTTGATACGATTTAATATTACTAAAATTTTGGAAATCGATTAAATTGTCTTAGTGCGCCCCAAACATGTTTTAGTTTTCGTTTTGATTTTGCTATAATATTTGTTTGCATCCAGTATATTTTGTAAATTACTTTCATCCCAATAAATATCAGGTAGAGCTCAAAACACACCCTTGTCGCTTGACGATCGCCGTATTTATTTTTAAGCGGGACACAGGTCAAAGCGATTTTTGTTTCATGTTCAGTGCATGAGTTGGAACAACATCTTCTCGCCGATACGATACGAAATCGTACGAAACACGTCTTTCTTATGAAAGTGAGACACTCGGTGACATTTTGTTCTACGTTATTCCTCTATTAAATTCATTAGCCGTTCGAAGCCGGCGTTAAACACTACTTTCCGGTCAGTGAGTATAAGAATTATAAAGTGCACAGTTAGTGATTTAAGAGGTGTTTCTTCTTGTTCCTTAATGAGATGTTGTGGGAACATAGAAAGTCAAGTGAGTTATCGCACACTTTCTTGTTATCGATAACAATCTTATAGAAACGTTTGGATTTTCAACAAATGTAGGTTGTTACCAAACAAATGTCACAATTTTTCTGCATTAAGTGTGCTAACAAAAATGCTTTAGCCTTAAACAAATTCACATGCTATAAACACAAAAAAGGCGTTCCTAAAATGATTTTTACTCATCTTCTGTTTTTTGACTTCTCGATAAAGCTCATATCGCCCAGCTTGTACAATTTATAGTCTTTGGTATAAGGTACCAACAATTTTTGTCCAATTGATACCCATATGACAGACAGGCGGTACGATCTCACACAAGAGACATAACCTCTATTTAAGATAATCAGTTTGAGCAGCTGGATTCAATATTTTGTTTAAATATGATTTGACATTTATTGGGATGCTCTGTGTTATGAATTTTCTATTTTAGTTGTTTTTAGTTAAACATACATTTTAATGTTCTGAGTTCATGATTTATCGAGTTACTGAATTTCTGAGTAGTACTTTAGTAGTTGTATTCGTATTCTTTAATCAGGTAAGTATTCGGTTTGAAGGTTGTACTTAGTAGTTCTGTTAATAAATTTTACTTTATCTAAGAGTATTTTTGAACTATATTTTCTTTTTCGAGTTCAGTAGTTTGAAATGTATTTGTTTAGTCGGACAATGAAATAAAACTCAAAATAACGAAAACGGAGTTCTGCATAATGTTTTTTTGTTCCCAAGCTGATTAAAATATGCCACACATAGCTAGAACCATAATGGATTTTAGAAATGACTCTTTAAAAAAAAGTTTTGTTGTCTTTACAATTTTTGAAGTCTTATAAAAAACCCTTTCTGTAATTTGGCAGTATTCCTCACTTCACTTAATTTGCTTGTAATTAAAAATTAAGATCTTTAGAACTCACCGTTGATCCGCTCCAGGATCGGAGATACTGCCACCAATTTAAATATAAACGTATTTCGCACTTGACCGAAGCCATATGACTACGAGTCATTATTAGCCTACTAGATTTCCTTTAGCCGTCAATGTAGTTTCCACAGTCGGACATGTCGTCCTTGTCGTCGCGCATATGTGATTGCAAATCTCTTCGCTTCTCTAAAAATAAATAGAAAGAAAAACTTAATAATACGGCTACACAAACAATATTTAACTTAGGCCTTCTAATGATATTAAGATAAATAATTGAATTTTTAAAGAACTGTGCTTTTCCAAATAAGTGCTATTGAATGTTAGCTTTTCTTGCCTTTCCGATCGTGTAACATGTGCCGACTTAATATTAAAACCGAAATGGCTTTCGAAACATATTCTATTGTTAGGACCCAGGACAGTAAATAAAAACTCGTATGTCAATTTCCCATAGATTTAATTTTAAATTAATACCTAATTATCCTACATGATATTTTTCCTCTAAAATAAACTAATACAGCCCTGGTCCGAATATCTAATATAAATATATATGTACATTATATACATATATTCATATACATGCTTGTGCACACAGATACAGTATGATTCTTATACATGCATACAAATGACCACAAAGGATTAATTGACTATACATAATGAATGGGAAAATAAATAATAAAAATAACAATACAAAATTGCATAATCACGAACGAAAGGAAATAAATAGCAGGGCCTTACACCACAGGGATAGGTGTTGGTATGAACTGAAAGTAGTACACCATTTCCGGAATAAAGTCTATATTAAAACTGCCGTAGTTATATCTCGTACTACCAAAATGCAAACTTATTTTTTTTTCTCTTCATTCGTCCGATCTTGAAATTCTGATCATCCGAATCCATATGATAGTAATTCTCTACCTACCAAAGTATAAACTCACTCATTTATTTATTAATTTATTTTTTATTATTTATTTATTTCATTCGTCTAGTCTTGAAACTCCTATCATCCGAATTCATAGGATGATAATTCCTACCAAAGTAGAAACTTATTTATTTTTCGCTTCATTCGTTGGGTCTTGAAACCCCTATCAAAAATTCTCTATCTCGACCTAGATAGCAACCACAAATTATCTTGCTTTCGACTTCTTTATGTTTGAAAAGTTAAAGAACAGTTTCAGTCCTAAAGTAGGGTCAGGTAGACTTTTAATTAGGTTAGGGCAATTTGAGACTGACAAAACTGGTAGTTCAGTGCTTGTACTCCCTATTTAAAAATAGAGTTGTTAACCATTTGTCGGATTTGTATGGAAAACGACCTGCAAAGCAGCGATGATTAGTAAAGTAAGATTTACAAATAGTCCAAATCGGTTCGGAGAGCTCGTGCACACTGAATCTTTTTTCTTACGCTTTCTATTTTTCACCTTCCGATGGTCGGTTTTTGGACAAACGGAAATGAAGAAAAACGTAGTGAAAGAAAAATACATATAACGAATACTACTTGTTCAGACCGACGAAAAATAAAAGTTTGCTGGTGGTTTCGCCATACCAATCTGAAAAATGGTTGGCCCTCATATTTTTATGGAGAAAACTAGCACAAAAACTGCTTCTTTTGTCAGTCCGAAAAAGCTGTTAACACAATTTTTTTAACTGGAAAAAAGCATCCTTCTCTGTTTTGTTTCCTTCTGGCTAACAGGTTTTAAAAAATTTTGATACAACGACCTATTCAGACTGACGAAATCTAAATAGTTGTTTTCTAGGACGTTTTTTCCATATACATCTGGAAAACAGTTGACAACTCTAATAGTTCCATATAAGGAAAACGAGCACAAAACTACCAGTTTCGATTATCTAGAAAGGATGGAGTTTTGGCACATATTTTATTTGATTTTCTGACTACTGAAAGTTCAAAATAATACCTACTAGTAAAGAGTCCAGTCCTGTATTTTTGTCGGCCAAGATTTATAAAAGTGTTCAACACCCCACACTAGTAAAAGGCTTTTCCTTCTCTAATTGACATACACAAAATATTGATGGTATTTTTCAGTCAGAAATGGTGTATTCGGTTTGCGTTGTGCAATCTCAATTTAATTCAGTGAATCCTTCCTTGTTTTTGGTTTTTGTAAAGCTTAAATGGAATTTTAATAAAGTTGAAACAATGAATACGTAATATAGTCATTTTTAAAGCGTTATGTCGTAAAAAACGACAATACGATACCAACTCTATGTAATGTTGTGTATGGCGGACAGGGCTTTACATTTAATAGAATTTATAATACCCACACACAACCAACCATCGTCATCGACACATTGGAGGTACCGACATAACAACACTGGAAAGGACAAAACGAATTTTGCAAATAATTTAAAAGTTCACCTTTAAAAATAAACCGGCCCGAGCCAATAAATTATGATGGCTGCTGGATTTTTTTTAGATAGAGCAAGGCAACTTAGCTTATCAACTGTCGGGACAGTAGGGTTTGACATGTTCTTATGCAGTTTTTTGTGTGAGAAAAAGAGATGGCACGACGATGCGTTTGCTTAATAAAGAAGCCTAATTTAAAAGAATTTTTCTTTAAGACATTTCAAACTTAGGTGCCTCCACAAATAGTGTTTAAAGTTGCCTATAGTTTTTCTGATACTTTAGCCCTACAACCTAATAACTACGAGTATTAATGAAAAGTCTTCAACCACTTAAAAATTGTGCGTGTTGTCTAATGTTCGTTTTATTTAGGATGTTCGGAGCTTGTTCCACTTGTTCTTTCCGTGTCTTCAAAAAATATTTCGGCTATAGAACGGATACAACTCTGTTAGCGGAACTGGTTCCATAGATGATGCAGCTTCCCCACCTTCCCTAAATATGCTTAGGTAAAATACCATAATGAAGCACAACTGGAATAAGCATGTTGCACAGCCAACGTTCTCTAGCCTTTTGCATCGCCCAAGATAGAAGTCATTTGACAGCACGTTTTTACATTTTATATCGCTATTGACTTTATTCTTATTGCTTTTATCGACCTCTAGGTATGTTAATTAACCTACTGAGTATGCGGTTCCAAATGCAATGCGAAGTCATTCCGGTACTAATTCATTAAGCGCATACTGTACGTACTTCTAAGCTTCTTGTGATGTTTCTAAATCCAAAAACTCATATTTTAGTGAGATTTGTAAGTTTATTGATTTGTTTTGTATCGTAAGCTGATTAAATTTACATTTGACAGACACAACAACCTATCCCTCCCTAAAGTGTAGAGATATATAATATATAATAGCTAGATTGTATGGCGTATACTGTTTTGTGCGAGTACAAAAATTGTTTACAACTCGCACCAGTTATACACGAGACTTCAAGAATTACCCAAATGACAATTTTCGCATTCAATCTTATTTAAAAAAAATTAAAGGCATTACAACCGAAACTCATACATTCTGCATATACGAACGGGTATATAAATATTTTTACTTAAATACTCGTACACTGCGAGAAAAAACAGATTCAGAAGCAACAAAGATATGAATTTACCTTTGTGATTCGGTAACACAGAATTTTGTTTGCCATAATCGAATCAGGATTTCCACTAAGTCTTTAAAAGGTTGATCAATTAAAAACCGTCATTCGAATAAACCGAAAATGGCATTTCCTAAAGGCCGGTACTAAGTTTATTGTTTCCTTGAAAAAAATATATGTAAACTCGTTGCTGAAAAGCTGAAAAAGGCTTTGATGAGTTCAACGTCTTTAAATTTGAATGAATAATATGCATAAACATTTTTCTGCATGGAAAATGTTCAAAAAAGGTGACAAGCGGTGGTTTTTTTTTAAATAAATTTAATAAAATAATTATGAAAAGTATAAAGGGAAACTACAAACAATAAATGGAATGAGATAGAAAATATAAAAAATATGATGTTGTTTTCAAAAATACCAACAGAATCTTAATTTTCTGTAAATTGACCTAAAAAACACAAAAATTAGTTGAGGAAAAAAATAATCTTGCTAAATAGTTTCTCGTCAACAAAGTTAGCACCAGTTTTAACAAACATACATTTCTGATTTTCTTAATAAAACCGGTTAAAGCGATTACAAAATAATACTATTGGAAATGATATATCCAACTTGTTTGTTGTTAAATATTTATTTTTAATTTAAGGAAAATGTCTAAAAGAAAATAAAAAAACCAGCACAACTCCTAATATTTCGAGCATAAAAGCAATTTTTGAAAATCTGTTAATACAGAGTCACCGTTTTTTTATATTTAGTCAATTCAGATTTTAATGAAAATGAAAAATATGAAAAAATTAAACACAACTATTAATATTTCAAGCATAAAAACAATTTAAAAAAAATATGTTAATATAGAGTCACCGTTTTATATTTGGTCATTTAGTTTATTAACTGTATAAAATCGAAAATGCTTTAAAAGAAAAGTTTTATTTTGATTGCAGTTTTGAAACTGGTCCAGCTCGTGTTTGCAACCAAAAAGCCAAAAAAGTTTGCAGTCTTTATTTCTGGAGAGGCATTTTCGCTACATTTTGGCTCCACACCAGGCCTGCCTACCAAAAACCACAGAAAATCGCATTTTTTAAAAAAAATAAATAAAACTTAATTTTTGAAAATATAATTCATCATAAAATCGTCGTATACATAATTTATCGCCTTACTGTGATTGAAACACTGATAAGCAAATACTAGCAATTGTCAAACTTACAACAATAATCGCGACGTAAATATAATCTAAGGCTTTGCACAGACGAATTTGATTTCGACTTTCATCAGTAGCAACATTCGTTTTGCCTGACCGTGTAGTTTTTTGAGTGGGTAATAGAGTGTCTGGCTGAAAATGTCCACCTTATCCTTATTACTTTTGCTTTAATAAAATTATGCAAAACACTTTAAGAAATTACCGTGTCTCACTTCAAATTTATACAAATCAAAGTTAAAGACAACTTTAAAAAAAAATCAAGGGAATTTGTTTCCTATGCCAAACGAATGCAAATATACATATTCCTATTTACTTATTTTCCACAAACTTTTACGAATTCTTATCGGATTCTAAAACCTTCGGATAATTTTAAAAAACCGACTATTCGATACAAAGAAAAAATTATAATTTCAAAACCGAAAATGGAAGTTGGTAAGAAACCGACAATTGTTTCTGTCTTATGAGACCGAACCGGTTTTTATAAACCAAAGTGATTACCCTGGTACATACTTATAGTATATTGCTAAAATTACCTTTATGAATAGGCCATATAAGGCTTTTTTACAAAGCTGTTCGACAATTAAAATTTGGAAATGTGATATAAAAATAGTGCTTTTGATCTCCGGGCGTACATTTCTGTAAAGTATACATTTCTGTGGCAAGGCAACAATATCTTTTAAAAATATATAGAGACCAAATGGGTTAAATCTCCTTGGGCTTAGGCAATAAAAAATTAGTTTCTAGTTTCATCTAAAAACGAAGTTACCTAATATTTGCCTAAGGCAAAAATGCACTTTAGGATTTCTTTGTGTGTACTTGCCATATATGTTTTTGTTCAAATAAAAAAGACGTACTCGTGCATATAGATATACATATATACATAATCTAATCACCCCAGTATTTGATTTTGTCGTTTTTGTTTTTTTATTTTTTGTCAAAAAGAAAACGAGTAAAATGCAAATATGATTTATCCGAAAAAACCTTTTATTTAGATTGACGAGTTCCTCCTACCCACGAAAACTAAAAACACAAATGAAAAAATAACAAATCTACACATTCGACACTATAAAAAAGCAACAACCCAACATGGATACAGTACCGAAAACAAAAAAATGAGTTTTTGAGCCATCACCGTATGGCAAATGAACACCAGACAAATCGTTAGCTTCTTTTTTCCACCAAAACAAATCAGTTGAAAAAATATAATTTGGCCAAAAGAAATGCTTTAAAAATATTTGTTTTCAGTTTGAAATTTAATTTTTTGTTTGTTTCAATTTGACTACATTTGAATTTGAATACTTCTTAATTAATGCTATGTTAAGGGACCAACGTTTTACTGAGTTCTGTGTTGCGTTTCGAAAACGTTTTCTTCAACTTACAGCTGAGCTACTACAACAACAACAAAATACCCACCTTTGATAACAAGCCGTGTGTAATGGTAAGTAATCTGACAAACTTGAAAAATAAATAAAATATTCTTATAAATAACGATTTTGCATTAACGATGAGGAAACCTCAAAACAAAAATGAAAATATGACTATAAAGAGAAGAAAAACGAAACAACTTAAAAATATAAATATAATCTCAATTCGATTCATTTCAATTTAACTAAACAATAACTAAAAGTAAAGACAAATAATATCTACAACAACTAAAAGAAAAGAAAACGAGCAAGCCCCGTAAGCCAAAATCCATAGCCATAAAATACCCGTCTATATCTAGTAACTACTCGTGTGTATGTACTTGTATGTGTAGGTAACCCTGGAAAATTTTTTAAAGATTTTCTTTTCTATTTCCAAAAAATTGCATGCATTTAACAATTCATAGCGGTAGCAAAAAAAATATTCCAAAAATAAGTACATATTTGCATACAATACCAAAAATAACACTAGTTTACGAAAGTATTTGCTCTATACCCAGCTATGTTTTTCGGCATTTCATTCTAAACTTAATCTAAAATCGATTTAGAAATGTGTGGTTGTTTGAAAAAATATTTTTTTTTTGTCAATTGGACTTTTTGAATTAATTTTTTTTAAGAGTTTTACTTTTTTATTTAAAACAATCCCTTATTTAAGAACAATCTATCTGACTACAACAAGATTTTTGATAGTACAAAGTATCTGTTTTAGTCGAAAACTTCTTCGAAAAATAAATTGTTAAATCATAAATCATAGAGCCTTTCGAGACGTACATTTGCATCTGCAAATTAAAACGTCGTTAGCAAAATTTCTCCAGAGCATATAAAGTCATGTAAAGCTATGTGAGCTTCAAAGTAAAAATGGCACAGTTTATCTAAAATAATTTAAAGATTTCTGGCCAAACTGAAAGTTATATGGAGGAGTGCTTTTGTTTTCATTTATTTTTAAGATATATATTAAAACGTAAACCACAGACTTAGAAATTTTAGGATTTTTTTAAAACTGATTTAAACGTAGTTAATGCTACTTTCGAGCTCTTCAGCACAAGAGCTATTTGATAATGCTATGGCGTCATCCTCTAGTACACTAGATATTTTTTTTGTAAACTAGTGTTATCTTATATAAAGCAAATATTGAATGGATAAAAACAAACATACAGCTTCTAAGCAAAAACCAAAAAATAATATTAAAGTAAATGTAATTTAACAAAGCAATATTTAGGGAAATTTTTTAAAAAAAATCATATAAATTATAAGAAATATTACACAGCCTGACACCACTACACCTTACCACACCTACCCAGCCACACACAGTAGTATATGTTTTTTAAACTAATTTAATTTGAAATTTAAAGTTTTGCACTTGTTACTATATTTTGTTGTTAATTTTTCTTAGTTTTATAAGAAAGTTATGTTTTTTCTATAATTGCATATTTATAAACTACGTTTGTCAATATATATTTATGTAAATGGAATATATATATTGAAATATATGATATACATATAAACGAATGATCCTAAAGTCAATTTCAAGTTAAACTTAACAAAAAAATGAAAAGTAAGAAATTCAAGCAACAAGATGAAAAACCAAAAAATAATTAAAGTAGTTTTTAATAAAATTTACTTAGATATTAAAGAAAAACAGTTACAATTAGCAAATAGTCAATTTAGTTAAATTTATAATAGACAAAGAAAAACAGAATGTAGTATAGTGTAATACTATAATAGTATTTTAACGTTATGTAGTACAGATTAATTTTAAAATATTTTATTCGAACCCACTTACACACTTTGACAAGCCAATGTTTTATATTACAGCAATGTGTTAGGCATTGAAGGTGTTTATCAAAAGACCTTTTAGGCGAAGCGAATTTTTATAACATCTATTCAAAAGGAGGAATTTGGGCCTATCTTCCTGAGTGTTTTTTAATGGAATGAGTAGGTAAATAATTATGCTTCCAATCTAAAAAAAAAATCAGAACAATAATGTTTTTTAAGGATCTCAGATGGCACATCGCATAAGTTTATACAAATTATCAAAAAAAAGGCCCATATGCATAGTCTTTTTCAAAAATTAATTTCTTCTAAAGTGTTCTTAAAATTGAATACGTAAGCGATTGTGTTTTAAATTTAAAACATGTAATTGTTTAATAGGTAAACTGTTCCTCTTAGGAGCAATATCCAGCAGGATGTTTTCGCAAGTACCAAATACAACACTGTATTTTTAATCCATATTCTATATAGTGCAATCTAGCTGGCAGCAAGATAAATTTCCAATAAAAACATAAATATTTCACTTTTATAAGTTTTATATTCTTTTTATATTTGGTAAGACAGTGCTACGAGTAGTTCTCTACTTTGTTATCGGTGCTTTTTTGTTATCGATAATCTTTACTAAAAAGTGGTAAATCATATTGTATAAACCAGCCTGATTACATTTTTAAGAAAGATTGTTTTAAAATTATTGGAAAACGATCCTGAAGGTAAATTTTTGGAAAGAAAAGTTGATTTAAAACTATTGGAATACTCGAAAACTCTGTAAGGCTGAGAAGCAAAGAAAATATCAATAATTATTCTACTTATGTTGTGAATCTTGGTAACCTTAAGCGTTGTTTTGAATGAGCTTTAAGAATTTAGTTTTGGGATAATGATTTTAGAAATTTCTGATCACAGACCAAAAAGATTGTAGCCGTCGCTGTCATTCACATAACAAAGTAAATTAATACCTGTGTAACGACTCGACTGTCGTAACGAAGTCGGGTTTGTTCGTGAAAAGCCTCGATAGACGTATCATTGGCGGCCTACCTAACAAAATGCATGTGAATTAGAGATAAGGACTATTTGTATAGGAATGCCATGTTTAAGGATGCTTAGGCGGACATGAGTTGTAAATTAAAATAAAAAAAGAACTTATCATACGTGCCTATCTACATACGCATAGATAAGAAGAAAATATGACAATGGCCTGAAGCAGAACGCGCATGCGGAAAAACCTCACATTAGTGGGAAAATATAATATACAAGTAGGTAGAGGAAAATGCTATGTTCATTCTTAAACACCCTTTGTTTCGTCATCAGTATCTGAAAAAATCGTCATAAATCTACGCTCGTACAAAATTGCGATATATTTCCATTTTAGCTGAATCACAACTTTAAGAAAATATCCTGATAATAACTAGAAATTGCACAAGATTCAACTAAATTAAGAGTGAGCGCCACAATTCGTCACCTTTGTTAGTAAAGTAAAATATTTACAAGTATGTATCGGATTTAAAATCGGATTTAAAATAATGTCATCATGAATACAGTTCCTTCTCCCCATGTTTTCTTCCATGTGATCGTTTTTTTTTATATTGGGAAAAAACTTTAATTTAAAAATGATAAATAAATGGAAGAAACATAAATCAAATATTGTTACTGGGAACCAGAAAATTCTAGGTGAAATAATAGTCATTAAAGGGTGACAAAGTTCATAATTAATTCATGATATTACGGATACGAATGAAAATCGCTATTATATTCGCCATCTAGTACATATGTTCATATGTATATTTTTTAAAGTAAATGCCCCAGCACAAGACGAACAATTCCGTTTTGTTGTTCTCTAGAGAACACAAGTTATTTTTTATTCTAGAGCCTAGAATATGTTGTTGAATTAAGGTTAAATTATTTTAAAAATAATACAAACAGTGCAATTAATAATTTGGCATATAATTTCCAAACACAAACACTTTGAGACAAGTTTTCAAAACCAACACATAGCCAACAACAACATAAACAGTAATGGAAAATATATAATATATATTCAATATATATATCTATATATTTATCGTAAAATGAGTCCAAATAAAAGCCACCGCCTTTACTTAAACACTTATATTTGTAAACTATATTTGAAATATGAAAAAATGTTGAAATTTACGCATGAGCGTGTGTTTGCATGAAGGAGCGTTTATGAAAGCATGCCACACACCTCATCCTCCCAACAAAAACAACCACTTATATGAATACACTGCTTAAATACACAACTTTAAAAAAATATTGATAGAAAAAATGCTACAGATGATTTTTTTAACCAAAACTAAACCGATGAAAGATATGTACTTTAATAAAAAGTAAAAGTAAAAAATGAAAAAACCAACCTATTAATCCTTCTCTTTAACGCTGACTGCAATATACCACCATGAACAAAAGAAAAACCAAATTTTATAAAATTTATTAAAACAAACAACAACAAAAAACAGAATAAAAACTTTAACAAAATATACGAATTAACTTTATTGAAAACAAAGTAAATAAAACGAAATACTAAATAAGCAAATTTAATATATTTTAATAAAAATAAATAAATCCTTTTAAAATATTATACAAAGAAAAGGGACAACAAGTTTCACAGTGTGATGACTAAGAATTGATGATCAAAGATTTCTTGCCATCGAATTTAAATTTTTTTGATTGGGCGCTTTTGGAGAGTATTGCGAAAAATCTCCATGTGTTGTAACATCCGAAATATTTCAAATAATTCGTTTTTATTTTTAATATTGTATTTAATTTCCAGTAATGATTTTGTTTTTTTTCTCATAAAATTCACTGTAAATTTTTTCTCCTTTTTTATAATAATGAAAAAACTACTTTATTATTTAGTGACAATTTATACAAGTATATTTAAAAAATCGCATCGTTACAAAGTACAAATTGCTCTCACTTATCCTTAAACATTGTATCCACCAATACTATGTAACTATCAATACTTTGTATCTACCAATATTTTACAAATATCGCCGGAATAAAAAATGCAAGGAAATATTCCCAGAATAAATAATGCAAGGATTCTAGGGCGAACCTGTCAAAATCATAAATCATTAAAAAACAATTTTTAGGTTTAAATTCTTAGAAACAAAAAAATCACATGATTCAATTAATATATAATTTTAGACGATGAAACTCAGTCTTGGCCACTTTTTGGTCAGGATGATTAATTATCAGTTTCTCTTTTGCAACAGGTGTCAGAAAATATACAACATTTTAGAGGCGTCAGCATTTTAAACTAAAAAGTTGTAAAGCTTAAGCGTGAAATCAATATTAAAGTTCTGAATCAAAATAATTTATTAATTCTCAAATTGATCGGGGAATACCTGAGTTTTTCTCACAAAACACATTTTCCGGCGAGAGAATAGAAGAAACATCTAACGAAAAATAATACAGTGGCTGACACACCCTAGCGTTTTGGATAAATGGATATAATTAAAACATTAAAAAAGAACCGATTTTGAGTTTCCGGGTTACTTTGATATAATAAGAAGAATTCGATCCATTTTAAATCTAGTAAAGATTTTCATTTTTTAAGTACAATTTAAATTTTTTAATTCCTAATCTAGTTTAATACATTGTGACAATGTATTGAACAAATAACTTACATTTCTTTAAAAGCAAGGGTCTGTGTTTTTAAAAAATCTCCTAAGAATTTGAAAACTGAAAACAATTGCAAATCTGTATGTAAACTTTGATCATCTTTTTTTAAATAATAAAAAAAAAACAAATTGTAAAATTCCACTTAATTAAATTTTTTTTTTTGAAAATTTAGCCAAACATTTTTAAATGTTCCCCCCATGCTTTATGTGTCAAATTTAGTGATATTTAAATAAACCAATAAAATAAAACTAAACAAAATACGAAGAGAAAATAACGTTATCTTAAAGGAAAAAACCAATTAACATTATATAACACAATAAAATTGAGATAAGAAAGAAAAAAAATATTCAATTCTAAAAAAACCTAAAAAAACTAAAGAACATAATAGAAAAATTCAAATAAAAAATATTTTTAAAGACAAAACCAAATACACCACAAGTAATAAAAAAAGAATACTTTGTTATTAATCAAGGGAATGAATGAACTCTAAAAAGATATACAAAACATTAAATTAAATTTGTTAATTAATTGCTACAAGAAAAAAAATGTGTAAAATTAAAAAGACGAATGGTGAAAAAACCGAAACTAAATTATAAATTGTTATTTTAAATTAAAACATACATAGTTTAATAAAATAATACGACGAGTACATGCTTTTATGTATGTACTACAACAAAAACAACAAGAATTTAATTATTTCAACACACTGTATTAGTTGACACAGAACACAAATCGAAATGATATGAAACAATTCTTATTAGCATAATTACATAAAACCAAGCAAAGTGAAAAGTGTGACCAGCTTGAGTTTGTATTTGAAAACCGATAGAAAATAAACAAAACAAACAATTGTTTAATTTTAAATAGAACCACAACACATGATACACACACACTGTTTATTGATAGCAACAACAACAACAACCATAAATAAACGACATTTTAAGAACTATTTAAAAATAATAAATCATTATTAAAACAAATATTGAATAGACTTTTCTCTCTTAATTCTCGACCAAGTCAATGTGGTAAGTCTAGTAGTGAATATGTGCGTGTGTGTTTACTTTCGAGTGTCTGTCCGTGTATGTTTATTTGTATTTATTTAATTATTAAATAATTTGTTTACATTTCTAAGGTAGGAAATTAGCAAAATGTTGAAAATTGTTTACCATGAGGTAATAATTCAAAGGTGTTTGTTTACCAAGGATGTGCGTGCATGTTGTCCTCTAGTACTCGTATAAATTCGTTCCAAAGTTCTCACTCACACACACGCAACCAACATTCGTTTCCGTTTTGTATTTACAACGAAATAGGAATGTTTCAGAATAATATGTGTTATGTCCAAAAGTATTTAAAAACATCGTAAAATTTAATTACGCATAATGTACCACATTCCAAAAAAACTTGAGAACTTTTTATTATTTGGGAGCGTAACAATTTTTTTTTATTAGTGTACCCATGTGTCTATATTTTCCGTTGACCGTGCGTTTTGGCCCTAAATTTTGATTTTACCGCCGAAATTGAAATTTATTGGATTTGGACTTGCAATTTCAATACAAATTGTAATAAATTTCAGCACAAAATCCAACTAAGCTATTATGGAACTATAAAAATCCCCGTATCAGTTGAACTACTGTCCATGCTATTTGGAACTTATATGAATTTATAGTCCCAATCAAGGGAATTGTGATTTTTTTTACCACGACCAGGAAAAGAATGTGTGTCGTGTTATTAATTCTACAGGGTTTTCCATTAAAGACATGACAACTTTATATACGAGGGTTGCTTTATATATTTCCGGCCCAGACAACGCTTAGTGTTGCCTGGCGCCATCTGACATTTCTATTGGAAAGTTTGACCATCATTTGTGTTGTTAACAGTGACTTGAAAAAATCAAATCCAACGAAAGTTGTTCGGCAAAACTGGTCATGTGGCGACTGTTCCGTTTGAGTAACGTAGGACGGTCAATTCTGAGTGGTACACCACAATTTGTTTGCCTGAAGTCTTCGGAGAAATTCGAAAAACCACCAAGAGAAGACGAATCATTGTGCACCATGACAAAGCGAGCTCTCACACATCGGCTCAAACCAGCGCCTTTTTGACCGGCGAAAACGTCGAAGTAATGGGTCATCCGCCGTACAGCCCTGACTTGGCACCCCATGACTTCTTTTTATTCCCGCACATCAAGCAAAAAATGCGTGGTGAACGATTTTCGACGCCAGAAGATGCAGTTGAAGCGATCAAAAACCATGTTTTGGAGGTGTCTCAATCGGAGTAAAAAAAGTGTTTTGACAATTGGTTTGAGCGCTTGCAAAAGTGTATAAATCATGCTGGCGAATATAGCTATCCTTGTAATACACTTTGTAATAAATTTCGGCACGAAATCCAATAAAAGCCAGTATAGAGTTATAAAAACCCCCGTATCAGTTTAACTACTGTCCATGCTATTTGAAACTTATATGTTTTTATAGTCCCAATCCAGGGAATTGGTTTGTTGTTTACGGAAATTAACTAGGATCATTGGTATTTTTTACCACGACCAAGAAAAATACTCGTATGTGTGTCGTGTGATTAATTCTAAAGGGGTTTCCATTAAGGACATGACAATTTTATATATTACTAAAACACAGAATATTTAAGATGTGGAGTTCAAATTGATTCCAGGTCTAGTGCAAATATTGCATTTTAAGAATGAAATTCGATTTCGTTCATATGACCACCCAAGTTTCCACCACTCTTGCACACATTTCGACCGGAACGTTGGCATTTCGCGTTGGATGTTATCCCTGAGCTCGTCTAATGTTGTTGGCTTATTGGCATAGACCAATGACTTGATGTGGCCCCATAAAAAGCAATCCAATGGCATTAAATCGCATGAACGAGGTTGCCATTCGACTGGACCATTGCTCGAGATAACACGTTCACCGAATTTGCCTTTAATAGTAAATCGGTTGTAACGCGTGCGGTGTGGCTAGTGGCACCGTTTTGTTGAAACCACATAACGGCGATGTCAAGCTCATTCAATTCTGGCCAAAAATAATTTTCTAATATGGCACGATAGCGCTCTCCATTAACGATTGTTTTCATCGACGAAAAAATACGGCCCAATCACACCTCCGGCAGTAATTTTTGGTGGATTCAATTGTGTCTCTTGAAGCACATGTGGGCTTGTTGCTGTCCAATAGCGCATATTTTGACAAAACCACTCAGCCAGAACTGAGCTTCATCGCTAAAGATGATGAAAATTGGAGTAAGCGCTCTTAAAGTTGCGACCACCGACTCTGAATTTAGGTAGAAATATTTTAATGATATCCAAACGTTGATCGTAAGTGAACTTTACCAAAATGAAAATGTTGACTTCGACTAACGTTTTGATCATTAACGATGTTTGAGGGCACGTTGACATAAAGATAGGAAATTGTTATTTCCCTATTGGAAAACCCTTTTATCTAGACTTTACTGCGTGTTTCACACATTTCCACACCGTCGCACCCATAATTTATGACATATTTATGATATTGGGGCTGTTCTGTATTCGCGATTGTTGTATATATAAGCCGCTAGTGGCATAACCATGGTCATTAATGCCAAGTGGTGTTGGCCGCCGGCTGGTGTATCCTGTTAAGTTACGTGCAAGTTGCACCGAGTGTTACAGTTCCCACACCGAAAGGCACCCATAGTAGGGACCCTTTCAAAGTTGTATGGTGCATGGCGTCAATGCGCCAAGCAAGAGTTAGGATAGAGGGGATAATAATAAGTTTCAATTATCCTCTTATTACATCATACAAATGTGATTTTATGTGTCTACTTTAATTTAAATCCGCTGTAATGTTATGTTAGATTTAAATCAAGCAATTAATTGCCATTCTCCCACTCTGTTGGATATTGTTGGCAAGGTCAAGGCTTGACATGTGGGACTATGTATATTATTTTTAATACGATTGTCCACGATAGCCAATGGTAAAAAAGAAATCAATATTAGGGAATGACTATAAGTTATGTGATTGTATTTTGAAGCTGCGTTTATGCCGCCTCGTCTTTGTTGGCAATGCTTTAAGCTGTCGTTCTACTTATAATACAGTCTGTTCTATATGTTTCGGCAATTCCATATTAATTGTGGCTTCGAGCTTATCTAAGGACCTTACTTAGCCCCGAAGAACAAATTCATGATCCGTTGCCAGAAGTCTCGATATCGAGTGCAAAGTATCGATATGTTCTTATTACGAAGATCTATTCAAGTTCTCGCCTAACGAACTAAACAAAATACTTATATAAAGAATCATAAATACACTAATAAACAAACCTTCACAACCTAATTTAATTAACATTTTTACTCTCAGATTATTAATAGCATACACAAGTAGACATTAAGTCACTTTGAGCTAAGCGCCGCAGCAGCTATTGCTTATTAATTTAAATTAGCTTATAATTTAAAATGTTAAGTTAGTTTTGAAAACTAATCTTTTTATCGGTACTGTATAGAATGCAGTGCACAAGAAAATTTTTTAAGAAGTTCTAAAGAAAAAGACTTAGGCAGACGTGTTAAAAAAAATTGCTATTCTTTTGAATTTATTCTAAGGTCCTGGTACTGGTAATGCAGTCTTGTAATGTATCGAGTAAAAAAGTATCAGAATTATTTGAAATTTTTACATATAAGTACCTACGTAAGATAAATCCGGTTTTGTGTGAAATTTAGTTAGTGATAGAGTAAAAGTTATATTACCCATGGAACCCATGGAAAAAATAACATTTTTGAAATATGGCAAAGGATCAAGGATATATGCTTGGTAAAAAGCGTTATGTCCAACAAGGATGTGCACATTACCACAAAGATGACATCAATGCCTTTCAGGCGACACCTTAATAATTTATTCCTTATGTCGTGTTCCTAACATATTTGACCTCTACCACAGCTAGCTTTTCCAAAAAATGGTTGTTTAGGCCAACTTTGAGATGCTGTACAATTCGAACCAAGCAATATCTAGACATATATTATTTGTCATATGACAGACAGCCATTAGGATATATTTTCGAATTTTCATTAAATTCCAACATGTTCAAAATCCAAGCTCTGTAGAAAATTTTTAGGATAGCCCATATAAGGCGTAGTGGAAGCAGAACTCATTTAAACAAAAAATAACATTGGTAAGTATTATGGAATTTAATTAAGTTTTAAATGTTATTAGAAAAAACGATGTTTAAAATAAAGTATGTGCATTAGGCAGCTTTCGACAGAATTATTGATTTGATTGTTTTATGTTTAATAAACATTAGATTAATTTCCGTCATTTCAGAAAGTCGGTAGGTATTTATGCCAAAATAATAACGATATGCCTCTTTTTTGTAAATTCATAGGAAAACAGCCCTCAGAACGTACAAATTGTCGATTTATATATCTACTTTCGAGTGATTCAAGAACTCAAAAAACAGCCCTAAAATGATTGTTGTGTTTCTCAAATTTAAAATTTATCGTCTTTGATTTATGCCTGCTTAGATTTCTGCAATCATATTAATGTATGGGTGCAAACATATGAATGTTTGAGAACATTACTGTAAACATATTAATGTTTGGGAACATTACTGCAACCATATTATTGTTTGGATACAAAAACATAAACCGTTGATATTTTTGAACATTGCTACAAACATACGAGGGTTTTTATATACATATAAATTTCTGGCCTAGGCAACACTAAGTATAGCCTGGCGCCATCTGATATTTCCATTGGAATATTTGACATTTTTTAGCATAAACGTACTCAGAACGTTTTGACGTACGACCATCATTTGTGTTGTTTTCAGTGACTTGAAAAAATCAATTTGGCAAAAAAAATGGAATTAACTTGTGAACATTTTCGTGCGATCATTTTTCACAACTTTGAACGTGGAAAATCTTTGTATGGCGATGAAGCACCATCCTATAGCACTGTGAAAACTGGTTTTATGAATTCAATCGGGGCCGACGCTCGCTCAAAGACGAAGGTCGTGAAGGTCGTCCCAAAACGGCCGTTTTGCCAGAGAACATTGATGCCGTGCGTGAACTGATAATGCAAGATCGTCATGTGACATACCGTGAAATAGGGACATCCTTGGGCATTTCTTCCACCAGCATAAATTCGAAATTACTGGAACACCTGGCCGTAAGAAAGGTTTGTTCTCGGCTCGTGTCAATTGGTGCAAAGAAATTTTGAAAAAGTACGATCGCGGTGCTTCGAAAGACGTTTATAAGATCGTCACAGGTGACGAATCATGGATCTATGCGTATGAGCCCGACCGTGTACGTCTCCGAAGACGAGCCAAATCCAACGAAATTTGTTCGTGGAAGAAGCACTTCAAAGCAAAGGGTTGACATGTGGCGACTGTTCCGCTTGAGCAACGTAGGAGGTCAATCCTGAGTGGTACACCACAATTTGCGGAAGTCTTCGGAGAAATTCGAGAAACGAACAAGAGAAGACGAATCATTGTGCACCATGACAATGCGAGCTCTCACACATCAGCTCAACCCAGCGCCTTTTTGACCGTCCAAAACGTCGAATTGATGGGTCATCTACCGTACAGCCCTGACTTTTTACTCCCGCACATCAAGAAAAAAATGCGTGGTCAACGATTTTCGTCGCCAGAAGATGCTTTTGAAGCATTCAAAAACCATGTCTTGGAGGTGTCTCAATCTGAGTGGAAAAAGTGCTTCGACATTGGTTGGAGCGCAAAAGTAGAATTTTTTGAAAAACAATAGAACCATTTTTGATGATAAACATTCGCATTTTCATTATTAGGCCAGAAATATATATAGCAGCCCTCGTATAAATGTTTGCTGTGACCCAAACATATATATATTGAGCATGCTTCAAACCTTGAAGCTATGTTTCTAGTCATCCGGTAGTCTTCAGGCTTTGTGCAAACTAAATCGTATAAGGATATAGGGTCAAATCCAACAGCTAAAAAACCAATTTCTGTCTAGTTATAATTCACGTTCAAACTATATCAACCTGCAACGAATTGTCAGCGTACTGCAACCATAATAATGGCCAACCCTAGGTAGAACTGAACTGAACCGGAATTTAAATTTTGTTTTTAACTAATTTCCATACGTCCAGCTAGCCGGAAACAAAAAATGATAAAATGGCAAACCTCAGTGAATATTTTGACAGCTTTATAGCATAAGTAACTTCAACAGCTTCTGAAGTATAACAATTCGAAAAACCATCAATACTATGGGTCAATAATTATACAGAATATTTTAAAATTATACTGTATAATTGCAATCGTAAAGATAGATGTTTATTCCTTAGATGGACAAGGATACTGCACTAGACATATTTGTATTTGTTCTATTTACATACGAATTACCGTTTTCGAATATAAAAAATCAAATTCCCATAAACAAAACGTTTTTCACATCGCATGCAATTGCATTTAAGTCTTATTGCCACGTATTTCAGCGCCATAAAGTACAATGTAAACTAAAATCACCGCCTCCTGATTTGGCAATAGGGGGGAATCAACTTGACTTTGGTAGCAACGCCGGCAACTATTTACTTACAATTTATGACCACGATTCGCGTGCAGCGTAGCGATTTGTCAAAGTTATTGCTTGACTGTTTTACTTTCATTCATAAAATTGTATGCAATGTCATACGGCTGCTATGATTACCGCTAATAAAGGTCAATTGTTGCAGGAAGAATGAAATCAAAGAGATTGGAGTTGGTATGGCAGGACAAAGAGTAACATATCCTGCAGTCAGCCACCCAGTCGGGCGGTCAGTCAAGTTATGCACTTTCGACACCTATTTTTTCAAATGTTAGTGACATAAAACCTTAACAGAGGCGGCGGGCCCTCATATCTGGGGAGACCTTTGTTTTGGAACATTCGAAATCATTGGTAATCAATATTACCAGAGTTGTCCGTATTCTCGATTGGAGCAACTTCGAGTTTAACATGTGGGGAAGGAATTTTGCTAAAGACATGAGACATTATGCACTCTTCTAAATTTGAGCAGCAATGCACGTCAAATGAGGCTTGGGAGTAACAGGACCTAAACAAAATAGAATCGGATATTGGACGCCCATAACGTTTAATGCGAATATTGAGCAAGATTGGATTTAATTAGCGTCTTCTGGAGAAACAGGGCCTTAAATCAAGGGAAATCATAGAGTGGGGTCTGTTTGAAAACATGGGCCAATGTGGTCCAATTGTACTAGAGTTTATTATTGGTTAAGCCTCTGACTTCAAAATGGGAAAAATCTTTTGTCGAAACATTAACGGTTATGAATCTATATCAGTAGGATTCTTCTTTGGCCCAAGCAAGCACAATGTGCAAATATTTCGCCGACGTCCGTCTATACCTATATATCCGACTTGTACTTTGATTATAATAATATATTTATGGACGGGTACCGCTCAGTCGAATCAGATTTTGATTCAAAGTCGATCGCTATAAAAATTTCGGTATTTTTCCTTTCATTTCAGGTGTTTCAAATATCAGCACTCTGTTTTAACAGCCTGAATCACAGTGGGTGTAGGGTACATCAGTTTTATGAATGTTCCTTAAATGGTGCATTGCGTTTTAGTATCTCACGCTATCAACTATAATTATTTTGCTACACTTTCCTCTATTATTAAGCTATAATGTATCTAGCCCCTCTTTTAGAGACGCTATCTTTGCACAGTGCTAGCAGCACCCACTTCAAATAATTCCATATCATAGCATCACTATGCAATTAAATACTTACAAAGTGTGTACATAATTGTAAATAGCCAACCACATTGTAGCACAACACATTGCATCCGGAGTTGAGCGTGTCCGGCGTTTAGTTATTTGCCACTGCCGGAGTCAAAAGGACTGCACGAGATGGCCCTGAACAATACAATTATCATGCTGATGCTTTCCTCGGCGGCTTCAAGAATCAGCAATGTAACCGAACCGTATCCCCATAAGGTTAACAATACACTGGTCATTGAACTTGTGAGCAGCATTCATCGTGTGTATTCCTTTAATAATGTCGTATTTTACATATCGGAACGCTTAATCAAGGACACCTATACAGCTGCCGATTTTATCGATGCCTTCTGGGATGCGTTTCCTGCAGCTCCAACAACAATTATAATCGACAACACCAATTATATGCGCGGTTTCCTGAGCATGTCCTCGCTTTGCTTGATATTGACCACAGAACGCGATGATTCCATAATGGAGGTGGCCGCCCTAAGTCTAAAGGGTGTGCGCTTTCTTAAAACCATATTTATTGTATTCCCCATCATCGATACGGATGACGACTACTTTCATACGTTCGAGGAGTACAGCAAGTTCTACGAAAACATACGTCACATATACGACTGGGTGTGGCTGAAACAGTTCCTCAATACGATACTGATTACAGTACATAATAATATCTACATACAAGAACCGTATCCAACACCCAATGTCGTGAATAAGTCAGGCAACTGGGCACTCGGTGACTTTTTCGTCAGGTATGGGAATAACCTGCGAGGCTATGTAATAAAAAATTTAGTGCGACACGATCTGCCGAGAGTTTTCTACATGACTCGACGGCCGCCCGCCAAAAGGAACGATTATGTTAGCGGCGTTTCAGGGAAAATATTTAAGGGCTTCATCAGTTCCATTAATGCCACCTTCAACGAATCGTTGACCGATAATCAGGAAACGGAACCCGTTGATCTCAAGAGCATCATAAGTATGGTGGAGCGAAAAGAATTAGACATGAGTATACATTCGTATACTGACATGTTGAACACAAGTGCCGGCACAAGCTACCCAATTGGAATTAACGACTGGTGCATAATGGTGCCATTTCGCAATAGCTCACCCGAGCATCTGTATCTGCAAAAGAGCTTCCACGACGACACTTGGATGCTAATTTGCTTCAGCACCATCTACATCACAATGGGTATTTGGTGGTGTTCGCCCTCGCGAAGTCGCGACCTAAGTTTGTCCTTCGTCCAATCGATATGTTCAATGATACTGATTACGCCGCTAAGCGTTTTGAAGATGCCAGACGGGCGCATACGCTTCATCTACGTTCTTCTCTACATTATGGGGTTCTGCATCACCAATATGTACGTCTCGAAAATGGCCAGCTTCTTAACAGCCTCGCCAGCTCAGTCACAAATCAACACGGTGCAGGACGTGATCGATGCCAACTTGCCCATTATGATCATGAAATATGAATATGAAGTACTTGAGGCCTACCAGTATCCTCAAAGCTTTCTGAATTTAATAATCAAAGCGAGTAAGCCTGAAATGGATCGGCACCGCGATCACTTTAATACTTCCTATGGCTATAGCACTCAGACCGATCGCTGGTATTTCTTGAATGCGCAACAACGCTACCTGAAGAAACCCGTATTTCGTCTATCCAATATATGCATTGGGCCCTACTATCACGTCTTTCCCATGCAGAGGGATTCTCATTTGTCCAGGTCATTTCAGTATTTCGTAATGACCGCTTCACAGTTCGGACTGTTCGATCACTGGGAAAAGGAAGCCTTTGCCGATGCTTTATATTTGGGCTACGTCCGTATGATGCACGTGAGTGAATCACTTTTGCCACTGACGATTAGATTTTTCCGTTTCATTTGGTATGTCTGGTGGTTTGGTTTGGTTGCGAGCGGTTTTGCCTTCTGCTTCGAGGTCAAGGGTATTACTTGGCAAAGAACAAAGAAATGTTTGACAGATAAAATATAAAAGGAATACAAGAAAGTGTTGTCGATAGCTTAGAAGGTTTCTTGAGAGATTAATTAATGTTAATGGTTGATTCAATATGTATAAGTTGGGGATAGCGGTCTAAGATAAGTTGTAGCACCCGAGAATTATGTTAAAGATTGTTTCAAATCCTACAGTTTCGTTTATGTTTAACAAAGCAAATACGCTTCCCATGAATATTTTATTGGATCAGTGGAAAGCGGGAGCTGTTGTCGCCAACGCCAAATAATACGTATGTGCTTTTCATCAGCTAGCCATTTTAGACTTGGTTAACTTGCGGAAGATCTTAGTACGGTAGAAATATTGCCACTATTGGCTGAGCCAAAAATTTAAAATGAAAGGAAATATTCTAAATAAACCACAAATTATAATAAATCATTTTGTATTTATTTTTTTATATTTCTTTAAAATGTTACATGACTTTTAAAATGCTTGCTTAACGTAAGTAACACACAAAGAAGAAATTCCAATTAGTGTTCCTAAAATTACAAAATAACTTTAAAGCTAATCCAGATATCTGCCGTAACACCTCTTCTCTGTTAAATATTTGTTTTTTTGATAGCAAACAATTTCCAATATTACACAAATACCTCCTATTAGATACATTACGACCAACACTCCAAACATGACTGCCAAGTGATCCAAACCAGCTGCCGAATATTCATTGGCTTCTACTACACGCTTAATATGACCCGCAGTCAAGGCGTATTGTAGAGCTTTCGTTTCGTACATCTCAAATAGCCCCGATGAATGTATGCGAAAGAGAAAATATTCCAAGTCTCGCCAAATGGGCGAATCCGTCTCCATGGGATAGGCCAAATGGTATGAACCGAAACATATATCCGAAAACTTAAAGTGTTTCTGTTTCAAATGTTTTTGAGTCTCATGCAGAAATTGCCACCGGTCGTCTGTTATGAAGTAGGCAAAGCTTTCATTCATGGCCATCTGATGTTTGTAGAAGGTGGCCGAATCCACCGCCAACAGAAGATCGTGGAAATCAGTGGGCGGAACATAACCTTCCGCTAAGAGGAATTTCAGCTCATAGTCGATAATCATTACGGGAAGTCGGACTTTCACCAGATCCTCTATTGTGTTAATCTGCTCCCGAAACAAAGACACTGTCAGAAAACTGCCCAAGTACGAGGTATAATTGGCCGATAGAAAGAACCCGAACCAAAAGACTGCAACATAATAGAGGAAACGCATGTCCGTGGTTCTGACCACTTGAAAGGCTGGGCCAATATTAAGAATGTAACAGCAGTTGTTTAGCCATAAGTCTCCCAATCGTCGCTGCGTGGCTCCTCTGCGCCAGAGGATGTAATCCAAAATACATAAAGCCATTAAAACAACCAGCACCAGGAGCCAAACCGTCCAATGAAAGGGTTGAAGAGCATAAAGAAAGGTTGAAACGCTGTTTCTCAATGGTATCATGAGACACCATTTCACCACCATGATCGGGTAGCTTTTGTCCACTTCGTCATCCGTCTGAAACAGGGCGTAGGCGTGGGCAGTAATTTGAATTTTTTTGTTCCGCACTAAATCTAATACATCCTTCATGTTGATGATTTCCATATCACGCAGCTCTTGATACTCAACCAGTCTAGCATTTAGCAACTGCATAAATGTCTTCAGTATACGATATGTTGCACCTTGAATTTTCTTTTTTCCCTTGGAGCCGACATATGTAAAAACACTCGGTATATCCTGCTTCAAGGGAGTGTTAAACTGATGACCCTCCAAATCCCTTGTATTGGCTGCTAGCTTTTGTAATTCTACAAGATACGTTGCCTTATAATCTGTCATATTTCTCAAACTAAATCGAGGGTATGGCATTAAGCCAAACAGATTATCACCAGCATCGACCGTTTGGAAATATACCGCACTGTTAATGAAGTTGCCCCGATACAGTAAATCGACCAACTCCTCTATGGGACTCATATTGGAAACTTTCAGAGGATAGATGATCAGGCTGATTCCAAAGTGACGTCCAACCAGAAGACGATTATGTATATGCATAACAGGATCTCGGGCTCCTGTGGAAAACACTACACTTATTGAAGCGCGTTTCGACCCTATATTTATCATACGGACATTCGTGCGATTGGTCCAAACGTACTGCGTAAAGTATTTATATTCCGACAAACCCTTTATGAATATATCGACATGTTCACTCTGTGTCGGATCCAGTCTACCACTTAGAAACCAAACGACTTCGTCGACGGGGATATGAAATAAGAAGGAACCCAAAAAATTGTACACGAATGTGTGGTTCCATGCCCATACGATTTTTGCGAAACTGTTAAGAGCCACCAACAAACAAATTAGCCGTTTGATATCCATGACGTTTAGATTTAATTTAATCAGAAGTGTTCTCGTGCATGCCACTACAGTTCAGATTTGACAAGAGTATTCCTTGGAGGTTTTCCATTAATCGTTATTAGTTGTTTACATGTTTTAATCTAACTAATTGTGTTAGCAATTACACATGTGATTGTATCTCTTAAATTAAAATTCAAAAATATATGAATCAAAAAAAATCCTTATTGTTAACCCTGAACCGGGTGGAAGAAAGGGTAATACTGCTGCAGCACTAAATCTGAGCGGGAGTATAAATGGTCATCTGAAACTATACCTACCCCCTGCCAGAGTACACAAACATCTCAGAGAGTCCTAGTAATTTCAGCGTCTTAATGGTGACATAAAATAATTTTTGTGTGAACACTGTGCCAAAGAGTGTAGAACTAAAGATTGAATTAGCAATGTTACTACAACGTCACACCGCGGGTGACCTTCAGCTATTTTTTTCCGGCCTGGGCACCTGAGGACGGGCTTAAAGCTACATAAATAGGGGAAGCTCTTTGAAAAACGCAAGACATAAAACGTTCGCTATGAACAAGACTACTAAAGGGATTCGGTCTACTCGATTACAGTGATCAGTCTTTTATGCTTTATCATGAAATTTCCATCATTAACTAAATGGGGACATCTTTTTCTACATATAAGAACGTCACTAGCAACGAAGGTAAAAATTTAATTTGGTAATATACATTCATATGTATGCCATTCTGCAAAGGACAGCTTGCAAGGTATTATGGCAAATTTGTACAGCGACCACTAAAACCTAAATAGCACTTTTCCTACCAAGGATTTTGTTTGTCTAATATTTAACCTGCTTAAAAAAATGTCACTTCGAACTTACCTGACTTCCACAGTGTTGACCACCTTCAGCTTTCTTCGCGACACGGATCTCGTAGCATTTGACCAATATTAGGCCAATAATATCAAAGAGAAATTCGTTTGTTTCCGCTCAAATTACTGATATTGCCGCCGTTTCTTAAACGTTTGAGTCCAGCTACGACTATTAACTTAACTGTTACTTGCAAATGTGGTCAGAGCATTACTGATATATTCCATTTTTAGAGTAATTCTTTACTAATTGGTTTTCTTTCTTTGGATAAGTTACAACTATCGGCGAATGTGCGTCTCTTCTTCTTCTTGTGACGCAAATATTTTCCATAAGTAATGTTGTTCGCACTGTACGGTTTGTAGAATGATCGATAACATTGTTATCGTTAATTCCATATCAGAGTTTGCTGAGCAGAGTCGCCGTCAAATTAAACGGCGGTGGAAATAACAGCTGAAAGGAATATTAGTGCTAGTGGTGTTTTGTTGTCAGCCTCCACAATAAAATAACAAAACCGCAATAGTGGTCATTTGTTAACAAAAAGTAACAATTTTGTTCATGACCGTAGAAAAAAACCCGGTACTCTCGATACATAAAAAAGTTAACAAAAACAATTTGTTGTAGCCGTTTATTTTATATCCTTGATAACCATTTAGATCAGCCTTCATCCAGGCCTAGTATTAAAAGGCTACAACAAATTATTTTTCTAATTTTTTTGATGAGTTGAGTACAGCAGGTCGCTTCCTATATATTTATATACATGAACAAAATCGACATTCTTTGTTTAAAATTACTTTACTGTTTTGCTATCCAGTCTTACTTATCGTGGCTTAACGAAAAACTCAACTACTGTTAAGCGGTTGACAGTTGGCATGAGTCTGATGACTTTGATCTTCGAGTTTCAATTGTCTTATGTCTCAACGTTCTCATGTGGGAAAATTAATTTCCCCTCCGAAATAAGATATAAAATGTAGATGTTTTATCAGTAATAAAATTAAAGTCTGTATTTTGAGTTATTTTTATTTTGCGTAAAAGATTTACTTAAAGTAAGAACACATGTTCTCATATGACCAAACGCATATGAACCTACAGTAGATCACAAATATAAGAAAGTCAAAAAAAAACACAAGTGTCTTTTGTATACGCCTTTTTTCTATTAGCAACTATAAACTTTATTAATTTATTACACGGTGTTTTGCAAAAAAAAAATCTTCGTTGCGTTTTTTTATAAGAGATATTCTTATATCCGTTGCACACTACTTTGACTTAAACATCTAGGCAATAATGATCCTTTACTATTTAGCGGTTTAAGTCGCTATAGCAAGCTATTTCCAATATAACAAAAACAACTCCAATTAAATACATTAGGATCAAAAGACCAAACATGACGGCCAAGTGGTCCATACCAACAACCGCATATTCGTTGGATTCCATTGCACGCCTGATGTGACCTGCTGCCAAGGCATGTTGTAAAGCTTTCGTTTCGTATATTTTAAATAGCCCGGAAGAATGTATGCGGTAGAGAAAGTATTCCAAGTCTCGCCAAATGGGCGAATCCTTCTCCATGGGAAAGGCCAAATGATATGAACCAAAGCATATATCAGAGAATTTAAAGAGTTTCAGTGTCAAATGCATCTGTGCCTCGTGCAGAATGCGCCACCTGTCGTCGGTTATGAAGTAGGCGAAACTTGCATTCATGGCCAACTGATGGTTGTAGAAGGTGGCCGAATCCACCGCCAACAGAAGTTCTTTGAAACCAGCGGGCGGAACATAACCTTCCGCTAAGAGAAAATTCAGTTCATAGTCAATAATCATAACGGGTAGTCGAGCTTTCACCAGATCGTCTATAGTGTTAATCTGCTGACGAAATAAGGACACTGTCAGGAAACTGCCCAAGTAGGAGGTGTAATTGGCCGAAAGAAAAAAACCAAACCAAAAAACGACGGCATAGTAAAGGAAGCGCATGTCTGTGGTTCTGACCAACATAAAGGCAGGGCAAATGTTAAGCATGTGACAGAAGTTGTTTAGCCACAAGTCTCCCAGTTGTCGATGCGTAACTCCTCTGCGCCAGAAAAGGTAATCCAAAATACATATGACTATTAAAGCGGTCAACACCAAGTACCACACGTTCCATTCAAAAGGTTGCAGAGTATAAAGAAAAGTTGATACACTATTCCGCAATGGTATCATTAGGCACCATTTCACTACCATGATCGGATAGCTTTTGTCCACATCGTCATCCGCTTGAAATAGAGCGTAGGCGTGAGCAGCAATTTGAATTTTTTTGGTACGCACCTGATCCAGTACAGATTTCATGTTTATTATCTCGTCATCGTCAAGATCTCGGTACTCGACTAGTGAAGCATTAATAAATTCCATAAACGCTGCTAGTATGCGATAGGTCGAGCCTTGAACTTTCTTTTTCCCATTGGATCCAATATACGTAAAGACACTTGGTATATCCTGCTTCAAGGGAGTGTAAAACTTGTAGCCCTCAACATCCTTCGAAGCGGCTATTGCCTTTCTCATTCCTAAGCGAAACCCGAGCATGTAATCTGTCTTATGTTGTAAACTGTATCGCGGGTATTGGTTAAACCCAAACAGGTTGTCTGTTCCATCGACAGTTTGGAAATACACCGCACTATTGGCAAAGTTCTCCCGATGCAGTAAATCCATCAGCTCTTCTACGGGTCTTATATCGGAAACTTTCGATGTGTAGATGATGAGAGATAATATAAAATGACGTCCAATCAGAAGTCGGTTGTGCATGTTCATAACCGGATCTTTTGCTCCTGTTGAAATGACAACCCCTATATAAGCACGTTTCGACCCGATCGTTATCATACGCACATCAGTGCGATTGGTCCATACGTATTGGGTTAACAATTTTACTTCCGAAAAGCCCTTAATTAATACATCGGGATTTTCACTCTGTGCCGTCTTCAGTTTACAACTTAGAAACCAAACTACTTCCTGGATGCCAATTAGATGAACGAAGGAGTTTACATAATTGACAAGGAATGTGTGATTCCATGACCAGCCAAATGTGGCGAAACTATCCAGAACTAGGACGAAACAAATCAACCGTCTGAAATCCATGCCTTTCAGATTTAATTTAATGACAAATGTTCACATGAACACTACCAACTCAATTAGGATTTGGTATGCGCCAAGTGTCATGGTAACGTTAATAAGCACTTACTTGTACGTATCTAGATAGCAATTATCAAAGTGATTGTATCTCTAAAATTAAATGCAAATGAGCTTGGGAAGTAGCAGTGACCATTCTCTCAAAGAAGACAAAAATAATCTCTATTGACAGCCATACACCATCCACAACGGTCATGGAGGCAGGCATGATTAAGAGCAAAAACGAATAATACAAACTAGCAGGGAGTTGTAAGGATTGTTCAACACACGAAGTCTACTTAAATGCCTTCAGTTCGATTTGTTATGTAAACTTTTCCAACAATTTAGAAACCGAGGATATTTCTGCTTGTAGTCCAATCCCCCAAGATTTTGACGGCGATACCTTAACCTAAATGTCTGTATGCGAACCAACTTGAATACTTTTAATATTTTGTTAAGTTTGTAGCCCTACTAATACCCCTATTGCGCTTCAGATAATCATAGTCGAAATGTTCGAATGAGTCATCTAAAATTGGACCCTCAGAATGCACACCCTGAGCCAACATTTATTTTATTGAAAATATAAATAATATAAAATACCCTTTCGAATGAACAATAAAGATACTTGATTTGAATTTTTGTATTTTTTTATTTTGAAAAAAACTCTAGATTGATTACCCGATACATGAGCCGTTCGATACCGCCTTTAAACAGTAGGTCCCACTTTGCGAATGCAAGAATTATATCGGCCACAGCTTCTCCTATATACAATAAATATACAAGATTTTATTTGTTTTAATTTTTTAATTTTAATACCAAAGATTTAAATTCCAACTTAAACTAGTTATAACAAACACAAGTAAAAACGACATTAAGTTCGAATTTTATATACCCTCCATTATGCATTTTCTATTGAAATGAAAAATGTCAATTAAAACCAGTGTTATTTAAATCTTAAAAATAAAAATATATGTATTTGGATTTGTAGTAAAATTCGCGCTATAACCGTAGTTTTATGGGCCCCACAGAATAGGGAAGGTTATGAAACCGGCGCCTTTCTCTCTAGAAAAATAAACCCATACTTAAAAGTACTTAAATCATAGTAGAACAATTTTCTATGACTTGAATACTCTTAATTTTAATACCCAACACCTATTCACTTGAATACAGTAACGATACGATATAATGAGCAATTACTTTTAAACTGTACTATTTTCAGAGCTATTAAGTCCACTTAAATGAAATTTTTACCCTGCGTCTAGCTTTCGCTCATTGTCATGCGAAATGTTATGGTCCTAGCTTATTTCGTTTGGTCTCTATCGTTTTATCAACTAAAAAACAAACGAACCAACATGAATAGATGCTCTTAGAACGATAATCGACAATATACATACTTATGCAAAGTATTTATAATGTAGTATTTTTTAAAATTTGGCCCTACGGGTTAAAAGTCGGAATATCAGAATTCCTATTTTGGTCCCTAGAATACGATTTTCCTTGTCACTTGAGCGATTTTTTAACCTCCTACAAATCGACCCGACCTAATATACATGTTTACCTTATATCAAAGACGATAAATTGTACAAGATGGACGATGTGCTTCTTCTTTGCAATAATGTAGATAAACACACTTTAGTAAAGCAAAAATTCAAGGGGTTTATTTTTCCATATTCGTTTATACACAACCACAAGAACTCCAGAATGTGGAAATTGAAACACAGAATGACACTAAATTGAATTTAGTAAATTCGCACATTTTAATTACACAAAACATGGCATTTCCAAAATGATTTTTACTCATTTCTGTGTTTCAAATCGCCAATTTAGTACAATTTATCGTCTTTGTTTTTTATATCTCCGAACAATATTTCGGGATGTTAATAACGGAATGGCTGTATACACGCTATCATGCGATGGAGGTTATAATTATTGCTAATACATAAACAATTTTGTTCGAAAACAGCGGATCTTCCCGTTTCTCACCGAACGCTCATTTCTATAATACAGTACCCAACATTTGAAGGTAATTATTTTCAAAAAATAAATGCCATAAAAATACCTCTAGATGGATCACCATATATTATATATTGTATATTAACCAATTCAAGCGAAAATAACTGATGGTGGTAAAGTAAATTATTTTTTGTTATCGGTTATTGTACGTTTTTCGACTTTGATGGCGTGAAGTACCGGCGGTGGTGAATTTTTAAATATGTTTTATTGTTATTTCTGTTCCAATTGTTTGCTGTGACTGGCTATCCCGGTATTTAATTTTTTTGAATTTCCTCCAGTTTCCATTATCTGCGTTTACGCTTTGCAAACGCCCAGAGATTTAATCGCTCGTGACTTTTTCGCACGTAAAGTAGCATATTTACTTTGCTTGATGTCCCTTTTAAATCGATGTCGATTGCACATTATCGCTTAACTAGTTCGGATATAATATATATGTCCATTCAGTGTCATTCGCGAAAACACCAGGAATCTGTGGCGGTTTCTTGCTCCAAAAAATAAAGATTAACACTAATTAAGTACAATACATATACAAATTTTTGATGTGCTGTCAGTTGTTACGACAAGTATTTTCTAATAAAGTTTTCTAAGTGAAACCTATTTTTTGCTCTATTGTAATAGGGCATGTGTCATATAAACACACGGATGACAAATACAGAACGTGCACCACTCGTATCTCCACGCAGTGCACCATAATGTGATGACACTTGGTAAAGGATAGTGGAATAATACAGAGCAGTTCAAAATGCATGCAATATGCTTCACAAATATTATGACAAACGATTTGGGGAAATTTTAAATGACAATAGCTATGTTCTTTTCAGGTTACTAAACTAGCATATGTATGGAAGTTACTCGTTTAGCGAGATGTCTTCGTGTTGCTAAAGAATTCAGTAACCACCTTTTTTTCAAACAAAAATTCAAACTTGGCACACCATGCTATAAGAAAACATATGTTTTTGTTTTGTATACCTCAAAATAATCAACCAAGAAAAGGTTCCATCGGCGAACATGTTTTGGGTCCATTGGCTCGAGATAGGACAAGTGAAACTATAAATAAACTCAACCTTATAGTTCAAAGAAATTTAACATAGTAGTAAGCAGTAATTAATTGACTTTTTATATTCCATTTTTTACTGTATTACAAATTATAGTTTTTTTTTATGGACGTATTCGCTAATGAACTCTCTTGTTGTTGAATTCTCTTTGGTGTATAAAAGTTACTCTGAGTTTTGTTCAATGTTGCAAGTTTACCAGATTACAAACTTACTAGGCAACTAACCTTAAAAGAACACGGCTAATGTTTGGGCACACTTAAGTTTTTTGTTCTCACGCCGCGTTTAGTAGTGTTCAGACAGGCGCGACTCGACAAATTTGAAAATTTAAAAAAACATGATATTGAAGTGTCGGCACGGAAAAGAACTACCTTGATTGATCGATTCAATTGTTTTAAGACTGTCGGAAGTTTACAAATAGACAGTGTAAGAAAAAAAAATCGTTGGTGCCCGAACCTTTAAGCAAAATGACAAGCCTTCCGAGAGAGTATCTGTGACAACGTATGTCAAACGTAAAGGAAACTCTGATTATTGGTCATACTTTATATCATAAGTACCATCGAAACTGCTAAAAATATCCTACTAGCCCTTTAAGAAACAGAGTGCATTAATATAATTAGTGTGTCTAAATTTTAAAATGTAACAATTAAATGACGGAAGCCTTTTATGGCCTCTCCGGTTTATTTTTATCTTTTCGAAACTTTCTCAATTCATTCAAAAAACTAATAAACGCCATAACGAAACCAGCAATTAGAAATCCCACAACCATTCTCAAGTGCATAAAACCCACAGTGTGGAACGATGTGCCATCAATACGATGCTTTACGACCCCAGCCCTCATGGCATATTCGAATGACTTCTTCTCGTGATAGTAGTATAGACCCGATGAATGTATGCGAAACATTAAATATTCAATATCACGTGAAATCGGCGATTCCGACACCATGGGAAACGCCAAATGATAGTCGCCGAAACAAACGTCCGTGTATCGGAACATAGGCGGCCTTAAGTTTGCCTGCTGAATGTTGAGAAAGTGCCAGGTATCGTAGGTCGTGAAATAGGCATGCGATGTGTTTAAATTCAGTTGGTGTTCATAGAATACCGTGGAATTGACTGGACGCAGTAGGTCCATGAACTTCCGTGGCAAGTGAAAAACTTCTTCGATCAGAAACTCCAATTCATAATCGATAATCATAACTGGCAAGTGGGCGTGTATAATATCGTGAATGCTATTCACCTCGCCTTTTAATTTCGTTACTGCCAGAAAACTTCCCAACATGGATGTGTAGTAGGAAGCAAGAAAGAAGCCCGGTACGTAGATAAATCCATTTAGAACCATTTCAATCCATGGCATAGCTGTTCCTTGACTTGGTACAGGTGGGGCAGCATTAATGAATTTGCAAAAATTTATAAGAATAACATTCGTGGTGTCCAATTTATGAAATTTTAAAAACACGTAGCACACACAGTTAATCAAGACGAAAACGGCGAGAAGTGTTATCCATAGAGACCACTCGAACGGCATAAGGGGATAAAACATTGTGAATACGTTATTGGTGATGGGCGCCATCAAACACCAGTTGACCACCAGCAGAGGATAGCTTTTCTGAACGTCATCGTCATTGTGAAACAAGGCATAGGCATGTGCCGCCAATTCTACCCTATGCTGTCGCACTTCTTCCAGAACATACCTCATGTCAACAGTACTATTATCCTGATGCTGAGACTTGGTCTCTATCAATGTACCATTCAAATATTCCATGCACATTTTCATGATATTGTACGTCACGCCTTGGACGCGCAAGCCGCCGTTTCTGTTGTAGTACCGTATTACTTTAGGTGGATCCATCATGAACGGTGTTTCTAAGCGATATCCAAGTAGATCGGTTTTATCAATAATCTTGCGATAGAACAGTTTCGCATTGCCCACCAAGTGGGTCTTGTTTTCCACCATAAACTCGGGAAATGTGGCGAATCCAAAAACTTCGTCTTGTTGGGTCGTTCCATTCACATAATACAAATCGGAGTTGACAAACTTATGCTTATGCAAGTATTTCAACAAGTTCTCTATTTCCGTGTAGTTAACGACTGGGTTGTACATGATGAAGATGTTGACATAGAAATTACGCCCCTTCAGCAGCTCGCGATGAATGGGTATTATGTTATCTTGTAGACTTTCAATAATCACTATGGTCAAGAGATTGCGTTTAATGTCATGTTCGCGCAGGACGTAATTCGATGATTGTGATATCACCAGCTAAGGATGCAGGGTGGCGGCCTGTATCCATTTTATGAGTAAGTCCAAACGGCTGTCGTAACACTGGAGGCATGGACAGTATAAAGTTTCCTGGGTGCCCATGGCTATGGACATAACTAAGCGTTTGCCCACATATTCCACATTCCAGGAGGTTACCAATAGTGGCAACAATAATACGATGACGGGTTTAAACATTTGCTTGTCTCCGTTTGATACACAACTGATTTCTCTGTCGGACAATTCGTACTGACCCAATCTTAGAAAAACGTTTAACTCCAAGGATATTAATACCCTTCTTGCTGGCATTCAGCATATCGTGTCATAGGGCAATGTCTGCTGATGTGCACCATCAAATAATTAGTAATTATAAAACATTTCATAACTTTTACCAGTGCATACATACGAAGAGCTGAAAGCAAGAGTGTCCTAACCAAAAATTGGTCTTCATTGCATGGAGGTTTATTTTTTTAAGATTTACAAGGGGGTTTCATAAAATAAATTCGTCTGCGAGAACGAACTGTCAGTAAACGAAATGATTTGGAGTTTTGTTAATCGCATTACAAAACCCCAAATGGATAATAATGAATTTTCGTTTGTTGTGTAAAATAAAACGAATAATAAAATTTAAAATAAAATAAATGACTAAGTTCACGCCTCAACCAGAAATTTGAGAAAATTATCAGTACTTTTTTTTACAGCCGATTTAAATTTTAAATGGTCCACCCTATATTTATATAGGGTGTACCTATATAAATATAGGGTGGTGCTGGTGAAAAAAATATATTAATCATAATTATAATGGGATAGGTCACTCTTGCTTATACCGCTGCAAGTGGATGTAATAAATATGTGCCACATGCCGAACTGCATAAAGTTGTTTGTAATTGATTCGGTTTAAAAAAATGGACTTCAGAAACTTGATATAAATAATAAGCCAATGTCTCAAAATAAACTGTGTCACAATAACTATAAAAGATACAAGAACAGATAATAAAGTCTTTTCTATTTAATTTGTATACCCACACCGTAAATTTGTTGTTGTTGTAGTACCGGGGTGACAGCCTTTGACCGAAGAATTCCTCATTCGGGTCGATCCGGTGCATGTTGTTGTAACAACAATATACTTTATTTAAAGTCCTGTTCGTCTGTAGGGGATCTGCTTCGATATCCAGATGGGGAAAGGCGCCATTTGAACTGAATGCGTCCACAGAGACCTGGGGTCAGTTGAGTGGGCTTGGCCGGACAATTGAAGAGGTGCCGCACGTCATGTGGTCCCTGATGGCAGGCGGGACAGATGTCCGGAACGTTAGTATCAATTCGTGCCCAAAAAGAATTGAGCCACCCGCACCATCCAGATCTCAGCTGAGCCAGAACAACGCGCGTCTGCCGTTCCCCTAGCACTACATTTACACTGTAGCTGAATACTGTTGCTGCGACTTTATCAACGTGAATGTTTTTCAGACCTGCTTGATAGTTTCGATGATCTAAAGTTTCTCTCTTGTACCGCTGGACCTCTCTCTCTCTAGATCATGAAGATCGTACCAGTGCTGCAACTGGAAACATTGACCAGAGATTCTATAAAGAATATATATTATGCTCGGCTCGGATGTTTGGGATTGTAAATGGTCCTGGGGGGAAAACTTTCCTTTGATGGACTTAAGGTGCATCGGAAAAGTACACTTTTTTGAGTATTTGCTCAAAAATCATAATGATGAATAATTTTTTAAATTCACCTGAGTTTACAAAAAAAATGTTTTGTTAACAGATGTTTAAAGTGTATATCATACTTATATATCAATTCGTTTATAAAGGACCGACGGTCAGCGTTAATACCCTAAAATAGTATTGAATAGTTCCATTTTTTGAATTACATTCCGTAAAAAAACGGAAAATTATGATCACGTAGTGATAAAGTAGATGTGACTTTCTTTCTCCCGCCAAGAACGGAAAGGTGTTAAACACAAGCAATCCATTTGTAGCTTTGAAAACAGCATTCAAATTCGTTACCACAAATATTCCACTCTGATGAAATTATCAGTCCATGCTTTTGAAAAACCCCGCACAGAGGTCCCTTCCAATTTAAGTCATGACTGAAGAAGCCATACATTTAATACTATCATGCTCTAATTTCTCATGTCCAAGTTTTCCTTTAGCCCTCATTCAAAGGAGTCTCCGAATATGAGGTCTTGCTATTCCACAAGCCACATTTAACAGCCGACCATATTTCGTATACTGCATTATGGGAGAAATATCAATTGAAGTTATATTGGACTATATCGGCCCCAAGTGTGGGGCGCCGTTGTGCGATGAAAGTGTAAACGACTATCATGCCATTATGGAATTACCAAATACGAATTGGTCAAATATGAATTTAATTTGAAGATTTGGCTGCGATTCAAGGAACCCAAAATACGGGTTATTTTAATAGCGAATTAACGGTGGAGGGTATAAAAGATTTGATCTAACCGAACTTAATGACGTTTTCCTGTTTTTATATGATCTTACCATTTTCCAGCTTTTTGCATATTGGGTAATAGTATTTAGTTAGTATATGCATCTGGGCTGAATTCTATAGAAGCGCACTGTATTCACATTGAAACAATGTCGAAACTTCGATTTACGTACTTGTATTCAAACCTACTTGCATTTTACTTCACTCTGAAATACACTAAAAAAAAGCTTTATGAACTTGAGGATCACATCAATATTTTACAAATAGTTTATTTGTATTCAAAGAATACAAAGTACGCACCTGTAGTCCTTAATATATACGCATCTCTAGTCCATTGAGAAACAGATGGTGAAGTTCTCTTAGTTTATTGTGCTCGCTATAATATTAAAGACGGCTCCAAAGGGCTATAGCATTTCATGATTTGCATAGTTTAAATGTCGGCGACATTATGTGGTCAAACATAGCTAAATAATGCCATTGCTCTTAAGCTAGATTTAACTCTGTGCTTCTTGACTGTCTTGTCATCCACGTTACTTACCAAAATATGGCCGGCCAATGTTAAACATTACTTTCATTTACATTATACAAATAGCTCTATTCCAGGAAATAAATATTTAGAAATATTTGTTAGGTGGTGTTACGAGTATATGAGTTTTTGTTGAATACGAGTACTCGTAGGCAATTTCATTTCTTTAAAACTGGGCTGTGAGCATGGTACAACAAAGAAGGTAGTGTTATGCAGTCTTAGAAATTTAAACTTTCAAATTTGACAAAGAAAATCTTGAAGTTTGTATAGCTACATTTTTATATCAAACATTCACAATAATCTTCAAACATTAACAAATAAATATATTTGTAAATATAATATATTTTCTTCCAAGTGACTTTGACAACATAGCGAACTGTTTTTTTTTTTGTTGGGCCAGAGACTGTACCTTGTTTAAAGTTGACAAAAAACTGGTTAATAAACCGTTTGCGCTTCCACTTAAGGTTTTTAGAATTTTGTTAATGAAAACTTCGTTTTTGTTGAATAATTGTAAAAAACAGGAGCGTGTATTTTGATACAGCGAATCATACTCGAAGTCAATCGAATAGTCGATTTTGAATTTGTGAAACTTACGGCGATAAGCAGTTCGTATCTCTTTCGAACGCTTGATATTTCGAGGTAAATCCTAGACTTGTTTTGTAAATAATCCGCGTTGGATAAGGATGAATCGTGGTCGAATTAGTCAACATCGTTAATGAAAATGGCAAATTAATCAACAAATAATAGATAAATATGTTAATAAATAAAATTGAATTACTAAAATGAAATTTAATTGAAAATAACCTTTAATGGCTTAACGTTTGAATACCGTCAATGGAATTGAAATAAATCTTAATCTGCACTGATATTCATATGACTACCACTACTGGCTCGGCAGTACCTCATCCGATCAATCCAATTTTTCAGTACATTTTCGATTGTTTCGGGTTAAATTTCTTCAATTGCAAGTTCGGTTTCATGTTTCAACGCTTTAATTGTCCCCGGTTGCTTTGCGAAACATATATTCTTAATAGCTCCCTACAGAAAATATTCCAAAGAGCTCAAATCACTGCTCCAAGGCGGCCAATTGACAACACAATTTCAGCTGATTATTCGATATTCATAAACCGTGGTTGCGTTGGCTGTGTGACATGTGGCCCCGTCTAATTGAAACCAAATGTCGTCCATGTGATTCTCTTGAATTTTTGGGAACCACAACCCTTGAACATGACCCGGTAACGCTCAATGTAGACGGTAACGGCGGCTCCTTGCTCATTTTCAAAAAAAATGGTCCAATCATGCCGCCAGTCCAAAAGCCACACCAAACACTGACTCGTTGTGAATGCATTGGCTTCTCAATAGTTACGGGGGGTTCTCTAAACCCCATATACCGCAATTTTGCTTATTGAAATAGCCACGGAGATAAAAATGAACTTCATCTGAAAACACGATTTTTCGGTTCTTTAAATCCTGCCAAACAATCTTTAGCCCATTGAGCAAAGCGAAAATGCATCTGATAGTGTTCCATTATTAAATGAAAAAGTTCAACCATTTTAATAAAACTAGAAATACTTTATATAATAGCTTTGGGATGATAGAAAGCATTCCAGCTTCTGACGTAAGCTACCAGGAAAAACATTATGCCGCAAGCTATATTAGCAGCTTTATCGTCAGCAGATTCTCTATCAATTACCCAATTACGTTACCGTAATATCTACGACGTTTTCGAAAGTTAAACCCGATAGCACATTCTGTGTAAATGCCACAACATGCAATGGCTTTTATTAAATGTTATGGCCCCTTACGAGTAAGCGCTTTTCTATCGGAGCCAGCGTTAGGCAGTAGGAGTGGTCTCATTATATTTCACCTTTTATCCATAGATTTTCACCATATTGTAATAGGTTATGTAAGACAGTGTCAGTGTTCAATGTGCCACCTTTGTTGTCAGTCGCAATTCTAATCATATAATGCTTCTGCCGCTCTAAGAACGAAGTCATATGTGCCACTAACAAATAAACACTCCCTTCAACTTTACATTTACTGCTTTTGTGAGTAATATACCCACCGAATTTTATATTCCTCGCTATTTAAATATTGTTAATTGGAGAATATCTAAAGACGATTTCCCAGTTTTTCTTTTAATTGTACACCTTCAATACTACACCTCGCTGAGTGGTATTCCTGACAACTCTGGGAATTCGGGAGCAGAAATTACCGAGGAAAGTAAATTCCCGCTTCATTTATGATAGGAGTTATTAGCGAAAGGCAATTACACAGACATTGGTTTTTTATGGTGTGCTACTCGCGCACACTACCCATGTCACCCTGGAGATCGACAAAACAAGAAATCCTTTCCTTTAATCGTACAGAGACTAGAATTCCTCGTTATAAAGACTTTTATCGATGTAAACCATCGTTAGCAATTGTCGCGCAATTTGAGCTACCGCACCAATTATAGCCGAACAATCGGCCATAACATGGGGTGACAAATAAGGTAATAATTCTTCAATTAGCTTAACTGCAATTGTTGTTGCATACAAGATAATTTCACCAATTTACAGCTTATTTTAACTAAATTACTAAGACATAATACGCTGCCTAATTGAAACACTTGCATCGACTACTAGAACAGTGTGCGTACATATAAGTATGTATATATGTGTATTATCCGAAGTTCTCCAATCACCACTACTGGATGGTATATAAATACTAATCAACATTTCAATCCTTGACAGAGTTAATCCTTAAGCAAAGGCATGAAGTATTGCAAGATTTGCTTGTTCCTTGCCTGCATTGGTGGCCTTTGCCTAAACGTTTGCAGCAAACATACGTTGGAATTTACCCACCGACGACAAGTTCAGCTGCTCGTCGAACTGATAGAATCGCTAAACTCCATATACACTTTCGATAACATCATTTTCTATCGTACTCCTGAGGAAATATATCAAGCTCCAGTGGATCGAGGCATGTTGCGACTTAATGGTACGCTTATATTCAAAAGTTTAGGTGATATAGTCACGGAATATGTGCTTACTAGGCAATGGCTCAAGCCCATAATGACGTTCTCCATAAATCCCTGGCATTGTATAAACGACACCGATAGTATTCCAAATCTAGGCAGGATACTGACTAACAAAAATCTGGCTGTTGTCGTATTAAACGATATCTTTAGCACCGATCTTAAAGAATTCGTTGCAAAATCTCTAGGCGCCAGTTTGGAAACCAAATTGGTGTTCCTTTTGATTGGCGAGGAGCTGACAGAAGAGGAGTCATCATTAATACGCGAAGAAAAACTGCGGCGCTTCTTTCGCTGGTGTTGGTCGAAAAACATGTTAAAAGTCATACTGCTCTTTCAAGGAGATCGTAGTCTACGAAACAACAGTGACTTGTATTTGGAGGTCTATACCTACACCCCTTTTCCGAAACCCATCCAAATAATTCAGTTAACGAATATGAGTGCAAAAAAGTATTTCGTGGACCGGACATTGGATTTGAAGGGTTATGAGTTTAAGACTCCAGTGTACCATGACAAACCCAGTGTTTTTAAGGTAACTTTCAGATTAATTGTAATTAAGTTCAATGAGTTTTGCTAAGATTGTGTATCGTTTTCCAGGCTATAGAGGCTCACCTTCGCACTGAACACGTTACGGGAATTTCCGGCCACTTGTATGTGGAATTTGTCAAGAAAATCAATGGCACATTTACCGAATTACAGGTGGACTCTACTAATCCTAGAGTGATACACTATCAAAACGAGCTGCTCATAGCTCGAAACATAGACATAGGAATCCATCCGTTCTCTTATATATTGCCCAACAACTTTTATGGCAGCTATCCGATAACAAATACAAATAGCTGTGTAGTGGTGCCGGTGGTGCCCGAAATATTTCCGGGCCTCTACATACCGCTGACACTCAACTTGAACATGTGGTTGCTGTTGCTTGTAATGTTCTTGATCTTTCAAATCGTCTACATCATCATAGATATTAATGCATATGGAAAGTGGAGGCCTTGGATAAGCATTTCCACAACTATGCTTGGAATGTTAAACATGCCGTTGGGTAACATCAGTCATTCCATGAGCACCTTCAGCCCTCCTCTTTCCTCTAAGTGCAAACTCTTGATTCACATGCTGGTCATATTGTCGGGTATATTGTTCAGTCAAATTCACATTGCGGCCTTGACTTCTTTCTTGAGCACCACCATTTATGGCAATCAGCTGGAGACCGTAGACGACTTGCGCCGTGCTAATGTATCTATTATGCTACTCGATTATCTTTTCTATACATATAATTATCTGGATCTAATACCTGCAGACTTTGAGCCAAATCTGGTGATAACCGATGTTGATACCGTGTCCAGACACTTGAATTCGCTTAACACTTCGTATGCCTACATAGTGTACAATGAAGAGTGGAAGATCATGCAGAGCTTGCAAGAGAACTTGTGGAAGCCGCGTTTTAGAGTAGCCCAGCAGTTGTGTATACCCAATATCTACCTCACGTTACCGATGCAATTCAATTCGCCTTTCTACCATACCTTGCATAACTTCATATTGAAAATTCAGGAAACCGGGCTGGAGTTGAAATGGACCGACGACGTTTTATGGGACATACGTCAAACTACCAGTGGGAATGTTTCTCTAACGGAGGGTCGGAAACATCCTGCACCGCTTACTTTGGTCCATTTTACGTTCATTTGGGGTGTCTATGTCGTAGGCATGTCACTGGCCTCACTCTCCTTTCTGTGTGAGAAATACACGATGTCCATTAAAAGATCTATGTTGAAGTAATCATATGCAGATATATATTTGCTTTCTTTTGTTTTATATAAGTTATATACAGATTGACATAGATTTCTTTTAATTTGTGTATAAATTATGTGTATGATAGATAAACAACTTGTTTTAATTTGATTTAATGCTAACGCAGTTGCTGACTGCAGCTTGTAGCAATATTTTTTTTAGCTTAATTGAACTATGAAAGTAAAACGTACAAACAACTAACGGTGGAATGTGTTTCAAATCCACCAAACCCCCCAGTATCCCGGAACAGAAGTCACTGTCCAACTCGTGCGAATGCCGCCTCCTATCACTTGCCTACGAAGATTTGTGGAAATCCATTGAATTGAAAGTATTTTAGGGTTGACCGAATAGCATTTCCGAACCAGGCGGTATTGAATTGGGATCCACAGTAGAAGTAAAGTAATTGGCAGGTGTATTAAATGCTTCTGTATGTGAAAGCTGCTGTGACGGTTGGTGCTGCTGCTGCTGTTGTTCATATTGCATTTGCAAGCGCATCAGGTTTTGTTGGTGCTGTTCCACACTTACCAACGGCACAGCTGTTGACAATTGTGTCTGTTGCAAGGTAAGATTGTAGGGATTCTGTACGTACTCTTGATAGATATCGGCATTGGCCTGTGTTGTCACCGACTGCACGCAGACCGGAGCAAAACTTTGAACAATGGCAGGTGTTGGCTGATTCTGCAATGAAGGATACTCTTTGCCGGCCAACAGATGACTGATTGGAACCGGAACCGCGGGCTCGTCGGTTGCAGCAGAGTTCTTAAATTCATCCTCTATTTCCGCTATGGTGCTAACTTCATCGCCACTAAATACCGACGTGTTGAGCTTGCTTAAATTCGCCTCATTACTGGCATTCAACGAGTCGATGCCCCCCTTCTGCTGCTTCAGCTGTTCTTGATGAAGCTTGTAATTCTGATAGTACTGGTTGTATTGTTGTTGCACTAAATGTCTCAAACTAGCCTGTTCTGGCAGTTCCTGTCGATTTTCTTGGTTATCACTAGCACAGGCTTGTTGTTGGTAAGTGCTCGCTGCCGGTAACGTATCAAAAAGCTCAATAGAAAACGAATTACTCTGCTGAACATAGTCATTGCCGGCATCGACGGCGGTCGAAGACAAAGATAACCTTTCGAATGCTGCTGCTGCTGGGATGTTGGTAGGAACAGTGTTCGGGAATTGAGGATGTGCCGCCATGCTTGAGGGTTCCAACGTTGGTAATGGTGCAGAGTTCATTGCATTACTTCTTTGGTTGTTATCCAGTATAGATGGTGTCGCTGTAGGTAGCTCATTAGAGGCATATGTAGGTGAAGCTAGTACTGACGTTTGAGGTTGTTGTTCTGGAACAATTATCGGCATAATGGTGGTGGCGGGTAACTTTATAGACAAACAAAGAACATTACATAAAAATAGAAAAATATTCAGATAAATTCTAAAACTGATTGTCTTACTTGACCCAAAATAAATGGTTGTTGTTGCAAAATGTCGGGAACAGGTGGCTGCAGAATTATACTATGTCTGGGCGATTCTATATGTGACGCAACTGGGATGTGCGTTGATAGTTGAGGTAATATAGCCACCGAGGGAGTTCGGCTGATATCGGGGGAGGCTGCGCCCATGTTGTCGGCAGCAAGCGTTATATTTGGCTGTTTCATGACATGCGCTCGATTTCCTTAAATTTGGTGAAATATCGTTCAATATTTTTGTATTGTTCGGAATGGCATTTCACAAATGCCATTATGTTTAGGAATATATATGCCTGGTCGATATGCATCAGAATTACGATCGAAAGATTTTTTGGATTTCTTAATTACAGAGGAAGCTGTCCGTATTACAATGTACTTTCGATCGAAATTTTCTTGCAGAACGGATGATTTTGAACATATGAGTGTTGAGATGATATTAAAATATATGTATAAGTATATATACAAAATATAATTAAAATCTACTCTGCATAAACTTATGAGTCACTATCTTGTTACTGAAGTTCACGTCATTCCTGATTGATTCATTTCTTGAGTAGCATCTGTTTCTGCACAATTTTCAGGTGTTTCTCTCTAAATCAAAACGTAAAGCTCTAGCAAATATTTCTATTTCCTCAATTTTCTAACCAACAAATTTAATGGACTATTGTTATTGCTTACCTTCATCGCGGAAAAGTTCATCCTTTAAGTTGGGCAAAAACTCTCCAATACGCTTCCAAGTGAGTTCCCACAAGCCCATATTCAGTGTTCCGTCGTTGTTGTGGAAGACACGCACTGAATGCATTACCAACAACATATTCTTCAATATCTCTTGCATTTGCTCCGACAACATATCCGAGCCCACCTTCATGAATTTTTCGATATAATCCAATATTTGTATCCACAGTTCGTTGAAAGCATTGCCCAACTCAATAAGTGGTGTTAGATGGTGCAAAAATACTTTAGACATAATGGTGGCCGTGCGTATTCTGGACTCTTCTAGGAGCACTACTTCTAACTGAGCCACAGCTGGACTTTCTGGTAACAATTCGTTGAGAAGGGGGAATAGAACCTGTTGGAAACATGACGCCCATTCTGTGCCCGAAAGTGTCTGCAGGTCATGGACCAATAGTGCTCGCTGTTGTAAACATGATATGGCGTATGTCCTTACTTCGCGCCGTCTGTCCATAGCCAAGCGTGCAATGCCCTGTAGTAGGGGACACCAACCTTGAGCCCATAAGGCTGAACATTGGGGCACGGCACAGCCTTCTTCAGCCCACCAACGGAAAATCTGAGCTGTTCTTGTGTACAACGTATACATCAGATCAAGTAATTGTATCGATAAGGTCTCGTATCGTTGAGCCAAATCAGATTCATCACCGGCTTCGCCATCGCCACCTGCATCCATTCCATGACCATCGTGTTTGCTACGATCGTTTAAACGATTATTACGTTTAGTATTCGCTTTTTTCTTTTGATTGACCCCGGCTGTCATCGCAGCTTCCAGTTTACGCCGTTGGCGAATTCCGCCGTCGCGACAGGCTTCAACAAACGTGCGAATGCATCTAACACAACTCTCAAAATTGTAGGGCGTAATATGAGCTACATTTCGTACAATAAAAGCCAAAGAATCCCAACATTTGAATAGGGCAAATGGCATGTGATCCAAAAGTTTACAGTTGTACACTAAAGTTGAAAGTGATGGTGCACCAATAGACTCTGGTGGCGATTGTGGTCTAAAAGTAGGAGTAAACTAAGCACTAGAAAAATTAGTAAGTAGATTTTGCATACCTGGAGGAAGCTGACAGATCTGTATCTTTATTGACCAAAATCCAATTTTCCGCTGTGGGACTGGAGGGAAAGGAACTGCTCGTATTGGAATTTTGTTGTTGTACTTGTTTCTGCAGCGTCTGCTTACCTCCTAATTCAGAGTCGGAAATATATCCCCTATCTGGTAGTCCGGAATCGTCTTCACTACTCAAAGCTCCGTCCGATTTGGCGGTCAAACCATTAGGAACGGGCAATGAAGCGTCATCGTATTCGGGCGGTTCAGCGCCTGCCCCCACACATTCCAGAATAGTGAAAACAATCTGCCAATCTTGTTCGGAGTGTATATTCTGAGCAGAGGTCTTGAGTAATTCATACATTCCAATAGATATTTGTTTCGAAATCCTTACTAATACAGCAGGTTTAAGCATCAGCAACATTTTTAATGATTTTAAAACAATGGGACATAGCTCTTCGTTGCGCATCAAATAAATTGCAAGTTTCAGCATTGCCACAATGCAACGATTCAGCAGATAATCATAACCGCACGATGATCCTCCCATTAGTAACAGGTACATTTGATCACGAACGGCCGGCCACAACGGAATCATTCGATCTCGATTATAAATGACAATTTTCACTAGGAATTCCATCCAGAATACCACAATATCCTCAGTGTAGGGTAGACCAATTGATTTGTGGGCATTAGGAGCTTTCAAGTAGCTTAACACTTGCTTAAGCAGTTCCTGCAATGACTCCAGCTGCACGAATTTCGATTCTTGTATCATTTGATCTAACTGACAATCCTTGATGCACTTTTTGCCAATCTTAATAAATTCTTGTTCTTCATATGAAGGCTCTCGCTGGCCTTCGGATGATAGGTACGAGTAGAGACTGGAGAAAATGCCAGACTCCTGTTTCTGGCTTGGTTTCTCCAGAATCAATTGAGCCTTGCCCGATGGTTCGCAGAAATCTTCGACTTCCATTAGCGATTTCGGTAGTAGTTTCAGGCGGAATAGCTGCAGATACAAATCGAGTATATGCTGCCAACCGTCCCTTAAGCAATCGCCATAATCGTGGACTAAAGCGAATACAGTACGCATGGCGGCCTGTGCTTTAGGATTCAAGCCAAAGTTCACAGCCTGTACAATTTCATTAACAACTGGATGTGGCGTTTCCTGCTGGGCAGAACTAAGTATCGTGGTAAATTTGCACAAAGTTAAAATCAAAGCATCGAAATCTTCATGGAGACCGTAGAAACCCGATATGCCAGCACATTTGGTAAAACCTAAAAAAAAGTAACGTTATGGTTAAAACCATCATAAGGACCTATTACTCTGTGCAGACTTACCCATTAAAGTTCTCTGATAGCCGTTATCGCTACTCTTATCGAACATAAATCTAAGCGAACTTAGCGACGGTCCCCAAATGACGTTAAAGATTTCCATGTCATATGTAGAGTCATGGACATAGCTGAAAGCCCCATCTGAACCGGATCCACGTCTTAATAAAACCTTCCACAAGTAATTTTCACGTACAAAACCCGTTTGTTCGGCTGGCATAACAATTTCATCATTCCTGTGAGAAAAACAAAAATAAGCAATTCTAAAAGATTTCGAGCATGTGTATGCATTCTTACTTAATTGCATTGAAAATTGTTGCCAACAAATCCTGATCGTAGTCTATGCCACCGTTCAAGCCCCTTAGGTTCTTCAGAAAATCTTCTTGGGTCATTGGTATGTTGAGGCGTTTTGCATTTGAATTATGTTGATCCATATTCAACATAATGATGGAATACGCCAAGCTGAATGCTGCGTCTGTGTTGGCGAAAGGTTCGCCATTTTGCTTCTGCAATTGTGTACAACCGTACATGAGCTCCATAATTGTAATTTCCTTATAACATTCACACTTACATGCCAATGGTCGGAAAAGTGTTCCAGTACCAAGAATATCAGTGGAGCTTCTCCGGGCAAACGAAATGTTTCCAAATACAAACGCAAAGCCTGATCGACACGCAAACCAACAAAATCGAACGACTCCACAAAGTTCATTAAAATCTTTGAATCGACATTCTTTTTTTTCGCGATATATTCACCAATCATTTTCTTATCTAAGCCGGGATTTTCACGCAAGAACAAGGCTACTTCCATGGGATCCAATTGGGCATTGAGTATACCATTGTCTTGCAAGAATTGTATACCCTTGTCGGGACGTTGATTGAAAAGTTCCGTGCCCTGACTAAGGATACGCTTCTTGTGCTTCACTTCCTTCAAGTATTCCCGAGTTATGGCCTTCTCGGCCGCCGTGTCACCCGACAAAAGACGTAGACGCGAGGATGTATTAATGAACTTTGATATATTCTCGACTTTCGTATCATCTGAAGCATTTGCATCGTCAATAACAATACCCTCTAAGCCAGAATTGTGCCGAGAATGTCTATGGGATGGGGTCTGTGATGGGGCTCCGTTTACATTATCGCCGCTCGCCACATGAGGTCCATTAACATTCTTGGCAGCAACGCAATTGCTTTCGATGCTATCCACTACCGATATCAAAGTATCCATGGCTATGATATGAGTATTGTATATAGCATTTGTAGCCGATAGAGTGTATTTCGACAAGAGATTTGTTATGCTCTCAAACAAGTCGCTGCAATATAAATCACAATCGTAATTAATGTAGAGTTCGGTGACAAATCCCGGTATACGCCACAGCTGCAGTAAATTATCCAAAGCCAATTCACGCATCTCGTAGGGTGTCTTCGGATTATCACTAGCAATAATCTCCGACAGTTTCTTGAGGTAGCTTTCCAGCTGGAACTTAAGGTGACCCCTTAAAGATTCTATCATTAAGAAACACACTTGCAAGTCAGCGGCAAATATGGTCAAACGTTCTGAATTCATTAGCTAAAAAATGAGACGATTATTTTTGGTAATTACAGACAATTCGACTTACTTACAGCAAACAAATTGCGGCACAAGTCATCTTTGACCAACTGCAACAATGAATCGTACTTTCCTATGTTGTCTGCACCCACTTCAAATGCCACGGTGAGTAGACTTAGGCCCATGTGCATCATTGTGTCCGTATTTTGTTTATCCAGAGGATTACACAACAAAATCAAAAAACGGAACAGTTCTTGAATGCAGGGCAAGCCATAAGGAACGAGGGGAGCCATTCCCTCCAAACCATCGTCGGAATTTTGTTGAGTAAAACGCACTCCCACCGAATTAATATATTCACTGCTGCCCCCTTGCGATTGCGGGGAATGGGGTCTTGCGTCTGTATTGTCTTCACCGCTTGCATTTGTTGGCGGTGATGCCGGTACTATGGCTATTGTTGGAGCAAATTGTTCTGTGCTCGTCGTTGCGACCCCTTCGCCAGCATCTGTTTCCTGTCCCATATTTGCCGATGTAGGCGTTTGTGTTATTTTACCCTGCAAATCAACGATGTTGCCTGCTGGTGTAGCTGGTGTAGTGGCCAATGGTGGAGCTTTCAATTGACTCTGCGGACCTGGTGTTGTGAGATTTTGACATTGTGGCGTTTGAGCATCGTCTCCAGGAGCAGACTGGGTGGAAATCTTTCGCTGCTCTTCACCGCCGATCTTGGATAAGTCAGAGCCTTTGAAACTCTGACTGCGTTGTAAGTTACCTTGTCCCGCTGCGGACTTTATTGAACGTTTACGTTGTTTCTTGTCATTTTCCATAGAGGCAGCCATCATTTGGAATTTCTTTAGGAGGCCAGATTCGCTACGATCATCAGCGAATTGTGGCAAACGCATAAACAACAGCAGCACCATATCCTTTAGAGCTTGTTCGGCAGAACGGCGCAACAATTCGTTGAGACGAGGTTCAAAACAAATTTTAAAGCAACTCAGCATTACCTCGCAGACAGATTCATTGGTGAGCAAAGAGCCTTCGGGACTACGCATCAACGTGTGCAGTACCTCAAGAACACGAAACAATGTCACTCCATCTGAAGACTGGTCGGTACCCATGAAACGGGCATGTGTAACAGCATCCACAATATTCTCTATGGTCACAGCCAAGTTTACAGATGTTGGATCTAAATTTTGATGTACACAATTTAATAATTAGAGTGCAAAAATCGTAAGAGGACAACAATATTGCATTTACCAATAAGTCCATATGACAGAAATTTATTAATGGACGACAAGGCCAAACTGGTCACAGAGCCCGTCGTCTCCTCCGTACGAATGACCTCCAAAAATGGAGCCAAGAAAACATTCGGTTCGATAAGACGTAGATCTTCAATGCGGTTCAAAATTTGCTTAAGGTCCATAAACAATTTCATCAAGGCATCTTTTTCCTCATCCTACAAAAAACAATTACAAAAATCACCCGCATACACACACACACACGTACAAACAAGTGTATATTTACAAACAATATACACACACATATTCGCTCAACCGACCAACTACATATATACACGTCCATATGTGTCGAACGAACGGCCAGATACTTACCACGTATGCTGAAGCATTCCAACGGGAGCCCCTACGCATGGCGGTCATTAATGTGGACATTTCGCCACGGACCACAAATATGCCATTACCTGGCAATGACATTTTGGATCGTTTTTCCGCAGTTTAAAGTTTTTCACAAAGAAAAATACGAAAATTTTCCCTAAATCGGAAATCGATCAGATAAACGCGAGGAAGGTGGTTCTCTTTCTATCACAAACTTGTTTTTCGAATTGTTCTCGTTACAATTATTGCAGTTTTCTCAAATAATAAAACGTTGTACGGGCAGACGTGTATTGTTTTTGTAACATTTACATTTTAATTGTCTGATTTTTAGCAAATATAATAATTTTCCTCGACAACATTCCACGCAACACGACAAAAAATGTAATTTTCAGATTTCCTTGCCTGATGACGTTTCCAAGCAAGCTGTCAAAAAGACAATTTATACAGCAGTGATACGGTAACTCTTGTGCAATTGTCATACTAAAATTAAATAAGACAATAGAATTGTAAAGACACTCCTAAATGTTCCTTCATTTGATGCAGTTCATGAAAAAAAATATTTTTATAGGTGTTTCGTAACTTTTGTAGAAACTTATCGCATCGGGATAGTATAATACGGATGGAAGTTTTAATTCTAACGTGGGCACATTTGAGGTTAATAACAAAAAAATTGTTTTTATTGGTGCTCGGTTATCAAACGCTAAAGCGATACCTTTGAAACTATGCAAAAAAACTAAATTTGTCTTTTAAAAGAAGTAATTAATGTATAGTTACAACCTGTTGGATTTTATAGAAAACAAATTTTACAGAAAATACTATAAGGGAGTAATAACCAAGCCCGATAAAGGAAAGTCTTAAATATTTTTTTTTAAACTTAAAATTAAAAAAATAAGCCGTCCGTGACGCAAGTTGTGAGAACTATTCCGCAAATATAAACATTATTTCTGTAAATGGTTCATATGCAAGTGTTTCATTTATAGAAATAAGTATTTCATGTGTTAAAATATTTCTCAAAACATCGATTTTACTGGACAAACAAGTTGGTTTAGACTAACTTGTGGAGAATTTACATTCCTGCAGCTCTTGAGGGGTAAGTACACGTAAAATGTTACAACCGTTAAATGTTCGTTATTTAAAATATTTAAAATATTACAATACCAGGTTGCTAAAAAAGGATGTTTTTATTTCTTCAGTTCTATTGTTAATGCTTTGTGACATTTTTTAGCTGGCCACCGCTTTTTTGTATTAGCTAGTCATGTTTAAAAACAGTAGTATTCTTTAGCTAATGCTTTTAAAATGTGTAAGATTTTTGGGCTACACAAATTAAGACAAATTTTTGGTGTAGATTTGGCTACTTCGTGAAATTGCTATCCAATCAAAACAGCTGTATAGCGTTTGTCGCCGCCGTTCTGAATTAGGTTTAAGATACATCCGTAAAGTTGCCAGATATTGCGATCGTTTAAACTGTCAAAACAAAACTGAATTGGCATAAATTTAAATAGCACGGCAACCTTTATAGAAACCATTTGTCAGAAATTTTTCAGTACGTGTTTTGGTTTTTTCCCAAAAGTTGCGAGAAAAGTTATTAATTTTTGAACATATTGATGTTTTTTAATTAAATTTTAAAGAATTATTTTCATATTTGCCAATAATACGAACATTTACAAAGAGTAGTGTCGTACAGTCCGCTACAACCTATGCAATATGGGAAACACTGACTCAAAGTTAAACTTCAGAAAGGCGATTGTTCAGCTCACACAGAAAAACCAAAAGATCGATGCTGACGACCCATTTTGGGACCAATTCTGGTGTGGCCATCAAACCACACTTGAAGATGTGTTTGCGTTGGTAACTGCGTCCGAGATACGCAATATACGTAACGATAATCCGGCAAACCTGGCCACGTTATGTTACAAGGCTGTAGAAAAACTTGCGGAGGCGGTTGATAGTAGCTGTCGTCTTCAGGCCGAACAACAGTGTGTCCTGAATTGTGTTCGTTTGCTGATACGAATTATGCCGTACATATTCGAGGATGACAAATGGCGTCATTTCTTCTGGAGCAGCCTGCCAGCTCAGGATAAGTCCCAGGAAAATGCCCTGGTAGAGGCTGAGGGTGAACGGTTGGCAAACCAAAATCAAACGGTGCCCCTAGCTCAGTCTCTGTTGAATGCGGTGTGTGATTTGCTTTTCTGCCCGGACTTTACCGTCACGGCCACTAAGCGTCCTGGTCCTGAAAAGGCTGACGAATTGGCAAATATAGACAGCTGTGAGTATATTTGGGAGGCAGGTGTGGGTTTTGCCCATTCTCCTCCCAAAAACGCCAATATGGAACGAAGGCGCACGGAATTGTTAAAATTGCTATTGACGTGTTTTTCGGAACCCATGTACCGGGCACCGCAACCGTCGGATGAACCCAATAAGTGGATTGCTTACTTTACCTCGGCTGATAATCGCCATGCCTTGCCTCTGTTTACTTCCTTTTTAAATACGGTCTGTGCCTACGATCCGGTTGGTTTCGGTGTTCCGTACAATCACTTGCTATTCACTGATACCACAGAGCCTTTGGTAGAGGCCTGTTTGCAGATATTGATTGTTACACTGGACCATGACATGATTGCCCAGCAACAGCATCAATTAGAACTGCAGCGCCATGTAAAAGGGGGATCCTCCGCGGCTGCCCTCACTCCATACGATGATGTTTGTGGAGATAATCTATTCATCAACTATTTGTCTCGCGTACATCGCGATGAAGACTTCCATTTTATTTTGAAGGGCATTACCCGATTGCTGAATAACCCATTGTTACAAAACTATTTGCCGAACTCGACCAAGCGTCTGCACTGTCACCAGGAATTGTTGATTTTGTTTTGGAAGATTTGTGACTACAACAAAAAGTTTTTGTATTTCGTTTTGAAAAGCTCAGATGTGTTGGATATACTGATACCGATTCTGTACCATTTAAATTATTCTCGGGCCGATCAATCTAAAGTGGGTCTAATGCATATAGGTGTTTTCATTTTGCTCTTGTTATCTGGTAAGTTTTGAAATTAATACGATTTGAAATTTCAGCGACGCTAGAAATCTGAAGTCTCCAATGGGTTAGGAGGATTAGAATTTTGTGGATAGGCGACGGTTTACGCTTATGGCTTACAAATTTTAATTTTAAAATGTTTTGACTAAACAACTGTTTGCTTTTAGAGATGCACTTAAATGAAACACCAATCTCAGATTTATCTATTTCTAGTAGATATTGGCGCTGATTACAGTTGCCATTGTTGAAACATTACTTGATTGAATTTCGTAGAAATTAGACGAGTATACAAGTCGTTTTCGACAACGACAACTAAAATCGACTTGATTAACGCTCAGATATTGTTTTTCTAAAATAATTTAAAGAATATTGAATCCTGTTCCATATAAAGAGCTAGCTTTGAGGCAAAATAAAATATATTTGGCAATGAAAACAACCCCAGAATATATCTAAGAGTTTCAGCATTTATATCTTAAGTGTCTCAATTTGACATAATTTTATTTTTGGCATTTAAATATTCCGGTTAAGTATTTCATACTAACAATCCTTAAAAATTTGTACCAGACAACATTATCTGTAATCTGTGGCTAGTTTTCGTTTATTCCTCGTGTGAGCTATTTTTTCCAATTTTCATTCTCGATGATAAATTTGCAATTCCGAGAAGTTAGCATTGTAACACACATATATGCTACTATTATCTGTATTTTCATTCTAGTGTTATATAGGTAAGGTCCAATAATTAATTAGGTCCAATATTTAATATTTTGATTATGAATCAATAATATAAGCTCATTTTGGTGGTATGTTGGTAAATCTCGCCAGTTCGGTCAATTTGACGAGACGAATTTTATATGAATTCAAACAAATTGCCTTGCTGTCAAATGTTATAAGTTAAATTCTGGGTCCAACTTTACGGGAATAGGTAGAACGAGTTAAATCACACAAATTGCCTTCTAAATTGCTGTCACATGCTATAATTTATAATCTAGGTCCGACGCCAAGTGTTAAAGTAACACCAGTTACCCTTCTTGAATGAAAAGGACTGGCCATCTTGAGAACATTTTTCGAATTTCCTTTTTTTAGGTGTACAATTTTATATTCTGAGAGAATTTCAGGCACTTCCATTAGACTTTTTGGACAACTTCGCCATTTCAGATAAAAAATAATGTGTTCTGAAAACTATATTATTCTGATGACCATCCAGCATTGCTGGCATATTATAATACTTATAATTTGCGTGCGCTGTCATATTTGCAAGTAACAATAGTTGTTGCCGTCAAAAACACATTACAATGTAGCACTGTGTTAACCCATTGAGTGCGGCCGATTGCCAGCATCGCTCTAAGTTATAGTCAAATTTTCCCACACACTTATAAGTTGGGATAATTATCGATATTCCATTTAATGACGTTTTTTATCTTTTAAGGTGAGCGCAATTTCGGTGTGCGTCTAAATAAGCCCTACACTGCTACCGTGCCTATGGATATTCCCGTTTTCACGGGTACGCATGCTGATCTCTTGATTACCGTATTCCATAAGATCATCGCTACGGGCCATCAACGTTTACAACCTTTGTTCGACTGCCTGTTAACCATATTGGTTAATGTTTCGCCGTATTTGAAAACGTTATCCATGGTGGCCAGTGTTAAACTTTTGCATTTATTAGAAGCATTTAGCACACCATGGTTTTTACTCTCTGCGCCCAGTAATCATCATTTGGTATTTTTCTTGCTTGAAATCTTCAACAATATTATACAGTACCAGTTCGATGGCAATTCTAACTTGGTGTACACCATCATACGGAAGCGCCACGTTTTTCATGCTATGGCCAATTTGCCTTCAGACATGGCAGGCATAGCTAAATGTCTCAGCGGCCGTAAGGTTGGTAAATTCAATTTGCCACCGGTCAGACAGAAACGGATTACTACAGTAGTTCAGAATTTCAACAATCAATTGCCCGACTGTGAAGAGGAAGACGATGAGGACGATATAGAAGAGGAAGAAAGTGAAGATGTTGCAGCAAAAAGTGGAGCAAATAGCAATAGCAGTGTCGAATCGGAAACAGAATCGCAACAACAACCCGGAGAGGAACAAATGGAGGGAGCCTTCCCGGCAATGCCCGCTGAACCCGGTACACTTAAAGCATCTCTACCCGCTACACCCGGTATAAATCAAATGACTGAACGCGAGCAGGCACACCCCGGAAACAGTTCTGCTGACCAAACACCCACCATTGACGGTACTTCCGATATCGTGCGTTTCGAGAAAACCAATGAGGCATCGCCTTCTGAATCTCGCACTAATAGTCCGAATGGAAATGTGGAACGTGAGGAAAAGGCAGTTAGCCGTTTATCGGTGGCTCATCGCGGCAGTATTCGTATGGTTCATCAACCATCACCCGAAGTATGGACCCCCACGCCTGAGTGGATTGTATCCTGGCGCTCAAAGTTGCCACTGCAAACGATAATGCGTTTATTGCAGGTCTTAGTACCACAAGTGGAGAAAATCTGCATTGACAAAGGACTGACTGACGAATCGGAAATATTGAAATTTCTACAACATGGGACCCTAGTCGGCCTTTTGCCCGTTCCTCATCCAATTCTCATTAGAAAGTATCAGGCCAATGCTGGCACTACGGCTTGGTTTCGCACCTACATATGGGGGGTGATCTACCTGAGAAACGTAGAGCCAGCCATTTGGTACGACACCGAAGTCAAATTATTCGAAATCCAAAGAGTCTAAGTGTAGGAGATCTCACTGTACTATTAAGGGCCTAAATGTATTTCCACTCTCTATCTCTTCATGACAACAACGCTCAAAATTTACGTCTGCTGTTTTGTTAATACGATAACATTCGCCATCCATACGAAATCAATAACTAACTCTCTTATCGCTTTTAATGGCACTTTTGTTTTGAAACGGAAACAACCACTTGGTCTAATTAGTTTTTATTGCTATCTCAAACAATTTACCTCGATGTATATACTCTAACATTATATATACATATACTATATGGATACGTTGCTAATTTATATGTATGCTTTAAAAAGTTTCTATTATTTTTGTCCTAAATGTAAGTGCAATTTCGTTTATCTTTGTTTAGTTTCAGTGATTAAATCCTCAATATTCCGTTAAACTATGCTAGTATTTATAAAATATATCTATATATTCCATATTGTATCGTGTTACAAATAAATTAAAATATCAATATCTTAAACCAAACCAAAAGTCTCAGGTGGCACGATGTTTTTTTTTTGCTTTTAGTAACAATACGGCATGATTAGATTTATACGAAATTTCAAATGCTCGTCGATATCTTTAAAGAAATGTTCTTTCGGACGAAGACTTTTCCTCCAAAAAATAAATTTCAGTATCATTAGTTTATTTGTTTGACCTCTATCGTGCTTTTAACAGAGGCAAAGACATTGGAAGATCATCTTAGAATTTTACGACGATCAATAATACCAGTACTCTATAGGGTATTCGATTAATATTTCAAATATTGTATACTATCCAACCTTTGGTGGAGGTTTCAAAAAACCTCACCTTTCTTTAGAAATTCTTTAGATTTAAAATCGTTTCACGCACTATAAATATAGCTGCGTAAAATTCTGTAAATTTCCAAAACAGAGGCTAACCAATTAATTCAAAAATATTTTACAAATTTAACAACGGTTTGCCAATGGTACAATAACGAAGGTAGAGTTCTGAAGTCAGCTGATTAAAAATTTTTTTCCGTAGAAATTTAAACTTTCATATTTAAATTTTGACAAAGAAAGTTCTTAAAGTTTGCAAAGCTAAATATCTATATAAAATATTCACAATAATCATTAAACTTTCACAAAAATGTATTTTCCTTATTTCGTGTTAGTTTATTCGACCTGTTATTTACAAACTTTTTATTTTAGTTCAAGCTTAAGGTCAGTTTTTTATTTATTTGTTTCGATATATCGCTATCCATCGGACAACGTCTTCAGCAAATAGGAGTAACAATAACCAAACGTCACAAAAAATCAACATCTAATATTGCACTGTACAACATCTAATATTTTTTTGATTTTTTTCTTTAATGACTGACAGCACAGCGAATTATTTATTTTTTGGTGGGCTAGTGACTATACCTTGTAACAAATTTCATAAAGAGGTTCAATGGTTTATTTTTTAACGCGTTCGTGCCAATGAAATGTGTTGCAGCAAATATTTGCTACGTTTTTGCATTATAATAGTGAGTTAAAAGTAGTTCATCCATCCGGTTAAGTCTGAAAGTATTCATCAATCCCGACCCAAGATAGAACCAAGGCTGCTTAATTCAAATAGAGAGGATTTCGAGATGCCGGATAGAGTTTTAACTTATAGAGACAGTCAAACTCAAACTGAGTAAGCAGAAAGAAATGTATTTTATTCTATTTTAATTTTTTTAATCTATTCTATTCCTAAAGCCCTTTAATTCTTAAATGCAAAATGAAGAGTATAAACAAATTATAAGGAGTTTACAAGCGGAGAATAAGCAGTTGAAGCATCAGCTTGCTGAAAAAAGTGCGGTATTTGACAAAATGGGTTTGATATTCACCGACGGCCAAATAAGAAAAATGTCCACCTCTGGACACGTTCGATGGCAATGGGAAGATATTTCAAGTGCAATATGCTTGCACGCATCTGGTCCCCGTGCATACAACCATCTGTTTAGCAAAGGCTTTCCAATACCTCATGTGTCTACGTTGCAGCGTTGGTGTCGCAAGATCGACGTAAGCGAGGGTGTTTTATCAACGTCAATAGAGTTGATGGAACAAAAGACAGATTTCACAAGCGAAGATAAAATATGTGTTCTTGCGTTTGATGAAATGAAAATTTCGGAAACGTATGAATACGATGCTGTGGAAGATGTTGTAAGAAGGCCCAAAAATTATGTTCAAGTGGTAATTGCTCGTGGATTACGAAAGTAATGGAAACTACCAGTTTTTTATGATTTCGACTGTGCGATGGGAAAAGATATTTTATTTTCTATAATAATCAGACTTAACCATGCAGGATTTACTGTAGTGGCTATGGTTTGTGATATGGGCTCAACAAATCGAAAATTATGGAAAGATTTAGGTGTGGTCATAGGTAAGTTGTTATCTAATTTTCTTATTTATTTTGCTTTTAATATATAACTTGTACTTCAGATAGACCTTGGTTTCCTAGCCCCGTAAACCAAAAGGATAAAGTATTTGTGTTCGCTGATGCACCACATTTACTTAAGCTTATACGAAACCATTTTCTGGACTCAGGCCTGATATATGAAAATGAACTGCTGACATCACGCACTATTACAGACTTGCTGAACCACACCTCACAATCGGACCTATCAATATCTTACAAAGTAACCGCTGAACACCTGTCGGTCAAAGGCGCAAGTGCTTGTATATTAAAAATATAAAATCAATATAATATAAATCATAAAATTCAAAATCTAGGACGACAAAAGGTAAGCTTAGCAGCGCAGCTGTTTTCTAACACCACAGCTAACGCTATAAGACGCTGCTACTCCGTTGGTTTGGAACTTTACAAGCCAACAGAAACAGCCGCTATGTTTCAGTTGGTGAACGATTGGTTCGATATATTGAATTCCAATATAAATACATTTGCTTACCCTGTAAAGGTATGTATATTTTGTTATCTGTGATTATGTACGATCTCATTTTTATATCATAAGGAACCATACGGTCTTGCTTTGGAGGAGCAAAAACGGATTTTGACCCGTATGAACCAATTTATGTCATCGACTATAATTCCTCAAAAGAACTTTGGAGTGGTTCCAAAAAGGAGTCTTAATAACCAACACCGCCTTGGAAATGCTCCGCGTTTACGTTAATGAAAAGTTTAAAATGAATTATATTTTAACTAGCCGGTTAAACCAAGATGTGGTAGAGCATTTGTTTGGTGCTTTGCGAAGCAAAGGTGGTTTACACGACCATCCATCGCCAAAAGAATTTAAATATAGGCTAAGAAAGTACATCTTGGGTACGTTCTTATGAAAAGTTCTAAAATAATAAATTTTAAAGTATTATATTATGATTTTCAGCTAGAAACACGGAGCATTTACGCGGCACTGGAAATGTTGGTATTGATACCACCGATTGGCTCACCCCAAACGAATATGGTACCGACTTTGTTACAAGCGATGCCACCGATTGGGTCACACCTAGCAATGACATAAATGAAATTTGTTTTGACACAGTTTCTGAAGCAGACCTTGAAATACCTGAAGGGACAAATGGCGAAAATGTTGAAGACATTGGTTTTCTTCAAGAAGACGCATTGGAGTACATATCCTGATACATAATTCGCAAGCTCAATCTTGAGGAATACGAATGTCACGGGAATAGTACATTTACGTGGGTCGATCAGGTATCGAAGGGGATGCTAAAAAAACCAATACCTTCTTTCGTAGACGCCATTAAGGATTTAGAGTTGGTGTTTTATAACATAAATGGGAAGGAAATATCCCATTACAAAAATATAAATGCCATTCTCCTAAAAAGAAGTGGATCAATCGCTCTTCCAGATAGGGTTTTTTTTTAAATGTCGAACGTTTTTTCGGATTCGACATTTAAATAGGCGCCTGAAAGTTCAAAAGGCAAAGCAGCGTTTAATGGGCTACAAAAAATATGTAAAAATTAATTTATGAATATTTTTCTTTTTATTTATTTAACTTAAATTCGAGCCAAAAATGTTTTTCTTGCGTTATAAAACAACTAGTTCCTTATATTGTATGTATATAATACTACAATACAACTATACAATTTTGAATAATAAACAAATTAAACTAAAACAAAAGCTAAGGTCAATACGTTTTAATTGTTGCAACAATTGTTCTTTGGGGTCAAAAGCTCAGTTATTCAATGATATAGTGGCGACCATTCAAGGTGCTGCTAAAGTACCCGAACAAACCTATTACATATCACATTTGGTGTACATTTCGATCAGCTGGCATTGACATTTCTGATACCCCATACAAAAACAAAATTGCATGTGGTTGTTGCTTTTTTATTGTTTTTGTAGTATTGCTTCTACCTTGTGAATGTGCCTTGGATAGAACTCTATGAAATTTGTTTTTCTTTGGGTTTGGATGTCTTTTAAATTAATTGTTGCCAACACTGAAACATAATAACGGCGGCGGTTAAATTCGTTTGAGCCTCGAACTCTTGTCGGCTTCTGCGCATCCTAAATAAGAGCAGAACAGCTGCAACAAGAGGCGACTTTACTACGCTTTCGATTAGGTTCTGCTTCTATTTAATAACAGCTGTGTCATAAGAAATTCAAAAGGATCAAGGTGAACAAGATGTTTTTGGACGTGGTATTCGCCAATTCCAGAAACACCAATAAATTGATATAAAGAAATCAATCGATTAGATTTAATAAATGAATTGCAGTTTCTGCAAAAAAACTTTTTTGAAACGTGCTTTTACTATTTGTTTTAGTTGATTTTGGGACCATCCGCCCAAATCAAATTTGCTGTTAGTACCTCTTTTATATTGACGCTTTTGGTTTGCACCTATTTGCAATGAAACAGCTGTTTCATGCAAGTCGCAAATACAACGTAAATAAGAAATTCAATAACAAACTCGAACATACGAAAAAATTGCAAATTATGGCGATGTTAATGAAAAATGCACTAAAATTATTGGCATCTCGTCGCTTCCTTATATCCGCCACAAATAAGGCCGAGCCTTTGTCCACATCAGCAGCCTGTGTATTGTGGCAAAAACAAAATCCTGCCCAAAGTAGCGAAAGCAATGCGCAAAAGAAGCACAAGGATTCAATTAAAATTACTTTAATTCAAAATGAAAATATGAAAGTTACTTCGTTGGAGGAAGCCACTAATTTAGCCAAACGCCGATCAATGCATTTGGTGCAAATACAGAAAATGGATGGCAAAACTCAAAGGCCAGTCTACAAGTAAGAGTATTATGAAAGTGTTGATATCGTTAAAATGTACTTTTGTATTACAGGTTACTAACTGCAGCCGAAAAATTGCAACAGGAATTATCAGAACTGAAATCCCAGGAAACCGGTAACGTGTCAAACACCGAAAAGGCCGGCCATAAGAAATCGGAGAAAACTCTAAACATAGGATCACGTATATCGGATAATGATTTATCATCTCGCCTCAGAAAGATCTCAAAGTGGTTGGATAAACGTCATGAAGTGCGTATTTTAATACAAGGCTCCGACAACGATGTTGCTAGCTGCGAGAAAATCTTCAAAGCAATTGATGAGTCCATCAAATCACCACAAACAATAGGTAAAATTGTGCAGAAACGCACTAAGGGCTCGGTAATCAAATTTAACATTCTTCCTGTCAATGGCACGAGCGACAACTCACCATCCACCACAAATCAATGACTTGTAAGGGGGCAGTGTGAACCAGTTCTCATTGCCACCGTCATAGGGCGCAGCTATTCTAGCGACTGCCAACGCAGAGAATACAGTTTGCCCGCCTCAAACTCTAGTAGGAGAACTTTGAAACTTACCCTGTTCACGATGGCTGTCATTACACTCAAATACTACTTTTGGTGGTCTTACCTGAAAACTCGGAAAAGGGCTACTTTGAACAACGAAAAGGTTAAGCCCCAACAGTAAATGCAAAATTTTAATGAATCCCTAAAAGCTTATATTGTTCATACTTTATTTAGTAATAATTTAAGTTTAGTTAATTAATTGATATAAAGTTTTGAACGACTAATGGCCACAATATCAATCTTTTTCATCCACTTTTCAATAATCGCAAGGATATCCCTTCGTAATTTAGAACCTATACAATTCTGAAACAAGAGACTCAACAAAACAAAGTTGATCAGTTTTGTGTTTAAGAGGATTTCAGTGCTGGACAGGATATGAATTTTACTAGACATTTAAAATGTCTACCATTTCAAGACGAGTTTTTTTAGAATTAGGGAAAACAACAGTTATCGTTTTCCCCTACACAGTAGCATTCAATCTTCCAGACATTCTAAAAGCCATCAAAACAAGAGTTTAAAACGTACAGAAAGTCAAACACAAAGCAATGTCGGCAATTTTACACCTTTAAGTTTCCTGACAATCCAAAGCTGAAATATTCGCCGCGCAGTTTATATACACCTGCAATTAGTTAATTTTTTGCAGTTCTACTTGATAAAATTAAAAATTTTTATATGTCGTTTGTTAACCAAATTGCAACGTTAGTAGAACAAAAACTTAAACAATTTTATAAAGAGAAAACCCCAAATTTTCAATTTTAACTAGTCTTGGAAGTGGTCGCATTGGTCGAGTACAGCAGGACTTTTTCTGTAGACATGGGCTCAACTGTCACTTTTTGTCAACAAATGCTTAAACTGGTCTTGGAAGTGGAAGACTTTAAAATGCCATTGTCATGAGTACAAAGTGAATAGATAAGATAGAGAATGTGGTCAAAATCTCAAAAATGTAAATGATACTTAAAATATATACATATAAAACTATTAAATGGCGCAGCATGCTATTTGTTTTTGATATTAAACTATATATCCTTTCCACTTTCTGTTGTTGTTTCTATTTCTCCGTTCCCTCTGGCAATGAGGGGACTGTTGTTGTTTAAGTCGCAGAAATCCGGGTGAACTTCTCATTGGCGCTGCGCACTGTTGCTCACATTGTTCAAGCGAGGGAAACCTATTGCTATTGCGATCACAAATATCTGAAGCATAAAGCATACACTGATCCGTGCAAAAGTTGTAAAACCAATAGTTTCCGACTACACGAGCATCCGAACACTGAACAATCGTCAGCTGCTGATAACAGTGAGATGGGGCATTTTGTAACATATTGTCATCATATCTTTGAGTACCTTGTACTAGGTCAAAACCTTCAGCGAAACTTTTCTGATAGGCTGCCCTTGGTTTGTCTTCGGTGCCAGGTCCTCTCAAGTATTGGAAATTTCCGTTTTTATTGCGATTTTGCGATTCTGACCCAATATAAGTTTCATCAAGAGTTTGTTCTTGTCGCAGATTCTCAGATGGGATATAAAGGGACATTTGAGATTCATTGTCGTTATAATTATTCGATTGTGGCCTCCGTTGTTGATAAACTTCAGTATCAGTCACTCTTGATCCGCCTCTCAGGTACTGATCTTCTTCTCTGTCTTGTCTATTATAGGTATTGAATTGAGGAAGCATGCCATTGGCTTCCGATTGATCCCCTTCATCAACACCGAAATTTTGGTCATACCCGAAATTCTGGTTGTTTTCATCAGTATCGCCAATTACTTGTGTGGGTTTCGAGCTACGGCATGATACATTTGGTACGAAGCAGCTCTTGTACTCGAACATATCGTCCTAAAGTAAGACACTGTTAAACTCGATCAGTTCATAATTCGGTAGACTTTCCTATTTACCTGACACTCTCGTTCGGATGCAGCATTGGGATCCAAAGGCGCACGCCTTCTTGTTTGGTATCCGGCCCCACATGTTGCATTGCATGTAGACCAGGGGCCCCACTGCCCTAAACGACAGTCGAAGCTCGTCTTATCTGATTTTATGTATTGCTGTATTGACTCGAGCAAACTGTCATTCGAATCTACAGTTTCCTCTGGCCATGTTTCTTCTGTTTTTTGACAACTTCCCTGACAAGGCTCCGATTGTTGTCTAACTATCATTTTATCACAATTATAAATGCTTGCCACTTGAGGCTGTTTGTAGTACCGAGAACGATATCTAATACCAGGTCCACAGCTGGCAGAGCACTCACTCCATTCCGACCAAGGATGCGTATAACATTCTCGTGGTATTTCCTCCGAATTGTTGGCTGAAGAGAAACAGAGTACATTGAAAAGTAAAGTATTAAGAGGAATTTTTTAAAAGCAGTTTACATTCATCATTTTCACATTTTCTCTCATATAAACGAAGACGTTTTAAGGACAATGTAGCCATCGGTTTCATTGGAATTCCAGTCTCATCATAAAATGGTGATCGAGGATCTGAGGGAAAGTCAGAACGCATGCGTCGAATGACATCTGCTGGCAGTTGCGGTTGATCCGGCGACTATGTGGGAGTAAAAAATGCTAACCGAACGCTTAGAGCATGTCATATTAAAAATGTGAGTTACCGTATACGATGGCCCAGCATCCGTTCCAATATCCCAAGGATACAAACTGACGAACTTTTCTTCGATCCAAGTACAATTTGACAGACAAAGTTCCAAGCCAGACACACCAACTATCCAATCCGGAGATGGCACAATTTTGGATGCTATCGACAGTTGATGGCGAGTAGGATCCACTCGTATCGAGGCCACAGTGGGTGTATTCATATAAGGAAACGATGGACCTCTCGCTTTGAGGATAGTGCGAATCTTTCGCTCCTGTTGGTTTAAAAAAATGCTGTTAAAACAACCTACACATTGCGGCTGTTCAACACACTTACCCTAAAGGACTGGTTGAGTTGTCTTTCAAGGCCTCTCGATGATCCGTGTTCGGCAAATTCTTTCATTGCCGATGAGGCTAGTACGCCAGCATCCCAGAAACGATAGTCGGAGGTATGAGCAGCGCCCAGAATATCACTGAATCGTGTTATCCAACCCTTGGTGGGGAAGTCTTTTGGATGAATATTTCGAGACCAACCACTCTCAAAGGTAATCTTGAACAGTTTAAAAAGTGAGTTAATAATATAGCGTGGGACCAAATTTAAATACAAATCTAGTCTCATTTTCGATGGCGGCGTGCACACTAGAGAAGGCGTGGGTGGAGACGATGTTTTTTATACAGATAAATAAATATGACTATTACATTTTGAAAATGTATACTCATGTATGTATACATTTGGACTTGGCCAATCTTTGCTCTAAGCAAACAGATATCAAGCCTGGACTAGAATCCCTAAAGAAGAAGTCCAGGATATTCTACAGAATTGTAGTAATTTAAAAAGCAACAATATAATTAAAAAAATGTTCTGATATTTTGATAAGAAGTGAACATATATAACCAATGCGGGTTTTATCACACGTGGTGTTCTATCCAAATAAGAGAGAACTTGCATAAACACCCATTGGTAATAAATTTTAATTTATTGGATAATCCTATATATAAGTATATTCTCATTTTTATTCCCTCCTCCGAAGAGTTGATGGTATATTACATTTAACATTCCGTTTGCAACACCACGAAATATTGATCGGAGACCCTATAAAGTACAAATATATATATATTATTAAACGTCGTAAAATTCTAAGACGATCTATCAATCTCCGTTCTTTAGTGTTTAAAGCACGATAGTGGTCAAACGAATCAACCTCGGATCCTTAAATTTTGCATGATGATGGCTCATGGCCATAAGCTGATTGGGATTGTAAACAGGCGAAATCGGCCAGGTTGGAAAAAGTTTCCCTTTAAGAGACTTAAGGTACTTCTTTGAGTATTTAATTTTTTAACGGACAATAGTCAAATTAGGTACTGTTAGTTGGAACGTAAGGTACAAAAGAGCATAGTTGCTGGACATGTGGTCCAAAAACAACCCGCATGGTTAAAACGGGAGATCATAGTCGATAGGTGCGATCAATAGTCAATATTAAAACATACTTTGCTGTGAATCTAATTATAGAGTAAAATTGAAATTTTTGCCTGATTAGGGACGGACGCATGGGTCGAAATGTCCTAAAAAACCGGGCCATTTTTTGCTGTTTTTTTAGCGTAGGGATGTTGATATAAGTTTTGGCCTGGTCGAACATAAGTACGATTTTCTTTTTTTTTTAATAATTTTGTTTTGTTAAAAAATTACCAGAAGGACCTTTTTTTCTTTAGAATATTTGGCTACATTTGGGCCGTGAAATTTTGTGTTTTTGATTTCAAAGACGTCTTGACAGTTCGTTACAAGTATCACAGAATGTTTGACCTTTTAAGATTTGATTGAATCTCTGAGAATTGTAGAAAAAATTAACATTTTTGTTCCAAGAACAATTTTTTTTTAGACGTATGCCACACACCATCTGTAACCATATCCTTCTTTAATAAGAATTCCACATGGACGTGAATATAAGATTCGGTCCGAATAGATATTTCTGAAACATAAGTATTCGATAGCACATTTGTATACGATTATCACTTGTTGACAGTGTGATATCACCACGCATCAGATATTTTTTTAACGAGTGCATATATGTATATTAGAGTGGGTCGATTAATCAATCGATTTTTCGATAGCTTTTGGCATAAGGAAGAAAAGTTTTACTACGACATATCGAAGAAATCATTTTTGAAGCGCCCAAATTTAAATTTTTTGACTTTTTCCCAACTTTTATTTTTATGGATTTTTAGTAGGTAATAAAAACAAATATTTTTTTTAAATATTAGCTTTCCAAGGTGATATACCAATAAACATTGTCATATACAATACAATATAACATATGAGCGCGCGAGAATAGAAATACGTCTAAAAGAATCGAGAAAATCGAATCAGTCGCATTTCTATTCTCAACCGCTCATATGTTATTGTATTGTATGTGGCGATGTTTATTTGTATGACACCTTGGAAGTGTAATATTTAAAAAAAACATTTTTTTTATTACCTATTAAAAAACATTAAAAATAAAAGTTGAAAAAAGTAAACAAAAAAATGAAATTTTGGCGCCTCGAAAATGATTTTTTTGATATGTAGTAGTGAAACTTTTTTTTTTATTTAAAATCGATATCGACAAATTTTTGTGCTTACAAATCGGCCTACCCTATTGTATATGTATGGTATTGCTTATATATATACCTCATAACGTGCTTCGTCGCAAGCACAGCATTGTTTTTCTTCATCATCCTTCTTTTGACTCTGCACATCGTCCACAGATTCTTCACATATACGCTTTGTAAGCTGCCCGTCATCCATAAACCAAACATCTCGATGCTGCAGAACGGTGGCCCTTATAAGAACACAGCCGAAGCCGGGCTCGAGTGGCGCTACCCAAGCCATATCCAATCTAGTCTTTGGATTCGTATTCGTTGTCTCGATTATATTGATACAGTCGGGGCTGAAGCGCGTTTCCACGGGGTCAGTAACCTCCAGACGACCCAAATCGTTGTTGAACACAATATCGCCGTTATCGTTCTCCAACACAATAGAAGCGCCGATGAAGCGTCGGCCATTGTAAGCTTGTAAAGAAACTACATAAAAATTTCTGCATTAATCTGATACACATCGGAAATGTCACTAATAAAGACATAAACAACAGTTGTTTGTTGTTTATTTGGTGGTGCGCGTTGCTCGTCGGTGCTCCAACGAAAGATGAACTCTTATCGCTTCGGCGCCAAGAAGTAACCTTCAAAATATTTTGAAGTTTTTTTTTAATCACTCTGAAAAGCAAATTTCGATCGTATGCGGACACTGGCACTATAAATACGTCGTCGCAAACCACCAAACCTAACGCACACATAAAGTTTAAGTTCAAGGTCACGAAGACATAAATTATGATAGCCAAACAGTCACCCAATGCACATTGCGGGTTGTGGGCTCGCGTAAAGCACAGCACTAGACACCAAGGCGCGACACGACTATAGAGCACATGTTTGCACTGCGAGAACTTACGATTGTAACTCTGGCCCAATGCATAGGATAGAGGGTTTCCCGTTACCCATATAACGAAATTTTCATCAACGGGCGATTTCATCGAATTTGTATTCGCCGGATAACGACTACACCGTGCGGCGAACACATTTCCCGGTATCACAACTAGGATTATCAAGACTAAAACGTGTAATGTCATCATCGTCCACTTGCACAAGTTGTGTTTACAGTTCCAATGCTCAAGATCTACTAATGGGGTGCGACGCCAAAAACCCAGTTTATAACTAACAGTGACTTCGGATTAAATGCTCTCTCAATTTAATTGAAAACAACAAAGTGAAGTGTGTACGCAGAACAACATTTCGAGGGAGGAAGATAGAGCGTGAACGAGAGAGAGAGTGCGAATGAATTTGCAAATAACACACATTTCCTTATCGCTTAAGAGACGTCGCTTTTCAAGGTTACGATGAAAATCGAATATAAAAGAACCAAGTTGTTTGTTAAACGCACCCTACACCGGTTGGCTGGATGCAGAATACGGGAAGAAAGCCTATCAGTTTTCGCAAGAGTTCCAGATGCCACAAACAACCGAAATAATAATTACATTACAATGTTGAAAATCATATCGGAGGCAATACAGGATTCTATGGAGAAATATTTCGGCAGGACAGCAAAGTCTATGGTTATACAGAAATATAGTGAGATTCAGATGGCTTCGTATGTGATAACCGAAACACAGCTGCTTGCAGCTTTTTTAAAGTTTCCTTAACCCAAATCCTCTCAGAGAAGTGACAGCTCTTCATGAATAGTGGCATCCAAGAAGGATGACGTCCGTATAACTATACTAGACAGTTCTCACCATAAATGGGGTAATCCAATAGTTTTGCCCGATATTGAATGACATTAACCTAAACGAAATGTGCTTCAAAAGAAACGGTGCAATATTTTAAACATCAGCCTTGGCACGTGTAGTGGATTCTTAACTGAAAAACGTTGAGAAATGGCTGCTACATTTTAGCTTATTTTACCAGCGGGACCCGGCCCGCTTTGCAGTTCCCAAGTAATTTATTGTTGTATCGCCTTCTACTTTAAACAGATGTCACTGCGTAAATTTATGCATTCTTAAATAGTTTGTTGGAAACAGAACGTTCTCGCTTTTGAACATTATCGAAGGTGTGCTCTTTTCAGGTAATGTAATAGTATTCTACTTATATTTTCTTATTTTCTCTATGAAATCCCAAACTAAATCTTATTCTGGATTTTCTAAATTTAACGATTTTTTTGAAATTTAAAGAAAAATTTATAAGAAAAGTCCGTACTGGCCTTAAAATGAAAATTTAACCGAAAACTCTTGAGGAAAAAACATGGAAGTACATGACTTTTCAAAAAAAAAAAAATATTCGAAATGTAGTAAAATTAAATTTTTGTAGCCATTTTAGTGAGTATTATCCTCTATTCAGGCTCAGTAACCATATGGCTAAAACATATTATATGCTTTTTCCATGGATATGGTCCAAATTGGCACCTTTTGGCCAAAATGGAAGAAAACATCGTGAAGTGGGTTAGGTTATACATATATTACGGAGTTTGCTTTAAAATTATGATCTCTATAAATAAAACAAATAAAAACTGATAATTTGAACATTTTGTTAGTGGTGCGCTGTGAAACGTTACTAAAGATGTATGGCTTTATAAGAAATATACGTGCAGGACAGGAGAAAAGTTATAAACAACGACGTACAGTTTCGAATATAATAACAAACTTTTAAATAAAAATTGAACAGAAAAGTCCGTACTACCCTTTAATTAATATAATGTATATATGTGACGCGCAAAATAGAAAGGGACCTAAGGTTAAAAAACAGATTTGTTCAGGAGAGCCATTTTAAAGATTAAGTCCCTTTCTATTTGCGCTTAGAATCGTCGACTTCACTTATAAAACGCGCATATCTCTGGGAGGGAACACGTTTGGGGCATGGGATCGGTCTCATTCGATGATCAGATGTTGTCCACATTAAAAAAAAAATGTGTAAAGTTGATGAAAAGTTTTGTTCAGGAGAGCCATTTTAAAGATTAGGTCCCTTTCTATTTGCGCTTAGAATCGTCGACTTCACTTTCATAAAACGCGTATATCTCTAGAAGGGAACACTTTTGGGGCATGGGATCGGTCTCATTCGATGCTCAGATGTTGTCCACATCAAAAAAAGAAAAAAATGAAAATTGATTTTTTTTACCCACGAACATCTTCCATGTTGAAAACGGATTGTTGATTGCGCTATTGTCTTTTTAATGGAAATACCCACTTCGCATTATTATTTTTACATAAATTTTCTGCTGATTACTCGTATTCGTTATTTTTTGAATGAACTCGTACCATTAATCCGAAAATGTCTAATTTTAAGACGACAGAGCAAACTATCGGGACTTCACTTAAGAGAAACCTTCTGCCAGACAGAGTCACCTAACAGGACTAAAGAGGAACCTTTTAACAGGCTTAGCTAACTTATGGTCTTGTTTGGCAGTTTTTAATTTTTTTTACATATTTTAAAGATATTGACATCTGGAGTTTTAAATTATGTACAGGTTAGAGAGGTCGCTCGAAATATTCGGCATTATTCACAGGCTTCACTTATAAGGTTGTATTTAAAAAATTTTGTCTTGAAAAGTCGACTTTGTATTTGCATTCAGTAGGAAACCTTCGTGGTTTTTGAAGTACCACAACGTTTGGAAAAAAGCGATGTTTATGTTTTTATTTTGTAAGGCCTGCATGGAAATTTTAAACTTTTCCACTACGGAAAGAGGAACTCACATGAGAGTGGTTCGACTTTTCGGAGAGAATCTGTAAATTTTCAAGAAATTTCGGCCAAGTTTCTTCAAGTCTTAAATTGTTTAAATACAAACTAAAGAGACAAGCTCTGAAAGATATGTCGCTACAAAGATTATTAAACTTGTAAACCAGTTACTTACCGCACAGGATCACCACTAAGAGCCTTTCCTTGAAGCATGGCTCAACCTCTAGAAGTTTCCATAAATTTCAATGCAATTTTTGACTATGTTTTTCAGTTTTAAAAACCACTGTCACGATATTTTTTCAAAAAAAAAATTATATTTGTTTCTGATTTTGGGTGTCTTGTGCCTCATTCCCTTCATGCAAGGAGCTGCCGTAAATGCATCATCCAAAAAGTTGGAATTGCGCTTGAAAAAATAACTCAAAGCATGAATGAGTCGTAAGATTATCTAAACATTGGGCGACTTAAACTTATCTCTATATCATGGTATATGTTGCCAGACTCAGAAGCGCTAACTCCACCAACTAACAGCTATTGGTCCCCTGATGTTGCCAGAATATTGTCAAAAATGAATTTGTCTCAGATTAATAATATTCTCAACCTAAATGGTTGTTTTTGTGTTTGAACCGCCTATGAACGGAAAAAGAAGTCCCCCTCTTTATGATGCTCATAATAAACATTTAAAAAACCCATTCGAATAAATATTTAGCTTTTATTTACAACAATATTTATTGATCAGGTCCAAGATGTTTGCATTTCGTACGCCGACGGTGCGTAGCCACCACCTCCTATCTGGTATTCTTGGTTTATTCCACCAGTATTTTGGTAATCTTGATTTACTCGGCCCGCATTTTTGTATTCTTGATTCATTCCACCTCGATTGCGATAGTCCTGATTCATTCCACCTACATTGCGGTATTCGCCCCTATTTTGATAGCCTTGGCCGGCATCTCCAGTATTACTCCAGCTTCTTTGCTGGCCTTTGCAAGCCTGTTCGCACGACTCCATGCTGAAGAATTTGTTCTTATTCAAGTCACAATTATCGGCGGTGAAGAGTTTGCAGACCATTTCACTGGCATCATAGAACCAATAGTTTTTGACGAAAATTCGTTGTGTATTACATGGCTCCAGGGAAGCAACAGGCATATATAGGCAGAAATTTTCCTCCTGATTCGTTTCTAGTCCATCATTAACGGAGCCGTACAGTTGATTGGTTTTATCATATGAAGAAGTGGTACTGTAGAAACTGGTTCTTGCAGTAGTAAAGCTAGAACCTCTTAGAGAACGTGGCGTGGTAACCCGAATATTTTGGTCGGAGTATTGATCAAATCCCCAAGCACTTGTTTGACCGATTTGGCTAGGATATGTTTTGCGATTTCTGTCGTTTTCCATACGATTACTTTCTCCATACGGTAGTTCCAAATCCCCGGCCAGTTGTTGATTATCGTCGCCATATAAATTACTGCCATACAGATTATTTGAGTTGTCGTACTGGCTCTCACCATTGTTATAACGCGTTGTTGGGGGCCGTGTGTTCTGAGATGTCAAATCTTCGGAACCAAAGTTAAAATTTCCTACTGTATTTCGGTCTGGAAAATCAAAATCGTTTCTCTGCGGGACATCGCCGAAACCATTGCCCAACACACTCTGGTCGTTTTTGTTGTAAAGAGATGGGGATATGTTGCCACCACACAATTTACCTTCGCAGGCCCTGGTCTGCTCCAGCTCAACATTAAGACCGCTCTGAAAAGGAAAATAATAAAAAGCTTAAGATTTCGGACTCACTTGCGCTCGAACCACTCTATCAAAAATACACTTTTACCTGACACTTGTCTCTGGCATATGCGTTAACATATCCTCGGGATCTTGTTTGTGTGCCCCTTCCACATGTGTTCGAACATTCTGACCATGGTGACCATATGTTTAGCTCACATTCAGCGCTGGCATACCTAGAATCAGAAGACTGCGGGAGACCTTCGTCAACATTAAAACATCGTCCAATACAACTTTGCGTTTGGCTAAGAAGACGATTGCAGTTGACTCGTTTCGCTAAATCCTCGTCCTTGAAACTTCTTACACGATATTGTTGTCCCGGTCCACACTTTACATTGCATTCACTCCATTCATTCCAAGGATGTGTAGCACACTCCGGCATATACTCATTGTCATCGTCTAAAAGTTATTTAAATAAATCAACTTGTAAATTAAATTGAATTTAAACGTACCATCAACACAACGGCCGTAAGTTCGTTTCCTAGTGACGTACAGAACGGCTAAAGGCTTTATTGGAGCTCCGGAACTGTCATAGAAGGGCGAACGATCATCACTAGGAAACGTGGACGTTATGCGTCTTACGACATCGGCAGGCCTTTGAGCTTGATCAGGAGACTATAACAAAAAAGGAAATGTAAAAATTATTTGCATTCGGGTCTTATGCTGAGTTTACTTTATGCGCTATTTGCAGACGAATCTTAGAAAAATCCAAGATCACAAATGGTGTGTGTAAATCACATAATGTAAACTCAACATTAGTTCATATGACAACAAACCATATACGAGGGTCCAGCATCTGTACCCGCATCCCAGGGATATAGATTGAGTTCCTTTCTGTCAACCCAGGTACAATTGCTTAAGCATAGCTCTAAAGAAGCCACGCCCAGTATCCAATCTGGTGAGGGATCGATTTTCGAGACAAACGATATCATATGGTGCTTGGGCCCAACACGAACGGTAGCCAAAGTTCTGCTAGCCACATTCAGTTTGTATTTGATTTCCGGAGCCTTGATGATAGTGCGTATACTGCCGGTCTAAAACATTAAGTCTAAGGGATCATAAACTATTCACAATTAACTTGTAACTGACCTCGGAATGATTTTTTATTTCCATTTCAAGCGAAGTGCTTGCACCATGTTCGGCCAACTCTTTTAAACCCGAAGAGGCCAACTCGCCGTAATTCCAAAACTTATAGTTAAAACTATGCGATGCACCAATCAGCATGCCTAAACGTGTGCGCCAAGCCTCTGAAGGAAAATCTTTTGGATGTGTATTCCGATTCCACTTTCGCTCTATAACAATCTGACGTTCAAGTGGAAGACATTAATCAGGATGTCAAACACACAACCCCAACTCCACCACACAAACCTCATATTTGGCTTCTTCGCAGGCACAACAGGGATCAAGTGGTGGCGTCTGGCTGTGAACCTCATCAACATGTTCGCGACACAAAGTCTTCGTTAGACGGCCATCATCAATGAACCACACATTACGGTGCTGCAGCACGGCCGCCTTAAAAGCCACACAACCACTTTCGGGATTGTCAGGGGCCACCCAGGATACATCAACGTTGTTTTTTATATTGTTGTTGCTGCTCTCGATCAGGTTCGTACAATGTTCACTAAACTTGGTCTCAGCCTTGTCGATAATCCGCAATTCGCCTATGTCTGTTGCGTCCGGTTCTACGGCTTCCAGCAGTAGCGTGAAACTTATGAACTTTAAACCAGCGGCACAGGAGATTGACACTTAAAAGAACAGCGCTTGGTTACAAATTGGAGCTAATGACTGAAGTACATACATATGGATGATTCTTATAGGTTTTCACTTCAAAGTTATTGTACGTAGGATTTTGAGACAAAATGCGGACAACGAATTTCTCTTAAATCAGTGAGCACAGCTATATATAAATTATATAATCTCTGATCAGGGCTTACCGTCGAAATATGAATTAATGAATTATAAAGAGAAAATTTTATTTTATACAATATCGCTACCTGGATTACAACCTCGGTAGCACACACCACGGCGGCCCACTATTACACCAACGCGGTCCAATACTGCATCTTTAGCATTTAATTCAAGTGCCGCTGGAAGTGTCCAAAATCCCGGTTATTTTAGAATGTCGTTAAAACGAAAAATCAAATTTCGAAAAACATGGGTTGACCAATATTACGTTAAGGCGGGTTTGTTTAAAATCACAGGACAAATTTCAACGAGAATGATTTCGTTTGCAAGAAATAATTTTTTGAACTTTATCAGAATAGGTTTTTAGTGGGTCGGAGCCGGAAATCGTGCAGCGAAGCTAGTAATCGCGAGAAGTCTTGTGTGGGCAGTACCAAAACATGGACTCATATAATCTATTTAAACCACGATTGGAAATTTGCCGGCCATAAGGCCTTAAGGACCTAATTTATAAGAAAGAGATTGTCCTTTGCGAAAGGCTGCTAATGTTTAAGTTTTTTTGAAATCGTGTTAAATCCTACCTATACTTTGATTAAAGCAGCATATGGGCAGGAAGAGGGTCACCTTTTCATCAAGATTTACCAAGAGATTGAACAAATTTGAAACACCGACGAAGTACAGTCGATATAGACTCGATTATTTGTAAATTTGAGCAAGAATTTTGAATAGCGTTCCTACAGAGGCTATTTCAAAATATGCCCTAAAATAAAGCAATTTTAATAGAGTTTGTCCTTGGCAAAAGGCTGTTAAAGTTTAGTTTCTTTGAATTCATTTTTTAAATTCTACCTGTACTTTATTTAAAGCAGCATATGGACAGGTAGAGGGTCACATTTTAATCGAGATTTACTAAGAAATTAAACTAAATTGAATTAAAAACCGACGAGGTACAGTCGATATAGACTCGATTTTTTTGTAAATTTGAGCAAGAACCATTTTGATACATGTCCCTAAAGCGGCAGCGACGTTCCTTCAGAGGCTATTTCAACATATGCCCTAAAATAAAGCAATTTTAATATAGTTTGTCCTTGGCGAAAGGCTGCTAATGTTTAAAGTTACTTTGAAATCGTATTTTATTTCTTTTTTGGTTAAAGCATTAATGGACAGGCAGACGGACACCTTTGAATAGAGAATCACCAAGAGATTGTGCAAATTAAATTGAAAGTGCAGTCGACCCCAATTATGTTTATGTTTTCCTATTATTACAAAATCCCCGGGTTTCTCAGTTAATCCAAAATGATAATTTCATAAAAACTGGACGGTTAAGGACGAATAACCCGGTTAACCGGTTTCCGTTTACGATTATGCGCTCTCTAACCGCTAAACATAGCCGACGGTTATTAATTAAAATTAATTCATTTTATTTTCTATTTCTGCATTAAGGACAAAAAATAATATTTATGCATTTTAGAGTCGTGGCATCCTCAAAAACACAGGGTTCTACAGAAGAATCAAGATTTACTTTAAAGAATCATTTTTGTTTGATCTCGTAGACAAAAGCACTACATTTTTTTATTAACTTGTAAACATGACGATGAAGAATTTTCAATTCTAATTAGAATCATCATCACAATATGTTCTGTTGTCTTATAAGGAGTATTGCCATGTTATTGGGTCTTACGGTTGTACGTCTGTCCTGGCAGATATGACGTCGGATTGCCTTCGATCAGAATTTGATAGTTTTCATCCACTGGCGAACGATCCCCGATGGCTCCTTGAGGCTTGCGATAACAGTCTGCGATACAGACATGGAGTAAAGCAAAGCCGATAATACTCCACAGTAGAACACGAAAAGGATCCATCCTGGCTCCTCTCCTGAACATATGTAAGTACACACAGAGAAGAAAATTGACGGAAATGCGGAAGTTGACGCGTCTTAACCGATTGACACTGCAAAGACAACTAACAGAGATCTTGAATAGGCCAACAATTGGTTGGTTGGCGGCTGGATTGTCAATGTTCTTCTATTTATTCAATTAGTTGAAAACTATGTCATCGTCATTTACATTCCTATTCTTATTCACATCTCATCGACATCTTCCTCCTCTTATCATACTGGTACCACACTCACTAGGTCGTCATCTGTTCCAATCCATCCCTCCCCTAATTTCTTTGTTTTGACAATTACCAATTAACGATCAGTCTCATACACACTACCGAACGAACAAACGGCCGCACACCCGGCCTCCCGCCCGCCAAGTGCCCAAAATAAACGAGTTAAATGTCTCGTAAGACACTGTGTGGGAAAGGCGCAAATTGCTTAGATTGAGACTGACAAGTTCAGTTCTATGGCTTCATGTTCCGAGCGCTCAATGGAGGCACGCGCTTCAATTAAGACAGCGTCGTCATACTTATCCGTTTATCGCTGTAAATCAGTAGCAGAGAGTGTAGTTTGTGCTAGACGCAAATTGTCCAAGTACTTGTCTGAGTTTGTTGTTCTTCGTTGGAAAAATGGAGGGGTCAACGAACTTTTTATTGAGGAATTCTCACAGCAACAACAACAACAAATGGTGGCTAAAAATCACTTGTACTCAAATTTAATAAAAGTTTATTGAACGACAATTTGTCATAAATCAAAGTAGAATAGATTTATTTCAATTCAATTCTTGGGATACATTCGATTTAATAATAACAAACTCGTAAAGTGCCAGCGTTCCTTTCACTTGCGGTCACTCTCGTCGTTGCTGTTCAACAAACATGGCATCATCTTACACTTCTCAACAATGACACGATCCTTACACTTGTAACTTAGCTCGATGTTGAGCAGCGTACGGGTTCTTTGGCGGTACGAGCTGTCACCGCAACTGGCCGTGCACGGAGTCCACACTGACCATTCCGAATAGCGACATTCGTCCTTTTCCTCTACCGGTGATTCTGGTTTGATGTGATTGTGATAACGCCTTCTGTCCTCGTAGTTTTGTGGCACGTAGCCACCCACGGAATAGATGTCGTCGCAACGTTGATAACATTTTTCGAGACGCACCAAATGCTTGGGACAAGGTTTGCCGCCGTACTTGGGTGAACGTACCACCTTGCGCGTCTTTATCTGGACACCTTCGCCACAGGTCGCATTGCAGGCATGACTGACCCAGTTGCTGACCAAACAATCTATTGGGTCCGCTCGCAAATTCTCTCGTTGCAGCTCCATCTTCTTTCGTGGCAAACGACAGGTCTCTTCGCAATCTTCTTTGGAGGTGAATTTATTGCGATTTCTGTCACATTTATCGGCCCAGTAGATGGCACACTGATCACTCATGTGATCGTAGAACCAATAATTGGCCACATCACTATCTCGACAGTGGCTGACTTTGAGCTCCTCGTAACAGAGGGGCGGCACGATGGCATCGCAACTAAGGTTGTTACAACTTACCACCTCTCGGCGTTTGATGTGGCGACATGGATCTAAAGTGGGATCGCGACCGGGTCTTTGCACTCCGTATACCTCATCCTTATTCCACACAATACGTTGGCGTTCACTTGTTCCCTTGGCTCCACAAGGACCCAGACAAGGAGAAAAGTCCGACCAATGGGAAACGCCACATTCTGGCGGTATATAATCGTCCGATTGGTGACTTAGACTTTCTAGATCCCGGTAGCGGATTTCATCATTTATATTTCCGAACAGGGATTTAGTACCATCTCCAATCACTTCGTTATCCTCACCATCTCCTTCATTGTCCGAACCTTCCGCATCACCGCCACCAATGTCACCACCACAATCCGAAGCACTGCAACTTCTTTTCTCTTCCAATACCAGGCGAAGTATGGGCTATATCAAGGGATATTTCAAATTCGTGTACCAAGCACGTATGGTAAATAAATAACTTTACACACTAACCTGACATTTCTTTTTCGCTCCTCTAGCTAGATAGCGGCGTTTACGGGCTTCGAACCCTTTGCCACAGGATACCGAGCACGATGACCATTCGCCCCAGTCGGAAACTGCACATTCAGGCATATCCGGCATAACGGCATAGCCAGCGTCTTCGACATCCCCATTTTCAGAATCGCATTGACGACCAGTGCAGGACTGTTCTTGACGAAGACTAGTGCGACACTTGACACGCTGAGCCAGAGAAGGGTTTTTGAATTCCCGTTGACGATATTGTGTGCCAGGACCACACTTTGCCGAGCACTCATCCCAGGGAGACCAATGATGAGTGGCACATTCGAGCGGTTCGTTTTCGGCTACAAGGTATATTTTCGGTAAGTATGAATAGGTAAATGTCTATCGATTCCAATACTCACAGTCGCCATTATCGCATGTCTTTTCATATAGCCTTCGACGATTTAGATAAAGGGTAGCCAACGGTTTCATGGGTGCACCGCTGGTATCGTAAAACGGTGATCGTGGATCGTTTGGAGAATTCGATTTGATACGACGTATAACATCGGGAGGTACCTGCGGTTGATCAGCCGACTAGTTGTGGATGAATAGAGTAACATCACTGATCTCTGAATTTGTGTATCGAATCAGAACTTACCATATACGAGGGACCCATATCAGTGCCAGCGTCCCATGGATATAGATTGTAGACTTTAGTTTCAACCCAACTACAGTTAGGCAAACACAATTCCAGACCCGAGACGCCTACAATCCAATCGGGAGAAGGGTCTATCATGGACACAAAGGAAATCACGTGATGTTGCGAATCCACTCGGAATACCGCATGGGTTTTGCCGGTGACGTCAGGGAAAGCAATGCCTCGTGCTTTGATAATGGTGCGAATTTGATCGCTCTGAAGTGGAAGACATAAAGAAGAGTTAAGCTGGAGGTAAACTAGAGCAATAAACTTTGCATTTTTATATTCCGGTTCAAAATCACCATCAAACTAACTCTACACGCTTTTTAACAGTGTTTTGGTTAAAGCAAAAGTGGCGACTTAAAATCTCTGATATGTCGGTTACTTTTAAACTATGAGAGTAAGTAATAATAGTACCTTGTCTTTCAGTTCGGTTTCTAGAGTTCGGGTAGATCCATGTTCTGCTATTTCTCGCACACCTTCACTCGCCAACTCTCCATACTGCCAGAAACGATAGTCAACCGTATGCGAAGCTCCTATTATATCACTAAAGCGAGTGCGCCAACTGTTAGCGGGGAAATCCTTTGGATGAGTATGCCTCGACCATTTGCCCTCAAAGGTAAGCTCGTACTTGGCCTCGTCACAGGCGCAACAGGGGTCCACAATAGTTGGCTGACTATCAACATCATCGATTTCCTCTTCGCACAACTTCTTTGTTAGAAAACCTTCATCCATGAACCAAACATCTCGATGCTGTACCACTGTGGCCCTGAGCAGAATACAACCCATGCCGGTGGCTGATGGAGCCACCCAGATTACATCGATGCGATTCTTGACATTTGTGTTTGTATTCTCCACCAGGTTGGCGCAGCGAGGACTAAAACGAGTCTCGGCCAAGTCGGCAATCTCAAATGAACCCACAACATCCATAAGATCCAAGCCTCCATTCTCCGATTCTACGCCCAGCATGAAGCTAATGAACGTTTGATCATTGGAAGCTATCAGAGAAACTGCAAAGAACAACAAACACAACAAGTCAGTTGAGTGCACCTAGCATCTCATGCAAGTCTGCATATCAAACTCACCATTATATTTCTGACCGGGTATGTATGTTTGAGGATTGCCCAGTATCGAAATGGCATAGCTATCATCTGCTGGCGACTTGGCTGCCGTTGTTCCGTATGGCACCCGGCTGCAAGCCAACGCTATATTGAGTGTCGCTGATATGGAAATAGCTAATGCCAACCAATTCATATTCGCTGCAAGTACGAGTACAAGATCAGATGCCGCCGCAGTGGTGGTTGTGTGGAACGGGGAGGAGGTTAATATATGGTGGCATGAAATTGATATCAATTCTGATGGTGACTGCTAATAGTTAATGACTACAATGTGCGGCACTTGTTAAGGTAATGGAATAAACATACATTTGACATTAACCACACACTCACGTCTAGCCTCTACGAGTACAGTGTAAAATGAAGGATATATCGATGAGGGATACTTCCTTAATGGATCACAAATCAATTAGTTTCGCTTGACTCATACTAATTCGAAGTAGCTCGTTTATGGAACCAAAACAATTGATTATGAAATAATTGATATACTTTCTACATTAAACTACGTCACAACGTTGCAAAGGGTGTGGCGGGGCTTTCGTAGGGCACAGATTAAGCTACTCACTTCTATGGATTCTAGAATCGTACGGAATTCCAACAACTGTTACTGCGTCTCGTTGTTTGAATGCCTTTTTATCGATCGGATTTGAATGCGGCGGCTTTAGTTTAGATTAAATTCATTCGTTTCAATTGAATTAATTAATATTTTTGTGATGGGATTAAATCATCACATACATACACTCTCGCGGAGTGACTGAGTGCCTGTGTTTTCGCGCGTTCCTATGTTGGATGCTCAATGGTTAACGGTCAACTGAAAATGCAATGCATTCCAATTGAATGGGGAATCGTCGTTGGATAGTTGCTTGGCTGCCTCGGTTGGAACTTGTGCTAACGAGTGTTGTGCAAAATAGAGAGGATTCAATCCAATTCAAATTAATTTGTAAGGGCACTATGAGCGTGGAATGAAATCTGAAAGAGTAGATTCGCCAGTATGTGCATATCGTGATCTACATACTATAGTTTTTGTCGTTCGTAAGGTGTACTCGTCCGGTGCTTGACTGTTGGTCGGTGTATGGGTGAGCTTCGAGTTCCGGTATTTGGTTTTTGTTTACATTTTCATATTCACAACAAAACGGCTTGCATGTACTTTACAGCGGGCACTACAGACAGCGTGGGCTACCGAGCATGCAAAATACATACATACATACACTACTCTGTTGAGGAGGGAATTTAAGACATCCAAGACAGGATGATAAATCAAAGCATAAATGGAAGTAAATATGAATATAAAAATTAAAGGTCACACTATAAGTGTCGAACCGTAGAAGAATGATTAGCCCAAACGAAGAAAACATTAAGAAAATACTAAGAAAGATAACCCATTATGTAGCATTGCAGGTAGGACAACCTTCACAACGAAGTTGACAAATATGAATAAATATGAAATCATAGGAAGGACGGAGCAACTTATGACCCGAAAGCATTAGCAAACTTTAAAAGTGGAAGTAAACCCATTAGACGAATTTGCAACCTGCAAAAGAACAGGTGGAACCAGATTGAATTGTTCAAATACTCTAATGAAGGGTGTTTTTTTAGACGTGTGGTTTTCAATCGGGCCACACTTTTTTCGGAGTTGGTCTTTTTAACAGCTATCACTTGATGTATGCTCAGTTTAGTTTGCCATTTCATAATAAATAGACTTACTACGGAACAACGTTTGCAAATCGTGGTGAATGTGCCCAAACGAGATGGTCACCGATCCTGATTTTTACAAGAAAATTTTGTTCAACGATGAATCTCACTTTTGATTTAAGGGGCACGTTAATAACGAAAATTGTCGCATTTGCAGCCATTGTTGAGACGCCTTTACATCTTCAAAAAGTCAATGCTTATTGTGCTTTATGCGCAGAGGGAATCATTGGTCCATACTTCTTCAAAAATGAAAATTGAGCCATGATTAATGACTTTTTGAATAGGAGGATGTTGATGTGGAGGACCGTTGGTTCCCACAAGACGGCGCTACATGCCATACAGCCAATGAAACAATCAATTTATTGAAGGAATCTTTTGGTCGTGGGCCTGTTGCAGGGCTTACACCATCGTGCGATTTAACACCGCTGGACTATTTTTTTTTTTGGTTATGTGAAGTCCCTTGTCTACGCAGATGAGAACGACACGATTGGAAGAGAATATTCGGCGCGTTATTGCTGACGTACAGCCACAAATGCTGCAAAAAGTGGTCGAAAATTGGATATTTGAAATTTATTCGAGCCAGCCGCGGCAGCCGCTTGTCCAAAATCATTTTTAAAACATAATGGCAAGCCCTTATCTTTATAGTAAAGCTAAATTCTTGACCACACGTCTGAAGAAACACCCTGTAGAAAAAAACCTGATTAATCCGACAAACAAAGTGAAAAACTTGTAGGAATTGCATTTCATTATAGAGGAAATGAAATGTTTATCATTCTTGATTCTAGGCTTGATTTTTCCAGTCGTAATTATTCGGTTGTATCTAAGGTAATATTCTCTTTAAGGAGATTCAACACTACCAATATGTACTTAACATCTTTCATCAGAAAGAAAGTTGCAGATTCTATTTTAATGTCGCCGATAAATTATGTACTAGAAGTCATATCAGCCACTACGTCAGCTTGATTTCGTTGGGTGGAAGTAGCTTTTAATTCTATGGATATGTATACGGGCTACTTCGATAAGATCATATTTCTCACCATGCCTTACAATTTCTTAGTATTCCGTATAGCCATCTTTCTAATATTCGGACATTAATGATATTTTTATGATAGTAATTTCTGGTTCATCTCCGTTATTAAGAGATAAGTTTGTATTTTGTAGATCTACAGGGAATCCACAGCTAATACTATCGCGGTTTACAACGAACTTTTTTTGAACTGTCATATTATGTGCGGGTAGTTCGTAGTTGGAATCAGCTTCCGTTACATCTGTATAACTTTTCTTATTCTAACAGCGTTTTTCAGCGTAGAATAATTGACAATATACTTTTAAATATTCTATAAGTACTCTGTTGACACTTTTATTCTTTAAATTTTCATTCTCTTATTGATGGCTGGGGAGGCACTGTTAAAATACAACTATTTGTAAATTTTCCTTTTTGTATTTAATACATTTCATTAAAACTATTTTTATGTTAATATGTAAAATAGTATAATTAGCCTTGAAGGCTTTTGTATATTACAATGAAGACAATAAATAAATTAAATTAACTTTGATATTATGAATAATGAAAGGAAAAACCAAAAAAAATCACAAACAAAAGGAAAATGAAAAGGAACAAAATGAAAGTGGACGTGACGTCTAGGCAAGGCATGTGCAGAAGTTGTAAGGATAGAAATATCTCTAAGATTCTCTTTAAAATGCGTGAGCCATCTGAAGCCCTCCTTAAAGAGTAGGTCCCATTCAGAAAGTATAAGAATCATATTGTGCACAGCTTACAGATTTAAAAAAAAAATTGTTTTAGTCCACTATGGAATGGTTAGAGTGATACAAACCGTTTCATAACTCGAGTTCGGTTAAGTGCTGATCTGAACTGCAGGTTCGGTTTTAAAAGTGGTTTTAGGTACTCTTAAACCGTGGTCCGGCTCAATAGTTCAAAATTGGTTTAAAAATCAAAGAAACAACAATTTTTTTTATATAATATATTTTCGGCTTGAGGTCATGTAATAAAAAATTGTGGTGTTTTTTTTTATATATTATTTTAATTTTTCCCAAAATTTGTTTGCATAAGTTGACACCCTGAAGATGATTGACAAAGTCAGTCGAAATATTATGAAAAATTAAAATAATATATATAAAAAAAACACAAGTTTTTTTTATTTAAATAGATATGGGTGATTCTGAGATTATGGGCCAATTTCGACATCATTTTTGGATTTTTTTGCAGATTTTAATATTTAATTCAGGTATATGTCTTAGTTCTAAGAAAGACTAGTCATTTTTAAAAGGTACACAGCAAAATTTTAATTTTTAACGGAATCATGTAACAATTTAAAAACATGACCTCCAGGGTAATGACTCATTGAACAGAGAAATGACGAAGATAATAAAATATATAGTATTTTTTCTTTAAAATCAACAAATTCATTTTAATTCAGTTCGTTTGTAAAAATAATAAAAGAAAAAACTGTTAATCGCCATTCCCCTGTGAAAAATTTTGGCAGGGGAATGACGAATTTCTACAAAATCACCTGAAATGTTTATTTAAGTACTTACCCTTACAAAATCGACTTGAGCTGGAAGTTTATACTTGCAATAAACACAAAAAACACTTGCAAAATTATAAAAAGTATTAATTTTTCAGTTATTGTTAGGCTTGAGGTCATAAGCAAAAAACAGATGTTGGTGTTTTTATAATTTATTTAATTTTAAATAACTCAATATTTCGAACGGACTTCGTCGTTCATCATCAGGGGTAATCAATTTAAATAATTGTTTTACTTCTGTCCTGTTGTACTTCTAATATTCAACTAATGTATGTCTTCCCGTCGGTACTTATTAGCAATAAAAAAGTATTAATTATCTTTTTAAAAAACAACACAGGTGTGTAAACTTAAGTGTAAATGTTCGTAACGAGTGACAAAACACGACTTACTTAATTTTAATAAGACTGTTGACGAAACAACTATTAGATGTACACCCACTATAAGCAATTTTCAATCATATTTGAGTTGCTTGAAATCAGGATTGGTTTGGAAATTCTTATTTTAGCGAATATAAGATTTTACAGGAGAATACTGTGTATTTTTAGGGACAGAAAATAAACATCCATAAAAATATAAATTGAATAAAAAATTATAAACGTTAATAGCAACAAAATTAATTGAATATTATTTTTTACTATGGACTTGTTTTATTAAATAAATAATTAATATTTTTGTAAAAAATTGAGAAAATTTCAATAGAAAGTAGTGCCAGGGACAACTAGGGTAATGATATTTGAACACTTTGGTAGGAATTTTTTGAAGAACAAATAATTTTTTTAAAAAACAATTTTTATGACTTTAAAGGTCCTATAAAGATTTATTGTATAGTAAATAATAAAGTATAATATATTTTATTTTTCACGCTTGAAACAAACAAAGGGGACCATAATCTCAGAATCAACCATATATTATTATTAAAACAAAAAATGTACTTTGAACATTTTGTTCCTAAAAACTCATGTAAAAGTACTTCTTTCTTCTATGAACCGAACCGCGTCTTTTTAATTTTTTGTGGGGTTTGGTTCGATTCATTATTTTTTTTAACAGAGGTTTGGTCACAGTCAGAACCATCTGTTCAAACCCGGTTCGGTTTACATCTCTGATCAGAGCTGTCTATTATACATTTTCAAACTTTATAAACCAAACACTCAATAACTTTAGGCACATTCTGAATATGTTCGTCCGGAAAAAAATATCAAAGTAAGCATTCACTCATATTCATTTAATGTCTTTCTTTGACAATAATACATAGAAGTTTTTCCAAAATATATTTTTTCTAAATATTTAAATAAAAATTTCGTTCGTTTAAAAGTGTCGTCGTTTTTTCTTTGCCAAATACTTATTTGGAAATCTTATAAAAGTTAAACCAAATTCAGCAAAAACAATGGACCAATCTTCCAGCCGATTAAATGCTGAAGTCTTACAAATAGGTGAGAATGGAATTAGGCGATGGGATTTGAAACTATTTATGCTCTTGTACTTTTGCACATTTTGAGTTCGAAGTGACGTAAATTTTGCAATGTAAAGAACAATAATTCACTTTTGCTCAACATGATGCAAAATTATCATTTCAAAATTCTATCGCTGGGACTGGGATGTGACAAATTTACGGTAGTAAAATATCATCGTTTTTGAAGAAATGTGTTTTTTTAGTCGGATTTAAAACATCCTTTTTTATGTCGATGTTCAAAAACGTTAATGCTATGTATTAATTTCAAAACAAAAACACTTATGATATCGGTTGAAGTCACCATGAGACTCGACATAGATCTTTAATATGTATAACTTAAAAGCGCTTCATTTACAATTAAATGTGGTCAATGGGCCAACAGATCCAGACAATAGTGAAGTGACTACAAAATCTAGCGATGATGTATTAAAAGATGAACAACGGACAGAACAGGACATTGAAGCACCACAAATGGGCAGTTCGGAAGAGGACAACCACAAAACATCACCTTTATCTGCACCTTCTAAAGTAAAAGATGTGAGTTTGCCCTTCGCCTCTGTATACATAACATTCAATAATTTGTTTTTAAAAGGGTTCTCTAACAAATAAGGGTTCTTTGTCAAATCCCGCGGCCAAGTCAAAAATACCCAGTATTAAACAAGGGGTAAGTCAAATTATTAAACAGAAGCAACTGTATAATGTCATGTGATTTCCATTTCCTATGCATAGCCTAACAAAAGCAGTCTTTCATTGATGAACAAGAATTCTCCTCAAGTATCCACAACTCAGCGGAGCGTACAAAGAACTGACACAAAAATAAGTATGGCCGAAAAAAACACAATGTTGGGGAAAAAGACTGAAGAGATCTCTACAAAGAGAAGCGTTGGAACAAAACCTCCCATTACATCAGTGACCAGGAACAGATTAATCGGACCAAACAATACCAAATTTCAAAATCGTAGTGGTAGGACCCCTTGTAACCTAAAAAACCATGAGCTTTGAACATTATGTATTTTTCTAGCCAGCAGCCTAAACAGTCGCACTTGTGCTCTTGGCAAAAAAGAGGAAAATGAAAAAAGTTTGCGCAAAATAGCTTCAACGGCAGGGGATCATAATAAAATTAATATTTTGGAAAAGAAATTGAAAAACATTCAATCTGAGTTTTTTGAGGCTTTAAAACAAAATCCAGCCGGTGGTAAATGGAAAAACGAATATAAGTTCATAACTCTCGATTGTAACGATGAATGTAAGCTATTGGTTAAAGACGATTATTTAAAGAAAATGCCTCAAAAGCTTCGTGAGTTTGAAATAAAGTACATAATTTTAAAATTTGAAAAGCTAATTTAATTTTACATTAAAGCTGTGAATTCTGTAGGGGATTTTAAAGAGAAAATTAAAACATGTATAGATGAGAATTGGGCAACTTTAAATGAATCGCCAAAATTGGAAGAATCTACTCAAAAGCTATTGCAAGAAATCCAGGTAATTCGTAAAGCTCCAAAAACTCCGAAATTAGTTAATTTTTGAAATTTTTCTTTTTAGGATTCAAGTTCTAAAATGCTGTTGAAACTTGTCGATGATTTGTGTAACTCTTATAAAGACGATGAGTACGATCGGCTAGTTGTGAACATGCAAAACGATTTGCTGGTAGCATTTCTTAGTTTTTAAAAAATAATTTATAGTGTTTTTTAAGTTTTTGTAGCCGTTTTTGTTCTTAGCTAAGACAGAAACGAACAATTGTTATTTGTCGAGGCTAAATTCATGAACAAAATCGCACTTTTTCAACAAAAGACTGCTTCAAACGACGCTTAGGCAAACTGTTTTTTTTTTTGTCAAATTTGAATTAATACCCTTTTGTTGAAAATGTGCAATTATATTTTTGCTTTTCAATCTTTCATATCGAGGCTTCGTAAATATTTCCCTCTTAAATTTTCGTTTTTTTAGGAATGTAAGAAAGCTCTTAAGATAGCTAACACAAAACTTGCTGAGATTTCCAAGATACACGAAGAACAATTGTCAATCCTTGAAAAAGATTTAAAGTCCCAAGCCATGGAGGAACTTTCACGCAAAGAGACAGAAATTAAAGAGGTATATCCATGTCAAACTATCAGCAAAAAATAATATTAAGAACTTCACCTCTGTTCTATCACTCCTCTAGCTCAAGGCTACAATGTCAACCAGCGAGAAGAAAGACCTGGACGAAAACCATCATTTGCAAGAAGAGCTCAATGCTGTCCTTGAAAAGTAAGAGAAGTTCAAAGATAATTTATTGCGTGAATAGGGTTGATTTGTATAGTTAGTGGTCTCCGGTTTGGGAGCTGGCTAGGAAAGTTATTTTTTAGTAGCAGTGTTTCCATCTCGTAAGAAGTTCAAAGATATTTCCTTGCATGAATAGGGTTTATTTGTATATTTAGTGGTCACGACTGTCACACAAGTAACCCGGTTATAAAGCTGGCTAGGAAAGGAATTTTTTAGTAGCATCTCGTAAGAAGTTCAAAGAGATTTCATTGCGCATATAGGGTTGATTTGTATAGTTAGTGGTCATGACGGTCACACAAGTAATTCGTTTAAAAAACTGGCTAGGAAAGTAATTTTTTAAATAGTAGTTATTCCATCATGTATCTTTATGCTTAAAGTAATTTTTTTTTTTGGCTGTTTCGGCATATTGTGATAGTACTTGGCCGAAGAATAACTGTTATGGGTTAATAAAACCGGGGTCATTTGTATTGGAGGTACCACATGGGGCCGTGGTAAGGCTACCAACTATCAGTCTCCTAATTTTCCTTATAATTCTTTACTTCTGCATAAAATTTCAGCAAGATCGTATAAATAGTATTAAAGATATTACGCGAAAACTAAAAGTGAAGGAAAGGACATCGTATTTGATAGGGAATACCTTAGGGTGTGCCAATATAGTCACATTTAAATACGTAACCTTTCTACACAGGAGGTAGGAAATATACTCGTATTTATCAAGCTTTGCCTTGACGGTTTGATTGACGGATTTTCCGCTAAAAATAATGTTTAATGACACTCGAAATTCTCTTTTTTCCATTTTTAACAAAATCCATAAGGTTGTAAGTTTTGGACAGCTGTTAAACACAAACTAAATGACGGAACTCTCAAAATTTGACAGTAATATATTAACAGATGGTACTTGATGGGAGCAGTGTTGCAATTCATATAACTACAAGGGAAGTTGAAAAAGTCATGGAATTTTTGATCTGCCATCGTAATAAACAAGTATTGCCGATCAGTGTTGCCGTTTTGGTCGGTTTTGACCAAATGCCGTCGGAAAAATTAAAAGTTTGTAGTTGGTCGGAATTTTGGGCATTTTTGCCACTAATTGACATACACTAACTCGTATGTTAAGCCTCGATAAAAAAGACTTAAAATATTACAATGAAGTCAATTGAAAATAAAATAAATAAATAGTAAAACTGCAACAGCTTAGTTATTTGTTAACAAAAAGTTCCTATTTTCAGCATGTCTGGATTGTGGAAAAAGCATTTTAATAAAATAATTTGTTGGCGCCTTTTTAGTAGTAAGCATGAATAAAGGCCCATGCTCGATAATTTTCCAGGTTAACTACTTAAATGACTATAAAAAATTAATTTTACAACTTTTTGAATTATTTTTTTTGAAGACTAGTACTTCTGGACTTTAGACACGAACAGCATTGACACTTTTTATATTAAATGACTTAACTATTGCGGTCTTGTAATCTAGTCTTATTCGTCGAGGCTTAACCTAAAACATTTTTTGGTTGTATCAATATATCAATGACTTTTGAACGCTTTGGTCGGAAACTGTCGATTTCGGTCTTTTGGTCGGTTTTTGGTCATATTTTGTTCGGAAAAAAATTGTCCAGGGGCCGGTTCAAAACCTCTTGCCTCTAATATATAATAGAAGAGTCGTTTTTTACAAACCAACAAGCGGCATGTGTTTTTATTGCTGCCTATTGCTTTTGCTGTAATCTCGAGACCATGAGCGCTTGGCTAATTGCTGGAACGAAAAACTAGACGCTATAAGGCAATGGTTTCTCCAAACATATAAGAACTGCTTTTGTCAATCTAATTTTAGAATTATACTTTAAACTGAGATGATTCCTTGTTATTACATCTGTAGTCAGATATATCGAAATTAGTTCACTTGTTTTATAAAAACACGCCTAGTATTTTTCTATTAATCATATATGAAAAACCAAAACTTGATAATTTTGTGTAAAAATTATCAAGGCTGCGGGCAACTCCAATAAAAATTTGAATTCTTAAACTATTCTCTAATAAATTTCTTTCGTATTTAGCTTTAACGCCTTACAGGAAAAACTTTTAAATACGGAAAAACTATTGAGCCATGAACAAAATGTAGCAAAAGAGAAAAATGAAACCATTAAGCGCTTGGAAACGGAAGGAAAGGTCATGAGTTCGAAGATAAAGGAATATAATGAAATCAAAATAAAAGTCGAAAACAAATCAGAGGAACTTTCAAGGAAAATCAGTGAACTGCGTGATGAGATTCACAAGGTAAAAACTGAGAAAGCGGCTTTAGAAAAAGCCAATGCACAATTGCTTTCGGTATGTATAAGTATAAGGTGTACCAATGGATTTAAGGAAAAACATTCAAATCAACGGGAATTTAAAATTTCTTTAGGAAACTTCCTCTAATATGGATGTGCTAAAAAAACTTCAAGAAGCTGAAAACCGAATACGGTAAGTTTGTGTGTATAAGAATAACAATATAGAGATAATATCAGTTAAAAGCTCCAGAAAAATGCCTGGCCTAATACTTGAAAGACGAAAGCTAAAAAATATCAGCTAATCCACATTCATCAGATACTGGGCATATATAATTTTTGTTTTACTTATTGTTGATGATTGTGCAAAGGTCTTAAGCAACCATGCTTTTTAACCAGAGCTTCTTAAGGACCTTCAATTGAAAAATTAGTGTTAAAAATCTAGTCTTTTTTTGTCTTTTAGGATTCTACAACAACAGCTAATTGATAGAGATGATCTAAAAGAGTCCCAACCGGAGTGCCCCAAAGACATGGTAATGGAGGTAAATGTATTAAAATGCAAACACTAATTATAACCTCACCACACTATAGTATTTTGTGTTTGAGCAGATGTTTGTTACACCCAGAAGGATGTATAATAGACCCATTAAAAATCGTACCCATCGTTTTAGTTATTTTCTGAATCGATTAAGACATGTCCGTCTGTCTCTCGGCCCATGTCCCGCCGATTTGGGGTTTAACTAGCCAAAGAGTGGCAGATTTTAATCTGATTTCCAGACAATTTGTTTAATGGCGTTAGTACGAGGGTAGATCAATAATTCTGTGACTTTTCTAACTTCCCTTGTAGTTATATGAAATGCAACACTGCTCCCATCAAGTACCATCTCTTAATAGACTACTGTCAAATTTTGAGAGAGTTCCGTCATTAAGTTTGTGTTTAACAGCTGTTCAAAACATACAACCTCGTACATTTTCTTAAAAAGGGAAAAAGGCGAGTTTCGAGTGCTCATTAAGCATTATTTTTTGCGGAAAAAACCGTGAATCAAACCAGGAAAAGCTTGGTAGATACTATGGGGACTCTGCGCCATCGATTTCAATGGTAAAAAGTGGTTAACTGACTTTCGTTGTGGTCGCACAAGTACAAATGACGCTGAACGATACGACGGCCAGTTGAGGTCGATACACCTGAAAATGTCGAAAAATCCACGATATGGTGTTGGCCGATCGAAAAGTTAAAGTGCGTGAGATTGTTGATGCCATACACATTTCATATGTCAGTGTGGTTTCGATTTTACTTGATCAGCTGGGTTTAAAAAAGCTGTCTGCAAGATGTGTGACGCGATTACAAAGTCATCAAGATAATGCACGGGCGCACACGTGTGCAGTCTCAATGACAAAATTGCATGAATTGGGTTACGAATATTCTCTGGATTTAGCCCCCACTGACTATTTCCAAACTTAATGAAATGGCTCGGTGGAAAGTGATTCAGCTCCAACGATATTATTGATCAAACAAATGAGGACCTCGAAATATCCTATTTTTTTAAAGGAATACAATAATTGGAGAAACGACGCTCGCTCAAAGACGAAGGTCGTCCAAATACGGCCGTTGTGCCAGAGAACATTGATGCCGTGCGTGAACTGATAATGCAAGTCCGTCATGTCACATACCGTGAGATAGAGGCATCCTTGGGCATTTCTTCCACCAGCATACATTCGATATTACATGTACACCTGCCCACACAATTTGACAATCGCTCAAAAAAAGGTTCGTGTCGATTAGTGCAAAGAAATTTTGAATAAATACGATCGCGGTACTTCGAAAGACGTTTATAAGATCGTCACAGGTGACGAATCATGGATCTATGTGTATGAGCCCGAAACAAAACAGCAATCGACCGTGTGGGTCTTCGTAGACGAGCCAAATCCAACGAAAGTTGTTCGTGGAAGAAGCACTTCGAAGCAAATGGTCGCCTGTTTCTTCGGCAAAACTGGTCATGTGACGGCTGTTCCGCTTGAGTAACGTAGGACAGTCAATTCTGAGTGGTACGCCAGAATATGTTTGCCTGATGTCTTCGGAGAAAAAGTGCTTCGACAATTGGTTTGAGCGCTTGCAAAAGTGTATAAATCATGCAGGAGAATACTTTGAAAAACAATAAAACCATTTTTGATGATAAATATTCGCATTTTTATTATTAGGCCAGAAATATATATAGCAGTCCTCGTACAATGCAAACAAATTGGAAGTTCGCAATGTTTTGACAACGCCCTTGAGTCAGTGGAACTGGTAGAAACTTCTAAATCTATGTAATATCTTCCATACGCTTTAGTCTTAGTGAGAATGTCTTAAGTCCCTGCCTTTTGTCACAATATTCAATTTTTTTTACTAGTACCTGGCGAAGCTTTTGGAATATGTAATGAAGTCGGCTTATTTTGTAATTTTCTATTTCACTTGCATCAAAAGCTTGCAAAACTTCGCCAGTCTGAGGCTGAAAAGCGACGAGAAATCGAAAAGCTTAAAGTTGAACTAACAAAATCGATATTCAATATCAGTCAATTGGAGAATCAAATACAGCGAGATCAACAACTGCTGGAAGTCCGTGGAGAACTAATCAATTCTCTGCAGACAAATGAAACAAATCAGCGCATACATATGGAAGAACTGTTCGTACAAGTGGGAGAAAAGAATAGTACCATCTCTGAGGTAGGTCTCCATTTCACCTTCATTTTTGATAGAATTTTGACCACTTTACAATATTTTCCTTAGCTTAACAATGAATTGAGTGCCAAGTCCGATGAATTTCGCAATTTATTTACAACAATCAACAACAAGCAATTGGAACTTTCGAATCAAGAGCATATGATAAAGCTTTTGGAGGAGAGCAACGAGCGCAGTCAATTGTTACGGGTTAAGCAGGAGGAGAAAATCGGTCGTATGGAAGAAGATATAGCCAATTTGAAACAAACCATGTAAGTGGACAGCAATGATTTTTGAATTTAAAATGTTGCAATACGATACTCGTAAAATGTTAACGATTTTCCAAAATCAATTATAGAAAAATTTATCAACAACATTACCAAAGTACCTTCTTAGCGCAATACTAAGCGGACTCGGAAACGGAAAACTTTATAGTCTTATAATATATTTTTTTAACACTTAAGTAAGCTTTTTCTTTTTCATATTATTTGATTTGAACAACAAGCTTTTGAAAGTTTTATGTATTTGTTAAGAATAGAGGAAAGAAGTTTATATTTATATTGAAAAAATATAGTCTTTTCTGGCATAAATACAGGAATTTAAAGTTTTCCGTTAAACGATCATAAAGCTTTCAAAGCTTTTACCTTTTTTCACTGAAAGTTAAAATTGTGCATAACGATCTTAGGGGATTTGAAGTACAATTTTTCTCTGTATCTGGTTATCCTTTAGCTAGTGTTAATCAAGCAATTATAAATCCTGTATAGCTTTAGAAAATTATATTTTTTGTACTAAAAGTTAAAATTGTGCATAACGATCTTAGGGGATTTAAACTACAAAAGCCGATAACCTTAATTTGCATCTGTATCTGGTTATCCTTAAGCTAGTGTTAATCTAGCAATTTAAGGGAAGAGCAACTGAAGCCTTTATAGTTTTAGAAAATTATATTTTTGATTTGGGATTGTCGAATTGAAATGTAACCCTACGTCATGCATGTTTTGATAGTGAAATTCGTACAGTCAACAATGTTCATATATAAGTATAAATATCCCGAATTTTTCATACATCGAAAGGCAACACAATTTTAGGACATCATCTGGAGTACCAAATCTCTAGCTTAATTAATATGAATATTGTCAAAATGGATCTATTTGATAAAGCTAGTGTTAAAGTTGTCCGTTTGGTAAAGAAGTATCTATTTATGGACAAAATTTACAACGCCATCCCATTAAAACTAAAGAATTTCTAGTTCTGATTTTCTTCAACCACTTAAAATTCACTGTCAAGTCTAATTGCATTTCCGTCCATGTCCCTTGGGTGGACCACTGGAAATATCTCGCAAATTGAGTATGAGCACATTTTTAACTTTTAGTGTAAACCCGAAAATGTTTTTTAACACAACTTTATTAAGTTGTTTTTCATTTTACTTACAGATCCATCTATCAAGCCAATGTCTTGAGTACAAATGGTAAATTGGTATTCGCTCCAGTTATGCACCGTAGCAGCCAAGACGATTGCAATGAGAACTTATTTTATTATGCCAGCGAGCGCAAACGTAAACGTCAAATCGATATAAATGTCAAAAAATATGAAACTTAAAGCATGCAAAACTTTAAAGCTTCAATATCGAATGCTACACAATACTAATCGATTGTCCAGTGGATTCGTTTTACATACGCATGTGTATAAATATAAGTTGTCTTTAAATTTATCAATATCGGATCTATGTGCATATGTATTCGTGCAAAAATAATGTAAGTCTGCGGTCTGTGAGAAGACGGACTTAAGCAATAGAAAAAAAGACATTGCCTAGAGTAGCCAATAAACATGTATTTTCTATGCAATAATAATCTTTTTTTTATATCGTGCTTGTTGTAAAAACACTAGGATGTCCCAAAAAAATGTGCAATGTATAGAAAGTGGAGCAAAGAAAGGACATTTATGTATTGCAAGCATTAGGTTTATGTAGTTTTAATTAAGTCGACTTCCAGTTAAAAAAACATAAAGTGAGTTTTTCGACTTTTCCAAAATTGAAAGTTGATTTAAAGGCCCGGGCACGCTGACGCTTTTTTTGGTACGCTGCCGTTTTTTAACTTCCGGTTGTCTGAACACTCTGAAATATATGTTGAAAATTTACAAAAATAATAATGATATGCATTACCGGCGTAAAAAACCCTGCCATCAAATTGTTGTGGGGTTTGGACGTTTATTTCAATGCCGGAAGTTGAAAAATACGCAGTGTAAGAAAAAAAGCTTCAGTGTGTCTTAAGTCGACTTTTTTACTTTTAGTATAGAAAAACAAGAAGATATAATACTTGGGTACGAACTATTTATTTTAATTAAAATAATAAGTTTTTCTGGTTAAATAAACAATAACATAAAATATCAATTCAGTACCATTTTGTGATCTACAAAAGCGTTCCACACTTAAAAAAGTTAGTATTGTCGTTGAACCTTATATCCTGTTGAATTTTTGGCAACTTTTGAAATTAATAAATTTATATTTTTATGCATAGCCCGCAATATTATAAATGGATTTGTATAAGTTTTACGATGATTTGTTAGTCTTTAGATTGTATCATAATTGTATAGGATTGCCGCCTTAATCGGCGGCAATACTTAGGAATCTATTGCGTACTCTATTGCTCAGAGAACACGTAATGCCATCATCATTTTGCTGGATATTTACGATCCGTGTTGCCTCTTCAGTTTCGTATAATGCTGAAACTTGACTTTTATATTTTGGCTTTCTTAAATTAACTTTTTTTTTATTTTAAATAAGGGGAAAATAGGGAGTAATGTTTGTTGACACTTGCCTCGAACTGTCGGATGTCGCAATTAGTGAAAAACGCATTTGCCGGAAGTCAATTCCTCATGCGGACTGTGCGAGCGAAAACGAATTTGATCTGTTGTATATAGTACGGTCAACTGGCCAATCGATAACAAACTGGTGTGAATTCCTAGAAAGCCGCGTATTCCCCGCGAACATCCTCACGTCAGGACAGCCGGTTCTATGCACCGGTTTCACCTGCAGAGCAATTCTTCGGCCAAGGGCCGTCACCCCGGCACACAGTTGCCGCTACAACAACAACGTCATGAATTATACCACGACTGCCTGAAGAACACACACCATGAAATACCGATGGAACAGCGACACACAACTCACATTCCGGCGATGCTCTAGGTAGACAATACAGTTGGATACCCTACTGTCACCTATCAGCACCATCGCCCTCCTCTGAACACGGTCAAATAGCTCGAAGGATGATTTTGGAGCATCTGCCCATATATGGGAGTTAATTCAGAATCAACTTAAAGGACCCTATCTAACATTAATTTTTCTGGCAGTAAAGAGAAATATTCCGAAAATTAACGGCTAAAATATGGGGAGGAAAATACATTTAGAGTATGTTTAATACGCGATAAATGCGCTTCTATCCGATGTAAGTGATATTTAACAGCTTAGACTAGCTACTTATAGATTAATAACGAATCCTATTATAACTGGGTCTTACCGGTGCATGATTGATTAACTCGTAAATCTAAAAGTAGACAACACCATGGTAAAACATTACGCTTTAAAAAATGACTAAATTAGCTTAAAAACTATTGCATGTATTAAATGCAGTGCAAACGTTTTTAAAGTAATGAGCAGAAATGCCAAATAAAAAAGCCCAGAATTCCCTCTTATTTCTTACGAAAGTGATTTAACTTCCATGCCCACATTTTAACTGCTAAATTGTGGAATTTCTAAGGAAACGTTTTCTCCCTGTTTTTAGATATGTTCACTTGATTCGAGGTGGCGAAAAATCTATGACAAAGAATTGGAAGTTTTTTGCGGAGGAAAAAGAAAAGTACATACAAAGGTCCTTCCCGATTTAGAGTCCGATCACTCCACAAGCTATATTTTAAAACCAAACTAGCACAAATTTAGCAAAGTACATAAATCTTTATATATTGAAACATGTCGGCCCATGGCAGAGGTTCTTTCTGATTTGAGGGCCTACCACTTTGTAAGCCACATTTTACAGCCGATTTTCCTCAGATTTAGTATTGTGCATTATAAAGATCTACAATTATTTATGGTATATTGGGACAATATCCCATTCAAAGGTTCATGCCGATTTAGATTCCTGACACTCCACAAGCCCATTCTACAGCTGATCTTGTTGAAGAAAGTATAATATATAATTGAGCCCTAGACGATCTGAAAGCCACATTAAAAATTAAAATATGATCATGCTTAAATTTAACATACAGCGTAATTGATGACCTATCACCAAACACGGGGAAATTAGACAATATCGCACCCTTACAAAGGTGGCATTATATTTGAGACCCTGTAACACTGGAAGCTATATTTGAAATCCGATCTTGCTCACATTTAGCATACTACGTTACAAGTGGTGAAATTGGATTACATCTTCATGTTTTCAGTTAGCTCCAATACAGCCTGCTGCTGTACTCGTAGAAGTCGCATATCGATCTCTAATCTTGCTCAAATTTAGCATAGTGCATTTTAATTGAAGCTCCACTATAAAGGTCCTTTCCGTTTTTTGGTTTTGTCAATCAACAGTCCACATTTTAAATGTTACAAAGCTTTAATAAAGCACAGTGCGTTATCTGTTGCCTATAACTAACCCTTGAGAAATTGGACCTACTCAGTATATGTTTTTATACAGTCCCCATGAAATATATACCTTCCGCTTTAGTTGTCATGTGCTTAGTCCACGAAACGATTTAATTTTTTGATATGTTCATTAAATCCATCGGTTTTTCATCGGTGTTCGGCTTTAAACTTTTCTGCTGTGTTCGACAGAGAATCCCAGTAATGGGGTCGTTTCGTCTTCCTTTTCCCCCCTCAAAAGTCACACTACAACGCAATTTTTTCACGTTTGAAAGTGGCGAAAACACAAATAATTCGGTTAGATGCTCTTGCAATTTTTGCCATGGTCTTAAAAGAATTTCAGTACCTCCACGTTTGAATGTGGAACACCCTAATACACAAATACATACATTTAACATATGCATGTGTATTTCACTGAGAGTGAACCTTAATACTCACGGTGTATTTCATCATCCATCCGCAACTAACCCATGACGATGGAAATATCAAACACGCCGAAAAGGGCGCAATACTCGTAGTTTTAAATAATCTTTTTTTTAGAACAGGGACATATTGTTTAATCAATTAATTGGCCCAGTCTCATAAACAAATGTAGTTCTTCGATCCATAGACTCCACATGAGTTATTTGCCATACATGATTTATTGATAGATCTACTTTTGTTTTCGGATAACTACAAAACACAGTTCCATCTGATTTGATGGCATTACATTACAGCAGTAGTCCAGACATCACAGTGTCTCGACATGTTCAATTACCGTAAACAAATGCTCTCCCTCTCGGTGGAAAATGCATTAATTGCATCCATCCATCCATCGCTCCCTGTATGTGTGTATGGGCATTGTACCCTGACATGTTGTTAAACTTGTCACACAAGCTAAAATAAAGTAGACGAGACAGTATTCCTTAGAAAATGGAGCCTTAATATAAAGGTTCCGTTTAGTCAGGAGAAGTTCCCGGTGTGTTCTTTAATGGGACTTAGGGAATTGCCGATTTTGGCAGCTTAACATGGGCAATTATACAATTACTACATTAGAGAAGGTATTAAACTCTTGGGCAATGATGACCGTTGACGTAGTTTTTTACGTCAACGTAAGTATTTGCCATTCCCTGTCAAATAGTATTTTACGTTTGGTGGGCAAACGTTCTCCAGAACTAGCTAAAACACCTTTTAAACCTCGAGCAAAAAATCGGACTTTCTCAAACAAAAATTAAGATAATTTGGTCTCGAAACTAAAGCCATCAATCAACTACAAAAAACAAAGAACCTAGTAGCTTAGGTGAATCCATCTTACACAACTTCGAGTGCTCTTTGACTGAGTTCTGGAGCAGTAGGAAGTGGACGAATTCAGCTGAAAACCAAATAAAATTACATTAAATCTGGCCAGGCCGAATCTTTTCTTAAATCTCCAGCACAGTGATATAAAATAGGTTTTATCTTTGAACATGTACTTTTTTGATTCCGACGATACCAAAACCCAGAATAGATGTTAAGTTTTAAAAGTCAATTTTAATACTACAGGTTTATTAATCTAGAGGTATTTTTCTTAAACCAAAAGAAAATACATACAAACATTCAAATCATGTGTGGTGTCTTTATTGTTCATTCGGAAGGACATTTTATGCCATTTATTTTTTCAAATACAATTTCCTTCAAATATTGGCAGGGTGTCTATTCTGAGCGTCCATATTTGGATGACTCGTAGCTGGTTTGTCAGCATAGACTTTAGACTTAACGTAACCCCCAAAAAAAGTCAAAGGTTTGATAACACACGATCTAGGCAACCAACTCGCCGGTCCAAACGTGAACTTAGTTGCTCTTCGAAATGAACTCTCAATAGATGCATTGTGTGAGCAGCTGTATGGCAATTTGAAACCAAATGTCAAGATTACGGGCTTCAATTTCAGTTAGCAAAAAGTCCAATATCATGGAGCGATTGCTAGCACTATATAGGGTTACGTTCCGACCATCATTATTTTGTGAACAAAATTAAACCGATTAAACAATGACACCTCTTGAACCTCTTCTGGTTGCTCTTCAGCCCAAATGCGGCAATTTTGTTTATTGACATTGCCGTTGAGCCAGAAATAGGCCTCATCACTGAACACAATTTTGGTCGAAAAACTTTTCTTAACGAACGCTTATTTCCATAAAAGAATTAAACAATGGCGAAGTTGTTGCGGTGTAAGTCTTTCCATAACAAATAGCAAACAATACTGAAATAAAAAAAATTAAGTTTAACACAACTCACGCGTAATCTGTGAAAAATCCTATTGAAAAAAATACCTCTAGATTGATCACCCGATACAAACAAGGGAAACTAGTAAAAACTTAAAGTCGGGCGGAAACGACTATGATTTACCCATCACCTGTCAGTTATTCAAAAGATTCGAGACCCTGTGAGGAGTTTATGCAAGGTCGGAAATATTTTGATGTGGCTACTTAAAAACATATACCGGTTTGGTCCAATTTTATAGGGCGCACGTTCTATGCTTCATGCTAGGTCGCATTTAAAACGTTTTCTGTATAGCGGCATGGTCATTTGTATTGGGGCTATGTCAAAAAATAAACTAATAGAGAAGGGTGAATGTCGCGGTTATGTAATATGCAAGTCCTTAAATCGCGATGAGGGTAATTCAAAAATATGAACCTACAGGGTGGCGCACGAATCGTGCTGCAAAAACAAAACGTAATAACTTTTTTCTATGTGAGCAATCGGCTTATTCTAAATTTTATTTGGAAGGTTAGTATTTAGATTTACAAAAATTAATGCTTGGAATAAAACGCTTTGCAGACCTGCATTTCCATCCAGAAAGGAATTTTGGCGGTACATAGACCATTGTGAGGCTGGTAAACATGTCTGTCAAATCCGGAAGCATCGCACAAACCAAGACACCATCGCGGCTGTAGCAATCAGCAAATCCAAATCCTATCCAATTCAGGTAAAAATTGCTTATTTATGTCTGATTAGGCTCATTTCGATCTGAACAGCATTATAAACATCAAATTTGCTGCATATGGAGTGAATCTTATCCACAAATACATACTTCATAAGACGGAAATGCACCCAGAACCAGTAACTGTTACTGTCAATGGGGATCGTTTTTAAAAGATGTTGAAGGAGTTTTTTTTACGAAAAACTGCGCCGAAGACTCTGCATTTGGTTCCAGCAAGATGGAGCAACTACACATATAGCCAGACCGGTTATGGCAGAGCTCTAACGAAAATTCCCAAACAAATTAATATCCAGAAACTGTATTTTCCGCTGGCCCCGAGACATAACCCCATCAACAAAGTAATTTAAATTTCTTATTGTAGCACAATTGTATTATATCGACCCTGTATATCGACCTATTATTTAAACCCCAATGGTGACAAATTGAAAGCCCTAATCTCAGCTAAATCTGAAAAATTAATCCATGGATCTGCCCGATCCGTGAGTAAAAGAATTTTATCGTGTGCAGATGACTGATTTAAGAGAAGTTTCCCATATTTTTAACACTTTAAGCCCCTTTAAGGGAAAATTTATTTCTCTAAGTTCATTTGGCAAGCACAAACTTTCGTGCAAAATGCCAGGGTCCTAGGTCATTACGTTTGACCGCTATTGCGTTTGAAACAGGCAGCAGGTCGAACTGTCCTGACTTCGTTTTAGAATATTACGATGACCCATAATACATACGTATACTTTATTAAGTCTCTGATCAAGCCTGAGCCTTTAAAACAATTAAAAATCTTTCAAGCTATAACTAGCGAAAGAGGTTTTAATTGGCCTTACACCCAGGATTACCTGGTAATGTGATAAGTGTGTACAAACTGCCTTCATACTTTGTAGGGTGCGAATATGAGTAACCATTGTGACAATGTTGCTTATCTTTGCTAATTAAAAAATTCAAATTAATTGACCACTTACACAATGTAGGAGCGTTATACCTAATGCAAACGATATCTTTACTAATCTTTTTATTTCAATAACACTTCACATCACAACCTATTGTTGCATCGTGTCCGCACTTTGTTTTCCTTAGGTGCTCTTTTATTCATTCATTTTTAAATTTTTCTTTCAGAATTTAAAAATTGGTCGCAAAATTTAAGCGAAATTGATTCACCAAAATGTACTGTGATTTTTAATTTGCAGAAAAAATCTATTTTTACACTTAGGAAAATACTAAATTGGAAAATTATATAATGTATATAATTGCATGCATGCAATACAATTAGTAAATGTAATTACAGAAGTAAAGTGATAAAATATAGGGGGTTTTCATCAATTTTTGGATTTTTGGCCCGGATGATTCATTGAAAGAAGAGTTTTGTAAGTGTAGGCCATCTCACTTTCTTTTCGATATCTCTGGCCTTGTATGAAAAAAGCTCACTCCGTGTGGTCATTCATGGACATTTTAATTAATAATATTGGCTATTATCGAGCCTAATGTGTACTTTTTAATTTGATGTATACGAGGTATGGTTGATGTTATCGCTTGAGTAAGGCGGAACCTAAATTTCCAAAGAAATTCTGATAGGAAGGCAGTTTTTTTCCAGTACCTCTTTCAGAAGGCTGACAACGCAATTCAATGGCATTGATAATAGCTTATTGTTAGGCAAAGCGAGTATATATTTTAATAAGACAAAACACTTAATTCGATATCTCATCCGATTTAAAATGTGACGGTATAAATGATGTATTTAACTGTTCGTAAACAAATTTCAATTGCAAAGATTTTTGCGATTGAAGATTTCATTAATAAAATAAAAGTAGTGTGCAGCCACGAAAATCAATGTCACTTTGCCATTTTGTTAAAAACTTGTCTTCTATTTAAATATAGAAGCAAGAGGTCTTGAGCCGGTTTAATCCCTGTTCAATGAATAAAAATTAAAGTCAATATTTGCTTAGACGCACGTAATTTTCGAAATAGCAGTCAGAGAACACCTTACGATTGAAATGTTTTTATGGATAGTTTAGATGGAAACCACATTCTGAAGAAGAATGCCAATTTTAGGCCACAAACTGAGAGAAAAAATAAGTCCAATATAAAAGAAGACTTTAATATTTTTCTTGCAACTCACATTTTTTAAAAAAAATATATAAATTTATTTAAAAAAAATATATAAATTTATTTAAAAAAAATATATAGATTTAATTTTTAAATAAAAAATATATTAATTTAATTTTTTATGATTAAATATATATTTCTCTAATAAAAATTGTATATTTTCTTAAAAAAATATTATATTTTTTTAAAAATAAAAAATGTTGCTTTTGCTTGAAGAATCAGAATGGGGCGTGAAACATCTACTCTTTTTGTTATAAAAATAAAAAGGAAGTCGTAATTTAAGCGCACTAGACGAGACAAGCAATGTGGGTTCATATCTGCACTGAAACAGGGCCATTTGTGTGGGCGGTACAAGAAGGGGCGAGACCTGGAACCAATAAATGAAATGAAATTGTCTGTCATTAAGTAAACCTTGAAAATCTGTTCTTCAGCTTTAGTTTTGGGTTAGATCCTATAAAAAGCAATAAAGATATGCCAAGAATACCAAAAGTAGGCGTAATGGTATATTTGTGTGGGAGATACCAGAAGGGGTGGACTTTTTTTCAATCCCATAGGCAGTTTTGGACAAATAATACGACGTGCAAAATTTGAAAACGATTACAAGTTTCGTTCGTAAAAGTCATAACGGATTTGGTCAAAACATATGTAGGGTCCAAAATGTTTTTTTTCGTTGCGTAACGATTTTTGCCAGTAGGGTATTAATAGCACATCGTTAAAAATCCGACCCATTGGAAACTTCAACAGCTTCTGAAATATAACAAAAAAATCATTACTTCTATATTTAAACCTTTTTGTAAATAAAATTGGCTTCAATATTGGTCACACTTGCAATCACAAAATGTTTTACGATGGAAATTTGATTAGAAATACCGTGAAATAGAAGCTACAATTAAATTAAGCCACATTAAATAGCTGCGTTTTGTAGCAACTAATAATTTTATTTAATAAATAATTTATGGACAAAAATAGCATGCTTTTTCGAGGTGACCATACGTTGAGCAATCCAAAAGATCTGTTAAATCTTCGTCAACTTTAGACAAAGGGCAATTTTTTAGGACATGGCGTATGTACATGTCCGACTTGCAGTAGTGTTTTAAATTACTTTTAAAAAGTGCATTGTAATCTTGTTTACTTATAATGACATTTCGGCCTGGATTGTTAGGTTTATGTGAAAGAAGAAAAGTGAATTTTCAATTGCACGCTCAGTAAAGATCTAAAGGAGTTCTTAATAATACGCCTTAGGCATGGAACCTCATATATCATCGGAAGCCTGATGACGTCTTTGCTGCATTATCAGCTAATTCATTTTTGTCTATACCAATACGAGGGTTACTATATATATATATATATATATATATATATATATATATATATATATATATATATATATATATATATATATATATATATATATATATATATATATATATATATATATATATATATATATCTGGCCTAGGCAACACTAAGTGTAGCCTGGCGCCATCTGACATTTTCCTTGAAAAGTTTTCCATTTTTTAGCATAAACGTACTCAGAACTTTTTAACGTAGACCATCATTTTTGTTGTTCACAGGGACTTGAAAAAACCAATTTGGCAAAAAAATGGAATTAACTCGTGAACATTTTCGTGCGATCATTTTTCACAACTTTCGACGTGGATTACGACAAGAGTGCATCGATGAACTTAAATCTTTGTATGGAGATGAAGCACCATCCTATAGCACAGTGAAAAACTGGTTTAATGAATTCAATCGTGGCCGACACTCGCTTAAATACGGAGGTCGTCCAAAAACGGCCGTTGTGCCAGAGAACATTAGTGCCATGCGTAAACTGATAATGCAAGATCATTATGTGACATACCGTGAGATAGAGGCATCCTGGGGCATTTCTTTCACCAGCAGACATTCGATAATGCATGAACACCTGGTTTGTTCTCGTTGGATCCCGCACAATTTGACAATCATTTATAACATGACAAAATACGTTTATAACATCGTCACAGGTGACCTATGCGTATGAGCCCGAAACAAAACAGCAATCGACCGTGTGGGTCTTCGAAGGCGAGCCAAATCCAACGAAAGTTGTTCGTGGAAGAAGCACTTCGAAGCAAATGATCGCCTGTTATTTCGGCAAAACTGGTCATGTGGCGACTGGTCATATCCGCTTGAGCAACGTAGGACGGTCAATTCTGAGTGGTACACCACAGTTTGTTTGCCTGATATCTTCGGAGAAATTCGAAAAATGAACAAGAGAAGACGAATCACAAGCATCATGACAATACGAGATCTCACACATCGGCTCAAACCAGCGCCTTTTTGACCGGCCAAAACGTCGAATTGATGGGTCATTCTCCGTACAGCCCTGACTTGGCACCCAATGACTTTTTTTTATTCCCGCAAATTAATAAAATATGCGTGGTCAACGATTTTCTTCACCATAAGATGCTGTGAAGCGTTCAAAAACCATGTTTTGGAGGTGTCTCAATCGGAGAGGAAAAAGTGCTTCGACAATTGGTTTGAGGGCATACAAATCATGCTGGAAATACTTTGAAAAACAATAAAACCATTTTTGATGATAAATATTCGCATTTTCATTGTTAGGCCAGAAGTATATATAAGTATAGCAGTACGCTGAGGCTGTCTGTACAAATAATGGTTTTCAAATTATTTTTGAAAGCAATTGCAATGATAGTGTTAAAAGCTACAGCAGCAAAAACGCCAGAGAATTCTGGCAATAGACTTTGCCTAATTAAAGTGTAATGAAAGTCCGTTGTTTGTTGCACTTCTGCATATCCGGTCACACCGTTTTGATAGGATCCATCTGTAAAATTTATCATATTCGATGAAGAATGTTCAACCCTTTCAGTAACTAGTAACTTGAGGTATTCTGGGTTTGTGTTTGCCTTACTAAAGGGTGATTTAATTTTAAGGGCCGATGTTGAATGTAAACCACACCTAAACGTCAAGATTTTTTCTGCATTTCATTTGATATTTCTCAACTTCAGACTAACTCAATTTGAACCATGGAAAGATACACAAGCAAGCAACGTGTTAAAGTTAATTAGGCTCATTATGAAAATGGGCGTTCAAATCAAAATGCATATCGTGCACTTTGTGATTTTTTCGGTCAATTTAATCGTGTGCGTACAATCGGAAAAATCGTGCAAAAATTTGAGCAAACCTGGTCTGTAGATGTGGAAACACCCGTGCATGCTCGTACTGCAGAAAATGTTGCTGCTGTTCGCGATAGTGAATAGTCCACCTCAACTTGTCGTCGTGCTCAACAATTGCACCTCTCACGCTCGTCGTTGATGAACATTATGCATAAAGACTTGCATTTACACGCTTACAAGGTGCAATTGACTCAAGAACTAAAGCCTCTTGATTATTCCAAACGTCGCCAATGGTCAGAATGGTAGCAAAAACCAACATCGGAGCTTAAAATTTAACCACCCTTTATATGCAGCTAAGAAACTTTATAAATGTTGTAAAAGAAAAACGTCTATATTAAATGCATAAGCCCTTTGGAACAGGCCTTTAACAGTAGGTCCCGGCCAGTAAAATATAAGTATAGTGCCGAATTCAATGATTTTAGAAAATACCCTCCTACCCTTAATGGAATGTTGAGGGAATGCATCGAGTAAACGAACCGCCATCACAAAATGACAGCGCTTAGACTAAAACGATTTTTGTGTAGCATTTATTGTGGCAATCGCGTCGTCTGCCCTTCTCAAATAACAACGTACATAAGCGTAAAGCGGCACAACTGTCGTAGTAAACTCGAGTTGGTCTGCACGCTGCCTAAGATTTAGAATACGTCAGACCAATCTAGATAGTTTAATCCATTTTATCTATGACACCTGAAAGAGTCCAGCGACATTTTAAAAAAGAAAAATTTTATTTATTTTATTTTATTAGTACAAACACTTTTATTGGCATCACTGAAGAGTGGTTTTTTTGAATCTTCAAAGATTCCAACATTATCAAAAAAAAAATTATTTCATTTATTTTTTATTTTTGTTTTAAGTGCAAACACTTTTATGGACCTCACTGCAATTACATAGACATGTACATATCAAGAACATGTACCTTACGTAGATACAAATGTATGTATGCATGAGTGAATATAACAACAATGCATATCTGTATTATGTGCAGCAGCACCTACAGTAACAGTACGTACATCTGTAGATTAAGAATAACAAGCGTTAGCTCTGAAAGAAAAGCGACTCAAAGCGAAAAGAACATAATATTAAATGTTATCATTTAAATTCATTCTCAGTTGAAGATTTCTTCTCGTGACAGAAAGTAACATTTTATTTGAATGAAATCCGAGCATTAGGATCTGAGCGCGTAAAAAGATATTCAAAGCAAAACAATTTTTTTTTTGTGATCACAAGAAGTTAATAAAGATACAGCATAGTATTATTTAAATTTAGTAAGTTAAAAAGTGAGAAGATTATTTAAATCTTTAGAAAACAAAATGTGTAAAAAGGACGAAAAAATAAAATTATTCCAAAAAAAAAAAATAAACCAAGTTTAACAACTACAAGGATTTTATAATTTTTTTGTTCTTTAAAACAAAAATATTAAGGATTATGAAAATTGCATGGCAAAATGAAGAATACAATTTGTTTGGCTACTTGATTATTACTGCTGAAAAACTACGAAATTATTTTGAGATTTTGAAAATATGTATATGTCAAAATTCAGCATATATAACCTATACTTTAGCAACTTAAATTTGAATCGGCTGTAAAAAAAAGTACTGATAATTTTTTTAAATTTCTGGTTTTATTGGAAAGGTTGAACTTTGTCATTTTATAATGAAACATCAGTCCAATGGGCTGAAGACTGTTCGGCAGGAGATAAGAAATTTTACAGATGAAGCTCATTTTCATCTCGGTGGCTATGTCATTAAGCTAAATTGCCGCAAATAGGGTTCAAAGAACCCACACGTGACTATTGAGAAGCCAATACAACCACAACGAGTCACTGTTTGGTGTGGACAAACAGTGGCGGCATCATTGGGCCATTTTTCTTCTAAAATGAGCAAGGAGCCGCCGTTACAGTCAGTGGTGAGCGTTACCGCGCGATGCTCAACGAAATTTTGTTTTCAAAAATTCAAGAGAATAACATGGGCGACATTCAGTTTCAACAAGATGGTTCCACATGTCACACAACCAACGAAACCATCGATATTTTACTCACTGTTTTTGAAAAACGAACAATCAGACGAATTTGCTGAGCTGTGAATTGAGCCCATTGATATATTTTCTATGGGGAGCCATTAAGGATATATGCTATGTAAATCATCCAGAGACATATTAAGCGTTGAAACATGAAATCAAAGTTTCTATTGAATAGATTCGACCCGAAACAATCGAAAATGTACTGAAAATTAGGTTGATCGGATGAGGTACTGCCGAGCAAGTTGTGATAGTCATATGAATGATATTGTGTTCCATTACTAAATGACAAAGTTTAACCATTCCAATAAAACCAGAATTTTGAAATACCATCAGAACTTTGTTTTACAGCCAATGCAAATTTAAAATCGCCCACCCTATACTTATAGTGCGTGAACAACAAAAATTCTGTTGATCAACAATACTGTCTGCTGCAATCATCAAATAAATGGTGCCGCAGACATAATCAATGCGTTGCTTGATCCGTACAAGCCTAATACGTAGAATTTGGAAAATTTTGGATTTCACGTGTTAAAGTTTAAGTTGTCTTTGAAAAAGAAAGTTCATTATATCTTTTTAATAAGCTAGTATTAAAAGTATAGCTCATCATATCAATAAAATTTTCCAAGACTTAGGTGTTGGTTTCTGGCTCATATCAATATTAGCCTTGAGGTCCAGACCCGTTTATGCAGTGTCCGCATACCAACGGTCCTTTACGGTGGTACTACACATTGCGGCAAATACACAGCTCCAAGGTGGCCGATTGACATCGTCGAGATGGCTGTTGGCACGATTGCCGGACTTGAGATCCGTAAGATCGATTTTGGCGTAGGCTATGAGTTATTGCACGCCATTCTGCTAAAACCAATGATCGTCTAAGTTCATTTCTCTAATCTCTCAGCAAAAAATTGTTAGGCCCCTAAAGCGTTTACCATTAGAAAAGATGATTATTCGAGCCAAATCGTTGAAAACTTCGAGCTGCGAAGCGTCAACGAATCGGATGGTCATGTGCATTAAATTAGTTAGTCTAAATTGGTACTTGTTAACAAAAAACGGAAAGCCTTTGTACACAATTCCCATCATGTAGATTGTAAAATGTTGAGTTGTTGAGATCGACGAAGAGTCTATGTTTTAGGACTCTGTGCCTAAGTGTTGTCCGCTATCATACCATTCTAACGATCATGGGGAGCGGTGGGTTCCTTTTTTCGGCCAAAATTTATTTGCAATAAACGCACTGTTTGGGCTACTTAGCATTGACTTTGGAAACAAGTTCGCCATATTTCCCAAAAAATATGCTGAATTTTTGTCAAGATTACAAAAATTTAAAAGAGAACATGATTGTCACAATAGACGTGTTTATGTGACAAGCGAAAATTTTTAAAGCGAATAAAAAAACAATTCCGCTTAAAACACCGCTAAGGCGAAATGTCAAACCGTTATTGAAAAACTTAGAAGTTTTTTTTTGAGTTTTTTGTTTTGTTATGTTCATTTGTATTATTTTTAAAAGAGTTAATAGCTCCACAAACTAATTAGATCAGGTTTGTTATTGTTTGTCATGTGGGGAAGGACAAGTAAGTCAAACACAACACCGTCTGGTAGACGCAAGTTAAGCCGTTGGTGTGGGACGGCTCATCGGTACCAAATATGTGTGCTGCAGAGAAGGTGTCTATTCATTTAACGATCTACATTGTAAACATTGCCTGATTTTGCATATGCGAAGTATTAAGTCAAAGAGTGAGGACTCAGGCCACTCACTGAAGCAATTCCTACCCTATTGACAGACTGTCAGACTGACCTTTTTAGTACAAGAACATTTGCGTTCATAAACACACGTAGTATGTCGATAGTTTGAAAGTTTCTATTTGAAAAAGAACGATGTTGTTGACACCACAATGATGGCGGGATTTTCTTTTATTGCATTCTTTGGGTTTTTTGTTTTGTTACGATCATTTGTTGTTATTATGAAAGAGTTAATTACTCCACAAATTAATTAGATCAGGTTTGTTTTTGTTTACCATATGGAGAAGGAAAAGAAAGTCAGCGAACTTAAAGCAAACACATCACCGTCTGGTAGACGCACATTTAGCCGTTGGTGTGGGTATTTTATTTACTTAAAATGTTTTTGATATAAGCATCAAAAATAGATTGTTTATAAAATTTTAATTCTCAAGAAAAATGTTTTTCAACGTAGCCTCTAAGCCGATTTGTTAAAGCCCGTTTATAGTTGTCATCAATATCATGGTACATTAAACAAGGTATAGTCATTAGCCCAACAACAACGAAAATAGTTCGCTTGATTCTCAACGTCACTTGAAAGAGTATGCCAAAAATATATCTTTATAAATGTTTGATAACTGTGAATGTTGGATACTGAATTCTTCCTTTACAAACTTCAACAATCGTCATTGTCAAATTTCAAAATAGACAATTTAAATTACTACGAGAAAAAATTAAAGTCAGCTGTTAACAAAACTCTACCTTCTTTATTGTACCATGATCAATATTTTTTTCTACAAGTCAAAAATTTTTTAAATAAACAATTCTTGACGGCTACGAGTATAACCCACATATTTTGAGCAAATAAAAAAAGTATGTTCTCGTACTGAAAAAACGTCAGTAGGACATTCAGCCAATATGGAAGGAACGGTTTTAAGTGAGTCGCCTGTATCCTCACTCATCAGCTTAATACTTCGCTGACATCATTTTTTCTCCCATATGACAAAAAACAACGAACCTGATCTAATTTCCATGCGGAGTAATTCACTCTTTCAAAAATTAATTTTGTTTTTTGATAACAATTTCAAATTATAGCTTTAGCGGGGTTTTAAGTGGATTTTTTCGCTAGTCGAATGAAATGCAAATAATGAATGCCACACGAAATTCGATTTTCATTAAGCTGTAATGTTTGTCTACGCAATTATAACTAAGAAGTCTATTTCTCATATAGAGAGCAGATTCGTTGAAATATCCGAATTTATGACTGTAATGTCCAACTTCTCTTTAGAAAAAAAATTAAAAGTGGATTTTAAAAACATTTCTTTAGGGATCCATACGTCCAAAAAGAAGAGGTCTTACGCCTTAGAGTGATGACATTTAGGATAATCAATTATTTTCACATTTTCAAAAACCGGCTTTCGCATTTTTTAAGAAATCGGGTTTCGTTTTTGATTTTCTTATGAAATCAATTTAACAGGTTTTTTCCATACAACAAGGAACACGTAGCACTAAAAGAAAATTAGTATTAATTGTATTTGATTACATTTTATATTATTATTATTTTATTTTAAAATTATTGATTCCAATTGATTTTTAACATGCGATGGCATTACTTTTCTTCTGGCAATTTTGCTACACAAATAAACAAAATATGAAGTGCCTATGTAAAAAATCCAAGCAAACACTTTGAAGTTATAGCCATCAAAAATTGTTTATTTAAAAAACTTTTGACTTGTAGAAAAAAATATTGATGATGGTACAATAAAGAAGGTAGAGTTTTGCTAACAGCTGATTTTAAATTTTTTTCTCGTAGTAATTTAAATTGTCTATTTTGAAATTTGACAATGACGTTTGTTGAAGTTTGTAAAGGAAAAGTATCCAACATAATAAAGAAGTGTTAAAAAAAATTCAGCCATAGGAATGAGGATTAATGCGTTTGAGAGCGATTCCCAAAATATATTGGCTCTAGCTGTTAGCATTCGTGAGCTGGTCAAGTTTAAAAACATCATTAAAAATCCGTCAATAACATTTTTGATTTTATACTTTTGGTTAAATAAATTTCTTGTGCTTTGCAAATTATGTTTTAATATTTTACGCTTGAGATATTAACAGTTTCGTGCAATTTTTTCAGACAGATTTAATATATTTAAAGCATTTCTCATATTTTTCATTTTAACACTGAAAGAATAATACTGAATGAAAAATCTCCAACGGTTCTCTGAAATTTAAAATTTGCGATGTATTTAGAATTTTAGAAAAATGTTAAAAAAAACAGTCGAAAAAAGTGCGTAAAACTTTTGATATCCCAAGAAAAAAACCATATATGTATTTCAAAAATAATTAAATGCAAAATCTATAAGTACATACGGGCAGCTATTTGGCAAATATATTAAATCGAGAATGTTATTGCAGAAAAATCCCAAAGGTCTAGCTCAAGTATGCCGCTTGTTAGAGAAAAAAATTCGAAAAGTGAGACTTAAAGTGTTAAGTTTTCCCTTCAGCAATTGCAGTCAAGTACCTTTTTGAGTAAGGTCATCAAGTACCCGAAATATCTATTAAAGTAGGGAGCAACACATTTTACTTTATCATTTTGTAAAAAAAATATCTTCTATTTATATATAGATGCAAAAGGCCCCGAGCTGGTAAAATAAGTAATACCATTCCAATTTGTCAAATCTATAGACCGAAATAAACAAACGATTTTTACATAGAGACAAAATCGTTTGGGATTCGCTTTAAAATTTAAGTTTTAAAGGTGTACATTTGTAACACATTGGCTCTAGTAACATAAGTCAAGCAACTCTAATGTACATAGTTTATGGCAGGAGTTGCTATATATTGGCCGTGTTCTATTGGCAACTCGCTTAGGAGGTCGCTAAAGCGACAACTTTCCACCATTGAACAAGTCTATAAAAATGATTGTGTTAATAAACAATTCGCGTTAATACTTGTCGGTTTTAAGTAATTACAATTTTGTGAAGAGTTATTTAAGAATAACCTAAAGTGAGTTAAATCGATCACGGTTATTACGCTTAAGTATTTCTTGCATACAAGTAACGTTTTTTCTACAAACTACAAATTTTCAAATCAATCGGTTTGTGATGCATAAAGCTAATCAGTGATTGTATACAAAAAAATTTTAAAAAAAAATGTTCGTAAAGCTTTGAAGTTATCGCTTCAGCGACTACTTACTCGTCTAATAAGCGAGGACCAATAGAACACGCCTATTTATAATATAATTAGATGTCAATACAATAAATATTATTTTATCGATTATTTGTCTTGTTCGCAAAGTGTAATGCTTTTGAAGAAGAATATTAAAAACCGTTTATTCGACAAAAGAAAAACGGTTTATTCGAAAGCCGGAAAATGAAAAATTTTAAGAAACCGACGGTTTTTGTTCCTGTCAAAAGAAACCGAACCGCCGGTTTATAAAAATCGAATCGATCACCCTTGGTCACATTGCAGCCAATTATTGATTTTATGATCTACTTAAATGTAGAACATCTTAATATTAGAATAATATTAAAGCTTTAAGAGCAGTGATGCCTTAAACTTGAAATTGCATAACATACATGGTATATAGCCCAAAAGCTGTTTCAGCGCAGTCAACAAACATATGTATGTATGTATAGTAAAAGCATATTCGTCGGTTTTTATCGTGAGCGTTCGGCTCTTGCTTTGTATTATTGATTTTTTCAATCAACGTCAATCAGTTGCTGCCCAGCATTTGTCAGAGCAGGGTCTCGCTACACGGAAGAAAAAATAAGTTAAGAATATTTTTTTATGTTTGTATGCAAACATTTATATGTTTGGTACATGCTACAAAAATATTTATGTTTGTATTTCAGCATATTATATTTATACAAACATATTATATTTTTAGAACAATATTCTAGCATATTAAAATATCATATTTTTGTGGAATAACAAAAATTGTGTGCTAAAAAATGTTAGAACATTTTTCATATATGCATATGTATGTTTGGGAACATTACTGTTAACATATTTATGTTTGGGTGCAAACAAATATATGTTTGCACATAAGCATACGCAAGTTTTTGAACATTGCTGCAAGCATATTAATGTTCACTGTGACCCAAACATTTATAAGTTTGAAAAACTTCCTCAACATTTAAATGTTTCCTGCTGACATGAAAACATATTTTTTAACATGTTTTTTCTCCGTGTACTCCATTGCTGGCAAATACAAAATGTTAAACTTCGTTTTTTCTGCTACACCCACACACGCGCTATATAAGATAAAATGTGTATGGGCATCACTGTTTTAAAGTGATAAGCTAGCGTTGTTTTCTAGAATATATATATTAGCCTATCGGTAAATACAGCTAGTCCAGTTGGACAACTTGCTAGAAATGTACATAAATAACTGATTTTTTACCAGTTGTACTTTAAAGGATTGAGTTATTTAAAAGTGAAATTTACTTCCGAATATTTATAGAATATAATTCGAATTAAAAGAAAGACATTTTGTAAAGGCTTCCTGCGAATATCTTGCAATTTTACTGTGCAATTTGCCTAATAATATCAAAAAAACCAATACAATTTGAATTTGAAAGTTTTTGTACCCAACAACAAAATGGAAAAACGTACACGGTATGCCGTTTAAATTACGAGTATTTTTTTTTCTTACAAGTGAATAATAAAAACATGAAAACTTTAAGGGCAACGATGTAATTATATATTTTTGCATTCAAGTGCTTAAAAAAAATGCAAATTAACTCTAATGGAGAATGACATTTTAAAGTGACTACCAAAATATATTGTAGTTCGCTGGCTGCATTAATTAACTGTACCAGTATTAAAACTACCAGAACTATATTGCTATGGTTAAAAAATACCAGTTTATTTTGAATTTTATTAAAATCTTTCGAAAATTTGTACGAATTTTACACATAATTCAAAAAATCCTTCAGCGTAAAATCAATTTTCAATATCGTTTTAATGCAGACCCTACATACAGGCCCCTGTTCTATTATATTTATCATTTGTTTCTTTCTTACTTATGTACCACAACATGCCTTAAAGGAATTAGGGGGGACTTATCTCAAATCAGTGAGCTGTGTACGATTTAATTTTTATGCTAACTGACCGGGACCTTCTGTTTATTGCCAGCTCCGAACAGCTAATCAACTTTACCGAAAGTTTATTTTTACATGACCATGACATAAATCTCTTATTTTTTTATTTCACCAAAGTGTAAAATCGAGAATTTTATTAAAGGAAGAATTAATTTTTAGTTTTAGTTATTTTAGTTTTATTGAAAAATATTTATTTTATACATAAATTGTTAATCAAACTTCGATTTCTTCAAAGATATTTTGTTATATATCTCCGTTATTTTCAGTTCTATTCTCTGCAAATTAAGTGCACCAATATTATTTGGTCTGTACTGAAAGAACACTTAAAGTACTTATAGATGCAATCAAAATCATTCGGTTGCAAAAAATAGGTTGTGACAATTATTCTGTTCTCTGTGTATAGTTTTCTTTTCGTCTTTTGTCAATTATTCTTCTCCACTATGTTTAAAAGTCACTAGACTTTCTTCTAGATTTCTATATTGAGGAAGTTAAAACGTGATCAAAAAGCAGATTGAAAAATATTTCTGCCAAGAAATGTTTCAATTTATGGAGCTTCTAAAAATAAATCTAGAACCCGTTCCGTTCCTAAGCTTAACAATACCATTAACCAATAACTTAATAAAGTTATTTTTGAAAGAGTGAATTACTTTACAAGCTAATAAGATCAGTTGTTGTTTGTCATAGGGGGAAGGAAAAGTAAGTTTCGGCAAAGTATCCTGCATCAGTATTTCAAAGCGTTGCACTCAACTTTGTAACCGACGTCATCAAAGCTGAAAATAAACTATAATTTATTTTTTAAATTAGAAATGAAATGGTTGTTTTTTAAATTAGAAATGAAATGGTTAATTTACATTTCGAGCATCATATTTTTGAGCCAAAACAACCCGAAATTGATCCCGAAAAAACTGGAAATTAGTCCATAAATGTGGATTTTAATGTATATTTATTTATTTCTTATGACTGAAAGAGATAACTCAAATATGTCGTAAGCATGATTTTTATCTTATTTTTGGTTGAGTTATTTCACATTTGAATAGTAAACATTAATGCACCAAAGAAGCAAAAGAACAACGTGAGCAAAGTCCCACTAACATATAATCATGTGCATACAGCAAACATAATACCAAATATTCTACATTAGGTTGGACCGAAAATAAAAGGTACAAGTGAAAAATTTGGATAGCAACATCTTTGTATGAGTATCACACAATCAACCCAGGTTTAAAGTCGGATAGGATCACCTAACATTTTTCAACGGTTGGGTTAACACTTTGTAAATTTTGGTGACTTTGATTGTTATAAGTCCTAACAAATTATTTTAGCAGAATGCAATACTTTGAAAATATTCGAGACAACCTTATACAGGTGTGAGTCCTTCCATAACGGAATGTTAAAAATCGTCTGAGACAAAACGAACTGTCAGTTTATAAAAGGAAAGAAATTTTAGTTTTTGTAAATCACACGACTTCGTACAGTAAATTCAAAATTACATTGGAAAATTTTGAATACGAGTATGAATTTTAAAAGTTTAATTCGTAAAAAATCCAAATGGACGATAAAGAATTTTCATTCATTGTTTGTAAGCAGGAACGAGACTTTCGAGTTATAAGTAAAAAAACATTGTTAATTTCGGTCATGCCGAACCTTATATACACTCCATCGTCACCAAGATACAACCATGCGTCAGGCCCTTATCTCAGGCAATAATATAAAATTACTCTATGTCTCGATTGGCAGCAAAATTTGTTAACAGTTGATTAAACATATGTCTGTAATACCTATTGATCGCCCGTTTTGATCATGCGGGACGTCTTTGGGCTACATGAGACAAAACTATTACATAATTAAGCTATTTTGAGGAATTTACTTTAGTCTGGCCGATTTTAACTATCGCCTGTCCACAAAAAATTATGATTTGTTAAGCAAATACTGCAAAAAGTGTACTTTTTACCGAGGTACCTTTAGTTCCTTAAAGGGAAAATTTTTTCTGCTGGACCAATTTCAGCCATTTACAACCACAAACAGATTATGACCATAAGCCATCATCACGCAAAATTTCGGGATCCTAGGTTGATTCGTTTGACCGCTACTGTGCTTTTAACAGACGCGGGCGGACATTGCTAGTTCATCTAAGAATTCTGCGACGACCAAAAATGAATATTCGACCTATTTATGATGAAATAATTGGGTACACAAGCTCGAGGTCGAGTATTCAATTATTTCATCATATCAAAAATATATATACTTTATAGGGTCTCCTATTAATATTTCGTGGTGTTGCAAATGGAACGACAAATTTGGTATACCATCTACTCTTCGTTGGAAGGTATGTACAGAGGGTTATTTTCCTCATCATTCCAATAAAAAACAAATAGGGGACTTGTCTTAAATCATTGAACTGTGCACTTAAAAATTCCTTATCATTGATCGCGGCCTAATTTTTTTTGCCGACTCTAAACGGCAGAAGCTTCTACCATGGAGATTATTCTCTTACTAGTAAAGTCAACAACATTTACAAGGTGGAAACCCAGCGCTTAACATTTTTGAATGTTCTAATCCGGATTTGAACATAGGTTTGAACATGACACCTTTTATAAATTCATATAAAGGGTGGACCATTTAAAATGTGAATCGGCTTTAAAAAAAATACTGATAATTTTTTCAAATTTACCTCATCCGATCAAGCCAATTTTTCAGTACATTTTCGGTTTTTACGGATCAAATCTCTTCCATGAAAACTTCGATTTCATGTTCTAACGCTTTGTCTCTTGATGCTTTCCCCACAGAAAATAGTCCAAAGGGCTCAAATCGCAGCTCAGAGGCGGCCAATTGACATCACAATTTCGGCTGATTATTCGATTATCAAAAAGAGTGCATCAAATATCGATGTTTTCGTTGTTGTGTAACATGTGGCCTCTTCTTGTTGAAACCAAACGCCGTCCATTTCATTCTCTTGAATTTTTGGAAACAAAAATTTAACCTTTCCAATCAAACCAGAAATTTATAAATATTATCAGTACTTTTTTTTACATGTTTTTAAATATTATTTTTGACTTCGTTCAATATTTTGTTTATTCTATTAATGGGCGTTTTACAAAATTAATCAAATTTTTGAAATTCATGTTTGCTTTTAAGTTTTCTTTAGTAAATTTACTTTTTTAAATATATTTCTATTGTGTTTCGCCCTTTATTAACCAACATCAAATTGTAGCAATTTTTTTAATTCTTCCCAGTGTTTTACGAAAAAAAATCAATGTCACTTTGTCATTGTCCTTGTTTGTCTTTTATTGTCTTTTATTAAAATGTAGATACAAGAGGTCTTGAGCCGGTTAATCCCTGGTCAAAGTGGAAAAGACTAAATAAAAATACAAAAATTTAATTTTGTATACCTATTTTTTGCATTTATTTAGTTACGAGACACCCCAATGTACGCAAGACCATATTCTAACATCACGATTACCTTCGCTCACAATAATCTAAATAAAGATAAAAAAGCGTCCTACACTTTATGTCTCTCAATGACAAACACATAAAAGTGAAAAATCTCCAAGAAAGAATTTTTTTTACAAATTGGCCCCAAATGCTTGTTATCAATATCAAGATTTGTACTTGTATTATCTAATTAAATTCCAAAAAACGGCTATTATTTATTTGCATGCCACCTTATACCAAAAGATTAGAGCATGTTGAGTTCAAAATTGAATTTGATTGCCATTTGAAAATAATAATATCTAATGGTTTCCGGGGTAATCATATTCCGGGGTAATCATATGCCAATATGTTAAATTAAATTTTGTCGAAGAAACCCAATAGCGCCGTCGATTGATTATAACTATTTCCCGCAAACCCGTTGTTATTGTTTGCTTTTTTAAGGAAACATCTTATCATTGTTTTTTATGAAAACAAAATCAAGAAACAAAAACAAATAAAATCAGTGGTCGAACGTGAATGCCAATGACATGTTTTTTTGCGAACATTATTAACACAATCAGCGTATCTGTTAATATTGAATGCAAATCGTTTACTATAAAAGTCGTATAGTACGTAAATGAACGATTCCTAGCGGTGGAAGTATCAAGGCCTTTATATAAGAAGAGTACTGTAAGGTCTTCGGACTTTACAATAGATCAATAGCTGTGTTTGATCTTGTGCGGCTTATTACTTTGATATTTTAGGTGGCAACGCTGCTATTCTTAAAAGTTTGTTTTCAAACATGCTACCATGGTCAGCAACACCGCACAAGTTCAAATTGTTAATATTTAATATAAAAAACATGTTTGCTAAAAATTTCACAAGGTCCAAAATATGAAATTCATATATGTGACAGCGCATAGAGAAAGGGACCTAAGGGTAAAAAAAAATCAATTTTCATTTTTTTTCTTTTTTTGATGTGGACAACATCTGAGCATCGAATGAGACCGATCCCATGCCCCAAAAGTGTTCCCTCCCAGAGATATGTGCGTTTTATGAATGTGAAGTCGACGATTCTAAGCGCAAATAGAAAGGGACCTAATCTTTTAAATGGCTCTCCTTAACAAAACTTTTCATCAACTTTTCACATTTTTTTTTGATGTGGACAACATCTGAGCATCGAATGAGACCGATCCCATGCCCCAAAGTGTTCCCTCCCAGAGATATGCGTGTTTTATGAAAGTGAAGTCGACGATTCTAAGCGCAAATAGAAAGGGACCTAATCTTTAAAATGGCTCTCCTGAACAAAACTGGTTTTTAACCTTAGGTCCCTTTCTATTTTGCGCGTCACATATATTTAATTTCCTTGCCGAAATGCTGGTTCCTGATGTAGGAATAGATCTATGCCTTATATATATTAACCTATGTTAAAGGCCTTCTGATTACCACCGCTGTATTAATCAATTTAATTTAAGCGCCACCGCAAAAGCCAATAGCCCATACATACGCATGTTGTTCTAACACTAATGACCAATTAATGGTCTGTCATTCATTGAAAACTAAAAAAGGCGTTATGAATAAATTAGTTGAAAAGCCAACAACTACGTATGCACAGCGGCAAACAATGCAATGGGGAAAGCTGCAATTGTCAAAGATCAATAGATTTGCGGACGGACGTACATACATACGTTGTACCGCCACTCAATTGTCAAAGAAGAAATGTTCAAACAATTTATTTATATTCCACACACATGTCATACACGTTTAAAACCGGCTGGGAACATCTAACACTTTCTTTAGCGATGGGTTTGCAAATTGTGAATTTTTTGGACGAGTAAGAGAATTATCTCCAAGCCATATAGGGCTATGTTCCATAACTCCCCTCAACATTGCGCTAAAGAACAAATGGGTTTTGTCTGTCCAGCAAATGATCTGTGCACTATGTAATTCTTATGCTCACCGGGACCTGCTGGCTAATGTTGACTACAATGGGCTAATGTTCAAGGTTTTCTATAAGGACATAAACATTTTTTGTGTGTATTAATAAAACACAGAATATTTAAGATATAGAGTTCAAAGTTATTCCAGGTGTAGGAGCGATCTATTCTTTGGATCCAATATTCCACCATACTTGCGGACATTTCGACCGGAACGTTATTAATTTCGCGTTGGATGTTGCATCTGAACTCGTCTAAAGTTGTTGGCTTGTTGGCATAGGCCAATGACTTGATGTGGCCCAAAAAACGAAATCCAATGGCGTTAAATCGCATGAACCCGAAGGCCATTCGACCGGACCATTTTTCGAGATAGCACGTTCACTGAATTTGCCTTTTAGTAAATCGATTGTAAAGCGTGCTTTGTGGCCAGTGGCACCGCTCATCCCATTCTAGCCAAAAATAATTTTCTAACAAGGCACTATAGCACTCTCCATCAGTAAATTGATCGCACCACTCGGTAATTTTTTGCGGATGCAATTGTGCCTCTTAAAGCACATGTAGGCTTGTTGCTCTCCAATAACGCATATTTTGTTTATTGACAAAACCACTCAGCAAGAATTGAACTTTATATCTAAAGATGAAGAAAATTGGAGTAAGCGCTCTTAAAGTTGCGACCACCAACTAAGAATTTCAGTAGTCATTTTTAATAATTTTCAAACATTGCTCGTAAGTGAACTTTACCACAATGAAAATGTTGACTTCGACTTACGTTTTGACACTGAAAGATCATTAAAAATGTTTAAGTGTGTGTTGACATAAAGATACGAAATTGTTATGTCCCTATTGGAAAACCCTTTATTTTATAAATAAGCTTTAACATGACTTACAAACTAACTTTTTGACGATGTTGGCAACTTTCCTTATTATTTGCTTCACAATAGTGCGGTTATCGGTATAAAAATTTCAATATTAACATCGCCTATATTTAGAAATTATAAGCCCAAATTTCTGTCTAGTTGGTGTGTATTTCGATGTTTTTTGCAACCACAAGAGGATATTTAACCGGATAAATATTTTAATGTAATCAAAGTTTTATCTCATGTAAAAATCTCTATTGTCGACCACTTAACTTTATATGTACGAGTAAATATAGCATAAATGTCCTATGATACAACCAACATGATAGATTTAAAGAAATGCTCTGGAAGTGTCGCAAGCCTACTGATAACATTAATATGCATATGAAATATGTAGATGCTCCATTCTAAAGTGTGTTAAGAAACCTTGATAACCCTGAACTGCTCTCAGACGACAGTGAGGTGCATAACTTCAAAATGATTTTTCTTTTCTTTTGGTAAAACGATGATGCCGTGCTTTTTAGATAAATAGAGACAACTTATCTAATTTCAAACATACAAAGATGAATGACTGATTTAACGAAGTAACAGGCGGTTTTTCTTCTCTGCTACTTATTTGCATAAAAATGTTTTGTGTCATTAAAATTAAACAAACAAACCTACAGGGTGCATTTCACTTTAAATCAAAAATCACGTGTTTTTTAAATAAGTCATGGCATTTGTAATGAGTCTGAAGAATAGAACTTGATGGTGTTTCTGTTTCATATACTAGGATGACGCATATCTGTGTACATAACTGTCTAAATGCATATGCTTGTCCAGACATATTTTGAAGAAAGAAAGAAATTTAGATAAAAGATCACATCTAAATAAATATTTGCACTTCTATTCTTTTTAATAACTTTTGTTTCTTAGTCTTTGCCCCACGTCTTATGATGAAGTGTATACGAGTATACATATAACCATAACGTTTGCAAAGTCATTCAGTTTTTAGGGTATGCCATCGATCGGTTGGTATTTTAATAAGGCAAAACCAGAGGACACTACCTGAGTATAAATAATTTTAGTTTTAATTTTGAAAACAATATACGTCGATTATTTACTACGTAAGCTTGTATTACCCGAAAAAATATATCACTTCTATGCTTCTAAACGAAAGTGGTGTTCGAAACTTTCACAATATTCGAATTTTTCGAAATATATATATTCGAAATCTAGTGAAAATGGTGCTCCATTAATAGGTATTATTGAAGTTAAAGCTGATTTTCGATTTTCACTTTCTATCAGATGTACTCCTCCAAACGAAATGTATGTTGATGGCTGTAGTCCTGCAATGTCAGAGTTATCAATAGGCAAATACGGTCCGGTAGCAAATATTAAATGCAGTCATTATACTATGGATTGTTAGTAATGGTTCTCTATCAATGTCAACAATATCTGAATCTGAATATAGATACTAACAATTTTAAAATTGTTCTTCTGAAAAATTGTACAGGTGACAATTTTTCGTTGAATGAACAAATTTGGCTCTCTAAAAGTAGACCCTCAACACTGGACCTATTCAATTGACCCATTTTATGTTCTCTTTTTATTACTCGTACAGTAAAATAAAAACCTTCGATTGGATCAAGATGACCTCCCCATATGACAAGCTGAAACAGAAACAAATCAATATCCTTCAAGTGGAACAGGGCACTGATGCCAAACAGAGTATAGTTTATACAAAAGATAATGTAAGTTTTTTCTAGTGTTGTTTAATCAAGTAGCTAATACTTTACCTTGCTTGAACAGCTTTCCTCATCCGGTCTGGGTGGCAGTGATTCCACCGATATATGCCGCGAGAAATGGGGCAAGGAAATTGAGTTCCTGTTTTCTTGCATTGCCCTGTCGGTGGGACTGGGCAATGTTTGGCGTTTTCCTTTTATAGCTTTAGCCAATGGTGGTGGAGCTTTTCTGATACCATATGTGATAGTGCTGCTGCTGATTGGCAGGCCGGTTTACTATATGGAAGTTTTACTGGGTCAGTTCTCGAGCCGAGGATGTGTGCAGGCTTTTGGCATGGTGCCTCTGATGAAGGGTAGGTCTTTAAAATTAAATTTAGATATTTTCTAATTTTAACGCTTTTTTACTCCTTTAGGCATTGCTTATGGCCAAGTCTATTCGACTGCTTTGGCTACCACCTACTACGCCAGCATCATGGCCTTAACCATCAAATATTTGATATCCTCATTCACGGAAATTCTACCATGGACCTATTGCCGACCTGAATGGGGGCCGGAGTGTTTAGCAACATCTGAGTCATTTCAACATGAAAATATCACCGTAGACAAACGTATATCATCGGCTGAGTTATTCTTCACAAAATCGGTGCTGCGCGAAACTGACAATATCGATGAGGGCGTGGGCTTACCCAACTGGGATTTGGTTTTATGCCTACTGGCTGCCTGGGTTATTATCGCCGTCATATTGATCAAAGGCATACGAAGTTCGGGCAAAGCCTCATATTTCCTAGCCCTATTTCCGTATGTGGTAATGTTTGTACTGCTTTGGCGTGCTCTGACTTTGCCCGGCTCTTTGGATGGCATTATCTACTTTCTTAAGCCACAATGGAATCAATTGTTGAATCCACATGTAAGTTTGAGAACACACATCAGTTACGTTACTCTGTTCGTTGTGTCGCTGCACATGGTCAACGTTCTTATCAATGGCACTTTTATTTTCTTCCGCCTTAGGTTTGGTACAATGCCATAACACAAATGTTTTTCTCCTTGGCCATTTGCTTCGGTACTCTGGTCATGTATGCCTCCTTCAATAACTTTCGCAAAAATGTGTATAGGTAAGTAGTACAGGTGCAGGGGGATAAGCGGAAAAGCTGAACATAACAAAATGTTCTTTATGTTCGTTCCCATATAAATGGTATTGTGCTTTTTAATGGTTGTCCTATTTTTGTGTTTTTAGAGACGTCATTATTATTACCAGTGTGGATTCGGTAACTTCCATTTTGGCCGGTTGCATTATATTCGGCATTCTTGGCAATTTGGCCTATGAAACGAACAGTTCGGACATAGCCAGTGTGGTCAAGGGTGGAGCTGGTTTGGCTTTCATATCATACCCGGAAGCTATAGCGAAATTTAAACTTCTGCCACAAGTCTTTGCGGTTCTATTCTTTTTGATGCTTTTAGTGTTGGGCATGGGCAGCAACATCGGCATGGCTTCGTGTATCATAACGGTGGTCAAGGATCGCTTTACCCATCTGCCGCATTGGCTGTTGGCAACATCAATGGCGGTATTGGGTTTCCTATGCGGTCTCGTCTACATGACTCCGGGCGGCCAATTCATATTGAATTTGGTCGATTTCTTTGGGTGTTCATTTATTGCCCTGTTTTTGGCCATTGCAGAATTGATCGCCATTGGATGGATTTATGGTAAGTATACGTTATGTATGTAGTTGTTTTATACCCTTTGAACGAGCAAGCATGGCCTCCGTCCCTATGCAAAGAAAAATATTAAAAAAAATTGTTCTACATAGTAGTAGTCCACCTGACTTTGATCTACTTACCTTGAAAGGATCTATTTCCATGTTAAATATAGTAAGTTTTTCGTCGTTTGGCTATACGAGATATACACTTACCTGAGACAGTATTACATTCTCACGTTTCGTGTGTAGTGGAACAATTCAGCAAGAAATTTGTCTTCTACTTAAAAAAATGTTAGCCCCAAATATGGCCCATTAGGATTTAGGGACTAAAACGTAATATAAGCACCTGAATCAGTTGGCCACCATGAAAGAATACGGCTTCGATATACCCTGGCTAACGCAGAAAACTCTCCACCATAATTTTAACCAGTCAAACTGAAAAGGCAATTTGCTTTACTTGCATCGTCAAAAAATTCGTCGTCTTTTGTATTTTTTTTTGATTTGTGCAGCAACACAGAGTTGTATAAAGGAGCACAAAGCTCCAGCCAAAAAGAATCAAGCTACAAGTGTTGTCAATGGCGAATTCGAGCCTTGCAGCGAATTCAAGCTTCTGTGCATGAGATGGGGTTAGTTAATATTAAATATCAAATCATTGAAAAGAAATAAAATAATAAACTGAAAATATTAATTATTTTAATGCAGAAATAGAGCGATGAATTGATATCTATTTCTACATTGGAAAAAGTGTCTTTAAAATATGTGTTTATTTTGATTTAATATTTACATTTCCCCATCTTGTGCACATGAACATCAAAAATAATATGAATAGACCTATGTATGAAATTGAAACTTTTTGGTCGCACTGGAATGCAAACCGATCTGAAACCGAACCATATGACTTTTTTAGTCAATGAATGGGTCGATTTTCAACAAAAAAAAATCGATTTTTTACATGAATACACATATATTATGTGCATGTTACGAATTATTTTATAAATGTAGGATCATTTTTTTAGTTATTATGAACATACCTTTGTTTTAATGCCAAAGTTAAAAAGTTAACATTTTTTATGATTATTTTATTTGATTTGTATTTACAATTATAAAAAAACGAAGAAACAAAATGCAAAATATTTTACCATACTCCATTTTTTGCTACCAAGGCTATGCTTACATTTTTTATTTCTCTTCAATGTCATCCACAGGAGTTAAGCGCTTGTGCCAGGATATCGAATTTATGTTGGGCGTTAAGACTGGATTATATTGGCGCATTTGCTGGTCTTTAATTACACCCTGTCTCATGTTTGCTGTCTTATTGTATACGCTTATAACACTGGAGCCTTTGACCTACAAAGAGGTGACCTATCCGACCAATGTTTATGCTGTAGCCTGGCTATTGTGGGCCGTTGGTGTGGCTCAGTTACCACTCTGGGCCATGTACACGATATACAAACAGGAGGGAAAGACTTTTAAGGAGGTAGGTTCACAAGTTTTTACTCAGACTATGGAAAAAAATCAAATAGTATTTCTATAAAAAATGATAAGTGCTACATATTTTTTTTAAAAAGCATTAAATTAGTTTAAAATGTATCGGCATCTTTAATACTGATCCAGACACCAGATCAATTCCTAACAAGTGTTAATTATCTCGTTATTGTAATAAATTTCTTTTTTTTTCAAATAGAAAAAGTATTTGTTTTGAAGTACTTATATAATAAAAACCTCAAGTTTAGTCCTAGATATCTGATAAAAATATATATATTTTTTAAACCCTTTTTTCTTAGAAATTCTACAACTCCCTTAAGCCCACTGCCAACTGGGGCCCTTCGGATCCGAAACTCTTAGAAGAATATTTGATGTATAGAAAAGAAGTCCAGTTGGAAATGGATCGCACTAGGCCAGGTCGATCGTTATGGTCGAAGTTCGTAGACAATATATTTCATTAAGATCATATAGTATTAAGTGCACCTATCAACTACTCAAAATATTATACTTATAGTTATAAGTTACACTTGATACAAGTATATTCTCTGAAGTGCCATCAATATAAATCAGATAATTGTAACTACTTTCCATTGAAAGCGAATTTTAGAATGTCCATTCTGAATTAGATGGAGCAAAAAGTTTTGACACAGGAGTTAACTTTGCGCGGATTTAATATTTTTATATACTAAAAATATTAAACCAGTGCAAATTCACGAAAAATTTTGGACAATCGTAGTTACTTATATATATAAATATATGATACTTTAATCATATGGCATTCGAAATCCTCAGGATTTCATATTGTCAATTTTCATACAAATAGATTTCGGCACGAAATGCGGTGATTTGAAATTTCAATTGTACGTCGAATCACACAAAAGATAGCAGAAATCGTTTTCGAGAACGTATGTTTTTCATAAGAAATACACAGTTTTGAGGCGATTGTAATGTAGGGAAATACCTTGGGATAGGTCAAGATTACTGCTGTAGAAATGACCTTTGGTGTAACACCCAAAGGAAGGCAACTCAATAATGAAAAAATAATTTTAAACATGAATGTTGAGTCGTTTTTAGTATTAATTTTTATTGTGTATTATTTAGGCATTAATTTTTGTTTCTTTTTTCTTCTTGTCTAAATTAAGCTTAATTCATTTTGTTATTGTGTTAATTAAAAAATTGTGTAGATGATAAACTACTACTTATGATATTCTTTTTTGGAAATCGTGTTTTTTACTTTTGTTTTTTTTTACATGCATAGATGTAAATAGTTGTCGTTTTGATTTGTTTTTATTTTTGTTTAAATTTATTTTTTTTTTAATGAAAGTACCATTGTAAGTATGCTTCAATTTGAAGTATTATTTCTATTTGTGTTTTTATGTATAAGATTTTTAAAAGTGTTTTTTCGTAATTCACTTTCATTGTCTGTTAAAACTTTAGAAATTGATTAAAATTAAGCATTTTTTTATTTGTTTTTAAATAAATTGTAAGTGCTCTAAAACGTATTGCTTTGCTTTGATTTAATTGAATAAAGCAGCATTTGGTTTTGGATTTTTTTCAATATGTGTATATTTGTGTGAGTATTCTTAAGTATCACAGCATTTTTGAGTGTTGTTGTTTTTTATGTTTTGAAATTATTAAACAAATTGGACTATAGTGGTTGCTCAACATGCACAGTGGTTTGGGCGCTCAATATCTTTCTTGGGTAATTAAAATTAGTTTCTACTATTTTTAATTGTTATTTAGTTTATTTCACTTATACTTCACATCTTTCGGTAGCTTGAAATTACAGATTCAAATTCAGTAAAATTGCAATTGGTCGATTAACCAAAGTGGTGGAATCTGCCTGACTTGTTTTAAATGTTATTTCACAGAGGTCAACCTAATGGGAGTTAGGAGAATCCTAGAGTTGGAATACCTACACGGATCACGATATATGTATATGAATTTAAAACAGGAATAAAAAATTAAATATAATACATTGTCAACAAGTTGAGCCTAAATATTCCAAAGCAATGATATCTCCGTCCTACCAGATAAATGTTTGCCAAATCGAACTAATCGCAGTTATGTCAGTTCAAAAAATAATTAACAGAGACTCCTCTACTCTAGTCTTACCGACCAAATCACTGTGTCTTAAGTGCTTGTCAGTTTTAGTTCCATATTAAGCTTAAACAACTAAATAATAAAAAATTCTCTTAAGGAAAAAAATTAACATTATCTTTTTATTGTTTCTGTTACTACTTACTACGTTTATACGATAGAGAATAGCGTTATTAATTCTCGATATGTCAAAAAAAGGTTTGATTCCAGTTAATCACGAAAACTTTAATTACTATTGAAACAAAACGCGAATTGGTTTTGTGCCAAAATAGACACAGTCGGGCGATAGCGCTGCTCCAGCACCGAGGGTCTTCGACAGCGAGTTTGTGGGTGCATGCAAAACGGAATGAACGAAATATGAAGTCCAAGCACGCTTCCGACCAAAAAGAGGACGAAACGGATGGATAAAAACCTTAACAAATGATCAAAAGTGCATAAATTAATGGAAAGTGAAATATATTGAAAGCATAGGTTTGATGCTTGTTTACATTTTTTGTTTGCTTACATTCTTATTGGCAGTTCTGCGAGTTACGGAATTTGAGTGCACACAGACAATCGATGATTCAACACGCACGAACCTGAGGAGAATTATGCACAAAGGTCTTGGATAACAAGGTCCATTTAACTCAGAAATTTGAGGTGGACGACCATCCGCTTCCATATACCTTAGAACTGGGAACGTTTCGGTCATCGGTGGGCGTTACAAAGCCATGTTATCCGCCTTTTTTGGCGGACCTCTGGTTCATGCAGAATGGAGCGCCATGTCACACAGTCCATACCACAATCGATCTTTTGCGCACCAAATCGTGTAATCATCCGTCTTGCCGATTTGAACCCTTTGGACACTGAAGCCTTGACGGTGAACGACCGCATGACAAAATTTACTTTGAAAACTACAACATAGACAAAGTTGTAGTTCTTATAATTTTCACACGTATGGCAAATTAGTTGTTGTTTGTTTTCTTAGTTTTTTTTAACAAATGTCATACGAATTTGACGCGTACATATGTCATCTAAGTTTGACAAACAAAAGTCACAGGGTTGCATCTGATTATTTGTTGTTGGCCAAATGATTACCTTCTATAATTGTACCATGCCATTGACTAAAAGAGTTCAATCCATACACAGCCAAAATATTGAAATTATTGAAAATTACACTTTGACATTAGTTTTAAACAACAAGTTGTCGTGAAGAAGGCATGACGGTAGCAGCGTTTGCATTTTGTCGTATTGGTCTAAAGGCAACCTAAAAAAGCAGTGCGAAATCTTTAAAAAATATGAACTGACAGCGCTGGTTATGTGACAAATTAACAAAAAGTTTCAATTTCATAAAGAGGTTTTATCCATACGACTTTTTAGGTTTATTCGGAAGAGAGAGGGACAGAGAAATGTCAACGCAAACAGATTGTTTTGTTTAAATGCATAAATGAAGCGATGTATTGATGTAAAGGCCCAGGCACACTGAAGCTTTTTTTCCTACGCTGGGTTTTTTTTCCACTTCAGGCAGTCTAAAAACCGTTTAAATAAACGTCCAAACCCCACAAAAAATTGATGACAGGGCTTTTATATGCCGACAATGCAATATCATTACCTTTTTATAAATTTTCAACATATGTGGTTTTCCGACAACGGGAAGTTAAGAAAAACGCAGCGTAACAAAAAAGGTCTTCTGTGTGTTCGGACTTAAATACATTGCGTTTTTTATTTTATTGCCGATCAATGATTTTATGTCCAATATTGACGAAACCCCATCTAATGTAAATGAGCTTCATTGTGAAATGTATCGTATAAACGCAGTAACCTATACAGTTTCCCGTTGAACAGAACACTTAAATTAATTGCTCTTCTATCATAAGGGCGGCTGGCAGCAAGTTATGTGTACGAGTTAATGTATGGCTTTTTTTATATTTTTCTTTGATTTCCTTTTTGATTGAACTGATTGTTCTTTTTTGGTTTTGTTTTTCTTTTATATATCTTTTGTTTGGACTTAATAATATAATTAATAAAAATATTAAAAAAGAGAAAAGTTGTTCGGCTAAAATCACATGCAATATTGTGGTTGTTTGTTTTTGTTGTACAATTTAGCACATAATGATTGACTGACTGATTGATTGATTAATCGGTTGATTGTTTGTTTCTGTTCGAATTTATCCGTTGTGGGTTTGTATGTTTTTGGGTTTGTTGGAATTTTATAAAAGAAAAACCTTCAATGCATTTTTGATTTTTATGTTCTTTGTTTTCTGTCGAAAATATTTCTGCCAGTTATCCTAAAAAAAATAATTTAATTTCTTTTTGAAAATTAATCTTTATTTTTTCCATTTTTGCTGCTGTTGCTATTGTTTGTTGTACAAGCTGGACAAAAAGTGTGTTTTTTAAAAATACTTTAAAATTTGTTGATATACTCTGTATCTGTGTGAGTGTTTTCGGGGGTTAGGGGGATTTTCGTGTTTCTTCATTCATTGAATATATGGTCCAATAGGATATTTGCATTTCATAAGTTCTAGTTAGGTATTTATGTATGTATTTTGGAAGAGATTTTGAATATCACTAGTTATTTAATTATTATGTATTCATTTATCTATTTATATACCTACAAAAGTATTTGGGTATTTTGTTTAAAATTGTTTATTTTATTTTTAATTTCATTGCTTTAACTATAAAATCAAAATTGAATGTACAACACAAGGTAGGAGGAAAGGAAATTGCATACTTAAAGGATATGGCTTTAAAATTGTACTACTCCAATATCACTTGATACTAATTAGTTAGACTTAGCTATTACTCGACATAGGGATTTGCCAATGGCAGCGGAAAGAAAAAACAACTCGTAAAACTTAAGAGATTGTAAAAAAGTTATCGTAATTCGTAGGATAAAGAGGTAAATTTTGTTTCTACTTTTTTGTTTGCTTTTGAAATTTATAAAAAGTTTTGTAAGGGGCTCTATAGTTTGCATGTCTATTTTGTTTTGCTTTTGGCTTACTTATCACCAAAATGAGTTTTGTTGTTTTTTTAGTTTACAAATTGCTTCTTGTTTTTGTTTGTTTCTTATTCCGAGTTTTGAATTTGTAACTAAAATGCTTGTATTGGTCTATAAAGTCCCGTGTAGCCACATAGACGTGCTCTTAGGGCAGGTATTAAAACGGCAGCGGCATTGATATCCTTTAAAAGTTCGGCACATTCGCATACGAGCAGATACATTTTATCGCCTCTCTGCGATGTGCTCTTATGTAAAGCTATGCGCCGTAATCCGGCAGTACGTGGTAAATATCTGAAAAGAAAAAAATAGATTTAACTTTTACAATTTCAATTTAGTTAAAGTAAACAAAAAAGAGGCATTCAAGTAATTATTTCCTTTGGGTGCTGGCAAAAAATTTAAGAGAATTAGTACTTTTGAAAAATCTTTTTAGAGTTGCCTAGTATCGATTAATCCTGACAAAAACAACTAATTTTTTAGGTAGTTTTCCTTACAAATCCGATAAGGTTGGCAACGCTAACATTTTAGTATGAAGAAAACGAGTACGCAAAATTTGGTAATCATGTTTAGTTCATTAGCTTATTAGGTAAGACAATCAAAATGGCAGACGACCAAAGGCTTTTGGCAAAAGTACTAGTTTGTCTGAAAATTCTAGATGTCTATATGAATTAGATAGAAATTAAAATAGTCCTTGTATATGTGCGCCTTGCCCTTGACTATATGCAATGAAAAGTCAATTATAGTTTTGCTCTAAAAATCGTAAGGAGAACAATTCTGTCTGCTCGACAAATGAGTTGACAGAATTGTTGAACATTTCCAACATTTAATTAGAATCGGCGAGCTCATGTGAGTAAGGGCCTGTTTAGACTGACGAAAGTCAGTTATTATTCTCTATCGCTTTCCCATTGAAATTCCACAGATAATTGGCAACTCTTTTTCATTTGGGGAAAATGAGTAAGTAAACTGGGTTTAATTTACAGTCTTAAAAATACCGCTTTTAAATAGTTTTCTTCTGTTAGCAAAATAAATATAAAAGAAAGCAAGTAACTATTTCCTTCATTCTGAGCATCTTTGTCTTTTTTATCGGAGCAAAGAAAAATAAATCGAATAGCGTTGTTTCTGTTAAGAACTGACCCGAGAGACTATTTGGACTGACGCCATCGGTTGCTAGAAGTGTGCACGACTACTATGTCAGTAAACCCAGATTAAGCCCGGCTAAGAACATCTAAAATTTTTTTTCAGCGGCGTTTTTTCCACCTCGTTAATGCCGGGGACCTTACGGGAAAGAGATTTATGATCTATGTAAAAACTTCTCCTAAAATGCATTAGACGTTCAGAGTCGGCGTTGAACCGTAGGTCCAGGTCAGTGAGGGTAAGAACTATATCGTGTACGGTTCACCCATTTTTCCTTAATGGCGGATGTTGCATTTATCATCCTTTGATTGCAAGTGGTAATATGGCGCCTAAAAGTATGCTTTATCAGAGTATGCTTTCATCAGATTTAAATTCCAAGGTTTTGAATTTAAATCTGATGATTAAAGTAATCTTGTAATTAAAACAATCGCGATAATACTCTAGAAACTGTTATACTGACAGGATAAATCGCGATTTTATTTTCTAATCTTAACATTGTCTAATGAAAACATTAAAAAATAGCGTTATCTCGCGTAGTGTCATTCAAAGTAAGCAGACGTACTCTGTGCTACACTTTTTTTTCCACTTAATTTTTGCAAAAAAAAACCAACAAATACCCGAAAAACCACTTTTTCTTAATCCCTATACTCATTACATTGTGATTAACGTTTCTGCATTTGCACAAGTTGTTCGTTACAACAACAATATAAGCATCATTGCACCGAAAATGAATGTAGACAATAACGACGATGGAAGTTCAAGTGACGATAGTGTACTTAACTGGCAAAACGTAACAACAAAACGTAAAAAAATCATAAAAACGACAAACGACCAAAAAAAGCAGAAAAATTCTGATGATCCAATGTGTTCCAACATCAATCAGTTTGCCGCCCTTGCCGATGACAATGATGATAATGATGAAGAAGCTGACACAACTCCAAAGCCACCACCAATGTTCATTAACAACGTAACTAACATAAATAAAATGATTAAATGTGTAAGTAGTGTGATTGCCAATACTGATTTTAATTATAAAGGTTTAAGTGATGGGCAAGTGAAAGTCAATGTTAAAACCGTTGATTCTTACCGAAAATTAACAAAATATTTTAATGAAAATAACGTGAGTTACCACACGTACCAGTTAAAAAATGAGCGGGCATTTAGATTTATTATTAAAGGTCTCCATCATTCCACTGACGTATCGGACATTAAAGCTGATCTTCTCATTAGAGGACATTTAGTAAGGTATATTACGAACGTAAAAAGTAAATTTAATAAAATGCCTTTGCCTTTGTTCTACGTTGACATCGATCCGGGTCCAAACAATAAAAATGTATTTGATATACGTGAAATAAATCGTTGCGTAGTACAAATAGAAGCTCCAAAAAACACCGATGATATAGTTCAATGCCACCGTTGTCAGCAATATGGACACACGAAAACGTATTGCAAAAAGCCATTTGTATGTGTAAAATGTGGACTTGGTCATCCAACGACAAATTGCCCTAACTCTATGGAAACCCCTCCCAAATGTGTTCATTGCCTAAAACAGCATACCGCTAGCTACAGAGGATGTGAAGTCTACCAAGCCCTTCTTAAGAAAAGGTTACCAGAAAAGCGACCAATTCACAGTCACTATGCAATAAACAGGAACGAGTTTCCGCCTCTAAATCCTAATTTTAAAAGTAACCACAATACGGGTTTTAATAACTTTAGTCCGGGTGTAACATATGCCAATATTGGTGGTCAAAACGACAACAATAACATAATGAAAAATATAGAACATCTACTACAAAAACAAATTGATTTAACAAACACACTTATGAACATGATGTCACTTCTAATTAATAAATTATGCAAGTAAATTTGAGACTAGCTGTTTGGAACGCGAATGGACTGATTAACAAACTGAATGAAATAGAATTTTTTATGAAAGATAAACATATTGATATCTTTTTAATTTCGGAAACTCACTTGACTACGAGGTCATATGTTAATGTAAGAGGATACGATTTTGTCTTTACTAACCATCCTGATGGAAGAGCCCATGCTGGTGCTGGAATATTTATAAAATCTACAATCCGATATGAGTTAGCCAAGGAATATAAAAAAAAATTTTATACAAGCTGCCGGCGTTAAAGTGATTTGCAATAATAGACCAATAAACATTTACTCTATCTACTTTCCTCCAAGGCATACTGTAAAATGCGATGAATATGAACACTTTTTTCGTGGTTTAGGTTCTTGTTTTATTGTAGCAGGGGATTATAATGCGAAACACCCATGGTGGGGTTCCCGTCTAACTAATCCTAAAGGAAAACATTTATATAAATGTATAAGGGATAACCACTTTAATACACTATCTGGAGGAAGACCAACTTACTGGCCCACCGATCCTGCCAAAATTCCAGATCTTCTTGACTTTGTTGTTTATGCCGGGATTCCAAGGAACTCTCTTGACATCTCAAATGATGACAACTTAAGTTCTGATCATACTCCTCTACTCGTCAACTACAATGTCAGTGTTGAGATAGCTCCCAAAAAGGTCAATCTTATTAAAAGAAATACGAATCTAGAAATCTTTAGAGATCGAATTGAAAATAACTTGAACCTCAACATAGCCATTAAAACTGAAGATGACCTGGACGATGCCGTCGAATCATTCACTTCACTGATTCATGAAGCTGCTTTTATATCTACTCCTGCCATAGAACCGCCTCAAGTCCTAGGACTTAAAGTGCATGCTTCAGCAATAGCAAGAGATATGATAAGACAGTCAAGACGACTAAGGCGAGTCTGGCATCGTACGCGGAACCCAAGAGACAAAACTAACTGGAACCTTGCAATCAAAATATGCTCCGAAATACTGGCGAAAGAAAGAAACGATAATACTGGATACTATTTGAGGAAACTAAAGCACCAAAAATAAACAAAGAACATGAGCTTTTTGGCGCCACAAAATATCTCAGACATCCAGTTAAACGGAACGTTCCAATTAAAAATGTTAATGGGTTATGGTGTAGAAACGACAAACAAAAGTCAGCCACCTTTGCCGAGCACTTGGAGACAACATTTAAACTATCTAACACCAATGTAAATAGCGAAGATATTCTTAATTTCTTAGATGTTGCTTGCCAAATGGAGCTACCTTTGAAGCATATAACGCTAAATGAAACTAAAGCGGAAATTAGTAAGTTAAATAATAAAAAGTCTTCAGGATATGATAAAATTGACGCGAAAGCCATAAAGGCTTTGCCTTTTAAAGGGCTTGTCTTTTTAACATTAATATTCAACTCAATTTTACGACTTCAGCACTTCCCCTCGCAATGGAAGTGTGCAGAGATAATAATGGTTTTAAAACCAAGTAAATCTGAACATTTAGTAGGATCTTATAGACCTATTAGTTTACTGCCCATTTTCTCCAAGATATTTGAATTATACAACAGGCGTTCGATAAAGTTTGGCATAGTGGACTGTTATACAAATTAAAAAATATTCTTCCAGCCCTTTTATACAAATTTTTCCTGTCATACCTAAGTGACAGATGTTTTTATGTAAAAATCAATAATGAAGCTTCCAACATTCATCGAATAGAAGCCGGCATCCCACAGGGTAGCGTGCTTGGACCTGTCCTGTATACAATATTCACACATGATATGCCAACTAGAGATGACATAACTGTTGCAACATATGCAGATGATACAGCATTTTTATGTTCACATCAATTTCCATCTGAAGCATCTAGAATATTGCAATTACAACTGGACAGTCTGCAACTTTGGCTTAAAAAGTGGAATATTTTAGTCAACACTCAAAAATCAAATCATATCACATTTACGCTAAGGAGGGAGAACTGCCCGGCTGTGCTTTTGAATGGCACAACAATTCCAGAGAGTAATGAAGTTAAATACCTTGGACTTTACTTGGATCGACGACTTACATGGAAAGCACACATACTTGCCAAGAGAAAACAGCTTGACATAAAATTTAAACAGATGTACTGGTTACTTGGGCCTAAATCTCAACTGTCACTAGAAAACAAAGTTCTCCTGCTTAAAGTTATATTAAAGCCTATCTGGACATACGGTATAGAGTTATGGGGAACCGCCAGCAACTCTAATATTGAAATTCTACAAAGATTCCAGTCTAAGGCCTTACGATCAATTACAAATGCTCCATTTTACATTACGAACAACTTATTGCACAAAGACCTCAAAATGCCTTTTGTGAAATGTGAAATCAAAAAGTTTAGTTCAAATTATTTAGATAGACTAAGTAATCACACAAACATATTGGCAATCACACTATTAGATGAGACTGACGAAGTAAGAAGACTAAAAAGAAACCATGTTCTAGATCTTCCATTTTTATAATATTTCAATAATAATAATTATATGAATAAGAATAAGTAAATATTATGTAAATTAATATTTTCTTTTTAGTTTAGCACTATTTATGCGCATACATCTGTACATATATATAAATTATATTGTTGCTTCCGATGGGAATCAATAAGTCATGTTATGTTTTAAGTTTATCAAATTTGCTTATTATTGTAAAATAGATTGCAAATAAAATTGGAAAAAAAAAAAAAAAAAAAAAAAAAAATCTTCAATAAACGATACACATTTTCGTAAAATCGTTCTACAACCTTGTGAAAACCTGGAATAATTTCAGGTGACCTGAGGATTATGCTACTGGCACTGTCAAGCGGACTTTAACTTCAATATTGATTATCTCCCAAGACATACATTCAAAACAAAATTAAAGTTCTTATCGTCGAAGGGGGTAACAAAAGCTGTGTTCGTTTCAGGTTACTAAATTACCATTTATATGGATGTTACTCGGTTAGAAAACGATTTGGCCTCAAGTCGCTAGAGAAAAGAGTTAGAGTTACCACACTTATTTTTCCTACATAAAATCAAACATGACACATTCTTTTTTTTGTCATGTATACTAAAAAGAAACAATTAGGAAATGGCCTAGTCGGCGAATTCATATTACGTATATCTGATCGAAATGGGATAAGTGGCTATAAAAATACCTAAATAATAGTTCAAAGAAATTTTACACATTTGTACAAAACAAAAGTGTAGCAATTAATTGATTAAATATATATTTCATTAGTATTTTATTACATTTTAAAGATTTGAATTGCCTGCCTTTGACGATTTCGCAGATAATCCTTCTTGCTGTTTAATTCTCTTTGGCATATATATGTAAGTACAAAGAGAAACAATGTTGCCAAATTTCTCTCAAATTTTTTTTATATTGAAAACTAGACTGCTCATATTTACTTAATAGAGTTTTTTTCATTTTGAATATGCTAGACATGAACATTTACTTTTATTTTTGTACCCTGTTGCCTACTCTTCTGCACGTCTCACTCAAGATGCCTTTATTGTAAAAACATAAGCTAAGCATACTTCTTAATCATCATTTCCCTCATGTGGGGGGCGGGGAATATCTCCAGCATATTCACTCACTCACCTGTACAACATTCTAGCACCAGTCCAATACAGCCAATTTTTTTCGAAACGTTCACCATCGTCACCTTCAAAAACCTTAAATGAAAGTAAACACGAACATTTTAGAGCAACGTCAAATCAAATGACAGCACAACAGGAACAACAAGGATAAACACGAGAAAAACAAAAACGTTAAATTACATTTAAATATAACATGAGTTTCAACTATAAATTTTTGCTACGAGCGAGCAACAAAAAAAAAACCAACAGATAGACAGGCAGCTACAGCTACTACTCCTACTGGGGTGCATAATATATAGGAAAGATGTGAGTGTAAACATACATACCTTAAATACTGAGATTATATAACCAGTGGCTGGAGTTTGTGTCTTCTTGAAGCTGCCACTTTCGCTGGGTGCCAAGTGCAGCGGCGGGCGACATATGGCAGCCACTTCACTGTACAGATCGAGTGTATGAGCGGCAGTGTATCTAATTTGAAAAACAGCAAAACAAAAACACAAATGAAGGAGTCGAAAAAAAAATATATCCTTTATTATGTCAAACAACATACAATGGAACATCAATTGAGCCGCAAAATGGAAGGGAGGAAGAACTTGCAAGTATTTGCTACAGGCTCAAATTTGACCGCATGCCATCATTTTGGCTGTGCTACTGTCCTCATGCATACTTGCAGCGAAGAAGGAGCCAATGAACCGAAAATTGAGATAAAGATGGCACACATAAATTAAACAATGGACGTGCTTATTCCAACACCCCATAAAATGAATGCTTCCAAGGCAGGATACATATGTCGGTGGAAAAAAAATTGTAAAGATATGTTTGTTACAGCTTGCACATGTTCTGGAACCAGTCCAACAATTGTTATCACAGATCTGTTAAACTGTCAGCGACCACGCACAAATTGGCTTCTGCAATTTTATGGCACATAAGAACGCTGAGTATAAAATAACAACTGGTATGTTATGCTAATGAAACAAGTTCCCAATTTGTCATTGCAATGAGGCTACGTTCGGCCTGGTCGAATCGTATTTTCCCTTTTAATATCAAGCGAATGTTTGCAATGTTGCGTTTGCTGTAAAAGCCGATACGGAATGTAATGAGTGTGGCTTGGTCCGAACAATTTTTATTTCGAAAGAAATGCATCTGATTATATAAGTTTTCATGTTTGCCATGAAATTTTATTTGCAATTTTAGGCAGCAGTAGGATTATTCCGATTTCGATGCGACAGTCGTGTCGATACACTGGCTCTAATGTTGATTTTCAAGTCATAGTAAGATGAGAGAATGCCACAATAAATGCTACGAGAACATCCCGCTGGTCTAAACGTTGCTTAAATATCTCCCCTTGTTTAACCCTGCGAAAGTATTCTTACTCTTCTTATCACATTGTCAGCCGTAAATGCGAGTGGGCCAATTTACAACAAAATGCTTTTGTATTTGCTTATTTCACTTTAAATCTCATTAAGAGACAAACGGAAAACTTCTCTTAGACCAGGGAGCGATATAATCTAACGAATACGGGCTTTAAAAGCCTGATGAATTTTGTAGGGAAATTTTTACGCGACGCGAATAAAAATTTAAAAAGTAATTAGAATTATCAGCCATTTGTCGAATTTGTTTGGATATTGGAAGGACATTGTGAAGTTAGTGCTATTTAAAGGTTTTTTCACAGAGTCTTTTTCACAGAACAAGGCTCTTTTTCTTTGTGAGCTGTGCGTTAGCAATGCCATCTTTAACTTAAATTTATTTATTAATAAGTGATTAGCTGATTTGGGTTGCGTACTCCTTGGCCGATCTAGATCCTGATAAATATTAACACGTGTGAGCACACCTAAAAACAAAACAAATAATCGTAAATACTGCCGTCTTTAGCATGGCAACCCCGTATGCCAACAGCTGTTATTTGTTGATATTGCAAAAAAGAGGAAGACAAAATTAAGCTTCGCTCGCCAAAAATGTGTTTTCTGACCAAAAATTATGGTTCCAAGCGCCAGTGACGTTTTACTAAAACAGTTAATTTTGGGAATAAATCAGTCTATAGGGGATACCCCCCACAAAGACGTTATCTTGTGAATGATCGAGAAAATGATCACGAACGTGAAAACCGTTTGCTTGAGGGTCTTGTTCTTCCTCCATGACAGTGTCAAACGGAAAAATGGTAACAGAGACACCATCAGATGATCACCGGAACAACAAGTTTGGGCCAAAACTTTTTGGCACTAAGGTAAGACCACTTACAATCTTTTTTAAAGGTATTAAAGTTTAAAATTTTTTAACGAATAGTTTCTAAGAAATTAACCTTATATCAGATTTCGGATTGCAACAACACAAAAAAATTATCAAAGACCCCGACACGTATGTATATGAAGGATACTCTGCTAAACGTATCAAAGAAAGTAAAATTTTCCCTCAATTTTTTTAATGATTTTCAAGTCGTCAAATAGTGAATGATGTTGGGTAAACGAACAGGTGAGGACAATGCGACGTTTCCTCAAGTTTTGGCTTATTTTGAACAGGGATTAACCGGCTGGAGAAAAAAACGTTTGGACTATTTATACAGTCCATCGTTTTTTTAAATAAATAACTTTTGAATTAGTTAAGATATATAGGGTCCATGTGTCGAAGCAAAATCTCAGCTAAAACTTTAACTTCAATTTTTATTTGGATTTAAGTGAATGTCGCTTAAATTTGAGAACCCATTTTGTGTTTTGGCCCTACTGTTCAATTTGGTTTTATGGGCTGATACCCAGTTAGTATCCAAACTTACCATTTTGACAGTAATAGGTTTTCACTAAAGAAAGACGTTTACATGTGAGGACGCATTTTGTTTCTTGGCCCCTATGTTCAACTTGGTCTTATGTGCCGATTCCCAGTTACTGCCCAAATTTACCATTTTGATGATAACAAATGTGTTTCCACTAACGATCCTTAGATAAGAAAAAATTAATGGATAGGTTTTCAGCAAATACTCAAAAAATGTGTATTATTTCCAACTATAGTTTTAGTCCTCTTAAAAGAACACTTTTCCTTTACAATTCCAAACACCTTTTGACTTAAATTGGTGTCTACGCGAGACAGTTTTGAGCAGACAATAGAAATACATTTACACTTTTTTACAACTACGCGTCTCTCTTTGTCTTCGTCCCTGTTCCTGATTTTTTGAAGACGGTAAACTTGGCAAGTGATTTGACGCAAGCGGCCAATTGCATTGCGAAATGGCGAACTTTTTCCTCTTTTTTTTACTACCAACTGCAACTCTCGCTGATCGTTACGTCAATTTTCCTGAGAAATGTTAGGGCCATACCTTATTTTTGCTGGCATAATCACACAGAAAGAATTTGATATTAAGATTTGTCTAAAATTGGAACAGCCGTCCAAATACGATATCTGTCATTTCTCACATTGGAATAGCGAATTCATGCTGTAGGGTTTTTCAGATTCAGACAGGCTGAACTTATCGCATTTACAATTAAATTCGGACGCAGATATATAAAATAAAACTACATACTTAAATAGCGAGAGTGTAATCGTTTTTTCGCTTTTTAATACAACACGACTTATTTAAAATACCCTCAATGCCCTCAATTAACTTTAATGATTTCTTTCTTTCCATCTATTTTGCAATTATACTTTCTCCCTTTCCCGTGATGTTGATTTTTTTTTAATCAAAACTTACCTTAAGTTTTTTGGCTCAAATTTCGATAAGGATGAAACTCTTATGCCCGAGTAAAAGTTTGAAGGATCCGTTTGTGTTGTATTTATAACATAATAGGTAATGAAAGGAAATTCAGCTAAAGAAAAAAATAGACACAAAAAAAGGTGGCACAATGAGAACATTGAATTGAGCCACATAATTAAGACTTACAAATCTTTTCCATATTGGCCAACAGCATGCCACCCACCGCTGTATTGGCCTGTTGTACTTCAGCCAAAAGTTCGGCGGCTACGGCACGTTGTTTGAGCAGCGGATGAGCCAAAGGTGATTCTAGGACAGGATCTATTGGCTCCAGCGGACTCATCAAATGTACCAGAATGCATAGTTTTGGATCGGACACCTCTAGGACACTTAGAGGACTGGAAGGTTTCGTGGTGGAACCGTCGACCGGTGATGGCGGCAGCTGCAAAACGAGAAAACCCAATATCATTCTGGAGCATCATACTTTAGACTACAGATACAAACCGGTATGCCAGCGGGCAGAAAGCGATCGACACTATGTACAGGTATTATGAAACAATCTCGATCCAGAGTGGCCAACGATATCGGTTCCGTTCGCACACCGCCCGCTGTCATGGACATAAGGCCATTATGTGCCCCAGCAGTCGAGCCAGAGCCGTGTATACCAAAGCTAGCTAAAATACATAGAAAACACAATGTAAAATACATTTTTCCAATGGGCAATGTTCTAAAAGCTTTTTAAGAAATATGAATTAAAGCAAAAGCTTGACGGTAGCTTAACTATTTAAGCTTCCATTGGTCGTAAACAGGAAGTCAGAGAAAAATAATTGTTTGCTTCACACACAGTTTTGTTGTTGGTTGTTTAAGCTTTTTTGCGGAAGGGTTAGTAAGCTTTCTGTTAAACGCACATATATGAAACGCTGGTTAAAAAAGCTTGTAAAGCTTTAAAGTTTACAAATATTATTAACATACAAATAACATTCTTCTGGTTCTCATTTTTTTTGTCGTTTATTCTTTCTACAATTTTTCTTTGATGGGCTGTGGTATTTTTATGGTGGGTAAGTAGTGGGAGTTGTTTTTTGTGAATATAGGAAAGGTGGGATGCGTTGAGGATGAGTTGAAGATGTTTCTACTTGTGATGTGAGGTGTTATTCGATTCCAAATCAAAAACCAATGAAACGTAAAACGATTAACGAGTAAATCTAGCGAACGGTAAAATATCCGAATATAAGGGGGTGTATATGTTTCTTAGGGCCAATCAATCAGCGTTAGCTTAAACCAAGTTTAAAAGTAGGAGTTATGCGGTGGGGCTTCTGGAACTATCTTCCTCCTACATTTAACTGTTAAACTAGAACGGAGTTTAAACTTCAAACGTACATATGTACATACAAAAGAAGACGTTAAACCCGACGCAAACGTTTATATAACTCTGATTAATTGGCCATTAGAGTTTAGTTAATTGTTGTTGAAATCAAAAAAAAAAGTTTCGTAAGAAGTTCATTCAGAAAAAGAAAATTGGCTGATCAATTTCAAACCTTGCCTAGCAGCACCGGTTGAAGGCGATCCCGCAAGCCCCAGCGATGTGGAGCCTGACGTGGAGTTGTAGTTGTTGTTGGTGTTGTAGTTGCTGTTGGTTTCTGTCATTGGTATGTAATCAAATTGATTTCTAATACTACTGTTATACAGTGGCTGGTGATTGCTGTTGAAAATGGTGGTGGTGGCGGTGGTGTTTGAGGTGGAGGCTGAAGTGTTGATGCTACTGTTGCCGTTGTTCCATCTTAAAAGCGATACGGAAGGCTTGCGATCAACTAAAGGCTGCGGTGCATCCATTTCATGCTGCATGGGTGACAGTGGAAGCGAGGTGGCGGTGGTACTGAAGCCACTGCACCGTTCTGCAATGATTTGTTCTGTTGATTGATAGTAGGAGAAATACGTATCGAATGTCTACGAGATAATGCTTCAGATACATGTCTGTTTGTAGGTATTTATGTATGTATGTATTTATGGCTAGGTGTGTGTATGTGTGGGTTAAATGACTGTTGGGGTGTATGGGTGTGTGTGTGGGTGGGCACGATATTCTTTACAAAATGCATTTGTATGTTTTTTCTTTTTTTTCATTAGAGCCAGCCATTTTTTGTTGTTGTAGAAGCGTTAGGATTAAAGTTGCTGAGAATGAAAAACAGACAGACGGACAAATTGAAAGGGGCCAGAGCATGGGATAGGTGTGGAGCGCTCGTATTTTGTAAGATGCAACATTTCATGTTAAGTTTTTACCGACTCTGTTTTAAGGACCAACAACGAAATCCTAGTTGTGTCATTTACTACTAGGCTAAAAAACGGGCAATTAATTTGAATATTGCAAGAAAAAAAATTAATAACGCCACGTTAAATATAATAAAACCATAGAATTTATAAGTATAAGATTTTGAGCCATATTCATTAAATACAAGTAAGATTTAAAAATTCAAATTTCTTTAAAATATTTTTTCGGCATGAGGTCGTGTATTAAAACTCGAATTTAAGTTGTTTTGTTTTTCTCAATTTTTGATTGACGTTGTCAACTCTTTAGGAGCGTCAAAATTTTATTTATTAAATTTGAGGTTAGTCTTATACTCGTAATAATAAAAAAATAATTTTTCTTGTTCCTTTTATTTGTGTCAGATCTTCATTTGCTGAGATCGAGTTTGGTGTTCTTCAGCTCAATATCTGTAAGGCCAGAAATTACTTTTCCTTATTGAGGTTTTTCATCAGTGTAACTGTTAGAAATCGTACGGTCTAGTCTCTCGGAATAGATGCTCGTACCTCCTAAGTTTAATATAACTTTTGTTCAGTTAATTTTATATCAAAACAAACTTATTTTTAACGAAAAATACTTTTTGAAAATAGAGCTCCAAAATATGATTTTACTGAAAAGTCCATCCATTGATTTATTTTTGAATTATATGTTATTTTGACAGCGACGGTTTTTGCCCGCTCTAACTCTTGACAGGAAGTCATTACCTACGGGTCCAAATTACTCAGGAGTTAAAGGCTCATGACCATACACTTAGTTATCACTAATCAGCTTGGGCTCAAAAGCGATGACGAGTTTGCTTAAGAATCATCGTTATATATGCATTTTCATCTCGGCGACTATGATGACTAGCAATGCTGTCGCATCCGCGGATCGGAATACCCGCACGTGATCGTCGACAAGTCAATTTATTCTCATAGAGTGGATGATTTGGGGCAGTTTCTTTAAGCCGAGTCTTAGTTGGTCCTGTTTATTCTTTAAAAATGCTGCTAGAAGCGCTATTTCTACTCTACGTATATATACTCTATATATCTACGGTACCAATATTACGCGAATAATCTTTTAACTTTTCATGCCTTTAAAAAGAATATCGAGCAAGCCATTAGTGATATAGAGACATAAACTGCCACCAAGGTCTAAAAAATTCGATTCACAGAATGCGCTGCTGCCACATGAATTAAACTGTTTTTCATAAATAATAGAAAAGTTGGCTCTCTCAAAAAAACCAGTAATACGCCAAAAAAAAGATAACTTTTATACCCTCCACCATACAATGGAGGGTATATTAGTTTTGTCATTCTGTCTGTAACACCTTGAAATAATTATCGGAGACCCAACAAAGTATATACACGCAGAGAAAAGATATGGTTACACTATGGTCACCGTAACACTAATATGTTCTCTACAATAAAAGCATGTTCGTCGCAACCATAGTATTGTTTTTTGAGTTTTATTTTGACAATAGTATGATTGCGACAATATTGCTATTGTTGAAATGTAACAATAGTATTATTGCCAAATTTAGAAATGAAAATATGGTTGTAGCAACCATACAAACATGGTTGGTGCAACAAAAGTATTGTTGTTTAAAATTTACGTTAACAATAATTTGATTACGGCAATCATACAGTATGGTTGCGACTATGAACATAACAAAACCGGTTTTATGGAGCATACATGGATGTGTGTGCGTATTTTTTTTGATACACAAAAAAACACATACACACGATACAGTGAATGGTTCCTGTCCATTAAAAAAACAACAACAATCGGAATGTAGTTCAAGGGATTTTTATTGTGTTTTCTTTGTTCGGTGAAATACTCTAATACCGACTGGTTAAGTATATAGCACTTAAGTATATAGCCATTGATCATGGTAAAATCACATTCGTTACTTGGTGTCTACGGATGGTGAAGTAGCATTCACCCCTGCTGGCAACTAATAGTATTTTTGACCGTTGGAATATATATTTTTGTTACTTGAATGAAATGTTTAATAAAAACATGGCATCAAATCTGGCTATGAACTAATAGTAATGCAATTAAAAACAACATACCAGTACTTAATAAAAATCTCTATTTTTGAATAACAACAATAACCAATCCTAATAAATAATTTTGGGGATTATAGTATGGTTGAGTGTGAATCATACTATGGTTGTGGGGATCATAGTATGGTTGCGTGTAAATCATACTATGGTTGTGAGGATCATACTATGGTTGTATGAGGAACATACTATGGATGTGAGGATCATAATATGGTTGTATAGATAATAGTATGGTTGAGTGTGAATCATACTATGGTTGTGAGGATCATAGTATGGTTGTGGACATGATAGTATGGTTGAGTGTGAATCATACTATGGTTGTGGGGATCATAGTATGGTTATGTGTGAATCATACTATTGGTGTGAGGATCATAATATTGTTGTGTGACAACCATATACCCAACAATAGAATTATCCTCTTCGAATATTGTCACCCCAACCATACTTTTTTTCTGCGTGTATATTCTTGATCCTCGTAATTCTAAGACGATCTAGCCATGTTGTCCGGCTGTCCGTCTGTTGAAAACAAGATAGAGCCTGCATGAAAACAGCTAGGGAGCTGAAATTTGGCACAAACATGAGGGTTTTGTAGCTCTACGGGAAGTTGGTGTTGGAGACCCTCAACCGACACTACCTCATAAAAATTAGTTTTTTATTTGGAAATATCCGTCCAGTTTCTTGAGCAAAATCACTGATTTTGCAGATAATAATCTCTATATAGGCGCAATCATCTATATAAATATGGTTTAGATTGGGCCACCATTTTTTGTACCTCCCATACAAACGGCCTTATGGGCCTTGAGAAATAATATGACTATAACTCACCACAAACTTGACCTATCGAAATGAAATTTTACACATCAAGATTTCTATATACAACATACTCCTACGCTGAATTCAGTTAAAATCGGAAAAGTCCTACTGGTACCTCCCACACTAACGGACCACACTTGACCTATCGGCATAAAGATTAATATATAGAACAGACTTTTGCGCTAAATTTGGCTAAGATCGGAAAAGTCCTACTGGTACCTCCCACACAAACGATCTCATGGGCTTTGAGAAATAATATGACGATAACTCACCTCAAGCTTGACCTATCGAAATGAAATTTTGCACATAAAGATTTCTATATAGAACACACTTCCGCACCAAATTTGGTTTTATTTGGGAATCTGGTGGAGGGTATCCAAAGTTCGGCACAGCCAAACTTAACATTTTTACTTGTTTTTTATTAGTTTAAAGAAAATTGTTTTTGGACCACCCTGCATGGGCTTACCTTTGGTAAATATCTTTGATGCTCTACAAGAGTCCACGTGACATGAAAAAGTTCGTCAGGTTTAAAATAAGAAATTATAAATATTTAAAATATGTTCTTAAAATCTTCTGTAAAACTTTTATGAGTATGGCCCAAGCCTTAAACTTTTGTAATTCCATTTATATGATCTCAATATTTTTAACATCGGTTCATGTTTACCTGCAATATTTAGTTTTTTTTATCGTCTAAGCGTTTTACCACTTCCAGCCGCCAAGAATCGTCATCTGCAATCGATGAACTCTTCCTCTATGCACGATTCAGCGACAAATAGGCACCTGTAGGCATGCCCGAGTTTGGTCTAATATTTGTAGTGTCCTCATACAGATTTAGCTTTTTACTTTGCGTTGCATTTTACAAGATATGACGTGCAGTTTAGAAGCATTTTCGATTTAGTGTAGTTTTGGCACTGACAGGGACAAGTGTTGAGCCTTTTCATTCAATTTTGTTTTTTTTTTTAAATATCATGAGTGTGAGTGTTCATTACAGTGAAAACGCTTTAAGATGCAAACTTACATGGAGCCATTACTTGCTTTCGAAAAAGTTTTTTTATTTTATTAAAAAGCTGTTTTTGTTGTTATTCAGGCGATGGTTAATTATTGAGACAAAGACAGAGACAAATGTAGACAGACATAGACTTCTCAGACAACGTTGTTGCACGTAAAAGTAATTATTAATACAAAAATAATCGGTTATCGATCGGTTTTTAGTAGCACAACATTTTCTGATTTTCTTCTCTTTGCTTTTTCGTTCTTTTTTATATTACATCACTGATCATCCATCATTCATAGCATCATCATATCATCATCATCATCGTCATGACCATTATGTCAGTATTGTGTTAGTCATTATGTGTTAGTATGTACTACATAAGTACGTAGCAATGTATGTATACATATGTCGAGGATAAGTGTTAAGAGTGTGCACTGACTTGCTAGTCTTAAGTTTGTACAGAAAGTCTCGACTTAAAAGTGGGTGGTTGGTTTCTAACTTGTCTCTTCAATTGATGTTTGACATTTTCAACGTACTTAGTCAAATTTGATGTTAAAATCATAAAGAAATTGTCTAGAGCTTGGATCATCCTATAGAGGCTGTATCAAAACATTATAATATTTCAGCATGGTCGTTTTTTTAACTGGGAAGGTTACTTTCCGTGAAAGCAGTATCAAAACATATGTTGATCCAGTCAATTTTCAGCGCGGTTTGTTCTTCGGGCCAACAAATACAACGTACCAATCTTCATTGAAATCTGAGCACTTTTCCACTCATAGGTCGGAAAGTAGAAATTTTCTCAGTGGATTCGTTTACAAGCAGAATTGCCGCATTTAAGCAAATGATTATCAACGAGTGGTTGTTGAAAAGCCGATGCACCTACAATGAGTGACTGTTTGGTGGACTGATCGGACTGTACTTCTGAGGCCAAGCAGTTACTGTACTCGTAAATGGTGTTTGCTATCGCAAGATGATAACTGATTTCTTGTGGTCAGAAATATTGGTTATGAACCTGGACGATATGTGCTTCCAACAGGATGGTTCCACTTGCCACACATTCAATGCAACAAACGCTCTTTTGCGCGAGAAATTAAATGGCCGTTTTATCTCACGTCGACGTTAGTTCAAGAGCCAAAGGATCAAATAATTCGCCACATTAACGACATTTAACCTTCATTGTGTCTCAGTGTCATTGAAAATATATACCATCAAATAAAGGTTTCGTGGGGTTTAGCCTATAAAGTTTCAGCCTATAAAGTATAAGTATATGTAAAGTACTGTTCATCATTACAACACCAGATTCATTAGTACTACTGTCACATTCGCTTGAGTTGGATTGAGAAATTATCTTGAACATGTCTTTCCTTGACTTTTAAAGCTTCAATATTTTCTCGTCCGCATAGAATGGATGAAACACATATTTTGCTCGGTTTTTAGACCAGCATCTTCAAGCTTAAATCAATGCGTGTTACTAACTTGCCAAAGCACCATAAAAAATAAAATTAAATGATTCTGAATTCAGTATTTAGGGCCCAAAACATTTATCAACATTCCCGCGGGATCCCGCGGCAAATTCCCATGACACGGGAAAAAATAGTTTAAAGGCAAACCCTAGTCTTTGACTATATTTATTAATGTTTTGGAATAGCAACCGTAGAAAGCTCCCTCCCGATTTGTTGCTCTAGAGCCCACTTATTAAAACTGGTCTTGTTCAAGTTTCGAGACGAGTTTTTTGCATACCAGAGTGGTGTACCCCTTTTTATTGTTTTATTGTCAAAATTGCAATAGGTACGCGTACGTTTCGGCGTATTTTTGTAAGTGTGTTAGTAACAGAAGTTGAATCCCAGCAAACCAAATTTTAAAATTAAAAAAAATCTATTTGACTCTGCATCCGAACGATACTGTACTTATAATGACTATATAGAAAAATGACAAGATGAGAAGTTGGGCGAACATCTCACCAGACAATGCTGGTGATTCAACAGATGCAATCAACAGGTACAGCCAGGCTTACCAACAAATGTCCAAGAGTATGCAATAAATGTCCATGTGATGCAGTCAATACTTATTTTGTCATTTGGTTCAAAAATGATTATCGGAAATACTATTCTCTTGATCGACGTAAAAAACGATTCGTAAAAAACGATCTTTTCGTCCGTCTGTGTATTTGGCGAGAACTTGGTCTTAAAGAGTTCAGTTTTCCTTTTAACAATTGCTGCGAAGCTTCCTGATGAAGGTCGTCATTGGCCCGAAATCGCGATAAAAGCACCGTGTAGCCACGAAAATCAATGTCACTTTGTCATTTTGCAAAAAAAAACTTGTCTTCTTATAAAATTTTAGAAGCAAGAGGTCTCGAGCCGGCTTACAAGTACTTAATTCCCATTTTATCACCATTTCATTTAGAAACATGAAAAAACGACGAGGGACTAATAAGTAAGGATCCTCAAATTCCTTTAAGTCATACACTGTTTAGATTGTACATAGAAGAAATCGGAATTGAGGAAAACAAAATTCTTTAAAAAAGACCAAAAGTACACTGCTTTGAATATTTGCTCAACAACATACTCGTTTGTGGCTTAATTTGGGATAGTTAATGGAGATCTATTTGATCTCCATTATAGACATGGTTAACTTTTGGCCGAATATAAATTTATAAGAATTTGTTTTAATATGTAGCTTCTAAGGCTGCAAAGTCTGAAATCGGACCAAGGTTTTGGTATGAACCAGTTCGTCGTTAGTCTTGACCTAGGCAATGTGGAAACTTTCTTTTAGATTCTGGATAATATCTCCCTCACTAGGGTATACAAATAACCTCTATTCGGATTCACATCTATTAAACATATGTGGGAAGGATACGATAAGATTTGTTAAAAAAATATTTTTGCAGTCGTATGTGCAACAGTCATTTGGTTTGCCGGGTTGCTTCGTATTATTTGCATTTAGAGTTAGTCCAGTTATCCATTGGTTTGCATGTGAGTGTGAGCGGATGTTGTTGTTATTTCACGTTTTCTTTGTGTGTTATTTGTTGTTGCTGTTGTAAATACAAAACAATGGTTGTTGCAAGATTTGTGAGATTTGTATGAGTGTGGATGTAAGGTGTTTGGTGTTGTTATGTGTATGTGTGTATGGGTGTGTGAGTGTTTTTTTTTTGGGTGAGCGCCTACCTTCGCCCACATCATAACCCGCACGATTGGGTGAGAAAAACAGATGTGTCCTGTAGTGTATATCCTCGGGTTGCGATGTGAGGCCCGTGTCGCGTGAACGCTTTGTACGATTGGCTTTCGACTGTAATTTACTACCGCCACCACCGGATTTTCCGCTGGCACCCTCACGAAAATTCTTGCGAAACATTAAATTCATGTTTGATTACTTTCTTTTACTGCCTCTTCTTCGGTGTAATCAATAATGAAACGATCGTTCGATCGGTGGATGGGGTGCGAAGGGAATGGATGCAACAATGATAGGTTGTGTGGGGTCGGGTGGGCCGTTGCTATCAGCCGCCGCTATAATTAATGGGGTGGGTAAGGATGACTAGGCCGTTGTTGACTGCTAACAACCGCCCGGTTGGACTGAGTGAAGAGTTAATGTTTGAAAGCAAGGTCTGTATTGGATAGTGTGTTGTGTAAGGGAGGGAATTGTTTTTTTTATATTTTTTTTTGGTATCCAGCTAGCCTTTAATTGTTTAAGTGTAAGCGATTTGTTTTTGTTTTTCTTCTAAAATATTTATGGTTTTTCCCTTGCTTTATTGATGGCCCGCAAAAAACTTGAAAATAAAAAGAAATTGAAAGTAAATTGCCCCCGTCGCCTTTGAGTGATGTAGTAACATGCAACAGTTTAGATTGGTGTTGAATTGTGTAGCGTTGGGGTTTCAGTGTCGTTCTCTTGGGATTTTTATTGCCCTTTCATAGCACACACACGCACGTTTGGGGAAAGAACATTTTTTGCTTGCCGGAAACCGGAAATTGTAAATATCCGCCTTGCGCGCCTATTAACTGTTAACTTAACGCTAAGTAGTTGCAACACTCGCACATAAATAAACCTAAAGTTGGCTTAAGGAGTTTGAATTTTCAGTTAACTTTTTTAACACCACTTTTTGTTTGCTCTAAAACACGTGTCTAACTTTTTTTGTTTTCCAGCCACAGCAGAGCTGGGTAATTTATGAACACACTCGTACACACAAACCCAGGGGGAATGGAGGCCTTCTTATGGAGCTATTAAACATGATTGCTACATTCTACACATACATATTTCAAGTTGATACAGAGGGTGATTGCAAAGTGCGACCATCCACGCTCCCTTCTATTAGAAAACCTGCAAAAAAGGTATTTTGAAATGCTTAATTAATTAATTTTAATACACACTACCTTTTTTGTTTTATTTAAGGCTCGGGCACCTTGAAGTTTTTTTTTACGCTGCGTTTTTTTAAACTTCCTGTACTCTGAAAACCACTAAAATTTATGTTGAAAATATTCAAAAACTTATGATATCGTCTTAGACAGAGACTGTCGTGTATTTTTAGTACATTTTAAACGTTTATTTTAATGGTTTTTAGACTGCCGAAAGTTTTATACGCAGCGTATAAAAAGCTTCAGTGTGCCCGGGCCTTCTCTTTTTTTTTAATATGCCTTCGCTGGTATTTCAACCTATGATATCCTCGTTGCAAATCCGATATGTTTTAAATAGGCTTACAAAACAAAATTGTGAGTTTTATGTGCAAAGAAGGCCCAATTTACGAATGTAAATTGGTTCTAAAAAGAAGTCTTCCTAGAAGGTCCTTTTTGAGAAGGCCTGGTATATTGCCCACTGGGTATATACTACACGCTTATACTGCTCTGGGATTGTTCGTTAAACCTTGTATAATTATAATATTCAAATTTGTTGCTGTTGTTGCTATTGTTTGTATTTGTGTTACCAGACATGCCATATAATTGGTACTACAAACCAGACATATTTCGTTATTATTTTAGATGGCGTGCCATACTGTGGCTAATGTGGAAGGAGGGATAGATGGGTAGGGTGTACGTTTCAAGGAAGCCATAATAACGTTTAACGAAACTACTACTTTAGGTTTGTTAAATTTTATAGATACACGCACATGAGCGTTTGCCATAAATTTGCCACATTTCCGGGAAATATCGTTTGTTGGTTTTATTTTTTTCTCTTAACAAGCCTGAAATGGTTTTCATGTTTGGCTACCGATTGAGAAATCGTTAACAACAGGCGAATAAAGTTTTTTGCAGAAAGTTGAATGCTTGATATTTATTCTGATTTTATCCAATTTACCATTACATCTAATCGGCTGCTGATTGAGAAATCGTTAAGAACAGACCAATAAATATTCGTGGCAAATTTAAAGCTTGATAAAAGGTCTGCAGTCAACAAACATTTTGTATGGCCTTCTTAAACGAGAAAAAATATGAAACAGGTACGTGTAATGTGATTAAGGAATAAAGCACATCGAACAAAACACAAGTCTAGAATAAAATATTTACTCCTTCCGAAATCTAGACGACGAAAATCCTATTAAAAAAGGCGATACAGCTTTATATATATATATACAACTTTGTTGTATATATAACGAAGTTGATGAATACCACTCAGTGGAACACATTTTTGGACTCACGTACATTTGCGTAAAAAATTGTACTTTTCCGCACCCACTGTAAAAACCTCCTTTTGATTTGTCTGCTCCTTCGCCAAGAAAACCCCATTATTCCATTCGTGTCGAAACAAAGCCCTTATTCACACTAGGCAACTTTACTTGCCGCAACTCTCAGTGTGTAAGAGAGAAAGGTAGGGGAAATGGAAAGGGAATCTATTCCCCTTACCTCTCTCTCCTACAAACTGAGAGTTGCGGCAAGTAAAGTAGCCTGGTTCATAATTTCCATAATGTATTGCTACCGACTAATTAGAGAATGAACTCGCTCTCTCATCTCTGTACACACACAAGAGGTGATAAATTGTTGACAAATAATTTGTGAAATAATTATTTCAAAATATTTTGTCATTTCTATGGGCTTTTGTAGATGGATGTGCGGGTTGAAAGATTGCAAGAATCAACAAGTTCTTGGTTGTTTCTCCTTTCCTTTATTTTTTCTGTTTTGGTTTGTTTATTTGTTTGTCTCTTTTTGATTTAAATAAGTGTCGTTTATTTGTAGAGACAAAGGTTTACACACACACAGACAGACATACAAAACATCTGTTTATAAGTAAGAATATGTGTGCAGAGAAAAAAAAACAAAACATCTTTTGGTACACAATAAACTCTCAATATGTTTATTCACACAACTACACAAATAGACAATATGTATGTGAACGCTTGTAAATATCCCAGCGGGAAACTTGGAAAGGCCTTCTCAAAAGAATACGTTCTATAAGACATTCTTTTTAGATCAAATACACATTCGTTAATGCCGCCCAATTGAAAAATGATCCCTTACGCTGTCTTATGACGCGTCTCTAAGAAAGCCTCTTATTTAATTCTTTACTCGTTCGTTGACGCACTCATTGAGGAATCCTGTAAAAAGGCCGCCATATTTTCAATTAGAGAGATACAATAAACATTCCTGACTGCCTTCTTGTAAAAGGCATCCTATCATACATGGTGATTGCTAGAAAGTCGGTATTTTCTCATCACAGCGATGGGCAGTCAAGATAAATAAATCGTTTAACGCTAACCCACAATTTGGTTTGAAGGAATCCAGTGGAGGCAAAAAAAATAAATAAAGTCTTAGGCACACTGAAACTTTTATTTCTTACTCTGCATATTTTTAAACTTCCGGCAGTATAGAAACCGTTGAAATAAACGTCTAAAACACACAAAAAAGGGATGGAAGAGATTTTCGATGACGACAATGCAATATCATTAACTTTTTGTAAATTTACAACATATATTTCAGTGGTTTTCAGACAATAGGAAGTTAAGAAAAACGCAGCATAACAAAAAAACTTCACTGTGCCCGCGCCTTAAAACTGAAAATTAAGTGATGTACGAACGATTACTTTAAAAAAATTTCTCAGTTCGATTTTTTTTATATTTTATGTAGCCATTCTAAAAGACCATTTTCTGCAGACCTTTTGGGAGGCCGTCCAATAGAAGGGTAGGTAGAAGGACTTTCTAAGCAATCTATCCCTGTGTTAATTTGAAATGAAAGTAGAATGCAGTAAGCATGCCTCCCAACATCCTAAGAACGCTTCCTAAAAGGCTGTGTAAAGAAGCATGTTTATGTATGTAAGAGTCTGTATGATTACTCGAAGATAGTTTATTTTATTAAGCTATATACGCACAAGGCTACCGTTGTAGCAATACAGTTATGCTGAAGCAAACGCTGCATCGTATGTAGCTTTGATTCCACTCCCTTTGTGCTCAAAAAATTAATTTGCTGCAACACGTTGCTCTCGACTGTTGCTACGTAGGTACGAGTACCTAGCATTAGACTTGATGTCACATCGAAACAAACACACGGTAGAGACATACAGAGTACCTCTCTCATATTCCCCCACCCAACGGACACCACACGATGACGGCGGACGAATAGATATAGAACTGGCGAATGGCCGCTAGCCGATGGCTGATGGGCAACATCATCAACAACAAAAACAAACACACATGTCGGTATATTTGTCGCTATTGTATTTGCATGTGTGTTAATGCGGATATGTGTGTGTGTCGAAAAAACTTTTGTCCGAAAGTGCTACGAATGTGCCAAAGTACAGTGGCCCCAATCGCAAGAAGAAGAAACACATATGTTGATAGTTCTCTCTGCTCTTTAAATTACTTTCATAGTGAAACTAGAGAAAGAGAAACTAATATAAATCTGTTCTCCTCGTGAGTACTACTTGTGAAAAGTATGAGCACTGAAATGTTGTAATAATTAAAAATTTGTAATTTTCGATCTGAATTCATTGAACTGATCTTTTGTTCATGCTCTCACCCTATAGGTAAGAGTGTAAATTTAAGTTGATATTCCATTTTTAACACCTCCATATATTGATGTTTCATCTCTAACCACTAAAAAATAAAATAATTTGAACTTTTCGTAAAAAACTGAAGCAGGTGCATACATAGTTTGTACGTAGGATTAGGTATTTTATGCGGAATTAATTTTATAAATATAACGCATACGCCACCACCTCCCAAATGTACTTGTATGAAGTTACGAACATTAAGAAACTGGTTTTTCGCTCCATGCTTTGGACCAAAGACGATAAAACTGTACAATATGGGCGATTAGAGCGTTATCGAGAAATCGAAAAACAGAAATGAGTAAAAATCATTTTGGAAATGCTGTTTTTTGTGTTGCGTGTGCAAATTAAGCGTTTGCTGTGTTTCTTTTGTTTCAATTTTGACATTCTAGAGTTTTTGTTTTTGTGTACAAATGAATGTGGAAAAATAAACCCCTATCCTCGCAGAATCGGAAGTGTGTTTTTTTACATTATTGCAAAGAAGAAGCATAACTCTTATCTTGCACAGCTAAGCGCCTTTGCTTGGAACTACTGGTACTCTGCAAATTGGGGCATTTTTTTTTAATTGATTGAGTGAATCATGAAAAAACTTCTCTATAAAATACATAAGCCGTTCGAAGCCGACAAGAATTATATCTTGCATCATATATACGAGGGTATATCAATAATTCCGTAACTTTACTAATAAAACACAGTTTTTTGGAAAAAAAAATATTCTTTATCACAATTTTTGCAAAAAAAAAATATTTTTCAACATAATTTTTGCAAAAAAAAATATTTTTCAACATAATTTTTGCAAAAATAAATTATATTTCAATACACTTAGTCCAACGTTTCTTTAATTTTTGTATCCCTTCCAAAAAAAAAGGATTTTTGAGGTCCATAAAAAGGCATTTGTTTGATCAATAACTTCTTCGTTGGATCTGAATCCCTTTCCACCGAGCCATTTATTTATGTTTGGAAATAGTCACTAGGGGCTAAATCCTGAGAATATGGCGGATTAGGTACCAAATCGTAACCCAATTCATTCAATTTTGCTATTAAGACTACACACGTGTTAACCCGTGCATTATCATGATGAAAAGACCTTTTTTCTTGGCCATAAGGGGTCGTTTTTTTAATCCTCGCTAAATCGGTTCAATAAATTGACATACTATTCGTCGTTTATTGATTTTCCCTTTTGAAGGATCGATGTGGATTATCCTGCGTGCACCCCAAAAAACAGTTGCCATGACCTTATTTGCCGACAAAGTCATCTTGGCCTTCTTCGGAGCCGGTTCTCCCGGAAAAACCCATTGTTTAGACTGCTGGTTGGGGTCCGGAGTGTTGTAATGGATCCATGTTTCATCCATAGTTTCAAAACGCCGCAAAAACTCATTCGAATTGGGGTTAAACAACTCCAAACAATCTTTTGAAGTTGTGTCACGATTACGTTTATCAATTTAATTGCGGCACCCATTTTGTAGACAGCTTTCTTAAACCGAACTGGTCATCAAAAGCACACTGCCATATAAAATGCGTATGGCATCAACAATCTCACGCACTTTTACTCTTCGATCGGCCAACACCATATCGTGGATTCTTTCGACATTTTCGGGAGAATTGACCTCAATCGGCCATCCAGAACCTTCAGCGTCATTTGTATTTGTGCGACTACAACGAAAGTGAGTAAACCACTTCTTTGCCATTGAAACCGATAGTGCAAAGTCCCCACAGTATTTGTCAAGCTTTTTCTTGGTTTGATTGATGGGTTTTTCCGTAAAATATAATGATTAATGAGCACTCGAAATTCACTTTTTTCCATTTTTAACAAAATCCACGAGGATGTATGTTTTGAACAGCTGTTAAACACAGACTAAATGACGGAACTCTCTCAAAATTTTACAGTAGTCTATTAGCAGATGTTGTTGTTGCATTTTATATAACTACGAGGAAAGTTGGAAAGTCACGGAACTATTGATCTGCCCTCATATCACTGATTTCAGAGAAGTTCTACATATTTCAATTCAATATTGAGGAAGTAAATTGTACCCCAAGGGAATTGGCAATCATCGTCATTGTTTACCAGCTCTGGGGATTTGGTGTTGGGAAAATTACGGACAAAACAGGAATCTTAAAATTTCGGTTATTCGTATAATTGTGGAAATTTCATTTAAAAAAAATGTATTTTTATTTTAGATATTGGAATGGATGAACATTGTGGAAAATAGCCAACGAGGAGGTAAATATCCACAAAGAAACCTTAAATTGGTAAACCATTGGGCAAGCTACATGCCATGAAGGTCCATGTATTGGTAAGTTGTGCTATTTCTAAAAAACTTACTGAAAATACCGGTTTTGTTTTGCAGTGATGGGAATAAGTTGGAAATACAAAACATAAACTAATTTGCCAGCAATCCAATTAAACATCAATTGACGCTTAGGTCGATAATCACTTTTGGTAAGTGTGTTGCCTTTTTATTTTCATTTCATTTATTGATTTTTAAAAAGTAACCGAGTCTTTACGTAACCGAGTCCTTATATAGTTACAAAATTACTTCAGGCTTTTTCAAAATATACTAAAACCAAAATATGAAAAACCATATTAAACAATTTAATATTAATTAACCATTTCGAAAAACAAGTACTGGCGAAGTGTTGGCTTATAAACCATTGGCCAACAGTTCAAATCTGATAAATTGCCAGTGCTTTTTCTACTTCTCGTAGCATCGAGTGCTGTGATAGTGCTTGTTTTGGAAAGGGTTCGCAATTTCTAACTGTGTAGGGAATACGATGAAGCAGAGGAAAAAAAGTAGGCCTCCTGATCGGAAAAAGAAAATTGTATTAAAAAATTAGTTTTGTGCAATGTATCTTTTGAACATTTTTATTCAAAGATAACCAAAAATGTATTTAAAAAGGCAGTTGAAACGAATTTTCGTTGCAAGCAGACATGACTGCAGTTACGGTGAACGCTTCTTCACCAACTTTAGACTCAAAGCAACGAATGTGATTAAACCATGATCAATGGCCATACAACTGAGAAGAGGCAGATTCTAAATAAACTAAATAAACATAATAAAAATCCCTTGTCGTGCCTTCTGATTCCCTTAGGTGTGCATCGCTAGCCATATGCTGCTTCAATGAGAAACCATAAAGTTGTTTTGTGGAAATGCTTTTTTTTTTAAGAGATGAGGTCTTAGTTAGGGAAATTTAATCTACTAGAAATACCACATTTTTGGTTTAAAGATTCTAGAATCGTTTAGTTCGTTTGTTTCATATCGGTCTTTTGCTTTTACACATTGAACAGGGATTTACTAGCTCAAGACCTCTTGTATCTTTATTTAAATAGAAGACAAGTTTTTAACAAAATGACATAGTGACATTGATTTTTGTGACTGCACACTGCTTTTGTCGCGATTTAGGTCCGTAACAACCCTCTTCAGAAAGCTTCTAGAAGTATTTTTCAATGCAGTGTTTTTTGAAATGTTGATACTCTGGAAACTTCAGCACCACTTTGAAAATGCTTGACTGAGGCATATTTAATCCTATAATTTGAAGAACTGATATGTTTGGGAAATACCATAAGGGATTGGACAATCAATTAAAGCTTTTTATTTAACCCTTGCCAACAAAATTTAAAAATTTAAATTTACTTTTTGACCTCTATCACGACTGCTAAGTAAAGGTAATCTTACGGTCTACTTTTACTATCTTTTATTAAAATTTACCAAAATTAAGAGCTTCGTAACTCTCTATATAGTGTTTTTCTACACACTCTCTATTAAAGAGTATATTTTTAAAATTGTAATCTCCTAAACATCGAATTGACTACATTTTTGTGATTCGTAACCCAGCGTGCATGATGTAGAGAATGTAAATATCTCAGCATGTTTTATGATAAAACAAAACATTTTGGTGTAGAAGAGCAATGCAAAAAAGAGAACTTAAACTTGATTTTGTGTGTGTGTGTGAACATTATTTCTGTTTCTATTTTGTCGCTTTTGTTTTTGTTTTGCCTAGACGACGTCGACGACAAAGCCCTTGACCTTGATTGCAACACTATTTAAACACCAGCTGTTGGTTGTGTGTGTGTTTAGTGTTTTTGTGTGTGTGGAAAGACAAAAAAAATGTGTTTAAAAATAAACTGAACGGACAGATGCGTTTCATGTGCAATATAACTTTCTTCCTTTGAGCACACATACATTCATATGTTAGTATGTGTGTGTATGCGAGTAATTATTTCCAGCATTTTCGGCATCCATACATATCGCACGTATTGTATGTTTGTACGTATGTATGCCTCTGTTCGTGCGAGTGTGTGTCGTCAACACATTTTCACCGGTTTATAACAGATCTCTCCTTCTGGCCACCCAACTTATACATACAGAGTAGTAGTAATTCATGAAGTAACACTTTCAACTCAAATCGTTTTTCGTTTCAAAATTATTTTTCTTTCGCGTTTGTCAGCGTTGGGTGTTTTTTGATACGTTAAGATTCGATTGTATTCACTTAATTTTGTAGATTTTTCGTAATAAATTCTTTAGGAAATTCTTAAGAAATTAGCTATTAATCGGTTTATATATATGCGTTTATATACGTATGTGTGTATGTATATATTTTTTTGCTTTTTTGTGCTTGTTTATATTTTTTCGTGGGACCGCGTTATGTATTCTTTATTGTGGTTTGAACGTTTGGACCTCTGAAATCTTACTGAGTTCTTATTTTCCGAGCCGAAACAAAGAGACGATTCTTTTTTTGTCATCCCAAAAGAAGAACAAGCAGTATTTTTTTTTGAAAAAGAATGAAAATGATTTCACTAGCTTACAAATGTTTTTAAAATAAAATAAATTTTAAATATTGAAAATTATTTTTGTAAAAAAAATTTTAATATTAACCAATTATTAAAATATAGAGCAAAGAAATATAAATATAAAAATGAATTAAAAAACAATTCAAAAATTGGTTCACTTGTCAGGTTAACTGTCGTCAAAAATGACAGTCTTTGTAAATATTTTATTACAAAAATAGTAGTAGGCAGGCGTAAAAACGCCGGAAAATCTAAGCCGGCAGCCACAAAATCATAAATAATAATTTTTTGCAAACATAACGAACATACCAAAGCCTATGGAAAGAAGACAATGTGCCAAAATTGAATTTTAATTAATTTCTTTTACATTAGTAACACTTTTTGGAGTGGCTAATTACACTGTTCTGCAACAAAATCCTCCTCTGCACGAAACTTACTGATCCTAATGTAAAATGATATCCTGAATCCGAATCGAGTGTCCATTTTACCCCATCACATATACTTGTTAGAGATATAGTTTATGAGACATCGTGAACCAGAAATGTTTCTGACTTTTTTTAATAATTCCCTCAAACTTCGGTAATTCTTATTCCATTCATTTTTTACAAAAACTAAGGCAGACTATAAAAAATATGCCACGTTGGAAACGTTGCAGTAGGTTCTTTCCGATTTGGTGCAAAAACTAGCGGAAAGGCTCCAGAATTTAGATACAATTGGCAATTGATAACAACATTTTTCAAGAAAAAACATAAATTTTGAGTTCTTTTGGCTTTTACTTCCACAATTAGTATTCGATTTTATCCATTGGATTTTAATGAGACGATTCAAAAAAATGTCATGTTCACGATATCTCGAAAGGATCTCTAAGGACAAAAACATCGATGTATCACACTATTAGATCCGAACAGAAGATGTAACAAAATATTTAAAAGCGCGACAACTACGTTCGGCAAAAACCACTTTGTTTCGAAATTGTCTTACATAAATACTTTTTATTCTAAGGTGTAAAGTGAACTTTTTTGTTTAGGTACGCCCTAGTGTATGTAATTTTTTGATAAAACGACAGGGAAACAATTTTAAATTAGACAAAAACAGTATGGCATATCAAGTTGATGCTGAAGTTATTTTGAAGCTGCGCTTATAAGAAAATGTGTAGAATATCACAATCTTTTAATGGCTGACCTGTTCTTCGCTGACAATTAGGTTATCCAATTTTTGAGAACTTGGTCCTATATATGCAGTTATTCTGGCAATATCATCTTGAATGTTCGCAAAAGTTGTTGATTAGCGTCGACTAAGAACCAAGACAAAACAATCAAGATCGATGCCAACTGATGAACGCTCGCTAAAGATGATCCAGTCGACAAATCCCAAATAAGAATGATAGCAAAGTAATTAAAATAAAATAACAACGCTGTGAGAAATTGAAGCTACATTTATTCTTTTATGTACAGAATAACACCTTCTTCAAACGACTGACTTGAACTTCGCTGGCAGTGCTTTCAGCGGTTGGTAAAATTGTTGAGTACTTGGTCCAATATGTGCACCATTCTGACAATACGAGGACATATCAATAATTCCGGGACTTTTCCAACTTTTCTCGAAGTTATATGAAATAAAATACTGCTTCCATCAAGTACCATCTGTTAATAGGCTACTGTCAAATTTTGAAAGAGTTCCGTCATTTAGTTTGTGTTTAACAGCTGTTCGAAAAATACAACCTCGTGGATTTTGTTAAAATTAAACATTATTTTTTGCGGAAAAAACCCATCAATCAAACCAAAGAAAAGCTTGACAAATAATATGGAGACTTTTCACTATCGATTTCAATAGTAAAGAAGTGGTTTGCTGACTTTTGTTGTGGTCACACAAAGACTGAAGGTTCTGGACAGCTGATTGAGGACAATACACCCAAAAATGTCGATATGGTGTTGGCCGATCGAAGAGTAAAAGTGCGTGAGATTGTTGATGCCATATGCATTTCATATGGCAGTGTGGTTTCGATTGTACATGATCAGTTGGGTTTAAGAAACTGTCTGCAAGATGCGTGCCGCGTGATAACTTCAAATGATTGTTTGGAGTTGTATAACCGCAATTCAAATACGTTTTCGAGGCTTTTTGTAACTAAGGACAAAACATGGATCCATTACAACATTCCGGAGACCAAGCAGCAGTCTAAACAATGGGTTTCTCCGGTTCAACCGGCACCGAAGAAGGCCAAGGTGACTCTGTCGGCCAAGAAGGTGATGGCAACAGTTTTTTGGGATGCACACGGGATAATCCTTCAAAATCTACTTTCAAAAGGGAGAAAAATTAAACGGCGAATATTATGCCAACTTATTGGCCCGATTTAGCGAGGGTTTAAAAAAACGACACCATATGGGCAAGAAAAAATTCTTTTTCATCAAGATAATGCACGGGTGCTCACGTGTGCAGTCTCAGTGGCAAAATTGCATGAACTGGGTTACGAATTGGTACCTCATCCGCCATATTCTCCGGATTGAGCCCCCAGCGACTGTTTTCTATTTCCTAACCTAAAGAAATAGCTCGATGGAAATAGATTCAGCTCCAACGATGAAATTATTGATCAAACAAATGCCTATTTTATTGACCTCGGAAAATCCTATTTTTTGGAGGGGATACACAAATTGGAGAAACGTTGGACTAAGTGTATTGAGCTAAAAGTAGATTATGTTGAAAAATATTTTTTTTTGTTTAAAAAACTGTGTTTTATTCAAAAAGTTACGGAATTATTGATATGCCCTCGTATTATAATCAATCTTGGACTTAAGTTTAGTCGTTGGCTTGTCAGCGTAGAACAATAACTTGACGTAGCCTTAGAGAATACAGTCGAGGTCAAATTAAATTCGCACAGTTGCGGCTGCCAACTGATGGTTGTATTTAAAACGGTGTCGTATGCTTTATTTGCATCTTGTGTTTGCAAATAGATAATACGCCACCTGGGCCACTCAAAGTCAAGCAAATTGATAAAGTGAAATCAAACAATTTAACACATTTTTTATCATTCAAGAGAGTTTAGAGTTTTAGAATAATTTTTTTTATTAAGATTTCCATTTTGAAAACGATAGTCACGGACAGCCCAATGTAAATATATTTGTCAAATATAAACTCCTCAAGCTATATTACTATTGTTCTTGCGATATGACATTCAACATTAGCAGTTTCCAAAATTCATCAGATTTTTGTCAAATTTGTAAACTAGTGTTATTAATTGGTCACTATTTTTAATAAATCTTTGCCACCAGACAGAAGAACTCATCTTTTGAGAATCATAACAAACACAGAGCAGAGCAGAAAAGCACATCACACAGCTGAACCATTAAAGATATACACACGCACACACATACACACACACTTTGATAAAGAGCACCCGAGTTAGAGTATGATGAGCACATGATTGAACGAATGAATGAATGTGTGAGATTTTGTGCAAAATCGCTCGCACTTGACCCTAATTAAGAGTTTGTTTACGTTTGCCGACAACATTTCCACCAAAAACAACAACAGCAACAAAAATACAGCCACTTGTCATTTATCTCGACACAATTCTCTCGCGCTACCCACACTCATTAATACCTCTTCAGTGCTATACTCGCCCTACCATCAATTGCTGTGTTACAAGTGCAGTTCTAAATAAAGCAGTTATTGTGGTGAGCAGGAAAGAAATCATTTCATGTTCTCAGGGTATTATTTTCGCCATTGTTTCAGTTATGGTTTTGAGACTCTCGTACGTGTACCCTACATATACGAGTATGTGTAAAGTGTATGAATGCTTGAGTGTGTGTGTTTGTAATCGTATGTAATTGTAGTTACCTATCACACAAAGTTTTCAATTTGTTGTGCAAACTAACATCGTTACCACCTGCCGCTCTGGCATCTGTGTCACATCCTTTCTTTTCCCCCTGCGCTCAACGTCGTTTGAGTATGAGTTTGTGGAAAATATGGGTGACGTCTCGTGTGTACTCCTAGGCAAGTACTCAAGTGGTATCGTATGTAACCAAAAACAACAAGAACGAAAGAATAAAGAAATGTGCTGTAACACCATTAACAGCGAACAGCAGGTGCCTGTCAGAGCATGTTCTTCTCCAAAAAAAAACGCCAAAAAACAAAAACACTTATGAACATTATTTGCAATTTTCGGGTGTGTTCGTTCTGTGAATGACTGCATTCCACTCGGGGTGATATTTTTCAATTTTCCACATTTATCCAAATAATAGGCTACCACCATCATGCATGTTGACATGCATGTATTTAAATACATACTATGTATGTGTGTGTATGTGGAGTATGTAAATGAAATCGTTATTATATTAAATTTAACGAAAATATTTACATACACTCCATGTACACGCCATTGTGTAATACAATATGTTACTCATTGTCTTGTTAGCATAAACATACTCCTATGTACTCGTATGTAAATATTAGTCATTATCATTATAATTATTATTAAAACTGATATAATCGAAATTGATAGCCTATTAAAGAAATGTTTTTTTGCTTTTGTAGATCTAAAGAATTTTAGAAGCTGTTACGTATAAGGTTTAGGAGTATACAAGAGATCATCAGCAAATAAAGGAGCCGGACTCGAACATTTTTGCGGCGCGATATTAAAGACAGACACAGCTGATGCCGATTAAATAACTAAGCCGATGAAAATCTTCTAGTCGACCTAAAAACTGTATTTTGGTCCGCCAATTCGGTTGAACCGTTCAAGGTAATTGTAATTTTTTCTTCTGATCTCTGCCAAATTCAATAGAAGTAGAAAAAAAATTGTAACCAGTAGTGCGAACATCAGATGTTTCAAACATCGGCTTTAAAAACATCTGTTCTAGGCGGTATTGTAGGGTATAAATACAAAAAGGGCCAACACTTTAGTGTTTGTTACCCAATTTTATGGGCTTAACAATTATTCTATTATCCAATTTGAAGAAGGGGAGCTTGGATCAATCTGTCAAAATCCTGTATTTAACTTGGTCATCTTTCATCTCAATTGGATACAGACCTTCGGGAGTAGATTGGGTGTCTCAACTTCACAATACCCTTTGGGAAAGTGAGCTTACATGTGTCGCGCGTTCCTAAGCGAGCGATTGATCATATGACTTCACTCAATCGCTTACCTCTTAGACTCCCTCTTAACTAAAAAATTGTTTGATTTTTTATCATGGCGGGTTATCGTTTATACCGACGTCTCCAATCGATCGTTTCTCTGACGACCCCGGATAATCATTATCCTGACAACTCCGGTCGATCATCCATCATTTATTTCACCAATGACTCCGGTCGGCCATCCAACGCAGTTTTCGGTGAAAATAAAAGAATTAAAAAACAAAAAAGTGACGACATTAAAAAAAAAAAACATAGAAGATCGCGGGCGATCGTTTACTAGCCACAAAAACGCTGTCGATCATATACCCACTCTAGGCCATTAATCGCTTTTCCCTGAGACTCCTGGTAATCCCTTTTCCCTGAAATTGTGTTTACATTTTTACAATGAAGATCTCAGGTTATCATTTATCTCGATGGCGCAGATCGATAATCGGCGAACGATTTAACGAGGATTTATAAAACAAGCCCCTATGGGCAAGAAAAAAAATCGTTTTCATCTAGATAATGCGATAGTTTCTCCGATTCCGGTTCCGATGAATTCGGGAGTCGTTTTTACCGAGGACTACGGTGGATCAACCGGCATTTATTTATCATTCGACTCCGGTTGGCCTTCTTCTATATATTTTCCTATCGTTTTCACTGACAAAACCGCCACTCGTTTATCCCAATGACTTGGATGTTAGCTTTGTTTGATCGTTTACCTCGATGGCCACAGATGCTTTCCCTTCACCTTCAGTTAAGCCCAGCGGCGGTCGTCTAGATGAACAATTTGAAATTGGACGTTTATAAGAAGAATATCTGGGTCCTTTGCAGATATTCCGCCAAGTGGTGCCCGCACAGGCTAACCTTTAAAGTTTTAGTCCTATACACACAATGTATTATGTTTGATTGTTGTTTACGACTTTCTTCAAACCTTTTTCTTCGGAGCTTGGGAAATTTTTTTTTTGTCTTCAGTTCAAATTCATTTTTTGGAAAGTTTTCAATATCAGAACAATGCCCTGGTATTTTGTTTTTAGCGGCAGACTCGCCTTATTTAGGAGTGTAAACGTTGGTATCTTACCTTTATTCATAAATAAAGTATTTTCTTTTTCTAGTAGGGTTGACTCTATAGCCTTTATTTATTCTAGATTTCAATAAGGGGTTTATTGACCTTTCATAATTTCACTGGTTGTCTGCTGGAGTTGGCATCTTGCCAGTACCACATTGACGTCGACGTATGTTTTCTTCTAGGTTTCTTTCCCGTTGAGATTTTTCAATTTCAGCAATTTTGTCTAAAGTCCATCGTAACATCTTTTTTACTGCTTCCTTATTTATTGTGTTTTACTTGGACCGATTTCTATATGTTTCAGGGTCAAGATTATTTTGAAAATGTCAGGGACACTAAAAACTTCTTCTACGGCAGCTCAAGCGCGTTCTTTTAATGTGCGGGTTTCTTCGGTGAAGCTTGCCAACTCAAACAGAGATATTTCCACTTAATTATAAGTACCTTTCTTGTTGAGGTGGAGTTTCTAGCTTAAGAAGTCTGATACCATTTAAAGACTAATCTTTCGAAATTTTCAGTACAAATAATGCTAATTTAGCAGTCAATCTCACGGCAGCCGGTGATATGCACCGGGTCGACCGGAGCAGTGATTCTTCGGAGACTCCACGACGAATCGACATGAAGCATTAATTCTTCGGCCAAGGGCTCGTACTGCTACAACAACATAGTTTAATAGGCCTATAGTCCTTTGCTGCATTTGTCTGGTATGTAAGAATAGAGAATGTAATGAACATTTCCGAAACCAAGGCGTTGTTGTCTCTATAGCCCCCTTAATATGCAACCAGGTCGTGTCGGCTTTTATGACTTATTCGTTAACAACGATTTTCACAAGCTTACTTGTAAGTGTCGTGTGTGATTTTTACAAGCAAATTGAAATGTTTCCGTCAGCTCTGTACAACTGAAAACTGGAGTTTCCCTAGGTATTTGTTCCGGCATATAGTGGCACGATGGCAGCAGAATTATGATTTACAAAAGTGTTAAGACTTTATTCCGACTTCGGCTTAAAGGTTAAGCCAGATGACTATTACCAATTAGATTTAGATAGTGACGACTACCAAAGATCAACCACGAATTATAAAGATTAAGGTCCCCTAAACAAAGTCATTATATTAAATTTTAAGACATCGTTAACTTCAAGAACTTTATAAAACCCAAAACATTAGTACAAAAACATGCATGTATGTGTACCTTACTGACATGATCTATAATTAATGTATGGCCTACCAACAAAAAATAGGCCATTAAATGGCACAAATGCCCTTTTATGCATTCCGGCAAACGAGCTCTTGTTTCCTTTACGACAAAGGAAGAAAACACTCAACACACACATGTGTTCATAGAATACACATAAAAAGCCACTACATCACTACACCCCAAATGACATATGAATACATCCGCATCCGCACCATGGCTTTCTGACTGGCTGGCTGGTGGGTTGGTTTTGGCTTCTAAGAAAACCATTCGTTCTCATTTGGTTGGCTGTTTTTTGGCACTCTCATAAAAGTATATTTTAATGATAAACGTAACGAAACGAGATGACGAGTATTTTATGTGTGTGTTTGTGCGTCTGTGTTAAATTTCTTCAATGATTTCTCACAACAAAAAAGAAAGAATAAGGAACGGCTGCAAAAAATACGAAATAAAGTACTGCAATGCGTATACGTAATATTTATACACGCTTTGTACGTACGTCCGTATACTGGAGCGTATAATCAACAATAATAATACTCATAACATCTGTAGGATCGAAATAAAAAAGTTGCAAGACTGCATGAATGTAACAACTAAAACGAGGGCTCCAAACATTCGTAGTGTGTATGATAAGTGGGTTAAACTTCAAACTGTGTTTAATGAAAGTTCGCGTCATCATCGATTAGTTCTAGGCCAAACCTTTTCCTTTATTTCACTATTGCAACTTATAAAGGCACTTAAGTTTTCAATTAAAAAGAAGAAGTAATAACTATGTTACATAAGGACGGGCCAAAATCGGATGTACCATCTAGCAGGTAGTGCGTTTACAATTATCATTGACTTGTGGGGGCGTGTTTGTAAAAGAATTCGAAATCTTAATTTTCCACAATTGTAAAATGTAGAGGGTTTCGGGGGGTATACATTTAAAAATGTTGTAGATCTTAAATGAAATGCATTTTTTGCTGGTGAAATGTATTTCCCTACATCTCCTTGATTTGTAGAAGATTCAATGCTCCTATTTAAAATTAATCAAAGATCTGTTATAAAATGTAACTCTTATACCAACAGGGAGGGCCTTAACTCTGAAGGTCTATTATTATGGAGGCCTGATAAAAATATTATATCAGGGTGGGTTATAGGTCGCACATCACGCACTTATGCTTAATTTCTGCATCATCTTCACATTGCTTAAGATCGGGGGTGGTTCTTGGTATGGAGGCTATATTTAACCATCAGCCGATAAGATCCAACTGTTAGGTGAATGATCACGCGTAAAGTGCCATGCGAAATTAAGGCACAACCGGATTTAATTTGTGACTTTTGGATTGGCCAAATCTCAAACCGAGAGGGATCTGTGAGTGGGGACTGAACAAATAAGGTCGTATTCCACAACGATTGGTCACTTGTTACACGTTACGTACTATGAGAAATTTGGGTACAATTCTATACAATTGGTGATTTATAAAGCGGAAAAACCCAAAATCCAAAGGGTCCTCTGTATGGAGACTTTTTGATTGTTGTTGTAACAACAATATATTTAATTTTTAAGTCCTGTTCGTCTATGGGGGATCTGCTTCGATATCCAGGTGGCGGAAACGCGCCATTTGAACTGGATGCGTCCAAAGAGATCTGGCTGAGTGGGATTAGCCGGACAATTGAAGAGTGCAGCACGTCATATGGTCCCTGATGGCTGGCGGGACAGATGTCCGGAACGTTAGCATCAATGCGTGCCCAATAAGAATTGAGGCGGCTGACTCTGATCTCAGTTGAGCCGGAAGCACGCGCGTCTGCCGAGGAGTACCTTCTCCTCAGGTGCAATCTCCGGGAGATACTCGCCTAGCACTACATTCACACTGTAGCTGGATACAGCTGCTGCGACTTCATCGGCGTAAATGTTGTTCAGACCTGCCTGATAGTATAGATGATCTAAAGGTTCTCTCATGTACCGCTGGACTTCTCTCTCTAGATAATGAAGGTTCTCTCATGTACTGCTGGACCTCTGTCTCTAGATCATGAAGATCGTACCTAATCTGCCTGGGCGGTGGCACCCTGTCCAAGAACTCACGATCGCCGACCACACCATGCCTAGTTCGCTGCAGACCGACCTATCGCATTGTAAGAGGTCAACAAGGTTTTTTTGTCGGCTCCCCAAGTACTGCCGATAGCTGTAGCATTTGCAGAGGATCGAAAAGTCTGCCCGATGTGACCCCAAGAATTTTGGGGTAGTTGGGATGTTGACGTCATCGACATTCAAATTGAGAGACAACCGCACCTCTGCGGTCCATGCAGTAAACAGTGTGTCTGATGATTTGGAGGCGAATATTTTGATAACATGGACCGATGTGCTCTAATTTTACATGGGTTTATTTTAAATATCCTACAACGCACCGTGCTAACTTTGGGAAAAAGTTCTCATGATATCAGCTCGAGAACAATGGACACGTGTGGTCCAATTTTACCAGGATAGATTATAAGTAACATAAAATGTAACTGGGGGCCGCCGTGGCTTGATAAAAGTGTGTGCATCTATTAAACCCCAACAGGGTTCGTCCTTCGATCAAACCTAAACAATGTGCAAAGTTTCATCAAATTCAGATCATATTTTTGAACAGAGAGAATGGATTCCTAGTGTCACAATAATGTTACTGGGTTAAATAAAATTATTTGTTACATAGAATCGTATATGTGACGCGCAAAATAGAAAGGGACCTAAGGGTAAAAAACTGTTTTGTTCAGGAGAGCCATTTTAAAGATTTAAATACGTGTATCTTTGGTGTACCATCACTTTTATAAATCGCGCATATCTCTGGGAGGGAACACTTTTGGGGCATGGGATCGGTCTCATTCGATGCTCAGATGTTGTCCCCATTAAAAAAAAAGTGAAAATTTATTTTTTTGCCCTTAGGTCCCTTTCTCTATGCGCTGTCACATATGCAGGATATAAAGTTATCACTTCTCTGACTTTCATGGTTTAATTCTATTTTTAATATCAATGGTTGCTTCATATGCATAACTATTTTGTGTCTTCCTTGTTTCAGCGAAAAATTCGTAGAAACCTACTCCAATGCGATAAAATCATTTCATAAAAAATAAATTCACCCCAAATGCAGTAAATTAAATACAACGTGAATGTCACAACGTTGTTATATTTATTTAATTATATTTATTTGCCTTTTAAGATAGGCAGGAGACTCTGAAAATCCAAATTCATATTATATATATATCATATATATCATAAATTCAAATTATCAAATGATCCTCGTTATTTCATAATTCTCGTAAAATAAATCAAAATATTAAAACAACCACACACCCACACAAATGCCGCTTTAAAGGAACATTAAATGTAAATATTTCTAGAACATATATAAGTATGTACTTTTAAATTATGTAAATGAAACGAACCTTTTTTATTTCCATTGGTCGCCGGAACTGTCGCTGTCGATGCTGCAGCAGCTTTTGCCGCATGCGAAGACTTTGATTGAGGTGGTTGTATGGATGACATGGGTATGGCCAAACAATTGCCGCCCAGCTCGACATCCTGGGCATCGAAGAGCGGACATGGCGCATAGGCGACTTTCATGCCACGGCCGGGCGATGGACTCACACGCGCATAACGGCCGGACGCATTTATACTAACGCGATCACTCATTCGGAAACGGAAACACTAAACTAATGTGTTGTACTCTTTATATGCCACTGCTATATACACACACATACGCATACAGCTGGTAGGTCCTTGGCTGCTTGTACCCACTTAATTATGGCTGGCGTGGATCATAACAAGGCCCCTACCGGAGTGGCACTTCACTACAATTAATAAACGCCTTAAATTTGTTAAATCTCTTGCGAAAACAAAGGCTTAACGTTCAGTTTATTACTCGTTCATTTTTCCGTTAACTTTTCATTTTGTTTTCACTGCTTTCTTTTCACGCTCTCCAAATGGAAATCTGTGGATGGGTAGCGGGGGGAATGATAAACTTTGCAAAAACCGGATATTTAAATTGATTTCTTTGCGGTTTCACTCTTTTTCTCTCATTCCTCTATCCACTTTATTTCTTCGTTTTTTTTCACTTCGCAAAGCATCCGCTTGAAAAGCTATTTTAGGATAGTTTTTTGCACAAATACGCTCACTTTTCTTTCGGTGTATGTATGGATGTCTTAACAAACACTCGTACAGCACCTGTACATTGAATTAGGAATGACGTGACTCTTTAAAGTCGTGTCTAAACCTAAGATGTGTGTGTGTGTGTTTTTTTTGTAAATTACAAACCTAATGCTGACTTGACATTGTATGGTGCAGCGGGTTATCCAATAAAAATGTATTGTTTTTTTAACGCAATTTAAAATTTATGCAGCAAATAATAGAAAATGCTCCGTAATTAATTAATTTTAAAATATTTAATAAAATATTTTATAATAACATAAAATAAACTTTAAATAAAATGTTAATTAAACACACCTAGTTAAAAATGACTTTGAGCAAAACAACAGCAAAAGTTTTAATGCAGTTCGAAAGCACTATAGTAGTGAACTCGTAAAACATGAATTTTAAAAAAAATGACGGTGGAATTTTTTTACAATGGCCTATAATGTTCCACAGAACAAGTCAGCAACTACGAGGGTTGCTATATATATTTTTAGTCTAGGCAACACTAAGTGTTGCCTGGCACCATCTGACATTTCCATTGGAAAGTTAGACATTTTTTAGCATAAACGTACTCAGAACGTTTTGACATACGACCACTATTTGCGTTGTTTACAGTGACCTGAAAACATCAATTTGACTAAAAAAAAAGGAATTAACTCGTGAACATTTTCGTGCGTTCATTTTTCACAACTTTCGACGTGGATTATCACGACAAGAGCTTATCGATGAACTTAAATCTTTGTATAGCGATGAAGCACCATCCTGTAGCACTGTGAAAAACTGGTTTAATGAATTCAATCGTGGCCGACGCACGCTCAACGACGAAAGAAAGAAGTCGTCCAAGCACGGACCGTTGTGCCAGAGAACATTGATGCAAGATGGTCATGTGACATACCGTGAGCTAGAGGCATCCTTGGGCATTTCTTCCACCAGCATACATTCGATATTACATGAACACCTGGCCGTAAAAAATGTTTTTCTCGTTGGATCCCACACAATTTAACAATCGCTCAAAAACTGCTCGTGTCGATTGCTACAAAGAAATTTTAAAAATAAATACGATCGCTGTGCTTTAAAAGACGTTTATAAGATCGTCACAGGTGACGAATCCTGGATCTATGCGTATGAGCCCGAAACAAAACAGCAATCGACCTTGTAGGTCTTCGAAGACGAGCTAAATCCAATGAAAGTTGTTCGTGGAAGAAGCACTTCGAAAAAAATGGTCGCCTGTTTCTTCTGCAAAACTGGTCATGTGGCAACTGTTCCGCTTGAGCAACGTATGACGGTCAATTCTGAGTGGTACATCACAATTTGTTTGCCTGAAGTCTTCGGAGAAATTCGAAAAACGAACAAGAGAAGACGAATCATTGTGCACCATGACAATGCGAGCCCTCACACATCGGCTTAAACCTGCGCCTTTTTGACCGGCCAAAACGTCAAATTGATGGGTCATCCGCCGTACAGCCCTGACGTGGCACCCAACGACTTCTTTTTATTCCCGCACATCAAAAAATAATGCGTGGTCAACGATTTTCGTCGCCAGAAGATGCAGTTAAAGCGTTCAAAAACCATGTTTTGGAGGTGTCTTAAGCGGAATGGAAAAAGTGCTTCGACAATTGGTATGAGCGCATGCAAAAGTGTATAAATCATGCTGGAGAATACTTTGAAAAACAATAAAACCATTATTGATGACAAACAATCGCAATATCAATATTAGGACAGATATATACATAGCGGTCCTCGTAAGTCGAAAATGTAATGAGCGATCTTAAAAGATTTTGGCTCGCTGAATCCAAATCTTAGTTTGAAATTTATCTTTCAAAACTTGTTTTGATGAAGAAAACCCCTGGCAGGTTTAGAAACAGCTGTACCAACCATAGCCAATACATTTCACTATTTTTTTAGTTGTTTCTGAAAAAGAAAGAACAAAAGGTCTCGAACCAGAATAGAAACTGTTCAAGTTATAATAATGATTAAAGGTCGAATAAATGTAAACAAAACGAAAATACATATTGTGGAATTTGTATTCCTCAAAAATTGCTGCTCCCTCGGAACGGTCTTCAATATTTACCCCGGGAAATTGTTTTATTTCTTTGTTTGAGTAGTTTGGAAATTGGAAAGATGCCCGCGGCCCAAATTTATAATCCCATGCATTGCGGGGAAATTTTATAAATGATGAGGTGAGATTTTTTCGTACTCTGTTATAATTCAATGGCCAGATGCAGGGATTAGTACACACACCTACATTCAACCATATGTTGACAACTGTGTATGTGCATACATATGTATTTAATACAGATTCATTTCTGCATACTTCAAGTATGTTGTCGTCCTTTTTCGCAATTGTCCACCTGAGTTAACGCTACTGCTTGAGCGCCTCAAAGACTCTTAAAATTCTTTTCATTTCGCATGTTTTTTTATTTATTTTTTTTCATACGCTCTCTGATGATGATGACGAGGTGGTAGGCATACAGCAGCAAGAAGGCTTCTTGTAGCAATAAGGCAAAAATAAATGTAAAGGAAATAAAAATCAGGCTCAAATAAAATACATATAAAAAAGAAAGCGCACAGAGAAAAGCCTCAATAACAAGTACAGCAACAGAGAAAAGCACAAGAGCATATACCGCTACTCGTTATAATACTCGTATCTGCCTTCACGTACAATAAAACTCTAACAATAAAAAATACACAGACACTTACGTACACAGACGCTGAGAAGTGAAAGGAGCTGAAAACAACAGGGCAACCTCAGACAATATTAATAAAAAAAAAACAACATCAACAACGGTAACAATAACAACAAAGAAAGTCAAAGAAGAAGAAACAAAAACATGAGCAAATAAAAAGGTGGGAGAATGGTGAAGAGGTTGATGGTTGGACGCTTGAATGGTTGTGCTATAGCGGAAATGTAAAGAATCACAAGGACATAAGCGTCAATAATAAGTATGTGATATGCGGTACGCGGCACACACACCTGCATACAGATATACTGCGGTACTAACTGCATGCATGCTTCTTGTCTGCGATAGAGTACTCATGCACACACACATACATGCTCCAACCGCACACACAGCACACGGAAGGTACTTGTACTCTATTACACTCGTAGTTTATCAGATAATTAAATATACTATATGTACGTAGTCGGATATGTAGTACGTTGTATCGTATGTACGGCTGACTGTGTGTGTGTGTGTGTGCGTGTGTGGAGGTTTCAAAAGGCTTGTTCTTTTTGTCTTCGCTGCTTTGATTAGTTTTCAAGCATTTCATTCGTGTAACGCATCAAATCTCTATATTATTTAATCATTAACCAAATGAGCCTCACTTTACATTAATTGCTCTTTTATTTTGTTTTTCCTCAATTATTTTGCCATGTTAATGTTGTTGTTTTCTTTTTGATTTCTTTTAATTTTATTGTTGTCTTGTTGAATTTGTTTATTTTTTTCTTACAGATTTGCACTATGCTTAGCTCTTCTAGTATTTATTTACACACATATACTACATCATCTACTTTAGAATTTTTCTTCTTGTTTTTTTTTGCTTGCTGTACGTTCACTTTAGTTTTTTTTCTTCTCACGCACAAACTCGTTGCAACCGTCGCCGACTACTTTAGCCCGCAATATCCTGCCTACAACTGAACAGCACAAGGCGGCTTTTTTTTGGTCACAGACCCAACTCACAGCTAGAGGAAGCTGTTGTGATATATTCTCGTTTATTTCTTTCATGCTTTATTTTCTTCTATAGTAAAGCAATGCAAAATAACAGACGAAAAGTTCCATAGGCGAAGAGATTGAGATTCGTGGTTGTGGTTGTTGTTATTGCCGTTGATATAAACAAACTCTCACTATACTGCTACACGTGCCGCAGAGCTTAACGGTGGCGATTCTCTGTCGATTGAAGCTTTATTAAAACTTTGAAAAGCTTTTAGTTAAAGTTCTTGTTTGGCGGTTGTCTTAACTAACCAATGGCAAAGCTAACGCTAGAGGCAATCGTAAGGGCAGGCGACCTAAGTCCATCTGCAGTAGTTATAGTACATCTACACTAGGGCGGTCTATTTGTGTGGATGAAAATTTGCGTACCCCCTCAGGCGATTTCAAGAACATTTCTAAGCATATTTGCCAAAGAAACCATTTGTCTAAAATCATTTTCGAGCTTGCCAATTTTGCGAACTAAGTCAGGACAGCGCGATTTTTTGTCGCCAAAACAATAGACCCGCCCTAATCTACACAATCACTGTGTCTTGGACCGTGTCTAGACGAGGCAACTAGTCGCTGCGATTTTTCTTTCATCTGAACTTTGGAGGAGAACTTTGGCCTCATATTCCAGGTTGATGAATCGGTGGCTAACCAAGCCTTATTCTTTTCAACCACGTGGTGATTTTTATGTAAAAACTTTTGTAATACAGTTACGATAACTGTAGTTATAAGTTAAACGAAATGACTCCGTCCCCAGAAATCGCAGCAGGGCGTGTGACCACACACCACGATATTCTGAAGTGAAGTGCAAACAATTGATAGGCGCAGGGTTATAATATTCCTTGATTGTGTACTCACTTTTTTATTGAAAAAGCGCACGGTTTCGCTTTTTATGACCCATAAACTACGTCTTAGATCGTGTTTAGACGAGAAAACTAGTCGCTGCGATTTTTCTTGTATTTTGTTTTGTTATCTCTTTGCAAAATCCTTTTGTAATTAGCTTAGGCGACTGTATTGTTTTGGATGGCAAGCAATTGATAGACGCAGGTTTGTAATATTCCTCGATTGTTTACGTACTTTTGTATTAAAGAAACGTACGGTATCTCTTCCAATGTACCAAAAAAAAATAAAAAATGAATCATTTATTTTTTTAATTTCACTAGAAATCTCAAAATATGAATTTAAGCGCTTAACTCGGTCCATGTACAAAGGATGCCGAATATTGTACAGGTGCCCGTGCGCCTGATGTTTATTAATTAATAGTTTAATTAAATCTATACTCCACATGTTTTATTGTCTTTTTTACCGGTACAACAAAACTAATTATTTACTTTATTTTTTTACTTACATTAGTAAATATATATGTATTTCACAGCCACACTTTTTTATTACAGCGTGAGCGAATTAAAATTTAAATCGGCTTTAAAAAAAAAGTACTGATAATTTTTTCAAATTTCGGTTTTATGGGAAAAGTTAAACTTCGTCATTTAGTTATGAAGCACAATATCATTCATATGACTTCCACAACTGGCTCGGCAGTACCTCTTCCGACCAAGCCAATTTTTCAGTATATTTTCGATTGTTTCTGGTCAATTCTCTTCAATGGCAACTTCGATTTCATGTTTCAAAGCTTCAATTGTCTCTGGATGCTAAACCATTTATCCTTATAGAATAGAAAATAATCCAAATGGCTCAAATCACAATTTCGGCTGATTATTCGATATTCAAAAACAGTGCGTAAAATATCGATGGTTACGTCGTTGGCTGGGTGTTATGTGGCTCCTTCTTGATTAAACCAAATGTCGTCTATGTCATTCTCCTTTTTGGAAACAAAAATTCATCACGCATGGCGCGGTAACGCTCATCGTTGACCGTAACGGCGACTCCTGGCTTATTTGCGAAGAAAAATCCCACTAAACAGAGACTCGTTGTGGATGCATTGGCTTTTCAATAATCACATGTGGGCTCCCTGAAACGCCAATGCGGCAATTTTGCGTATTGACATCGCCACCAAGATGAAAATGGGCTTCATCTGAAAACAAGATTTTTCGGTAAAATTCTTCAACTCCTACCAAACAGTCCATTGGGCAAAGCGAACACGAATCGGATGGTAATCCATTATCAAATGACAACGTTCAACCTTTCCAATAAAACCAGAAATATGAAAATTTATCAGTACTTTTTATTAACAGCCGATTCAAACTAAAAATTTTAAATAACCTACCCTTTATTAGCGATACCTAGTGGCAACACCGTATCTGTAGATGAAAGACAATTCTATACAATAGAGTATAATAAAATACCCCATTTACCCCAGCAAATATAACCACATTTGAGTTTAATGGTGCCATTCAGTATTGCCATCACACTCCAGAAATGGTAATGCTGTTGTCACTTGGCTTAACGGAACTGCCAGATTAAATACAACCGCAATGTTGCCAACAGCAAGCTGATTTAATGTGATGGCATTGCCAGATGAAGATTTCTTTAGTTGGAAAAAATTTTCGTTTGAATTTAAAGGCATTGCCAGATTGAGATTTCTTCAGTATGATGGAATTGCGTTTGAATTTGATGGCACTGCCAGATTAAGATTTATTGAGTTTGGTTTGCATTTGTACAGGTAAAGCAGCACTCAGACCAATGCGATTTTTAATGGCCAATACTTGTAGGCGAACCACAACATACTAAAAACACCAAATTGGTAAAAACAGACAATAAACAATAAAAACCCGTATTTAAAAGTAAAATAGCTGACAATTACCCCTCAGGTATACCAAAGGAAACCGCATATAAAAACATAACCCAACATTGAATTTTTCATTTGATTTAATTTTCATCGGATTTCGACTGTCAATTTCTAGACAAATTGTAATAGTACATGGTGACGCACAATGGATTATCCAATTTTGTTTTTGAATAACTTTTTTATTAAATAAAAAAATGATTTTAAGTGCTGGTAATCTTTATTAGGACCTTTATAATTTTTTCTGTTAATTGAAGAAGAGAACATCCGTCAAGTGGTTGCCGCTGGTGCTGATACACATTTGTGCCGATTTCATCGCATTTTTCATGACATTCCCTAAGATTTCGGTAATAACTGTTCGCATTCATATCGAATATTCTCCTTATTTGCGATTGCCTGAGACTTCGCAAAGAAGTCTCTAATAGCAAAATCGTGCAATCTTGCTGGTCATGCCAAATCGTCAAAATATGAGATTACGCAGCCAGGAAAGGCTTCGTTTACCACATGTTCACCAAGCTTCGCTCAAAAAATTCCGGCAGTAAGAAATCGTTTATCATGGCCTTGTAGCGTTCTCCAGTAACATTGGCTGTATTGCCGATGGTATCCTCAAAAAAATACGGCCCGACCACACCTCCCGGGAGAATACTGAACCAGTGGCTTTGAGAGGATGTAATGAATTTTCGTGCACCACACGCGTATCTACAAGTGCCCCAGAAACGAAAATTGTGCTTATTGATGTATCCGCCAGAATGTTTGGCCAGTTGGAGCGACACGATTAGGAAATCGGAATCTAGCAAGATTGAATAAAATTAAGTATAATATGACTGCATTGTATTCGTTTCTATACACCTAAGAGAAGTTTCAACGACGAATTCGTCAAAAGCAGACAACAGTTGTGTTTATTCACATGCTACTTAACTTACATTTGTTTGGAAGTTACTTAGTTAGCAAACGAGTTGGCCTAAAGTCGCTAAGAAACGAGTTAGAGAAACTGCGCTTAATTTCCTACAAAAAAGCAAACATGACAAAACATATGTTTGTTATGTAAACTGAAAAATAATCGAACAAGGAGCGGTGTCATCGGCAAATTTGAATTGGGTTATTCTACACGAGATGCGGTAATTGAAGCTATAAATCATCTCAGACTGATATTACAAAAAGATTTTCCAAGGCAAAACTAGTAATTTATTGTGTAACTATATTTCACTACTTGTTTTATTACAATCTATAGCTTTTTATTGTCTGCTTTTGATAAGTTCGCCGATGAAGCCTCTTGTTGTTCAATTGTCTATGATGTATACGTACAAACAACAATGTTGCCATATTACTCTCACTTTTGGTCAATATTGCCAGATTATCATATAGCAAACTAGATAGGTAAATAAGCTAGTTACCTTTAAATAACGACTACTATAACACTTTATACTGTTATCAAAAAGTCAATGAAATATAATAATTTATTTAATTTCTACACTTTGGTTTTGTAGAAATGTGTACAAATTTTTTGAACTATCTGATTATTTAAAGTTCCACTTATTCTATTTCGTGCAGATGAACCCAATACGAATTCGCCGTTCATACCCCTTCTTGTTTGTATTTTAGTATTCATAACAAAAACAAGTTTTTTATAGCCGGGTGTGTCATGTTTGAATTCAACTGGAAAAATATGTGTGACAACTCTTACTCGGTTTTCCATACATTGTATTTTATGTTAAAATCTATTACAATTCTTACGGAAATCTATTACAATTCTTACGTATACAGAGGAAGGGCCGCAACACCAAAATACAAGAATGGAGCTCAGAAGAGATTCATTCAAAAGACAAAAAAAAGCTTTGACGAAATAGTTAATGTACCCATAGAACATAAGACAATTTGTGTACGTTTTACTTACCGAATTTTTCAAACATATCTACCTTTAATTGGCGCTTTTAGCTATCCTTTAATAATTATTTCCATCCATTAAAAACAAGAGTTTTGTATTTTTTATTTAGTTATTTTAAATTGTTTTTATATTTTTGTTTCAGTTAAATTGAATAGAGACATGTTGTTTGTTTTGTTGTTGGTTGTTCTTATTATTTTATATATTTTTTAATTCATTTTGTTGTTGTTGTTCTTGTTGGTTTAATTGATTATACAAATTAACATGAAAAAATCAAGTTTATTTATTTATTTTTTACGTTTTACTTCGTGTGTGTTTCTTTTGGTTTTGTTTGTTCTTCTTTTCATTTGTTTTAGAGAGCGCTTAATTGTTAATTACACATCAATATATAAGTAATAATAAGTTATTTTATAATTTAGAGGTGTTTTTTTTTTCTTTTCACAATTTTTCATAATTTTCCAAGTTTTCTTCTATAGTTAATTCATTTTGTTTACTATATTTTCTTAGATAAAAAACCCAATCTTTAGAATTTAAATTTAAAAAAAATAAAAAGTTGTTTTTTCGATTTTGTTATTGGTTTAATTCAATACAGTTTTTGGTTAAACGAAAAAATTAAAGTTTTTTGATTGCATTAGTTTTTTTTTTAAAAGGGAAATTAAAGTGAAAGAAATTAGTTTTCTCTGTTGTACTCTAACTTAAAGGGAAATTGAAAATTTAAATTTTCTTTACTGTATAACACACATAATTTGTGGGACAGGGTGTTTTGAAATGAAAAGATTTTTTGGGTTTTTAAATTTTCGTTTTTGTTTGTTCAAATATAAATACTAGTTGTTGTAATTGATAAATTATATTTATTTTTATGTGTTCATTTGGTTTTTCTTCTTGATTTTGTAAAGCTTTATTTTTTATATATATATATATTTATATATAATTTTTTTTTGTATTTCAATTTTTTCTTAACATTATAAAAAAAATAATTATTTTTTTTTCGTTTTGTTTTTTTTTTTGTAATAAGGAAGAAGAGACGAAAACATGTGGCTGCCTCATATTCAATAATTTCTTTTGCTCTATATAATTAACACAAATACAAATTGTTTGGTTGGTGTGATGTAGTGTGGTTTTTCTTTTGTTCAATTAAATGGTTAGTACAACTTTTGTCAGATGGTTTTTAATTTATTTGTTTTCAAGTTAAACAAGTCGTGTTCATATATTTTTTTCTGTAATCATGAGAGTTGGCTGACTTTTGGTAAAAAAATCCCAGTTCTTTAGAATTTCAATTTTGGTAGTTTAATTGTTTTTTTTTTCATTTAAGTTTTCAAAGTGAACAGTTTTTTATGAAGGACTTACATAAGATTTAGTTTTCTTACTGCACTGCATTACAATTTTTTTAATGTGATTTTGTGTTATCATCAACCTACTATTATTATTAATAATAATCATATTCATAACTATTTTGTTGTCATTTTTTTCTCTTTTCTCAATGGTAAATGTTTTGTTAAGTAAATTTTAAATTTTTGGTTTTTAAAGGCGTACAATTGCTTAATTTCTTTAGATAATTTCTTGTTAGTTTATCATAATTTGTTTGATAGACAAAGAGAAGTTTGGGTTTTATACACTTAACCGTTCCAAATAGAAAGACAGGCGGTCTTTTAGGTCCATGTCAATAGATAGACAAAAATCGGATATTTTTTCACTGTTTAAGGAAGTTTGACTGGCATTCTTTTGTATTTAAAACGAAATTTGTTAGTAAATTCAACTTTGGAAATCAAATCTTATACGTCATTTACATACATACGAATTTACTTTTCATCTTGTTATTTTCTATATTGATTGATACAGATTTTGGGTCAAAGTCTACGAATTTCGATTTCATTGTATTGGATATGCCAAGAGATTTCATGCAAAAATCTATTACAATTTAGATGGATAGATGTAATTTCATCGATAAGGATGTAAGTACATAGCCCAGCCAATCATTTAAATTGATTTAGTGCCGAAATCTTTCTAAATATAATTGTATGGAAATCATAGCCGAAATCCGATCAAAGCAAATAGCAAGAGTTTCGAATATTTTATAAATAAACTCGAATTGATTTGAAATACCAGTCGTTTACCGCGTTCTAACTTTTGATTAGAGATCCTTGACGTATGTTGGCTAATACGGCGAATAAGGATTATGAAAGTGGGATCTCATTTCAATCTCAATCCCAAAATTTATTTCTTTGGATTACCTGTCCAATAATTTGCGTTTAATTGCCGGCCGAATTACGTAATAACTCATTTACAAATACAAGACCAACATAGGGTTCAGTATCGAAATCCATTTCAATTGATATGAAAACCGGTGAAACTGCAATACGTGGGATTTCATTCGAATAAGCGAGTGCCTTATAAAACACCTAGATATTTTTTCGTATCCGGTAAAACTGAAATACGTTAGACTTCATTCGTTTATGCGAATGTCGTATAAAATCCTTGGAATTTCTTTCGTAAATGCGAACGAGTCAAAGGGACCCGTTCATACACCATGTTTTTCTGTCTATCTTTTTCTTGACGGTGTTTTCTTTTGGAAAAAAAAACTTATTAAACAACAATTTCGGTTTGTTAACGCTTCGTTTGTTTTAATTAGTTTAGATTAGAATCTAATTATTTTTTATGTTTACAACATCAATTTGTTTTGTTAAATTTTGGGTGCATATTACTTAAATTTTTCATTTTTTTCTGTTGTGTTGTGAAGATTAATTGTTGGTTGTTTCATCAATAGAAAGGAAGAGATAAATATCAAGGATCCGCTTCCATTTCATAAGGAAAAACGTAAGCTATGAAAAAAAAATCGATATGGATTTCTTAAACCAAAGTTTAAAAAAAAAAATAATGAAGGATATCGCACAATTTTACCGGCATTGCATTTAATACATGTTTGGGTCACCCGGTTTCAATTAACACTATTTAACAATTATAACAAAATTTTAAGTAGCCTCGTTAACGTTAAAAACGATTTCTAATGAAATTAAAATCTCGAGAAATTCAGTTCGTAATTGAACTAAGCGAAATCTATTGGATTTCATTTTCATTGTATTTTGGCTAAAAAATTTTCACACAAACTGCTAAAGACTTCGACGCGAAATCAGTTAATGTGGATTTTAATTGTAAATGCTAATGAGGTACATTTCAATGAAATTCACTTGAACCGAATTGCGGTTTGGATTTCAACCATCGAACCGAAGATAGAAATAATTCGATTGTACATTTGAACCTCATTCGAATATCGTGTACTTACCGAAACCCTCAAAGATTTTGACGCGAAATCCGGTTAATGTGGATTTCTATTGTAAATGCTAATGAGGCACATTTAAATGAAATTCAATTGAACCGAATTGCGGTTTGGATTTCAACCATCGAACCGAAGTTCGTAATAATTCGATTGTATATGCGAAACTCATTTGCATGTACTACTGAAATCCACATTTACCGGAGTGCGTGTTCAAATATATAGGAATTTGTGTAAAAACATCAGAAGATTTCACGGAATCAAAGTTAATTTACTTTATTACAACTCAATATCAATTACAAATTGTAAAATACAGGGCTGACATAGAAACCAATGTTGTCACTATTGGTTTTGAAAACGATGAGAAAAAATGCTTTGTTGTCATGAAAACCAATGTTATCGGTTTTATCAGCAACAGCTGATTCGAACATTGGTCTTATTTACTTATACATTCGAAATGGACAAAACCAACTTGGTTTCATGACACCAAATGAAACCAACATTGGTTTGCAAAAACTTCAATAAGCAAAACCGACATGGTTTCTTTGACAGCCCTGATAATTTCATTTAAATTCAATTAAAATGGATTTCGTTCGTATATGAGAACATTTTGTCAAATGTCATCTACTGTGGTTATTCTTTTCTTAAGCACTTTCGGTATTTCTTTATGAGATAGTAGGAAGCAGATCCTATGTTGTTACGTAGTATTAAGTTCCAGTCTGGATCTGAACAACACGTTACTCTGTTTGAAATTTGAAATCAACTCGTAGAATTAAAAGCCGAGTGTTTCCTTTCTTATCGAATCAATATAAAACGTGAAGAACCTGAACCCAAAGGGTAAAAATCGGATCAAATCAAATCCATGAACTCCTTAAAACTCACATTTCTTTTATCATATGGTATTCGAATATACGATCGAAGTCCACCGGATTTTAGCTTCTTTAAAAACTTGTAATAGACCATAGAAATCGAAGTTTGTGGAATTTCGTATCGAAATCTACAAAATACAAAAGAAATCCAAGTTTATTGGATTTCATCTCGAAATCTATTACAATTTCTACGAAAGCCGAAGTCCGTACAAAATGAAATCCAGAGTATTTCATTGGAATATGCGAATGCTGTATTAGCCACGAAATTTAATAATTTAAGATTTTTATAGTATATGCGAATCAGGCACTTACAAGGGTATTCAAATTTGTATACTTAAATGCAAGTGGGCTTTAGTAATCCAAACAGTTCATTTAATTCGATCAAATTGGTATCTCCTGTAATGCTGGAATAAATTCCAAACTTTGCTTCTTGCAGGATTCTTCTCGTTTTATGTTTTCTTAATTTTTTTTTTCGTTTTCTTTTCTAAATACATATTCAAAGGTTTGTTTTCAACATTTTCGGAAAATATAACTTATCGTGTCTTCTTCTTTTTTTTGTTTGTTTGTGTTAAATATATAGGTACACTTTTTAATGTTTCTTGAATATCTTTCCATTGTGTGTGTGTGTTCAAGAGCTGTTCACCTATATGAAAGAATAAAAATCATTTGATCGAATTCCGACGGGATTGAATACCATTGCCAATTGTCGTGCAAAAACTCCGTGAGATTTTGAAATCTTCATATGTGTGAACAAGGCCTTCATGTTATACAGTTCGTTAAGACCATTTAGGATAAAATATATATTTCTGTTTTAGTTATCGTTCTATAAGATGTTGCTTGTCACATTATGACACTGTGTCATTCAAATTCTATAATAGGTGGATGCGTATTATGGGGGACATGTTTTTGGAAAATCTTTCATTCTTTTGTCAAATCATCATTTGTATTCAAAAAACCGTCTACAAAGAAAAGAAATGAATTGATTATTAAACAGAAAAAATTTGAAAACATATTTGTAAAACCAATTGTTTTATTTTTATTAATTGTAATAGTAAAATATAATACAAACCCCATTTTAATATATTGGTACATACATACTTATTCAAACTTAACAGTCAGCCTGGTTTTGTGTCTTTCTCTTTTAGTTGAGGATGGCATCCACATCCCCCATCCTGTTGTTGTGTTAAAATTCGTGTGTGCGTTTTTACAAAAACCTGGTTTGGAAGAAGAGAAGCTGGTGGAACCTTAGCCTCATTCGTATTTGCAATTAAATTCCACATTCATTAGATTTCGTTTTAAAAATCCACAACAATTTGTATAGAAATTAACAGCCGAAATCCGATGAAATTTAAATCAGAGGATTTCATCTCGAAAATCTGTTACAATTTGTATGGAAATTGACAGTCAAATTTAATGAAAATGAAATCCGTAGGACTTCAGTCGTATATGCCAATGCGGTATTATGTTTTTAACTCAAATCCGTAAATGAAAACTAATTGCTGTTTACATCTTTAGCCCTCTCGGACTCGGATCTTTTGTGAGATTAACTGAATCTCAAAACTTTTAACGAAATAATTATATCTTTTAATTATACAAACTAAGACGAGTCGCATTTTATCCCGATATCGTGCCGGATTATATAGTTTGTGTATGGAAATACGGCATAATGAAATCGGGCCCCATACACATTGCGATTATGTAAACTGTTCAATATTTTTGAGGGGGAAAAATCGCCTATCTGGAATTCTAATCATATATAATATTTTTCCCGACATGCAATTCGCTTATGCTGCCTTCAAATATGTACTAAATTCCACAATGAACAGTTTGTATCTGTCAATTTCCAGACAGATTTTAATCGATTAATTGGGACAAGGAAGAAATTTATCGTATTTTGTGGGAATCTGGATAATAATTTTATATTTGAATTATGGATTACACATATTTGTATTGAAATTGTCAGCCGAAAACAAATAAGGCCTTATTCACATACTTAATTGAAATTTAAATTCATAGGATTTTATGTTAAAATGTTTAATGAAATTAACAGCCCAAATACGATAAAATTGTGGGAAGTCCCTTTGAAAAAAAGGAGGGAAAATCTCCCGATGAATCTAAGATTTGATAAACTTCTAAATTTCCTTAAAATTGTTTTCAAAGAAGAACTAGTCATTTGCTACCTTACTGGGCATCAGCAATTCCAATAAATGTTTTTAATATTATTCTGCTAGCTACGGTTCTTTGCTCACCTCTTCCTCACTTCTTAAAAAAAATGCAACCTTAAGTATTCTTCCAAACCATGTTTAGCAAAGTACTTGTTTTTTATAGTTTATTTTTATGCTTGGAAATTAAAAAGAAATTCTTAATTAAAAAATGTGGTTTCTAAGTAATAGGAAAATAAAATTTGAAATAATAATTAAAAAAAAAAAGATGTTAAAACATTTTATGAAGCTATTATTTAAATAGTAAAATTAACAACTTACACTTGGTGGAAATAATGTCGGCTGACCCAAATATGTTCTTTTCTTTATAAATTTCCATAACGACACTTAAGGTCTAGCTGTTGTTCAGATTCCTATAAAGGTTTTATGATGTGACCATGTAGCTTCTTGTCCTAAGTTCTGCCTTTCTAGATAATCATAAGTGACAGCGCATAGAGAAAGGGAAATAAGGGTAAAAAAAATAAATTTTCACTTTTTTTTGATGTGGACAACATCTGAGCATCAAATGAGACCAATCCCATGTCCAAAAGTGTTCCCTCCCAGAGATATGCGCGTTTTATGAAAGTGATGGTACACTAAAGATACACTTATTTAAATCTTTAAAATGGATCTCCTGAAGAAAACTGGTTTTTACCCTTAGGTCCCTTTCTATTTTGCGCGTCACATATAGGGCTGAGAATCTTTCGACTCCAAAAAATTAGGAAATCTAAAAATGATAAAATTTCCTAAACTTCAGGTAGATACATTATTCCTAATAGGAGTCCATCAGGAACGGGTACACGAAATTTGTCCTATAAATTTTGGCCTCCTAAACACGAAAATTAATGTTAAAAAATTTTCCTCTGATTGGTTTTTAAGATACAATTTTAGGATTTTTTTTACAATTTTTTTCTTTTTTTAGGTTGCCAAACACTATAGGAGAAAATGTTTGGAACTTTGGACCAGGAAAAAAATCATAATTTGTAAGCTAGTGTTATGCATACAAACAGCATTTGCATATACCAACGAAATACAGCGGCTTTCGACTGTCGATTTACTTACAAATTGTAAAAGAATTCGAGACGAAATACGACGAACTTGGATATCATATGTATATGCTTTATGGGCATAAGGAAAATTTATTTTTCCTCGTATTGTCTTTTCGCTCGAAAAGACAATACGCAGCGAAAAGAATTTCCATTTCCTAGCAATCGTTGTTTCCCCCACCCATATATCAACAAATCGAAGAAAAAGGGTGGAAATAACTTCGGAAATTTTCTAAACACATGCGTTGTATGATTACGAGTGAAATTAATTCCAGGGGAAATTAATTTCATAATATGGGTGGTTTTATAAGGACCGTTCCCAATCCCATCGTTGATTAAATATAGAGAAGTTATAGGGCCCTAGAATACAATAGGGTTGACAATTGTATCGCCCATGTACTGCATTTCGATTTGGGTCGAACGTGAAACATATTCTCATAATTGGTGTGCGCTATTCCGAATACCCAAAAAATATTGAGGTTTCAACTCGACCACATGTACTCTTGTATATCGAACTAGAAATGGTCGATCACATTAGATTTTAAACCCCAAAATTTTTTGGGTATTCGGAATAGCGCCTATAATGGAAAAATATTCACATTGAGCAAAAATCGAAATTCAGCACATGGACGTAAAAACTTTTCTTTATCGTTTTGCCATTGTGTGTAAGGAATGTTATTCGTTTTTCCTTTTCTTTATCAATTTGCTTATGATTATTAAAACTCCATCTCAAGGCTTGTGTTTTATCACGCGACGTTTATTCTTCAAATCCTACAGCCGAATAGGTCGACACTCAGGGCTGTCATAGAAACCAGTTTGGTTTTGCAAACCAATGTTGGTTTCATTTAGTGTCATGAAACCAAGCTGGTTTTGTCCATTTCGAATGTAAATAAAATCATGGTCGAATCAGCTGTTGCTGATAAAACCGATAACATTGGTTTTCATGACACCAAAGCATTTTTTCTTATCGTTTTTAAAACCAATAGCGACAACATGGGTTTTATGACAGCCCTGAGTATCCACTAGCTGCAAATTCAAACAAGCCGGGTTTGATCTCTAATCAATGGGATTGAATAACGTTCCTTACTCAGCATTTTGATAAAAATAGGACACTCAAACTACTGTTAAAATCCATCCACCACTATTTCATCAAATATTTCAGACTCTATAAAAAAAAGAGCTATACAAGTATCACTGGCCTCTTTTGCAAATTGAAAATTTTCCAGTTAATATCCTCTTAATAAAATATACTTCATCGTGACTGGAAACTGCCTTAACCCACCTAGAGAATGTGATCTCTGCAAAATGTCAACACCTCTCCCACCTCGTCGTTTACAAAAGGAAACAAAAAATTAAAGTTCTTATTTCTTACCCATTTGTTTTTGTTTTTATTATTATTCAATAGATTTCTTTTGATAAATATTTCATTTTTGTTTGTTTGCTTATTAAATTGTAGAAAGAAGAAGTCAATTAAATGTTGTGGTTTTAAATTTTTTTGTTGTTGTTTATTTAAATCTTCAATACTCGCACAAACTTATGTCAAAACCGAGTTAACTGCCTAATGTTAATTGAGAGTTTCAAACACACGTACAAACGGTAATTAACATTAGCACAAACTCGAAGCAACATCCATCATCAGCATGATCACATACTTTATCAAACATGATTATAAGCAGAGAAATAAAGAACAAGCGACCGACATTTCTAGCTTGTTCTTGGAATATACGAGACAAGTGAAATGAGTGGGTGAAAGAGTGAGTGAGCAGATGAGTGAGTCTTGTAATTTATAAATCAATTGTTTTTGGACTCATACATATAAGTACATGCATATGTGTAATTCCTAGAGGTTCAAGACACCATCATCATCCATCATAGCAGTGTCTAAAGACATGGGATGTCTCACTCCTCCTCTTCCCTCCGGTTGCCTGTTCTTAGGGGGAGTGTGTTATCTAATGTCTTCTTTTCTTCGACATGTTTCAATCTCAATTCTCAACTCTTACCAAGTAAGTCATGTTTTTGTTATGTTTTGCTTAAGAAAGTGTGAGTGGTAAAGAAAGGTTGGTTGTAATTTCTTTTTTTTTTGTTGTTTGTTTTTTAAGTTTAAAGTTTCTTTTTGTTTTGTTTAAGTTTAAAAATTAAATTTAAGTATCTGGATTCAAAATATGTTTAAGTGTGTGTGTGTTTATTTATCATTTTCTTTTTTTTTGCAATTTTTTATTTATTATTTTTTGTTTAACTAACTTACTATCAACGAGGACTGCAAGTGTGTATGTTGTGTGAGTTTCTTAAGGGCTACTAACTAAAACCCAAACGTCATGATGGAGGGGGCCTTACAGAGCCCACCTTCTGCCTCGGGAAGGCAACCAGTTTTACTTGAAGACGTACAGTTTCCCGACCGCCTTCTCTTAGACTGGTTGGTTGGTGTGACCAGATTTTAGTTAGTTCTTCCTTAAGAAATCTTTGTGGCTGACTGCTTTGCTTTTTTTGTTTGAAATCTTCTTTGTTGTTCTCTTCTGGTTGTTCACCTTAAATTTATCTTCTTATTTTTTGTTTTGTTTGTTAAAAACTACAACTTTTCTTGTTAACCAATATATATTGTATAGAAAAAGGTCTTTGGGGTTTGGAAAGAGAGGAGGAAAAAGGCAATAATAAAATTAATAATAATTTTAATTAATTAATTAATAATAATAATAAAAAAAGATTCTCTTCAAAGTTATAATATTTCCATAGCTAAGTGTTTGACGGGGGTGTTGTCACATATATTTTGCACACTCTTCCCTCTTCTGATTTCTGGATTTTATATATATTTTTTCGGAATTTCGATTTTTTGCTTTTGAAATGAGCCTTAATCTGAACTGTGTGTTGTTGTTGTTCTTGTTATATTTGAGATACGCTTTAAGTAATCTTCACTGTTTGTTGTATGTGTGTTGTTGTTCTTGTTTAATAATATTAAAGTTTGATTTTTTTTCCTTTTATTATAATATATTTCTGGGTTTTCTCATTTATTTTCCTTTTTATATTAATTATATTTATATTTAAATGTTGTTGTTGTGGTTTTCTTCATGTTTTCATTCAGAAATTTTTGAAGGTTTTACTTGTTGATTTTCATATCATCATCCTTTATTATTATTATAAGTTGTTTTGTTGTTGTTGGTTGGTTGTTGTTGTTGTTGTTGTTGAGGGGTGTTATAGTAAAATTTAATTTAATTTATTTTTTAAGATTTTATAGTTGTTGTTTTTCCATTTGTTTGTTTTAAATATATATTTTTCATTTTATATCCATAGCAATAGCGATGGCGCGGTGTTGGGGCGCACAGCTACAGTCTTCGTCAACATCTTAAAAACATAGAAAAGCTTAAAAAGAAGTAATTTAGCTGCTCACTTCGATGTCATCATAGTCACGAATTCTGCAAATAAAGAAAGACAAAAATCGAACCAATAACATTAGTAATCAATAGAGGCGTTAAAAAAAAGAATCTCAAAAATAACAAATGATTTTTAATCTTGTGATTGTATATCCGTTGCAGTGTAGTCAACTCTCTGTAGGGGCGTTTGAAAAATACAAAGAAACCACAAATAAATTAAAATCGTGTGATTCTAACCGTTGAACTCTTCTCTGTTTTCATCTCTCACCCAAAAGAAGAAAAACGAGAACAATTATTGTCTGTGTCCACACCCGTCCGCCGTCTGTCCATTTGAAAATGTGCAATTGAACATCACGAGACAAAGTGATCAATACTAAAACTATTTGAAAAAGTCAAATTAAATAAGAGAAAAACACAAACATGTATTGTGTTCTTTGATTTTAAAAAAAGAATTTGAATCAACATCAAAACAAAAACAAAAGGAGCTCAATTATCTAGTACAGTACTCGTAGTATATATGGGTCGGCATTTCGGGATCCACAAATTTTAAATTTCGACAATGTAACAGCAGTTCCTTAAAAAAAACATGCGACATGTCTTTCTTAACATCTAATTTAGGAAAAAAATGGAAAATGTATCTCGAATAAGTTGTGCACCATGTATAAGTAGTTTTCCGAGCTACCTTGGAGAAACTGTTTGTTTCCCCCGTACTGACCATTTACGCGCATTTCCAATGCCAGAGAATGGCTAAATGGTGCAAATATTAAAAAGTCTGACAACGCCTTAGTACATCGTCTATAGTGCATGGTACATTTTCTACAGAAAGAAAAGTCGAACGTAGGTGCGGGCATAAATAGAGCCAAAGGGAGATTTTATTAATAACCAATTATAATTTACAAGAATAAAAAATTTAGCCGCCTTAAGTGTTTTGAAAGTTCTAATAGTAAACCGTAGAAGACAATTTTTAGATATATCAAAAGATGTTTAATACCAAATGGTAGAGGCTAACTACATTAAGCTATTGCCATCATGGGACCATTTTTAGTCTTCTGGAGCGGTTAAAACTCAGCTAGGAGTTAAATGTTCTACTATAACTATGTGACGCTGATTAGTAGAAAAAAATTGATTCGGTGGATATTCAAGAAAAGCCCCAGAGGTAAAATAATCAACTGCGACAAAATCGCTTATAACCTAAAAATATGTATACAAATGGAAATCGCCCCCCATACATGGAAAGAATGGCAAGACGTGTCTAATCTGAAATAAATTATGACGAATCTAAAATATAAGTAATTGGTATTGAAGAAAAAGCGTGGGTTAGACGTTCTAAAAATAAAGTACATTGTTCCCGCTACATAACAAAAACCATGAAGGATATGGAAGAGGTAATATCATGGTTTCCAGGCAAGTACGGTCCATATAATGGATTAAGGAACCTATGGATAAAAAAAGCTCTATATTACCATATCCTACACGAAGTAATGATGCCCTATTCAGAATAGAAATGACCTTAAAATAAATATTTCAACAGACGAGACGACGCAAAACACACTTCGGATCTTTTAAAAATTTGATTTCAGAATAAAAACGTGAATATTATACCACGTTCCTCAGAATCCCTAGATTTAAATCCTACAGCATAATTTTAGAAAACAATTAAAAAAAAACACGACCAGGACATTCATTCAATATCCATGGTTTTATATTCTAAAATAGGACTTGCTACTTACTATTTGATGGACCTAATGCCAGGAAGATGCAAACTGTTTAGCTCTTTTATTTCGATTTATTGCTTTATAACATTGAACAGTGATTAACCGACTCGAGACCACTTGCATCTACATTTTAATAGAACTACTGTTGCAAATCTCATTTTTCCAGTTTTCTTCAAACAATTGCCCACAAAAATACAATTTACCTTTTCCACCTCCACATTCAGAGCCATCAATAGATCTTTCATACAATCAGTTAGTTATTGCATACAAAGAAATTTCAAAAAAATCTCGAAAATTTTTGAAGTTATCGCTTTAGCGACCACTTACTCGTTTAATAGGTAAGTACCAATAGAACGTGCCTCTAGTCTCCTTCTCCATAGGTTAAGGCAGACTTACTCATGATTAACCGATTGAACCTGTGGACTCCAAAAACATTATAGGATCTTAAACAGTGGTTCGGAATAGCTAACTAAGAATGTATCTTCACCATCACTCAATTTAAGAATTTCAAAAGAGATCTCACTAATAAAAAAAACTCAAGACGTACGCTATTTGTTATAAATGTTCCTCGGAAAGGAATTTCATTTACTTAGAATTGAACTATACTCGGTTGAATGTATTTCTGTATGGATGGTTTTGGTGGTTCGTGGTTATTGTGCGGCGGACACATGTGCAAATGTTGGTATTGTTGGTGGTCGGTAATTTTTTTCTTTCTATTCAATACACTTTTATTTTAGCTAATTTTCCTCATTCTTGGGGTATGTTAAATATTTTTTTTTTTTTTTTGCTGTGTACCAAAGCAAGTAAAAAAACAGAGAGTTGTCTCTCACACACACACGCGGGCAAACAGACAAACTATACATGGGCTATTTTTAATCATCGAATGCAAACACCTGCTAAAATTGGGGGCACAACACATTCTCGGCGGCGGATACCGCCGCCACCAGAAGAAGAGTGAGTATAAATATTCTCGGATCTTCCCCGATGTATTCATCGTGTCGCTGCAACAATTCAAAAGTGTATTAGTAATTTGTTTTTATTTAGTTCATTATTTATGCAAATATTGCATTTAATTGCAAGTATTTGTTTTTTTTTCCTTTTCAAAAAAAAGAAGAAAAGACAAGAAAAGGTAAAAATGTATCAACAGATTTTCAAGTGGATGGATGACACCTCATCAACGCATAAACAATTTACCATAAGTATGAATGAAAGAAAGAAAGGTTCTACAATTGTAATGGCCCGTACTTCACCATTGATGACTTTTGCTCGGCAGCGACGTCGGCGTCTGCATTGAAAATTGTTTTCCTCGGCTTGATTTCTTATTTGTTGTTGTTTTTTTTTTGCTTCTTTAGCCAATTGTCAATTACTAAACAGTTTACAAAATATGAGCTGTGAGAAAAATCGGCTATCATCATTTAAACTGCATTCCCCCTTGCACGACACATTAGATGACTAGACCATCATCAACGTTTTTGGCTTTAAGCCAAGAGCCAACTATGTCCATATGTATGCTTATATGAGTATTCACTAGGTATGTACATACGTCTGCAGTATAGTTGCATGAAAGCCGTATAGTTACATACAAAAAAATGAAAAACTGTGCCAACACGTTAAAAAATCTTAAGTCGACTTAAGAGGTTATCGTTTTTACTGATTATTATTCCGCTTAGAATGATGGTAGTCTAAGATCAAAATTGCCTCTTATTAGAAAAGTTAACATTTAAACTTATAAAAAAAATCTTTAGTTAATCTGATACGTATTCCACCCCTTCCCGCCGTGAATTTGCTATTGACCTGTCGCCTTGAGCACTTCCCAATTTAAAGTCGCAGCAAAATCAGCTCTAATTTTCCCAATTTTACCAGTGATACCTTCTACTGACCGCACCTTGGTCCATGTAGGACTGTAATCTAAGCTAAAGCTTCTAAATAAATTCATATGTGACGCGTAAAATATAAAGAGACCTAAGGGTAAAAACCAGTTTTGTTCAGGAGAGCCATTTTAAATATTTAAATACGTGTATCTTTGGTGTACCACCACTTTCATAAAACGCGCATATCTTTGGGAGGGAACACTTTTGGGGCATGGAATCGGTCTCATTCGATGTTCAGATGTTGTCCACATCAAAAAAAAAAGTGAAAAAGTTTTTTTACCCTTAGGTCCCTTTCTCTATGCGCTGTCACATATGGAGATTTAAAGTAGTTTTTTATGTAAGAGTACCACCATTTGTCCATATTGACTATTGATAGTTTTGACCATAACAGACGTTTTTTGGGCCACGTGAACCGAAACACGTCCAGCAACTTTGCTTTTTAATGTATAAAGTCCGTTGTTCGTCCACAACAAATTAGAATTTGAGGAATTACTCAAAATATAGAACCTTTTCCAGAGTTCCTTTAGGCCCCACAATGGAAGAATATTTTCTTCTGGTCAGATTTCGCCCATTTTCCCAAATGGTGATCATTATTAATTATAATCCCTATTTGAACAGACATGTTTAGATGGTCTTAGAATCTAACGACAATCACACCCTAAAGGGTCTCCGATCAATATTTTGTAGTATAAATTATAATGCATATTTGAGGGCCCTAACAGACGCACAAACGGAAATGGTTAGATCGTCAAATAATCTTTCGACGATTAATAACCCAAAGAGTCTCCGATCAATAATTCGTGGACTCCATCCATCTATGAAAGGAATACAATAATTCCGACGATAATTAAGTTCCCCTTTTTAAACGGATTTCAAAACACTTTCCGTTTATATCTCAAAACTAAGATTTTAGACTTAAGATGTTATAATGTGTTAGCACAGAAATATCATAGCGAAGAACTGTACGGAAGGAAAAAACTCGAGTAAAATAAATGTAAACAAATGTGGTCAAGAATAAACCCAAATAAAAAAAAACCGGTCGGTAACATAGAGCGGCGATCGACCACAACAACAGCATCGATGTAGAAATTTGTTTCTGCTTGTCGGTGAAACGAGCCTATTGAAATGAAAATTCGATCCAACGGCAACAACCTCTACTTCGTACTTAAAATCACGTGTTCTTAGGCTAATGATCCCCAAGTCCCCTATCTCAAATTGAAAGCAGATATGGGTAGGTGATAGGTGATGGGTGCCTGCTGCCTGCGCCCATGCCCAAAAGATATATTAAATTATATTTTTTCATTTTATCTCTAAACTTTTTTAGTTAATTAAACTGAATAAGGTGTCGTCACATGTTTGCCCAGCCCGGAGTACCGTGACGTTAGGGTGTTTGTGGAGCAATGGTAGCGGCATTTCACTGATGGCTCACAGGCAGCTCATTCCGCGCAGTTGTTCTATTTTACTGTTATCATTAAAGTTCGAGGAGGAATACATATTTGCTTGTAAGGAAGGTGTTTGCGCGTTATTATTATATTTTTTTTTATCTAAATGTGGAGGTGATTTCACACCTTATGACAATAGCCAAGTAAACAGAGACGCACACACGTTATGCCCATTATAAATAGATAGCGCAACTCTTAAAAATCCCGCCGTATGCATATGATGTACACATATAAATAAATACAAATGTTTACTTAAAAACAAAAACGAAAAAATAAAATACAAAGTAAAAACGGGCCGGAAGGTAGTGGAAATACACTACAACATGTACAACAAAATGCCATCGTGGCAGCATCTTGGTGTTCAATTCTGACTCAGCAGCTTAGACGGGTTTCCTAAGTGTGTTAGATATTAAATTTGTTCATTCAATAAGACTTAATTTATAGTCGACGTTACTCTTAGCCGAATTTTATAAAAACTCCACCACGGATCGATTTACTTTTGAAATTAGAAAAATAACATAAATCGTACTAGGTATTTTCCAATCGATTTAAAATCATCCCTATGGTCAATTTGTTTCCCATGGTCCGAGCTGCAGACTTGGCCAAATCTTAAAATCAGTTTGGCCGAACAGAAATGGTTACCATCGTCTTAGAATTCTGAGACGATTAATAATATATAAATGAAATGGTAAATGCCAGATTGAGCTATCCCACATGCGCTGTACTTATTTCAGAAGTACTTTATTAGGTCCTTTCAGTGAAAACTTTTTCCCTTTGACCGAATTATTTAAAATTTTGAGCAGTGTTTAACTGACGAAGCCATTCTTGGGCAAAATTTCAGAATTCTAACTTGTTACGTATGGCCGATCAGAAATGGCTACCATCGTTGGAGAATTCTGAAACGAGCTATAATAAATTAATGAAATTGTTATTGCTAGAGTGGACTATCCTACATTCGCTGTACATATTTCAGAAGTACTTTTTAGTGCCTTTATTGGAAAATTTTTCTTGGACAGATTTCATCTCTTTATAATTTCAAGCAGCGTTAAACTGACTCAAGCCTTTATCGTGTAAAATTTAACGACTCTAATTCGTCACGTTTGGCCGAGCAGAAATGGCTACCAGCGTCTTGGAATTCTGCGCCAATCAATAATATAAATAGGAAATATGGTTAATGCCAGAGTGGGCTATCCTACATTCGGATCATCAAATACTTAGCTGAGGAACTAATAAAGTTCCGTAGACAATTCCAATGAGGTTAAAAGTGATTTAACCACGAAATCTTGAACAATGAAGTCACCACTGATAAATGAACTTTACAAGTGGAAATTGTTTCGTATGTAAGGATTTACACTGGAAAAACTGTTTGTTATAGGCGATACCTAAAGAAATCGCAGAATCATCTAATGATTTCAATAAGGAAACCAATGATGGTTGTTTCCAAACTCAACAGCGCATAAAATATACGCCGCCTCACATCATCTCACAATCGAAGGAGCGTCAGGGGTAAAAAATGACTAACATCGATATAAGTGAATATTGTAAAAACAAGTAATCTAATAATTGCTACAATGTTTAAGCAAAACCCGACCACAAAAAATAAACATTTTATCGTATAAAAGTGATATGTACATACGATGTATGTACGCGTATAAAAGCATCAGAGAGACGTGAGACAAATACATATTACAAATAACAATTACGACCGGCCACGACGACAATATTATTCAAGTCATTGGCCATGTAGTATGAGTAACAATTGTAATTATTTTATTAGTCATACACGCTGGAGTTTTGCCATATTAAGAAGAGTAACACTCGGAACGGATAACAGCAATCACAAGCAGCCACTCGTCCGCCTCCACAAACTGAGTGTTTCACCGCCTTGTAAGCAGAGGCGTCTGAGCGGTGGGAGGAATCTGTTCGTTATTTTTATATACTACAGTATGAAAAGTTTTGTGCTTACCTTCGTAATTGACTTGACCATCACCATCGATATCAGCTTCTCGAATCATCTCATCGACTTCTTCGTCTGTTAACTTTTCACCCAAATTTGTCATGACGTGACGCAATTCAGCCGCTGAAATGAAGCCGTTACCATCTTTATCGAATACTCTGAAGGCTTCTCGGATTTCTTCTTCACTATCGGTATCCTTCATTTTACGGGCCATCATTGTCAAGAATTCAGGGAAATCAATTGTGCCGTTGCCTGTGTGACATTAAAAAGATTTAGAATAATTATAAACGATTATAAACGATGGGGGGTTGGCTATAAAAAACAAATGTTTATTTACCGGTCCACAGAAAATTTAATTAAAATTAAACAAACAAAAGCATGTACTCCACATATGCTGCTCCTCCAACATTTCGTTTCGTTGGCATGAAACCGCATTTCTATTTAATATTTTTTTTTGTGGCTCCACATTTTAATGAACCATAAACGAAAAATTCCACTTGCATGCAGGAGCCATAGACAAACCCGCAATCCGATGGTTTTTGGTGGTGGTGCCATTTGCAAATTCTTGTCGTTTTTTCTGTTATGCCGTAGAACATAAACGAATTTGGGTGTGTTATGTTCGGCTTTTTTATTTGTGGTGCTTGAGATAATGAAAATTGTTATAAATTGTGAAGAACACTTAAATTCCTTTAACGGGGCCCCGGTCCCACCCAGCACGTCAAACAAAAACCAAACCTTTAAAAAAAATCGCTCAACACAAAATTGAAACGTGTTGGTTTTGTAATTTATTTCCGTTCCCTTCGATTACATTGAAGTATAATGAAATTTTCTACATGACGACGAACGCGAGTTATGAGAGAACAAACAAAAAAAAAGTGAATTGACGCATTATGGAAAATATTCATTTTCACCAACATCATCAGCGGCGTCAACATTATCATCATCACATACCAATTTTTCAAATTATTCACGTTTCCATAACCAAACAAACCCAACCAGCGGACAGGCAGACACAACAAAGCAATACACTTAGTATGGAATTTCATTACAAAATTGTATAAAGAAAAAACATAAATACGTGCACGTATATAATGAAAAACCATTCACATCCTTTAAACCTCCTTCCCAACAAACATGTACAAAATGTCATTCATGTGTCATGTCATGGTGGGTCCTTAATGGAACAATTTTTTAAAATTATTTCCAACTTTTATGCAAAATAACCATCAACATTTTTGTTGCCGAGTCCTTCAAGGAGATGGAGGAAATGAATATATTATTTTGTCCTTATTGTGTAATCACAAATAGAGCTCTCCTCCTCCTCAACCTCCGCGACATTCCCTTCGTCTCTCTGCGAGAGTTTCCACATGAAGTACATAGAAAATTACTCGAATTGACAAAAATTCTTCAAAGGCAAATTTCGAACAAAAAAAGAGTGGGTGTTTGGGGTTAAAAGCAAGCAAATGATTTTTATATTTTTGGCTTTTATTTGCCAAGAAAGAGGAAAAAAATGAATATTCTCGCTTGGGAATTCATTACATTTTCTTAGCAGATAAAACTATGCGCCAAAGAAGAATCACTTAATTTGACCAGCAACATTGTTGCTGATAAATACGATCGCTGATACTCTCGGCCGAAATACAAAACCTTCCCGACAAGACATCAAAAACAAAATTGGCAGAACAAAGCAAGCAGCATGCATATATATTTGAGTAAGCGGCGTGGAAGAAAATAAATCAAGTAAAGTCGGCATGTGATACACCCTTCTTTATTCCTCTAAAATATTTAAATATATTGTACTGAAAAGTGGATCATTTTCAAGGCACTACAGAGGAAAGGTGTGAACATGATCTTGATTAAACGAGAACTCTGAAGACCCAAAGTTGATAACCTTTTCCGTATAAGAAATGTAGGAAGCGGCAGCTACCGCTTTATGCTCACTTAAGTTAGAACGACTTTTCCCCAGAACCAAGTTAATATTTGAACAAATGGAACTTTTTCGCGTTGATCCCTAAAGGGTCCTTTATACTACTGTTCCTTAGCTGTAATAGTAGATTTGTAAAAGTAACGACAATCCCACACTAAAGACACGAAAGATGGTATTCATAACCTAGCTGGTCCTGCCATTTGGCAAGAAAACAATAACGCGTAAGTCGTCAAGAAACGGAAATACAATTCAGTTTTTACGTTGTCTTTTCTGGACCTAAACGAGCACTCTTTATTGAGTTACATTTTCTTAACATGATTCAGTTTATCCAGCTAAGACCTAATAGACTTGGGCCGCCATTTTTTTTTAAGCAACATAACTAGCTGTTGTTATACTGTTTTGATTCCAAGCTTCTAGAAACCCGTTAAAGTAACATTTTACAGTTGACAGCGATAATCAGACGGACGACAAGTGTTTTCTTAATTGACAAGCCCTAAAGATGATTGACGGAGTCAATCGAAATATTGGGAAAAATAAAAATTTAACCAAAAACATAACATCGAGTTTAATAAGTACAGGGTGCGGCGAAAGTCGAGAAGGGATTTGAAAAATTAATAACTTTTCTACTGTAATTTTTTCCCCTTTTTCTTTTTAGGACTTGTAAAATAAATATGGGAGATTAATCATGGAAAGTTACAACGTTATCCAACGAGTCGAAATCATAGAATTTTATTTTGAACATCATCGATCAATAATTCAAACTTAACGAGTCTATCGTCGTCATTCAATACATTTGCTAATTTGTTTTCTTGACCATCAATCAAATTAACTGGAAACCTAAACAGAACCTGCTGGACCGATTTCGTTAAAGTATATAAATTTTAGGATATTTTACAGAATTGTAAGCATCTTCAAAGCCTTAGGCGAGTCAAGACATTTGCTACTTCATTTTCTTTACCAATAATTTATTTGAAAGCATAAACAGAATCTGCAGGACCGATTATTCTCATGTACCACCGTAGTTTGCATTACTATCACATAGGTAGCCGGGTAGCACCATTTACAATTTTTTAAGGCGAGTTGTTTCATCCGTAAAAGTCGACGACTTCAGGGCTAACAAATTTATAGTTAAGCCATGTAATATCATCTCTGTGAAATGTATTAGCCATTCAGAGCCGCCTTTGAAAATACTACAGACGTATCCAGACGATAGAGTATCTAAAGGATTCTCAAGTTTCTTTAGTGATGCCGAATAAAGTGACTTCGTTGAATCCGGAGAAACTTACTGTTTAAGATATACCTCGGCCAGCTTTTGGACTTTGTATTTGAACCGTACATCATCAAAAGTTCTGTCTGTCAATTGAGACCCTCAGAAAAGATCTTGTTTAATGGACATAGAGTACCTCAAGGAACAAAGTTTCTTCAGTGAGACGGAAATGCATCCGGAGAAATTTCTGTTTGTGATATATCTCGGTCAGCTGTTGGGCTGTCTTTGAACCGTACATCATCAAACATAAGATCTGGCTGTCAAGGGAGACAACCTCATAAAAGATGTTGTGAAATGAGTATCATAACTTGCTATTTAAAATCCTTGCGACGATTTTCTTTGTGTTTGCGCTTGGACAACCCAATTTAACAACAATTAACCAAATGAAAAATAAATCATTCAAATCATTGGTGATTTTTGCAACACTCGTACAAAATCGGATGTGTCGGGATCGAATACTGTCAACACGAAGTAATGCTTTTGAGAATACTTAAAACCACAACAAAGGTTTCTCTCAAGTCTTACACTCCCGACGACACCCATACTCGTTCTGGCAAACACATCTATTATTTGTGTACTCTTACTGTTCAAGACCATCTTAAGGCCAAAATTGATTCTACAGAGTAAAATTATAGCCTGTGTTTTTCTTTTGGTACGAATAACGATTATTCTATGGTTATCCTAATTTGTAGTCACCCGATTTATTCCCGTATGTATGTTAGTTTATGAAATCAAATGTAATTGTAGTTAAAATAAATCTTCCCAGTAAACTAAATTTGCAGACAATGTCTGATATCAGACAATTCTGAACAAGATCTCCCGAAATTTATAAACGAATTCGGCCCGAATTCTGTTAGGCCTGTCTGTGGGATTTTTATTAATTTTTTTTTCAGACTTCTCTTAACGCAGGATTCGACCCGAGAAATCGAAATTTCCTTTCGGATTTCCCAAGACTACAGTTCAGACCTCGGTTCGAAATGTCGGCAAAAACATCAGAATTCCCTCAGAGAAGTAGTTCGGAATTCGTGTTAACCAACTCATATGTTTGTCGTTACGAACTCGGTAAAAATGTTAATCCGAAATCGGAACATTTTGCCGATTGTCGTACAGAATTTTGAACAAATTCTGAACGTTTGGTTTGATAGGTTAAGATCGGTTCGGTATTAATGAAAGACAGTAGTATTCTTGTCAATCTTGGAATCGCAGCTACCATATATCGTAATTGGTTGAAATTCCAGCTATTCCAAGCTACATGCTCCAGTAGTTTCGCATGTCTGCTACTCGATATGTAGCGCTACTTCTAATAGAATTAGTTGTGCTGAAAAGACAACTTGGGTTATTTGAGTCGGCATTGTAAAATTAGATTGTAGAACGACTGCGGCGAAAAAAGAGAGATGGAACTCAGGGGACTTTTTTTGTTTTATCAAGTTCTTTATAGAGGGAAACTAATTACGTTCAAGTTCCAGTTGACCATTTCAAAACGCCCTAATTGACAAGACGAACATATCATACCTCCCCCAGTCTATAGTGTGGGAAGACATGGATAACATAAAATGTGTCGATGATGTGTATGTTTTCTACTTTTTTAATATAGGAAATTCCAACTAATTGATATTTAACACTTAATAGATATAACATCAAAAGCTAAACAAGCCAGCACCAAAACATACACACACACATATGTACATCACTCACTTCGACAATTGTGGGTATTGAAAATAAATATTTCAAATATTTTGCTCAAAGAAAAAGTCATTAAGATTTAAAAAGTATGGTTGGTGGTGGAATGGCATGGCGTGTTATGGCTACGGTGTAGTGGCTTTTGGTATTTGTATTTTCCAGTTGGTCTACACTTCTTTCAACATTCATGTGGCTCTAACTTATAGTACAGATAAATGCGCCCCTTCTTCGCTCTGTTCGTCCGTCCGTCTGTGGTTCTTCTTGTACGCGAAGAATGTTTAAAAGTATTTCGCGTGTTTCCCCTTCAATACTTTCACTTCCGATAGATAGACAGATGGATGGAATGGTTGGCCAGGCCGGCCGACAGACAACATTTTCATTTGGTTATAATTTGTGTTTTATTACGAGCATTTTCTTGGCTATCTGCACATACATTTGGCCTATAGATCGGTATGTATGTATGGCTGTAGAAAAAAAGAACAACACAGAAAAATAGCAAATAAATATTGTACATTTTGCAGTTAATGAAAAACAAAACAGCAACGAAGGAACAAAAACACGCCGAGCAAATAAACGCTTGCTGGCCAACAACGATCGGTAGAGGTGAGGAGGTGCGGTCTATTAAAACAAAATATGACTGACGAACGATGAACAACCCAATCCGGCAGATACGCCACCGTCATCCTAGTCAAATGTCTGGCAGTCGGACAGGACCAACAAAGCTGGCCGACACCCCCCAACTTATAGACATTCCCCTACTTTCAAACTGTCTTTTATTCATCTTCTTTGAATTTGTTACTATAAGCGCAAAATACACACACACACGCGATATATTTTATTTGTTTTAGTATTTTTCTTTGTTTTGAGTTAACAAAACAATCAAAATGAATGAATAGGTTAAATATTATTATTGACGGCAGTAATGAAGGAGGAGGAATTGTGTGCTCTAAAGTGTTGCAGATAGAAAAGTATAACCAAGCGTATCTTGAACAGTCTTAATAGACGATTAATTTCCAAAACTACTTCTCGCGGCCATTAACAGCCGCAGCCAGCCAGCGCATTTCGCTACACTCTTTGTAATATATAAAAATATTAAAACAAAAACATTTTCCTCAGCCCTTGCTGCTCGCCAGCCCATCCAGCGTTTACCACCCCCATCCACTTTTAGTTCTTACAGCATATTTAATAACAACAAAACAAGTTAATATTGTTTTGCAAATGAGCAACGAAAACGAGGAGAGTGGAAACGCACGTGTATATAAATTAAATTAATTCAAAAGAACCTAATAAATTATGAACGACTGAATGGACAGACGGCCGAACGGGCAGACACCTATCTCTCGCGCTCGGTATTATGTCTTATCTGTCTTAATAACAACAAACAACTGATGATTTTTTGTGAAATGAGACCGCAAAGAAATGTATTTTGGGACTTGAATCACAATCAAATATTCAAAAATTATTTTCTCTTTTCTTTATCCCAAACTGGTTTTAACTGACTTTGTCATCTGAGTGTTTTTTTATTTCTAATCATAAAAAGTAATGTTTCTTAGATGGTGTTACTAAAGATAGCCCTTATTAAATAACCTAGGCCTAGATCACAGGAGTTACCCCTTTTCTCAAACACGAGATTTATATTGTCGTCCTTTAACGTTCATTTTGACGTGCTGGTTTTGACAGGTTCTCAAAGAAAACGTTAGAAGATATATCGACAACAGTTATCGGGTTTTTGCGATCACTTGCGATAATTAATAAACAAAACAATGAAAACTTTGCCCGCAAAAAAAATCGATATAAACATTTCCAACATTGGATTTAAAGGCGACTTTACACATCTGCTACTCGAAGGGTGCAAAGACAATAAATTGTACAACATGGGCGATATGCTTCTCCTTTGAAAATTTAAGGGAAGCTTTTTTGCATTTTAAGTGTGCGAATTTAGAGTGTTCTCTGTTTTTTGTGTTTTAATTTTGAGTTCTTGTGATTGTGATCAAACGAAAGTGCGTTACTGAGAGCTATTATTCTACATTATTGTAAAGAAGAAGCATAACACCCATCTTGTACAATATATCGTCTTTGGTAGGGTATACCATATATCATTTGATATGGCTAAAAAAAGTGTAATGCATTGAAAAAAACGTTTAAGACCCCAGCATTTATTTTGGCCTAATTCGTTTCATGATTTCTTAAGTCATTTTGTTTGCACAGTAACTCTTGAAAGGAATTGCCAATCGTTTTCGAATTAGGATGTCGTAAAAATTTTCTATTTTCGTTAGTACGACTACGAGGACTGACCAGAGTTAGGCTATACCATATATCATTTGATACGGCTACAAAGTGTTATGCATTGAAGAACCCTTTAAGACCCCAGTATTTATTTTGGCCTTATTCGTTTTATGACTTTTAAAGCCATTTTGTTTGCACAGTAACTCTTGAAAGGAATTCCCAATTGTTTTCGAATTAGGATGTCGTAAAAATTTTCTATTTTCGTTAGTACGACTACGAGGACTGACCAGAGTTAGGCTATACCATATATCATTTGATACGGCTACAAAGTGTTATGCATTGAAGAACCTTTTAAGACCCCAGTATTTATTTTGGCCTTATTCGTTTTATGACTTTTAAAGCCATTTTGTTTGCACAGTAACTCTTGAAAGGAATTCCCAATTGTTTTGAAATTAGCATATAATAATTTTCAATTTTCGTTAGTACTTCGAGGATTGACCAGAGTCAGTACAACGTAAAATTTAATTAAAAAAATCAGAAATATAGAAAAGTTCAGTCTAAAACAATGTTTACTGTTTTCATCATTTCGTGGTTTGGACTTCCAAGTTCAAAGGATATTTCTCAAAAAATTAAAATCTTATACAATAGCCACAATCGCATTGTTGTATGGTTTAATAAATAAAAGGAGAAATGAACTACCAAGATTCCCGATACTAGATTGCCAACTTTTGCTAATGGAAAGCGTATTTGGATCGCTTATTGGAATCATAACTTTTGACAGAATGTTCATGCATAAATCAATAATTTTGGAATCCCATTTATTGTTAAGGTAATTTCATACGTATTCTTTTTCCACAGAAAATCTGACCATTATTCAACCGCAATATTTAAATTCTGCTTGCATATACTTATACATATATAAAAAGATGACTAATGTTAAAAATATAATCAATAGCTTTTGGACTGTCAACATATTTCCAAATAATTTGAATAATATTTGGAAGATGATTATGTAGAAAGTATAAGAACAAAAATGGGGTGAGTATTCATGAACTGTCGATGGTCTAACATTGAATTTTTCAAGCAAAATTTGTTTAAGGCCCGACAGAATATGACATTCATATTAATGCATGAACACCGTAACTATTGTATACAAAATATAATGTTTTCCATAGAAAAATTTAAACACATTGTGGTTTTATAGGTGAATCAATTGCATTGTTATCGGCAGACTGGAAACATGTGGTTAATATGACTGGAAAAAATCGTTTTTTTTTAAACTATGCTTTATTAAAGAAAGTCAAATTGAAAAAAACCAGAGATAAACCCAGCAGATTTTAATAGAACCCTGGCTTTACCATTTGTCAAGATGGATTTTGCCATTTGACGCAGTATTCCGACGACGGGTTCTGGATTTCACGTATAAACAGCGGGAAAACTCCTCAATAGAAATACTGTATATAAAATTATGTCAATAAGAACAAAACATACGACTTCGGTTGGTTTTCGTAAGGCAATCTAACCTTCATGAAACAACTAAGGCCTCTACTTTCAAACATAAGATGTCTACACTTCATTTGTTGGGAGCAATCATTATGGGATACTTCTGATGCCAAACTAACAGAAGAGTTAAAATTTACCACGTCTTTTTAAAAAAGCCAAGGCAATCTAGCCTTTGGCATCTAGGATACTCCAGTTGCCAAACTAACAGAAGAGTTGAAATTTTCCACGTCTTTTAAATATCCAAATTAAATAATTATATACACCGATGGTATGTGATATATCAAAACGCTTCAATTTGTGGCTAACAAAGACTTTTTGCTTTTAAATTTTATTCATTTCAAGAGAAGTTTCAATCAATAGCACGTTTTGCGCAGAATAATGAGATTTGTTTAGTGTCGTAGAGCGATTAATATCTAAGACTGATTACAATTTCAATTTAAATACGTGGACGTTTAAATACCAACCGGTAAACGTCATATTTAAGAAATACACATCGAATTTTTTTTGGAGTACGAGTATGGCAAAAATACTATGCGTGTTGTGTTTGGCAAGTTAATATTTCCGCTATTGTTTTTATATGGACATGTTTTTTATATCTAAGAAAAAAACGATAGATTAAATATCTGCTCATACAAAATGACAATAAACAAAGAGAAGAAAATAATGCTACTTTAAAAAAAATCGTTTAAAAGTCATCTATTAATACTTCACAGTTGTGGTTTGGTGGCTATTTCATCCGATCTTTTTTATATTGCCTCTTAAAGCAATAATTGTGCCAATGATGGCCTTTCGATATGGCTGATTCAATGTTTTTTCTCTATATTTTGGTCCTCTATAGTTTGAAGATTTTTTTTGACAATTCCAAAGGCTATTCAAAAGGATAGATTTTGGAAAATATTACTTGAGTTTGTTTCTTAAAGTGGCCTCATAAAAATCGCCTACATTAGCAACGATTCTACTCTAATAAAAAGTAGTATTTTAATTTTTAATCAACTAAAGAAGAAAGGAACAAGGAATTTTGGTTACTTTAAAGTAAAATCTTTATTAAACCTACACAGTTGTGGTTTGGTGTTACATAAAGGAGGAGAATGGTGGCTATTTTAACCGATTTTGTTATATTGCCACTTATAGGAATAGTTATGCCAATAACGGCTTTTCGAAATGGCCGATTAAATGTTTTTTTCTATATTTTGGTCTTCTTTAGTTTAAAGAAGATTTTTTGACAATTTCGGAGGCTATTCAAGGATAGATTTTGGAAAATATTACGTTGACTTTTTTTCCTTAAAGTGGCCACAAAATAATCGGATACAAAAGCAACGACCTACTCTAACAAAACGTAGTATTTAAATTTTTAATCAACTAATGGAGAAAGGAACAAGGAATTTTGGTTACTTTACTTAAGGAAAAGAAACAAGGAATTTTGGTTACTTTACTAAAAGGTCCAAAATGTACATATTTGGTTTTTAGAAAAATATATGTTGGACATTTTAAAAAATTTTGAATATAAACGCTTCAAAGGACAATATTGAGGTGACCATATAAAACTCGTATACAGTAGTCCGAATTCTCCTTCTTATGACAAATATAAAGAAACCTTTCGTAAAATCGTATTCATGAAATTTTGGAAGTATTTGAATACGAAACATAATACCGAAATAAAAAATCTAAACTCATTTTTTCTTATTGTATATCTAGTGTTAGATGTACAACACATGATTCGAGTGTTATCTAATATCAAAGTTAAAGAGCCTGGTAAGCTTGGAAGGACCTTCAAGTAAAGTAGTTTTTGATTAATGTTAATCCAAAACTGTAAAACCCATAAGGTAGAAAGTAAATGTTTAACGAGGTTCTATGCGAATGTGGCCCATCAAGCAGAAAAGGCCAGAGTAAGAGGCAGCGATGCGTTCGTGCGTTAAAAAAAATAAAAGCAAGGGAAACCTGGTCATTGTTGTAATGCATTCGTATGCTTTGAAGAACAATGGATATTATGGCGCAGATTTTTGCAGAACAGACTGCCCAGCAAATAAATTGCAATAGTTACGTGTTAGAGCTTGAAATTCTAAATTACACACTTTGTAAAAGAGGATCTATAGTTGGCTCTGAATGTGGAGTCTCTGTAGAGGTGATAATGGTGATTTGTATGAAGAAAATATGATGAATATCACAGGTAATCAAAGAGGATCTATAGATTGCTTTGAATGTGGATTCTCTGTACAGATGGTGATGGTAAATTGTATGAAAACAACTTGAAAAGTGAGATTTACACAGTAGTTTAGTAGTTAAAAAGTTCCGTTTTTCTCTCAACAATTGCTGCAAAGCTTTCTGATGAAGGTTGTCACGAAACCGAAATCGCGATAACAGAAGTGTGTAGCCACGAGAACCAATGTCACTTTGCCATTTTGTAAAAAAAATTGTCTTCTATTAAAATGTAAATGTAGATGTAAAGGTCTCGGGAGCCGGTTAATGCCTGCTCAATACGTTAAACAAAAGGGCGAAATAAGCAAACGAGCCAAACAAAAAATAAAATTCAAATCAAACAATTTTTTATTCGGTTGATCAATACATGGCATTAACATTTGAAAATTATTTCGGGCATATGGAAGATTATGTGCACCATGAAAATTAAAAATTCGTCTAAAACATCGAAAAAAAAACTGCCTTTTTTCTGATAAGAAACGGCAATCTTGCCCAAACTAGCTTCGGAACTACTACAAGCAATACATTACTCATTAATTCATGGTAAAGCAAAAAATTAACAATTGATTTCATTTCAATATAAATTGTAATTTGATGAGAATATAATCTTGTTAAATTACTTTAAAATCTATATAGAATTTAAATAGAATTGATTCTGTTCGCTGCTGCTAGAAGAAGTAGAAGTTTCAACAAGCAGATTTTCCAACATTTCCTTTTATGCAAAATGATGTATAGTTCTCGGCAATTTTCCAAGAGAGATGGTGGAGTTTGCCATTATCTGCCTTTATACTTGATAACTAACAACTTTATTGAAAATCCTGCGCATGCTTCTTTTTTCTAGTGCATAAAACTTTCAATACACAAAATACCAGCAAAATCCAGGGTATAAAAAGTATTCCAGAATCTAGAGCCAAGTTAGTATACATGACAATTGTGTGTGTGTATATATGTATAGTATGTACTATATAGTAGTTGTTGGCCAAAAATGACTGCATCATCCATCCAGTCCAGCCCACACACGAAAGAACAAGCGAACAGACAAATGGCAATAATAATAAGGTCAAAAGAAAAAGGATATACCAGATAAAATAGTGTTAGAAGTGGAGGGGGAGGAGATTAGAAAAAAATTAAAGCAGTGGATTACAAAATCTAAAAGCATATCTAAAAGGAAAAGCAAAAACTTTAAACAAATTGTAAGTAAAATATATAGAAAATTAGTTTTTTTATCGGCTGCAACAAACGCCGATGACACATGTTGTTGTTGGTGTTTCGTTAGAGGATTTTAACCTTTCCAAAAATAGAGATTGTCTGTCTGAATGTGCACACAAAACACACCCAAACATTCGGACGGCCGAGACTTTTCTACACCAGCTATTAGATACGGCTGTAGTCGTCGTGTAGGCAAGAAAATCCACTGTGTACACGGCAAAATGACACTTTCACACAGCATAAAAATATTGCATTATTTGCGAAAATACACACCGAAATCAAAAATAATAAAAAAAAAAACACATTTACATTCTCACTATTTTTAGTTTGATATTTATGAATAAAAAACTATAAAAAGACGATGATGAGGAGGAATAGAAAACAAAATAATAGTGAAGAAGAAAAAAAAAGAAACGTAGATAGAAATTTTCTGTGACCGTTTTTAAAGAAGGCGATGCCATGAGAACACCGCCAGCGCAAAATGTTTTGTGAGGCACTAAAAACTTACCATCAGCATCGACTTCATTGATCATGTCCTGTAATTCAGCTTCTGTGGGATTTTGACCGAGTGATCGCATGACTGTGCCCAATTCCTTTGTTGTGATGGTGCCATCACCATCTTTATCGAATAGTGAGAATGCCTCTTTGAATTCAGCAATTTGTTCTTCTGTTAGTTGATCGGCCTAAATGGGAAAGACAAGAGCAAAAAAGACACATTTAGTAAGGGAAAATGGCTTGAGCACAAGGCAAAGGGGGAAATAGTATAGGCGGCAAGAAAAGGCAAGACGTTGACGGGCTTCGCTTACCATGACTATGAAAAACTGTTCACACACTAGCGTTAAAAACCTCAAACTCCACGGCGACGACCGACAGACAACGTAACCAAATATAATGGCAACGTTTAAGTTGATACGCTTGTTTGTGGAAAGACAATGCAAGCGCGTTTTGTTTCGAACAGATACAAATCTGCGAGTGATTTTTATCTGTTTTTTCACGTTTTGATCTTTTGTCGTTTTCTCAGTATTTTTTTTTTGGATTTTTTCAATTATATTCGTTTTGTGTGTGTGTCAAAAAAGTAATTTGAATTGTAAAGCGTATGCTGCTTGCTTAACGGTTCCTTTAATACTTTTCCTAACTCATTTCCAAAGCAAAGTAGCGAAATAAAACCCCAACAACAACCAAATCATTGTTGGAATATACAATTACAAGAGGAATGCAAATTTACAACGCAAATACAAAGCGCTTTGGCGACGCCTCTGGCATCAGAGGAGGACGCGGCTGCAGCAGCCGCTCTCGCTCCACCACCAATCCAAAAAGGTGTTAAATTTCAAAATAACATCACATATTGTTCTCGCGCGTTTAAGGTAATATCGGTGTGTTGACGTCAGTGGATGATATGATATTTACATACAAATGGAATGTACTGACGACACACACACACACTCCGTACAAATACACGTGCATAGTAGGTTTCTCGCTATGGACGCAGTATGTGCTTCCCAACACCACACGGGCTTCAAATAACATCATCAGTTATTTCAAGGATGGTGGCGAGGGGTGGGTGGAGTGCGGTTATTTGTACAAATGGCAAGCAACATCCCATCCCATGAGTATTGGACACACTCCCAAGGCTACCATAAAACTCCAAGAAACTAAAGCGGAAATGGAAAGCGGACTTTCATGTTGCAATCAAGAACACGTTGTAATGGCACAGGGATTAGGAGAGTCTATAAAATGTCCCCTAAGTTATTTTCCATGTTCAAAAAGTGATAGGTGGCTATAAAAGACATACAGGCTTTTTCACGCTGTCGCTTTTTTTAAACTCTGTGTCTTTTACCTTCCGACAAAGTAAATGTAAATAAATAAAGCTACCGAAAACTTATGACTTGAACAGTTTTATTCGGGTTCGAGACCTTTTTGTTGTTTCTTTTCAGATTCAACGTAAAAAGAAATTGGTGAAATGTATTTGCTACGGTTGCCAGGCAGACTGTACAGCTGTTTCTAAGCCCGCCAAGGTTTTTCTTCAGCAGTCTTTGGCAACGATTACTTCGGCAACAAATCAAATGACTTATACGGGAGACTCATTTTTATTAATGAGTGAATTACCCTTTGCCTATAGTCTTCAAACTGTGCGTAGAGCAATCTCGAACGCGCAATATCATTTCCACCAATTCCGTTTCCGGAAAGTTTCAAGATTTTGCCTTGTGAAAACAGAAAAGCGCTATCAAGCTTTAATTAAGTTTTCAACACTTTTTTAAACACTACCGGATGTTGCAGAAACAAAAAAGCATAAGAAAAAATCTCCAGTATCCGTGCTCATGGGCCAACGTGGTCTGATGGTAGTGTGCAGGGCTATAATGCCAGTTAAACCAGGTTCAACACTGGGTAAAAACGTCCAACAATTTCTTAGCCACGAGTTTCCATCACGAATATGTAGGCGACTTTACAAGCATTTGCAGGTCTCGGTCGGTGAGTACAGGGTGGATGATTTAGCAGTTTTAATTTGAATCAGCTGTAATTCAAATTTTGATAATTTTTTCAAATTTTTGGTTTTATTGTAAAGGTTGAACCATCCCAGTAAACAAAAGTTCAGAATTCTGTACGACAATCGACAAAATGTTCCGATTTCGGATCAGAATTCTTACCGAGTTCGTAATGAAAAACATATGAGAGGGTCGACAAGAACTCTGAACTAATTCTGATTTCGGTAAGAATTCTAGATAGAGTTCAGAATTGTCTGATATCAGACATTGTCGGCAAATTTGGTCTACTGGGATGATACAATAACCAAGTTAATTATGCTATCAGCTGATTTACACTTTTTTCTCGTAGAAATTTAATCTGTCAAATTTGAAATTTGGCAAAGTTAATTCTTGAAGTTTGTAAGGCTAAATTTTTGCATCAAACATTCACAATAATCGTAAAGCATTCACAAAAATGTATTTTTTGCATTTTCTTCCAAGTGACTATAACAGTTTAGAGAACTGTTTAATTGTTGTTGGGCTAGTGACTAAACCTCGTTTATTGTACCATTGGTTGAATGGATCACAATATCATTCATATGACTGTCACAACTGGCTTGCGGGTGACCAGTCCCATGTTATATGGAACAGAAACTGGAAGTAGCCTTTTGGTTACGAGGTCTGACCAGAGACTTAAATCTGGTACCACGGGTAGTCAGGAGGCCCCAGAACTTGTTTTGGCCTGGCTTTTTAGTCCGGCCCTTCGGCGAGTATCGTGGTGGCTGTGGTTAGACCCAAATCGCGGGGAGAACTTCGGTTTGGTGTGAAGTTGCATTGCGACCGGGTGCTGTGACCCATAGAACAGCAGAGGTTTAGAATCAATCCAATGATGCGTTGGCCGTCGCATTGTTACGGCCCCAGTGTGATGGCACACTGTGGTTCAGGCCATCGTGGAGATAATCACGTTAAACTCGGCGACTCTGTCACAACTGGCTTGGCAATACCTCATCCGATCAACCCAATTTTAGAGTACATTTTCGATTGTTTCGGGTTTCGAATCTCATGGAAACTTCGATTTAATGTTTCAAAACTGCAGTTGTCTCTGGATGCTTTGCCTAACATTTATCCCTAATGGCTCCTTACAGAAAATAATTCAAAAGGCTCAAATCACAGCGTCCAATTAACATCACAATTTCGGCTTATTAATCGATTTTTAAAAACAGTGCGTAAAATATCGATGTTGCGTTGGCTGTGGCATATGGCACCCGTCTTGTTGAAACCAAATGTAGTACATGTCATTCGCTTGAATTTTTGGAAACAAAAATTCGTTGAGCTTGTTACGCGTTCACCGTTGACGATAGCGGCGGCTCCTTGCTCATTTATGAAGAAAAATGGCACAATGATGCCGCTAGCCTAAATCGATGGTTGCGTCGTTGGCTGTGCGATATGTGGCCCGCCTTGTTAAAACCAAATTTTCTTGAATTTTTGGAAACCGAAATTTGTTGAGAACGGTGGCTCCTTGCTCATTTTCGAGGGAAAATGGCTCAATGATTCAGCTAACGCAAAATCCACACCAAACAGTGTCTCGTTGTGAATGCATTGGCTTCTCAATAGTCACGTGTGGTTTCTCTGAACCCCATATGCGCAATTTTGCTTATAGACATGGCCACCGAGATGAAAATGAGCTTTATTTGAAAAGACGATTTTTCGGTAAAATTCTTCATCTCCTGTCTTATTCTTCATCTAGCCCATTGGACGAAGCGAAAACGCATCGGATGGTGTTCCATTTTGTTCAATGACAAAGTTCAACCTTTTCAATAAAACCAGAAATTAAAAAAAATTATCAGTATCTTTTTTTTAGAGCCAATTCAAATTTAAAATTTTTAGTGGCCCACCCTATTTTAGAATTATATTGTCCACAACTCAATGATTTAAAAGAAGTTTCCCCTTGTCCCTTAAAGGGATAGACTGGAATTTAAGAAAGTATGCTAGCTTGTAAAGAAATTGAATATGCCCATTCATTCATTTCCGCCAATCTTTGCATGCTACCATCCCAGCTGTTTATATGATTAATAACAATTTGTCATCAATCAAGAGCTATGGCCACACGATTGACACAATCACCACCACCATATCGTATAGTAGCACACCACTTATTTTCCAGTAGTTCTCCCCTGTTTGGTGTTTTTGAGAAGTTCACTTTATTGCCTCACCTACAGGATGTTGTCTGAAGTGTATGAAAAATAAATTGCGTAGTTTTTTCTAGTTTGGATTTTATTAATTATGCTCAACTTCGTCATCATCACTCATTATCAATATCATTCGGCATGTGTTCATAAGATAACAATAAATGAAATTTGTTTGCAAAGAAAAAATACAAGAGTTTGGGTTTATTTGGGCTTGAATGAGATTAGGAGTTTTTCTTAACTATTAAGCTTTTATTAGACTAAATTAAACAAAAAGCTGTAGATGAGTAGTAGTAATTTTTACCAAGCCATGATGGCTAAAACTATATAGCAAAAACTCAAAATCGGTCATTTGTTAACAATAAGTGTCAGTTTGGTTTATGTTCAGAGCAAAAGCCCAGAAGTGATTGTTACTGAGAAAACAACTTAAAACAAGTAAAACGTCGTTAAGTTTTCCAACATGAAATAAGCGAATCCACGGTGTGATTGGTTTATAGGATTACCCTTCACACCGTAGATTCGCTTTAGAGCTGGTGGATTCGCTTTGGACCCCTAAAAGTCCACCAGTGCGATCCTACTCTCAGTCAAAACTTAAAAACATCCCTATTTGGATTCGTATTGCTATTAGCTTTAATGAGAGAATTCATTTACCCGTGGCTCATCTTTTACCATAAGGGCTGATTTTTGGGACCCACCAAGAACAAATACTGAATTTTAATAGCCTCCCATTATATTATTGGAGTGTTATCTGTTTGCAACATATATTAATCGGCGACCAAATAAATTTTTAATTTATTTAAAATTACAAATTTTAAATTTATTTCTGATAATCGTTAAAATCAAACACTATCTCGCCATGTCCGGCTGTCGTAATATTAAAGCTGAAATTCTGTAGTACTCAAGACTCTGGAACGATTGCTATTGAAATTTGTATGCATGTATTGTAATGGCATAATAAGTCTGAAATCCAAAACTACTAGAAGATGAAGCAACCTGAGATTAATCATTGGATCGACTGTGTAGAGAAAAACAACCCAGTTAGGAATTGTTTCCCATAACAAATTATTTCTCATAACAATTCCATACACAGGCCCGACGCCCCCATTCATGACCAAAGGTAAGGCAGACAGACATCGGCTAGCTACTATTCTCAGCAACTTCACCACATGCCTTCTAGAACTAAATATTCAAGGTAACAAAACACAACGATGCCACAAACAGTCAACGGTGCTGTTGTGCACAGAAAAGTAGGCGATGTGGAACTTAACTGAAACTAATTTCACGCTTTTATTTAGATCGTATTACAGTGTGAAATCAAATGAGCATCAGAAGCACACAGAAGCGAGCGAGCGGGAAGGCGCTCAAGCGGACAGGCAACATTCAATCATTCAATAATCCCATCATACTTGTATAGTCAGTCAGCCAGTCAGTCGGACAGACGCACTCACCCAACAAACAAAAACAACAATAAACATGATTCATAATAATGTTAATGAGCCAACAATAGCAACGACAACAACAATAGATCATTTCATTTGTTTCATATTAACAACCACAACAGAGCAGGCTGGCCTGGCCTGGCTGACGGACTGCTGTTGCTGCGGTAGCATCACAGCATCAACAGCAACACCACCGGCAGAAAGTGGTGGCGAACAAGACGAGTTGATTCATTAACTTAGTATGACTATTCGTCGAATGAGAAGATTCAAACGGGTATAGAATGTGCACATTCACATGCTTTTGTTTTTTTTTTGTTGTGGTTGCCATTTATCTGCTGCCATTCGATGCTGATATGATGGGATCAGATCAGATCCGATTTGATTTACTCTACTACTCTGCTGTTCTGCGTTGCTCAGATGTATATGCGATCAGTTGGTTGTTGGTTTGGCGCTCTCTCTATCGGCAAATGTTTGTATGCAAATAGAAATTCGCATTTAATTTTTTTATATTTTTTTATTTCTAAACTAATGAATATATGTAGAGGTTCATCCTAACCCAGCATCGCTTTACTCATACATATATTTTAAAAATATTTAATCTAATCGCCAATAACACGAGCCGACAAGAAACAAGTAAAAAGCCCGCGGAAAATTCGACAGAGACAGTTTTTAAAAACGCTGAAATGACCCTAACGGTCCATGAGAAGGAGTCGAAATCTTAAAAACAAATCCATATTTGGATTTGTAGTGAAATTTTGCTGTTATTTGAGTGCAGTATGACTGCTATAAATTTTCAAAAAGTATAACAAAAAAGGGATTTTTTCATAAAAAGTGGCTTATGTTTTTTGAAGAAGTGTCACATAAACAGGCACAGTTTTTCTAGTCTTTTTAGTTGGAAGTTATGTTAAATGTTTTAAATAATTTCCTTGGTATATAAATATCAAATTCATCGGGTTTCAACCAATACCGATACCGAATTCCGAGTTTGCAAATGTAAGAAAAACCATTTTTAAGCGTACGAAAGGCAGATGATACATACATATTATATGGCTATAAACCTGAACGATCTAAATCGGATCTTTGTTATCCATATGCCAAAGAACTTTGGTATCCATATGTCATGGGTTGCATTTAAGAAATTGCTTTTAAAAAGGAAAATTTATTTATACTTGTCTGCACAAAATTTTAGGAAGATCGGTTTAATATGAGGTTTCCTGGGTAACTCGGGCTCAAACACAAATAGGACAAAAAAGCAAACCATAATTATAAACTATGAGGAATTACCATCGCACCTAAAAGCTTTTCAAGCGATAACTTTACAAATTGGGAGAGAATTTGGCACGGGGCTTTAACAATACATGGACCACAAATGCGTAACTTCACCACGGTTGGCAACTGACCCCTCAAAATTCGATGAAGATCGGGACTCATAAGTGCCTTTTAGAGTTACAAGATTGGAATTCGGAAAAAACTCGAGATTGTACTCGTTTCAAGGCACTTACCAAATTTTAATCGGATTTGTCTTTGGGGCAAAATTAAACAATCACCATTATTATGGTTGTCGTTGTCGAAATTCTACCAGTGGTAACTTCGTCGTAATTCAAAGCAAAAATAACATAAGCCATATATCGAGAACAACAACAACAAATGACAGCTATGTATATAACCCGTTAAGGTAAAAAAGTGGCACAAAACATCAAAAAATACAAAAAAAAAGTGTCATACAAGTGTCAGGTCCGAAAAAAGTGTCAAAATTTTTCACTTTAGAGGTACAACGGTAAGACTGTTTGAGTGTCCACATCAAAATACTAAAGCGACCTTTTTTGGTCCCCAAGGTTTCATAAGCCGAGTCAAATCTAACTTAAACCTTTAAAATAAATACAAATTTTGATATTTCGAAAAATTTGATTAACCCTGAGTACTCAAAGGATCAAATTAACTGTATCGATTTTACAAATAAATGCTTATTTGGATTCGATCTTAAATTTGTTTAAAGGACCGGGCCTTGTAAGCGTTTTTTTTTTGTTACGCTGCGTTGTTTCATAACTTCCGGTTGTCCGAAAACCACAGAAATATATGTTGAACATTTACAAAAAGTTAATGATATTGCATTGTCGGCATAGTAAATCTGTGCAACCAATTTTAAGTGGGGTTTTCACGTTTATTTCAATGATTTCTAGACTGCCGGAAGTTGAAAAACTCGCAGACAAAAGCTTCAGTGTGTCTGAGCATTTAGTTTAAAAAAAAACTTTGGTGCTCTGTTTTAGGACTCGTGAGAAGTTCAGGGCTGTCATAAAAACCAATGTTGTCACTATTGGTTTTGAAAATGATAAGCTGATTCGAACATTGGTTTTATTTACATTTGAAATTGACAAAACCAAGTTGGTTTCATGACACCAAATGAAACCAATATTATTTTGCAAAACCGACATGGTTTCTATGACAGTCCTGGTTGTTTTTGAAAGCTAAAAACACTTCGGTTTTTAAAAGATGTTTTTTTATGATTCCAAAAAAAGGTAATCTTTTTATGAGAGACCGTAGGGATCGAAGATTATTAAGACGCCTACAGGTATGCCGCTCCTAAACGCATGGCATTTCCATTTAACACTACCTTACGGAACAAATTCTCTCAAATCAGTGAGCTGTGGTTTTGTACTCCCGATTGGGACATATTAATTAAAGCTGTCTTAATATCCTAGCAGCCGTCAGCATTTACAGGGTGGAAAACCGACATTGAAAAATGTCTGATCTATTCAACTGGATTTAAACATTGATTACTTTTGTATTTCATGTGGATTAATAAATAATCATGATTGTATTTGACAGTAAAAACTATTTTTAATAAACGGTTAAACATATGTTTGAAAACATTGAATATCGGGTTTAAAACTTATGCTGAAATCGAAAATGAAATTCTATGCAAGTGTATTTTGTTTGTCTATGCAAACAAGATCTATATTTAAAAATAAAAGTCTTTGGTATAAATTGCATTTGAATTGAATTTTAATTTAAGTATTAGGGTTTTTCAAAACTGTTTAATTTTTAACGGTAGGCATATTAGTCACCCCTCCTTAAAAATATGAACAAAATTTCCCGCTAGTAAATAACAAGTGTTATATGTAGGTGATAGCAGTCCCCTGCCATTTAGATAATTAAGAAATTATCAGTACAATCGCACTTAGGCTATGTTAGCATTAGCCATTTTAAATGCATTTATACCGAAGCAACAATTTTGGTAACATTTTCTCTTTGGTAACATTTTCATTAAAACAAAAACTCTGCAGATTTCAAGCTCCAATCCAAAGTGGTTTAAAAAAAAGGTACAGCGTTAAGACTTAAGAAATTCACGTTTGCAAATTACAAAAACTTTACTTTGGACACTATTAAAAGGTTCATTATTAAAATTTAAAACTTTGTTTAGACTTCCAAAGTATGACCCTATTATAAACAAGTTGAGCATATGGATATTTCAAAAATTGTTAAGCGGAGTGTCATCTGTTGAAATAAATCAGTTCCACTGTTAAAATTAATATGGTGTATAATTGATACGAATAAATCAAATGAAATTTTGTTCCACAGTAACCTACAATGGAATACAGTTCCTAGAGGTTAAGCTGCAAACTGTATTTAGAAGCAGAGTCGGTACAGTGAAAGTTTTTAGGCACCCTTATCATGAAAAATATTACTGTCCCTTGGTTTCGAATTTTACGAAAATGCAGAAAATATCTATAAGTATACTTTATAGATTCTTCTATCAATATTTCGAGGTGTAGCGAACGCAAAGACAAATTTAGTAAACAACCACCCTATGATGGAGGGTATACAAATAATCCTTGTACTCATGTTGGATGAAAATGTACACCTTTATTTACTACACAAAACATTATTTAAAGGGCCTTATTTATAAGATGTATGAAAACTTTCAAATGCAAGTTTTTTTTTATAAAAATAAGTCCTTAAATCTATTATAAGTGTTTTTAAATATGGTGGTTAGATTATAATACATACAGGGATCTGGTGTAGGTAAAGAAGCATGCTGCTTTTATACAAGAAATGTAGGTTCGAAACATGAATAAAAACACCAGATTATTACAGTATAACCGTCAAAGTCGACGTCTTTTCGTGTACAAAAGCAATAAACTTATTTATAAATGCATTGGACGCTCGCATCTGGATTTCAAGTTAGCAATAAATACATTCGAAATGATAAATATCGAGATTAGCACCCTAAGTCCCTATTTACACGAGACAACTTTACTTGCCGCAACTCCTAGTTTGTATGAGAGTGAGCTAAGGGGAATGGAAAGTGTAAAAACTTGCCCGTTCTGTCAAAAAACACAAAAGCGTTTTTTGTACTGTGAAGTTGGCTGCAGATTATTTTAGCATTATTCACTTAAAAATCAGAACATTACAGAATGTCATAAAAGCCAAAATGAAACTTAAAATTACCGTTAACGTTTATTGACTCAAAAAAATCATAAATGGGGACTAAGAACCATTAGTACTAGCAAAGCACTCGGTGCAGTGGAGGACAAAAAAAACGCTGGCTCATAAAACTGGGACAATTGTTCAAGAAAATCCCAAAACTTTCCATACTTAATAAAAGATTCTTTGTACATCAACACATTTGGTATTCATAATTTATTATTTGGATACAACCGGCTAATCGGCTTTTAAATAAGGAAGAGTACAAATACGAAATGCAAGCGACCAAGCGCGGATAGATTACGATTTTAAAAACAGCCTGGATTTGTCACCACTGTTTTGATTTTTTTGTCTGAAAAGTTACCCGTTTTTACCTTAATGCAATGTTAAGGGAATTACGCCTGTCTACAAGAGAGTCACATATTGTAATTTGACTTTTTAAAATATCAAATTTGCAACTTGAGAATAAAAAAAGAAGGGATTTAAAGAATTCAGATTTACTCGTATAACCTCAAAATCTCAAAAGTCAAAATTTCCCCAATATAGATTTCGGGAAAATAGTTCTACCAAATAATTTAAGGGCGACTGGTGTACACCTTCTCACAATTAGATAAAATAATGTTGCATGACCGTGTGAGCACAGCAAGTGATTTATTTTGTTTGATTTGTTTTCAAATTTGTCACAAATCGCCGCCGCCGCCGGCACCGTTGTTATCGTCGTCGTCGGCTTCGCACGCCATTCGTTATGGAAGAAGGAAACCAATTAAAAGTACACGCCAACGATAATTATTATCTTGATTGAATTATGAGTTTAAAAATTAAATAAGAACCTAATAAAGCTAATCGTCTCTTATATAATTTTCCAATTTCCTTTTACGTTTGTGTTTCTCGCCTTTTTCCATTTCATTTCATTTTCATATCTTACAAAACCCCGCAAGTCGTAAAAAAGTCAGCAACAACAACAAAACTTACGTTCATTATTAAACTGAGCAAAGGAATTGGAAATTCGTTGGTGCCGCTTTTGGAAGGGATGGGAATGTTGAGGGGTTTGAAAAGAGGAAGAAGTTTTTTTCACGAAGCACTTTGGCTAGGAGGATTATAAATTTAACTTATCGTTTAAACGACGATGGTCTTGATGTTGGCGGAGGTAGCTGGGGGCGAGGGTGCTATTGGCAAGCACCACCGCCAACCAGTAAAACTTGGTAATGATAATGACGTTGAATACAAAAAAAAACCAAAATTGCTGCTAAGCCATAGTCAATCCTTATGTGCCAAGGAGAAACGTACGACGATGCCGGCATTTAAAGCGTTTATTGAAATTTATGACAAAAATAAAAACTATCGTCAGTAGTTTTTTTTTCTCTTTTCGACAATTTATAGTTTCGTAAGAGTATGGATTTTACAAATAAGGTGTAATAAAAAAAACGCTTTTTTAGAAACAAATTTTAATACAGCGAAAAAAAAAATCTAGATAAAGCCAACTCGTAAATTGAATACACAATCATCATTAGAAAAACCGAATTCAATTCCCAGGGGGAAAACTGTAAGTAATGGAGTTTATTCTATTAAAAATAGACAAAAGCTCTTCAGGAGTGCTCTAATCTATTTCTGTTCCATATTTTAACAGACGGGATATTCCCAATATGAAATATAATTACAAAACATGTTAAGTCCTAATATGTATCGATTATGTTGCTTGTACTTTTTAAGTATAACTTCAATATATGTATTTCAAACTACAATATTGTAATTACAGGGTGCTGTTAAAAACAAGGCGAAAAAAAAACTTTGAAACGCTACACCGCCATCACCCTTCGTAGGAAATTTTAAATGAAAATAATGACTCATAAACCAGGAATAAATATGTATTCTCTTTATCTGAATATGCATACGAGAAATATGTGTACAAATTAACCGCACTTCTTCCGTCTCCACATTAAGGAAAAGAAAAACGATAAAAGTACATATTTGTATACATATTTCTTACCACAGAAAGAACTTATTGTTAGATTTGAAATTTGATCAGATTAGTTATTGAAAGAATGACACAATTGGCAGAGATGCCGTTGCTGTCAAGAGTCAAAATTGTACTCTCATGGGCCTTGTTTTTTATTTTGACTAAATATTTTACTGTACTAATGACATCTTTTGACTATTGGCCGTCTTAAAATACATCACTAATTAAAAGCGCTGCTCTAAATTGTTCTTTCAAGAGCCTTGTTTTTTAATTTCGCATTTACTATATTTAACCCTTTCACCCCTGAGTTTTTTTTAAATCTATTAGGTTTATTTCAATTTTGACTTCAAATATAGTTATAACGGTAATATCTAAGATGTTAGGGATACATGAGACCGCTATGATTCAGCGCAGTTTTTTTTTAATTATGCCACAGATAATGCTTCAACTTTTATTAGGATGTTTCAAATATAAAAATGTAAAAGAAAATAAAAAAGTTATGATGTAAGCAACTTCGCTGGGACATATGATCCCAGTAGGGGCGAAAGGGTTAAAACTGATGACATTTTTTAACTATGCGCAGCGTCTTAAAATGCTTCACTAATTAAAAACGTTGCGCGAAAGCTCGTTGCATTTAGGTGAAGGTTTTCGTATTAAACAGCTTTTATATACGTTACAGTGGGATGAATTCTTAAATTTCTTTAAAATAAATCTGGCATTTTCCATTTGGCTAGGGCAATGTAAATAAAATTTACCACAGACTTAGGAGAAGTGCTTTCGAATCTAACTCGAAGAGATGGATTGAATAAAGCTATACGGAACTACTATAGAAGGGTAAGTGTTGATCACATTGATACTCAGAAATCTTTGAACATCTGACAGTTTGTTATTTATAACCCAATATTTTTAATTTAAGTACATAATGTAAAAAAAGAGACCTACAAAGCCTAGGTATTGCGCTTGACTTTCAGAATATACCGCCCAACCATAGATTAAGGCCAATATTGTTTATAATTACTTCTTTTATGCAAAAAAGTAGAATTTATTTAAATTGCGTGAAAACAGATTGCAAATAAGAATGCAATGTATAAATAGAGCCCTACAAAGCCCCTGACTTTTAGAATATACCGCCATAGATAAGTCAGTATTGTTTTAGGAGTGATTCTATTATGAAAAACATGAGAATTTATTTTGCTAGGAATTTTTCATACTGCAAATAATTTTTTATTTCCTGGCCATAATTTGTTCGACTTTTTTTTAATGAGGCAATGGAAAATTAGTGACTGCGGCAGTTCCACAAAGCGACGAATTTAAAATTCCGAGAAAATTTTACTAAAGATAGGGGTGTATGTGTTACTTTCATGATGATGAGAAAAATTTAAAATTCTTTTAGTACAAAGGTGCAAAAAAAATCCAAACTCTTGTAAAAGAAATGGTTTCAAATCGCATCGTCTTGACTGAGAAGTAAGTAAAAGCAGGGCTGTGGAGTCGGAGATTTGGAGTCCGAGTCGGAGCAGAAGTCAATAATATGTGCTCGACTCCCACTCCAGAGATAAACATTTTAGAAAGATTAAAAAATGTATGATGTTCTTACTACAAACGTGCAAAAATAATTACATGCTCTTGTAAAAGAAATGGTGGTGGTTTCAAATCGCATCGTCATGACTAAGAAGTGAGTAAAAGTAGGGCTGTGGAGTCCGAGTTGGAATCGGAGATTTTGAGTCCTAGTCGGAGCAGAATTTTATAAAATGTGTTCGACTCCGGCTCCCGAGTTAAAGGTTTAAGAATTATTCAACGAAAAAATTTAATTTTGTAGAATTTTTTTAGACATAACCAGAAAGAAGTACAAGCTATATTATCTAAGGTAAGGTTATATTGAAAATCTGCTCCCCGGCTTAAATTTGTATTTTAGAATGAAGCCCATTGTTAAATTCTTTTATAGTCCATTTCACAACGGTTCAATTTCAATATTTCTTTTTAAACAAAGAAATATGTAAAGTCGTAAGCCTGAGTCGTTCCAATACCCGGAGGCCTTTCTTAAATCTTCCATTATGAAAACATTTTAAGGGACTCTAAAGAGAATTTTAAATCTGCAGGCGGTAAGATTTTTTTAAGCGGCTTTGTTCTGACTTTCATCGTGTATTGAAATTGATTGCTTTCCAAATTAAATTCATGTTTTTAAACTTGTCTTTTCGGCTTTGCTGCTTTTTTTCAGTCATCCATTCTGAAGGGGAATAGAAATTTTCGAAATAAATTTAACGGAAAATCAGCGATCCAGTAAAAGATAATAGACCTTTTTCTGTACAATGTACTGAATTATTGGTCTCAAATTGTAGCTTTTTTTTTGAATATTCAGTATTTAAAAAATAATATTCAGTAAAACTTTAAGGAATTATTTAAAAAAATGTTTCGGATTTATTTTATTAATCCAATTTCCATGAAAACTATGATTTTTTTGTTTATTTGAATTTAATCTGGAGATATTGGATCCATGAATATAACAAAATAAATTTAAGTAAAGACTTATTTAACAGAATAAATTTAAGTTATGATTTAGATTTTTCATATTCTTTAAATAAATTTAATGATATTATATAAAATATATTTTTAGATTTAGCTAGTTTGTAAAGATTGTAATTCCATAGACTTAATTAACTAAATATTTGTCGATCGGTAAATATTTTATAAAAAGTACGAGCATAAAAAACAAGTATTTATATTTTTAAGAGATTCGGCTATTCGGGTTTTTTCGGGTGGTTCAAATCCCTTTTCCTTGCACTAAAAAAGTAATGACTCCACTTTTGTTCGTTTTTGAAACTAAATTGATTCAAAAATTAAATTATTGGTGACTAGTTTCCTTAAAGATCATGGAAAGAGTACAGGAAAAATATTTTTGGTTATTTTAACGCTTCATTTAAGTTTTATAAAACGCTATCGACGTCGACGAGTTCACTGTCTACGATACATATTTGCCCATACAATGTTTGTGTATCATAATTAAATTCAAATATTTTTAACCGTTAAATATTTGTTTAGCAAAGTTTTCAATAAAACAAAAAAGCAAACAAACAAAAAAAATTTAAAAAAAATAAATAAAACGTGCACAGCCACTACTAGCAAGAACGGAACGTCTACATGACGCGCGCACATATGGACATAAATTAAATATTCAATAAAACGAACAAAATAAATGTCCCACCGGCATCGGGGACGATCCGATATGCATTCATAATTTTTAAGCGTACGCGGCCACGACGCCGGTCTCTGGCCTGTCTATCGCTCCGATCGAACCAGCAAACGATGGCCGACGACGGGGGCACATGAATATATAATTCTATGGCAATTTATTACAGCTACGCTGTGTGCATGGAGGTATATACATGTAGGGTACAATTTAGTGGTGCTATCGACATTCGATCAACGTTTTATTGGTTTAAAATAGTAACTATTCATTACAACACACTCTACTCTACACACTTTGTAGCCAGAGATACGAGTACAACAACAACATGCAAAATCAGGACAGGGACAAGAAATTGATGATGATATTTAAATTTTATTATAAATGTAGCGTTTAACCACCACTGCCACGATCACCACTCCGAGCTCGTGTAATTAACACAAACACTGAAGCGTAACCCAGCCAGCGGTGGCGTTGTGTTGCCACGTAAATGAAGGCCAAGGATGACCCCTCCCCAATATAAGTTTGCTGCAACATTGGCTGAATTGTGAGGGCCAAAGTTAAACAACAATTTTTATTAAGGAAACTGTGTAAAGACAGGTTGGAAATAAATATTGCATGTGCTACCGAGAGCTGACAATAGGGCGTGATTAATAATGCTCTCGCTTTTTAAGCAAGTAATATTGAATTCTCATAAACGTATGAATTAGTTCTGATTTCGTTTCCAAATTGTAATAGATTTCGTTACGGAATACAATAAATCCAGATTTCAATCCTATAAGCGAATTAGGCAGTTGTGATCGTTAAGATAAACAAAAATCAGTGTTAAAATAATATAAAAGGTGCCCATATTAAAAAAAATACAACCTAGTGCTTGGAAAATTCCAAAATTTCGGTTTCTTCTGTTAAACTTGCAAAAATAACTTCTCATATATGACCAAAATTCAATAGAGCACCTTCCCATTAATCAGATTTCGGCTGTCAGTTTCCTTTAGAATTGTTATAGACTTTAAACGCTGTTTGGCGGCTGCAAGTTTTTATTCGCATATTTAAAAGGCTGAAAAAATTTGCATGGAAATTAACAGCTAAAATACATTCGTTTTTTACAAAAGCTGAATAATTGAATGAAATTTTCAGGATTTTTTATTTTCACATAAAATCAATTATCATATTTCAAATCCAATTAGAAGCAAAATTAATTTCTTTATCTTTGTTATAAAGCACGCAACAATAATAATTAAACAGTGGTGTGGGTCTTTTTTTACTTTCAAATATTTATGCTAATTAAATAAAAACACAATGGGTGTGTTTTTATTTGTGCTCGGTTATTAAGCGCTTTAGAGGCGATAACTTTAAAACTTTGACAAAACATGTAAAAAAAAATTCTGGGTATACAAGAACTGATGGAATGAATCTATGCACCAAACCCCGTTTTATATAAGTTTTGAATTTATAGAAAAAATTTAATTCAAAATATATATAAGCAAGTGATAACCTAGCTCGCTAAAGAGCATCCTTCAATAACTTTTTTCCTAAAACATTAAAACACTTTAAAACAAACTGGTTATGAAGCAAATTGTAAATAGTTTTCTTAAAACTTAACCATTTTTCTATTTTGAACCCAAGACGGTAGACTGTACAAGATGGGCGATATGAACTTTATCGAGAAATCGAAATACAGGGATGAATAGAAGAGCTTTTGGAAATAATAATTTTTTTATTCTTTAAAGTATGCGAATTTAGTGTTTTTATGTTTCAATTTTGAATTTCTAGCGTTTCTAACGAATGTAGAAAAATAAACCCCGAGAAATTGTGCGTTACTGAAGTGTGTTTTACTAAATTATTGCAAAGAAGAAGCACATCACCCATATTGCACAATTTATCGTCTTCGTTTCGTACAATGGTGTGAAGCGACGTCTAAAACTCGCTTAATAATCGAGCTATAAGAAAACAAGCCTTAGGTATTATTGAACGAAAAAAATCAATAAATCAAATCAAATCGGTTAACCCTGTATGGGGTTGCAGAACAATTTAGTCCCTGAACACAGCCATGGTCGCATGAAAAAAATTGTCAATGAAAGATATGAGCAGTGTTGCCGTTTTATAAAAATGTGTAGTTTGGTCGGATAAGTTGGAAACAATTTTGTGACGAAAACACCAGAGGTTTTTGTGTGGACGATATGCCATCTGGCCTTGTGTTAAAGCAGTGTTTAGGCCTATGCTTTTGTACAGTGCAGCTATTGTAGCGTATAAAATTATGTCCTGGACGTTTTTTGAACCACACTGACATTTGTTGGTTATCGATAATTATGTAATGTTGTGTTTACTAACACGACGTAACGGTTTTACATAAACAATCATAATTTTCTGAACTTTTGTTTTGTTTACGTATTTTTTTAAATAAAAATTTTATATGGCGAATAAAACAAGTATTAAAAAAAACTAAATTAAAAAATATTCGATACGTAAAAAAACGGTGACAAAATAAAATACCGAACTGGCACGTTTTTGCCTTTTGTCCCTCCGTTTTTTATATTGTCAAATAAAATATTTCCAATTTACTTTGTTATTAATTGTGAAACAAAAGAACAGAAATCAAACAAAATTTTAATTTATTTTATTATCTTTAGTTTAGAGGCAGCGGCAAACGAAAATTTGGTCTTTTTATGAAAACTGTGAAATACACTGCGATAAGCCGGATTTCAAATTCTAATCTAAGCTAAAACTGACCTTCCGACGAGCCTCGTTCGTCGATGAAACCTCTTGTTGCTCTACTCTTTTTTATGTAAACAAAAATAAACAATGCTGCCATTTATTTCCAATTTTGTTTAGTGTTGCTAGATTACCTAACTACTCAAACGTATACGGCTACGATTATCTTTGAAGTTTACGTTTTAAAATTTGCCGACAAGTTATAATAAAATGTCTATTTGATATGGATTCTTCTGGTACCGAGTGTTAGGTTCGATATCGATGAGATATTGATATGTATGTACTTTTCATTCTAGTTTCAATGAAATAAACACTATTTACATTACAATTTTAACCTAGATTATTCCCAGATTGCCAACGAAACCGAGTTTAATTTTTCAATGTAAATATATCAATAAAGTAAGTCTTACATTGAGTTTGAATTTATCAAGGAAACACACTAGCAACAGTCAAACTGACAGCGATAGCGGAGATGGAACTGTTTACTGTAAATATAGCGTAACGGTTGACAGTTGATTTCTTGTTTACATGCAGGGTTACCATAAACAATTATCGAAAAGGAGGACATTTGGGACAGAATAGCCTGTAGAACCTTCGTAGGACAAATTTAAAAAAATACGATTCTCGAATTTTTAGATACTTTGTAGCATTTAAAATGGCCTACACGCAATAGCAAGCTGTTTCTTACTGGGTTAACACCCTTTTAAAAACAAAAGTATATTGACTTAATTTTTTAATTTCGATTTTGTTGCACGTTCTTTTCAAAATAAATTTCAAGATCTCCAAAACTAAACAAAAAACCCAAATTTATTTGTTTTAATAAATAATTAAATGTTATTTATTCCTGGCCTGAAGGACACAAAATATGCACCGCCATTATTAAAAGCGTTAAATGAGACCAACACTGAATCCGAAACCCCCTTCTAGACATAAAATAATTAAATTAACAAATTTTCTAAAAAACAAACAACAACAATGCCAGCCAACAACAAATCGAAATCAGCAAGACAACAAAAAAAAACGAGCAAAAAGAAACAACAAACAAAAAATGTGCGTTATCAACAAGCGAAAACACGATTTTTTGTTTTCGCATATTCTTTTTTTTTGTATTATTTTCATTGTATATGTGCGTTGCTACTGCTTTGATGTTGTCGTCGTGCCTATCTGGTGAATTCTTTCGACCAGACTGAGAGAGAGAGAGAGAGTAAAAAGTGAATAATCAAACGAAATGAAACCAAAGCAAAAAAGGAAATGAACACTCACAAAAAAATGCTTAAAATCAAAGATAAAATACTACAAGGCAGAACATAAAATAAAAAAACGAAGCAGTGCGAATGCGAAAAGACGCAAAACACAGCTGAAGTAAAAGACAAAACAAAGATAACCGCAATGCGGCATTACGAAACGGTACGAAACGCGAAACGGTTGGCACAAAGAGCAATGCACAAACAATAAAACAGATGGGAGAAAGCCAACGCGAACACGACCGACTCGTCGTGAATGTAGAGCGACGGCGGCGGCAACGACTGCTGCTTCATCGGTGTGTGTATGTAAACGAAAGAAAGCCGAAAAAAGTGGTTGTTTGATTTATAACAACAACAAACAGTCATTGTGTGTGCTGCTGCAAAGGTGGTACAAAGGAATTTCAATGTGTAATAGAATGATAGAGGGGAAACCGAAAAAATAAGAGAGCGTGCGAGACGTCGACTCCTCACTCATTTCTGGCACCCCATGACAAAATGTAAGCCAAACGGTTGACAAACCAAACCGTTTCGCTCTTTTATCAATGATTAAAAAAACAAAGAGAAGAGAAGCATCGTTTTTGAACTCTCATTCGAATATTTTGCACTCAAAGAGACGAGCTTTTCATCATGTTGCTGGTTAAGACACACACGCACACACACACTCTAAATACAATAAAACAAAACACTTTTTTGTCATATAAAATTCTTGTACTTTTTTTTGGCATGAAATAACCTCATTTTTGCAATTGGCTTGGTTAGATTTCCAAAAAGAAAATGGTAATATAATCAAATACAAAGTGGACAACCAACTTAGCAAAGCCAGTTATATTTCCTGAGTATGTAAATAACGCACAGTGGTTTGAAACAACAAATTGTAAGATGAGTAGGTAATTCAACGCTGTTGATTTTTTTGTAATCCACGTGATAATATACAGATATCAAATATCTTACAATGCGCTTGTTAGTTACATTAGGCAGTTCAAAATTACATTTTTTGCTGTTTATTTTAAAATTAAATTGCAATAGAGAATATAAATTAGCAATTTCGAAAAAATTTATCAAACTATATAAAAAAAACTCAAAAATTGTCGACTGTTGTGTAAAAAAAACACATTAATATACTTAACATACTTCTCTTCACAAGATGTGTTTAAATTCACGAGTAGTTTATTGGAAACATTGAAGAAAATACTACTTTACATAATTCTCAAAAACTACCCGATTTTCCTATAAATGTTCTTAACAAAGGATGCGAAAAACATTGGTATCTGTAATTTACTTTCATTGAAAACACATTGCTTGACACACACTTGTAGGTGTGACCAAGTATATAAGCTATATCCAGAAAGTTAATAATCACCAGTATAATCCAGGACTTTCCTCAATATCCCTTTTTAAAATGTACATTCTTCGTTAATTTTTAAAAATACGTCTTCGTATAGGAAAAAAGTAGTATTCTAAATTGAGAATGTCGTTTAAGGTTTAAACTTAAAATATTCTTTTTAAACAGTTTCCTTTTAAAAGTTGTTAATCTGTATTACAATGGCCTTCGAAAGGCATTACAAAATAATACAATTGGGTAAAGTATTTTAAAATTATTGGCCACAGAGAAGAAACTTACTTAACGAACCGCAAACAAATACTTTGAAATATTTCTTACTTATGGGAAAAGCATAAATAGTTTTTAAAGACAATATTGTCCAAAATAAATAAGGTCTTCTTAAAGTTAGAAAACTGCAACTATGTGATTTTTTTGGAGCAACGATAACAAACAAATATGGATTTAACAAAGGAAATAAAAAAATCCAGGTTTTCCAACATTAATACATAATTTCGGATTCTTAAAGTTCTAAATCTGATTTTAATCTCACTGCAATTACTTTAATTACCTCAATTGTTTTTCGTTTTTAAAGTGAATCTTTTTAATTAATACAATCAAAAGTGGTAAGTTGTTTATAAATATCTAAATGTTTAGTCAAAATCAATTCGATATCTAAACAAATAAATTCATTTATGCTGACAATTCTCTAACGGAGGTACATACATGATACCACTGGGTTTCACAAACCTTTGCTTTGAGTGTTATTAACTCTCATAACTGCAAAATCAAATAGAATAACCACTCGAATAAAAATATTCTCCGACAAATCCCTTTAAGTGTTGCATTTGTATTTAAAAAATAGAAATTGCAAAGCTAAAATTTCTTACCTAATTTGTCTGACTAAGTAATATTAAATTAAATTACAAAAAAGAATCCGTTTTTTAGAATTTTACTTTGAAATATTTTCTACCATGTTCCATCGATTTCTGCATTTATTTTTTTGGCGCCAAATCTACCGCTAATATTGTGAAGAGGAACGGAATATTTAAAAGAATATATTTCTATATCGAGAATCGGATTAGGTTCAATGTATTTGTTAGAATAAAAGTATGATTCCATTTGAAATAGGTGGAGAGTTTGCAAAAAAGACAACTGCGATTTGGCAAATATATTTTCATGTAAAATATAATTTCTAGGGAAATCAAACAAAGTTATACAAATTGTATGAATTATGCCAAATGTTGGCTAAATACTTTTCCAGTCTTTATATGGAGTATGAAAAATTTTCAAATAAAATGGCATCTGAGAACCAGGCTTTAGGGCTTGGCTTATTTACATGTACGAAAAGTACATAATAGATTTATGGAGTTGTCATAAAGTAAAGTATCTGATCGAATTAAAGAACCCAGTGCGGTCCTTATTGACTATACTACAAGGTTTTTCACAAACTTCTACCTGGTAAGACATGGCCTCAAGTTGCAAAAGGTTAAAGTTGTGTTTGTAGCCCGCTTCGAAAATAGCAAGATTTAGAGGGCATAACCTAAATAAATTGAAAAATTGACAAAATAACCAATTCGGATTTGTTGTAAATAGGCGAATACGTCACTGTGTCGACGGTTTCACCCCAGTAGACAAACGGCTGGACACAATCCGCAACAAAGCTATATTTAAATAAAGTCGTTATAGGCGATTTTAATAGCAGTTGGCAGGGAAGATATAGAGAAAAATTCTCTGTAAACGCTCCAGCCAGAAAGGCATTAGAAATAAATATTGCAGGAAGCCCAGACAGGCAAGGCCCAGTCTCCGGAGAGACCTAGTAGAGAGGATGATGCGAAGATTCTTGGGATTAGAAACTGGATGAAGCACGCCCAAGAACGCAGTTTTTTTAAAAAATCTATCGTAAATAAGCCTTTGTAGGTAAGTAGTAGTTTTTAAGCCCTTTTTAACGTACATATAGACACATTTTCAAAACTACTCACTTATTATTTCCTAAAACGTCTACGTTCGACTTAGTGTCACACACACGACACTAAGTCTCACGGAAGATGAAAATTTTGTAAAATTCTTATAAATTGTTTTGAATAATTAAGCAAGGCTTAAATAATTTCTCCAAAGGGGTAAAAATCCTAAAGTCCAATAAGCAAATGGAATTTTTTCTCAAAAAAAAAAAACAAAATATTTGTTTGCGTGTTGCTAATTAGCGATAAGACCGACATAAATAAAAAAACTTAGTTTTGATTAAAACGGCGGGTTCATTTTGCTCAAAGTGCACTGCATACTTCAAATGCATTATCACTGATTTAATCTCCCTCTCTCTTGTATAGAAAATTATTAGTTGTTCCTCAATTTACACATGTGGTTAAATCTGGTTGGCAGGTATTTCCCGTTTATCGAGCATTCAAAATTTGAAAAATGGTTTTAGTTTGGTTATTCTTATTAGATCGGGTTTCAAATTTCCTAAATTTGTCAACTCGGAGGGGTATGTCACGGAATAACATACACATTTTTTAATGGCAAAGCAAAAATGCACACAAAATACATTTTTTTCAGTTCAAAAATCAAGTTTGTGAAATTCTGATTTGGTGCATATAGAAACTGTATGAAATTTAACCTTAAATAGGAAACATTGCAAAAAAACTAATTTTTTAAAACAAAGTTTAGCCAATATCGCTATACAGTAGATACAGAATAAGAATGTCAAGAAATGCCAAATTTTTATTCTTTTATGCGTTTATTTTCTTATTAGCAATAATAAACAGTTATAAATTATAACACAGTCTGCAAAAATGTCTTATATGCGAATTTTTCTTATAAGAGATGTTCTTATATCCGTTTCTTACTGTAATGTGTATTTCATTAGATCCCAAAAATCCAGGACTTTTAGGCGGTCGTTTTCCGAAAATCTATCCCAATTTGTCAAGATAAACTAAATAAAATAAATATATTTGAACAGAAATCCGCCAAAAGTGAATCTTAGTACGTATTCAAATTTAAAGTTTTAACTATTTTGTAACATTTCAAATTCAAATTCAGAAACAAGTTAACTTGCACTAGCGGGGCATTAGTATTACGTCTTGTTGGCAACAAACCACTGTGCGATGGCAACGATGATAATGTTGTTGTAACTACTCCTCCCATTTTTGCCATAACGGAAATTCATGTCAAACCAAAGTGAGTAAACTTTGCCAAAGGAGAAGAAGGGAGAGTGGCGTGTTATTACAATTGTGTAAGTGCGTGTCTGAGTGTGTTCGAAAAGAAGTTGATGCGATTATAACATAACGGTCCGTAGAATAAACGCAGGGTAACACAACACACAAATAAATAAAATTGATATTTTATATGGAATTCAAATTTAGTCATCACTTCACCGCAATTGTTTTTAAAATTGAAATAAATCTTGCCTTTCTCTTGCCATACTAATTTTATGTATTTTCTTTTCGATTAAAAGTTCTTGGGATTTTTTTGTATTGTACGTTTCGGGGTTACTCACCATTTTTAATGTGTTTTGTTAGGTTTGTTTTTTGTTTAAATTAAAGCTGTTGGTGTGTTGAGTAGTTGGAAATCCTGGATGGAATTTCGACTACTGTCGGCTGCTGAAGTAGTAGAGATGTGGTGGATGTGTGTGAAGAAAATGCTTCCTAAGTCTTTACGGCCTTAAGTTCTCTCCGGTACACAACAGCGGCTAAACTGACGACTGTTGTTGTTGTTTTGCGTGCGTCTCTTTTTTACAAACGACGACTGACGACGTTTCGGGAGGGGGTATTTCTTTTACAACAAATTTTCTTTTCAATTCGTTTTTATGGTCAACACTGAAAGAAGAAATGCGTTTTTGCCATGGTTAGAGAATGACCAATTTATAAATGAAAACTAAATTTCTCTTCCTCTTTCAAGTCTTCTTCACCACCCAAGACACACAAAAAAAAAGACTCGGGCGGGCGACAGACACACCACCAGCAGAGCAGAGAATGTGCAAAACGGAAAAAGAACGAACAGCATAAAATGTGGCACAAAAAAAGAGTATGGCGCGGTGACGATGCTGAGAACACACCGTCAAAAGCTCAACAACACATTGACGGTTTTTCTGTTTTATGGTAGTTCCTTTTGCGTTTTTTCTTGGTAAATTTACTTTGCACCATGTACAAAAAAATCGCCACCACCATACCGCAGTTTTTTTTTATTACAGAAAACTTTATTTTTGCAACAATTTGACTTGAGGGGAAATATGAAAGAAAGCCTCAATCTGCCGTTACGTTCAAAATAACTGATCTTTATCTCGACTTTTCGGAAACGAAAAAAGCATGCTCTTTTGCAAAACATCAATTCTTCGAAATTTTCGTTTTCCTCTTTTTATCGCAAACTTGAAATTTCGAAGTAGAAAAAAGACCAACTTTATAAAGACAAGTTGTCGAAATTGACAAGCATGGACACTTCGATTAAACTGACCAGCCAGCAGTAGTTGGAGGACGGAAGAGTTATTGGCAGTTATGAAAATATGGGCGATTTGTGGTCTGTGCAGTCAGAAATTCTTCTGACGAAAGGTTTTTTTTTGCAATTCTCTCTTTTTTGCTGTTTAATTTGTTGTTAATCTCTATGGTAGCAGTAGATTTTAATAGAGTTGGAAGATGGTGATGATATATACCCGCTTGATTTGTTTTCTTTTGATTTAAATTTTTTTGTTTGTATATGACTACAATTAATTTTTCTTTAAACTTTTATTTTTTGTTGGTTGTATGTTTGGTTTATTTTCTATATTTATTTCTCAACGGAAGGGAACTCGCTAAAAATTCAAGTCCGCCACGGTCAACAACACAATTGCAACTGAGCTGTATTTGTTCGACTCTTTCGTGTTTAGCTGTGTTTTTTTATTCCATTTCATCATTCTACTTCCAATGTTACTTTTGGGGATATTATTCTTTATCAACACACACACAACACACCGAAGCAGACGTCAGAAAAAAATTCATTCGTTCGTTGTTTCGTTCTTCTTTTGCGAATGAACGAAGAACGACAAGTTAACATGCGTTTTCTGTAAATTTCTCCTCAAAAAATGAGAATGCTTGTATAACCGTTTCGCATGTTTGCATTAACTTTTAAGTTCAACTGCACCCTGTGCGTGTGTGTGTGTGTGCGCTCGCCAGAGAAAGGAGAAATCGTGCAAATTTGCTCTCCTTAGCGGTTTGAAAGAGAATATGCTTTGGAAAGAGGTGTCAGTCATTTAACGTTATCAAGCACACGGGGCAAATTAAGACTGCTTAAGTTCGGTACTGAGGCATATTAAAAGACGTTTTTTCGAGAGTGTAAAGTGCAAATTTGTTTGCGGAATATCAGAAACACAAAACTTTACTTTTCACGATAAGTTGAAATAGTCGTCACAACAAAGCCCAGATTGATTGCGACAAACCCACGACAGACGGTTCTATGGATCGGATTGACCTGAGTTGCAATTCTTTGGTCAAGGGCTGTCGTTTTGACACACAACAACAGATTGATTGAGGAACAGCTGTTTCTGAGAAGCTACCAGAGGTGTTGCCAGGTGGAATTTGTAACATTCTTTACACTGATCAATGCGATTTATTTGCAGCAGCAGAGTTTAAAGTCGAATTAAACCAAACAGGCGGCGCGACGCCGCCGATACTTTTTTGCTTAGCATAGTTGCAGCCGTTAATATCAGCTGAGATGCTAAAATGTTGTATGAGAAAATGAGTTAAATACTTCACATATGGCCTGAATTTATACACTTGTTACTGAAGTTATTCAGTAATTATATTAGCAAAACGATTCAGTTAATTTTATGAAAAGCGGGTTTATTTTAAAATACATATATTTGTTTATGGTTACGAAAACAATCTTTCAAAGCTGTCGCCAGTTTTCCGAATATATAAGGAAATGAAGCCGCCGATCAAAAACAAGCGACTTTTTGAAAACAAATGACTTTACTATCTAGTCTATGTTATGGAGGCTTAACAAAAACACCTCTATGATACCAATTGATATAAAATTGCTGTGGCACCATACAGCATTCAAAGTTTGCAAATGATTATAAGAATTAAGTTGTATTAACCAAGTCAGTAGAATTGTATTAGTTACAGAAGCAGTGTTTTAAATGATTATTTCCTCATGGTTTGAATACAAATTGCTTCGCAATGTTGGACATTAAAGCCATCTTCAATTTTCACAAAACCAATAAAAGAATTTTCTTTCTTTTACAATTTTCAATTGTAATATTAAGATAAAAACAAAAGTATTTTGAAGAATTAAACTCGAAACATCTATGAAACATTTTGCTCATGTAGTACATTCCCGATCAGTTTATAAGGTTTGTGTACAACTTATTCTTGATTTAAAAATTGTCATGAAAGTTTGGTCTAATAACAAATCACTAATTGGTGAACATCTGATTCTGTGGAGACGTGGCTGTGTTGCCAGATGCAAATTATTAAAATATTAAGGGGTGGTTAAGTTTTAAGGGCCGATGTTGAATGTGAAACACACCTAAACGTCAAGTTTTTTCTGCTTTTCATTTGATATTTTTCAATTTCAGACTAACTCAATTTGGAAAAATATACAAGCGAGCAAAGCGTTAATGTTATTCAGGCTTGGTGGCAAGAAATGGCAACAGTGGATGATCAATTTTAGAAAAAAACATCTTCAGTGATGAGGCACATTTTCACCTCAGTGGATTCGTCAATAAGCAGAATTGTGTCATTTGGGCGAATGATAATTCAAGAGTGATTGTCGAAAATCAATGCACCCACAAAGAGTGACGATTTATGGGCTGGCGGCTTCATCGGGCCGTTTTTTTTTCCAAAATTAAGCCTGTCAGGCAGTTAATGTGAATGGTGTTTGCTATCGTAACTATTTATGGCCTGAATTGGAATATATGGATGTGGACGATATGTGGTTTCAAAAGGACGGTGCCACTTGCCACACATCTAACGAAACAATGGCTCTTTTGTGCGACAAATCAAGATCGGCCCTTAAAATTTTACCACCCTACACCTTGTTTATTGAATTGTACTTGAACATAAATGTACTTTTTACATAATGTTTTGCTTAATAAACTTTATATTTTACTAAAAACAATTTTAACACTTCTTCTAAAATGTTTCAAATTTATAAATACTTTACTGGGATTTAATCGGCAGGGACTGGGCGTTTTAACTGCATCTTATTAACTCAATTTATATCTAAAGCTTGCTTTGAACAAATATTATCTCCGACTTATTCATTGGCTCTAAGCTTACGGGAAAACATTTCTAAAATCCCTGTGAGCGTTGACCCATCTTCTACAGTTTACCGCTTCATATCTCCGCCACCTTGAATCCTGCTGAAATCATTCATACCCGATTCGTGTTAGGGCAGATATTTCTCCATGTTTATTGCACATTCATGCTCGTTTTATGCTGCAAACCTGTGTGGTTCAGTTGATAAAACAAAAGAGTATAGCTACAAAGAGACGTTACAATTCGCACACTGTCTGCCTAATTAATGTGAAGCACTTTATCTCACAATACTTACACTCACAAGGTCTAACTTGCACACTCTTCTAAATGTACTGTCTCTGTCACCTCTTTTTTTTTTTGGAGTCGTGTTTCAGGAAAACATGAAATTTATAAAACATATTGATTATGTTATTAAGAAATGCAAAGCTGCCTTTGGTCTGTACGGCAGCGTACTAAAGAACAGCAGAGGCCTATCTGAGAGGATCCGAATAGCGATTTATAAGTGTATAGTAAGACCTAGGATGGCATACGCTTTTGCCATCTGGAGTAGCATATCGTCCCACCAGATGGAAAGGCTCCGCATTGCTGAGCGAAGGGTACTACGGTATTGCACTCGGTTGAGAGGCAAGTGGAATGAGTGGGGCTGCTACACCTCCCCGTCATGCAGGCTCATTTATGATAAAAGCGGCGTACCCCGCATTGATAATTTCATGGTTGGATCAGCTATTGGTCTCCTCGAAGGTCTCTTGGCCTCAGAAAATGATATAATTAACCAAAGTACTGTATCCCAAGAAGAGTTCGACACAATTGTTGCTTCGGACGGCTTTCTCACTCCTACGTGCCTTCTAAATCTCAAAAACAGCAATATGATCTATGATCATGATGGAAAAATAGTTCTACATATATCATCGACGGTACAGAACTTATAATCTAGATGATCTAGTGTACAACACCGCCCAATAATTCACATATAAATATAATTTTGAATTACAACTGTATTTTCGTTTGTTTTGTTTTGTTTTGTTATGTTTAGTTATAATTTTCTGTTATTTTCTGTACATATTGTAAATAGTAGTTGTAAGTTAGTTTTTAGGTTAGGTTAGTTTTTTCAAATCAATCCCCGTTTTTAATCCTATTTTTGCGGGAAACATACCTTAATTGCGAACTAAGTTCAAAAATACAATTTAAATGTTAAATGGGCTGGCCTCAGGGCATTTATTAAAAAAAATAAGCGTTGTAAATTCTTGATAGATGCTATGGCATACTAGAAATAAGTATTAGTTTTAAGTTGATCAATATAACCTGTAAGAGAATTAGAGGAAATAAATAGCCGTAAACGGCTGCAAACTTGGCAAACTGTCACCTCTTTCAATAAATACTCTCTTTGGCTGGCAGAGGTTGTGGATTCTCCTCTAATTATGCTAAAGTCGGACTGTGTATGGAAGACGACTTCTCCGTATTGTCTGCATTTCTGCACAAAATTACAGAAACAAGAACAACAACAGCGACTAAATCATCAAGCTCTTCTTACACGGTCATACACACATTGCTATGAATGGTACGCTTACAGACAGCCAGATACACACTGACAGGGAGGGCACAACGCAGAAAAATGTGCATGATGTAGTAGTCGCAGGCAGATACATACATGCATACCCAATATGTACGTACGTACATACACACATCTTCCCGTCGATCCATACTATTCGCGCGAGGTGCATACTTCGATCAACATGTGTATGACGGAATAATGACAGTGATACACGTACTCTCAAATTATCACCGATGTCGGTAGTCGATATCACAGCCACACACAGTCAAACATACCTATTGGAACACTAAAATTTACACTAACAAGAAGAAGATCAATAATACATCCATGCCGTCGTATGTACATAAGTACTTATAGTAAGTACTTTTCATTTATGTTACTCTATTCAATTACTTGTTTGTTTTATGTAATTAAATTTATAGAATTTTTTTTGTTTATTGCCATAAACAATGACGGTCGCAACTTGAGGCGGCTGTTGTTAACTACACATACACACACACATTTGTAATTATTAATAGAGAGGGGTAGAGTACAAAAATGTTTGATTTTTATCAATAGCAGCAAAGTTTTCGTAGAATTTTGATGATAACGCTATCATTTAGTGTGTAAGGCTGTATGCATGTATGTATGTACAAGTGTATGTAAGCTATGCAGACGTCCATAAATATTAATACACTTGCATATGTATGTACTTCCATCCATGATTTCATTTTATATGGCAAGTTTTATTGGGATTTCTTTAATCGAATGTCCACGGTCTCTTGGAATCTCAACAAAGGTTCGATCACTCATTGTTTAAAGCCTATGCAGAGTTTAAAGCCTATGTGAAGTTAACGGCGGCGTGGCTGTCATCGATTGACTGCTTTGTCTGTTAAACAATTTAGTGGAGCGGCTTTAAGGCCAAATTAAGCACACGTAGCCCAATCTAAATATACCGCTAATCATGTAAATAAATGGGAACGACTACACTGGATCGATTACACCAAATTTTAAAAAAATTGTTTAGATATGCATTGCGTTAAAATTTGATAATTCAGTCGAGTCCACTCAGATAACACGACCGGTAGCCGTACGGTTACATTACAGTTCGGACGGATAACAAAGGTCAACACTAAATTTGCGGCAGAAGGTTTGATAGTCAACTTTATTTGATTTGAGACTGCTGATCACAAATCTGGCTCCGATTTTCCAGATTCGCTCTAGTTTAGAAGATATTCACATAAGCCGTTATTTTCCAATGAAAGGACCCATAACTGCCTTATTTCAACACTAGTAAAGAATCCAAAAAATGAAGACAGCTTAAAGTAATTTTTTGTAACGAAAATTCAAAATTTCTGTAAAATTTTGCCTATATCTTCAACAATTGTTACCCAAAATGAAAGCGCTTCATATCGTGGAAAAGGTCAATTTCTTCTCTAAACACCGCACTCATCGGTGTGTATGTATTTGAACATCTGTTCACAAATAAAGCAGTTGTACAGCAACCGGTCGTGTTATCTGAGTGAGCTCGACTGAAACGTCAAATTTGAATGTAATGTATATCTTGAGCTTGTCCCTTAATCCGGTAAAACAGCCTTGATAAAGAAAAACTTATTTTTTGTTGAGCGTTTTCACTTTTTATTAAGCTAAATTTTAAAAAAATTAAACAATTTCTTTCTTTAAATACACCAAAGAAATGACGAAAATTTAAATTGTGGCAAATTTAGAACAAAATTGCATACTAAATTTGTTGAATTCTGTTTAAATCGAACACTGACGCAAGGGAAAACTACAGCTCATGGTACAATTAAGAAGGTAGAGTTATGCAGTCAGCTGATTTACAAATTTTTCTTGAAAAAATTCTATCTTTTAAAGTTGATGTTTGACAAAAAGAGTTATTGAAGTTGTTAAAGCTAAATTTCTATACGAGTATAATCATCAAACATTCACAAAAGTTTATTTTTGGCTTTTTTCTTTCAATTGATTTTGACAGCACGGCGACCTGCTTAATTAATTGTTGTAGGGCTAGAAACTATACCTTGTTTGTTGTAGCATGCAACAACTTCAGTTTTCATTACTTTTTCAAATGACAGTTCTAAAAGACTAGAGCCGGTACAAATTTATGGTCGTATTTATAAGTATCATACGAACGTCATGAGATTCGTAAATTAAAAACACCACTCAAATATATTTGTGGGACTGTATAACAGATGCAGAATTACGATTTACGATGAATGATGATCTTCAAACGATTAGGAAAACTGAAAAATATTAAAAATGCTCGTATTCATAATGACATTATATTTTGTTAACGAACTTTATTCTTAGTTCCCAATTACACGAGGCAACTTTACTTGCCGCAACTCTCAGTTTCCAAGAGAAAGAGGTAAGGGAAGTAGAAAGGGAAACATTTTTCCGCACTGTCAATTCCTCTTGAGTTTTTCGTAGTGTGAAGTTGGCTACAGACTATTTTATTATTTTTCACAACAATCAGAGCGAATAATTCACAGAATGTCAGAAAAAGCAATGATGAAAACAAAAATTGCCGTAACCAAATTGCATTGTGCCTGCACAAGAGGCAAGTTCAGAAGGAAATCATAAAAATTTACTTAAGTAAAGTTGCCTCATGAAAGTGGGGACTAAGCGAGGAAACAAATAATTTAGCACGGACAGTAAAATTGTATTTTGTTGTTCATCGCATTTAAAACGTTTTAAAAACGAATTAGAAAAGGGTTGAAAGTTAGTCCAAGCAACTATTGTAATAAGAACCCACTTTTCTATAAAATGTTATAGAGAATATATTGCGGTTGAAGCAAAATTATGCTATTGCAATGGAATTTTAAGCTTGTCCATGTAGTAAGAAGAGCGACGGTGCTGATTGGCGGTTATCGATTAACGAGTTCTATCGACTCTTTGAAGCATCTTCGGGATGCTTCAGTAGTTTTGGTAATACGCACGGTGAACCTTGTAATAAGTTGGCGCAAAATTGTCCAAGCTAAAGGAGGCCAGATTGCTTGCCAGGACCGATTTTTTTTTGCCAACCGATTGATTGAGGTTGCAAGCACCATGAGTATTAAATCAGTACAACCCAATGTTAATTGGTGATCTGTAATTTTTAGTAATTAAAACTAGTTTTTCACACTTGTTGAACGAAAAATCAAAATTTTTATCAGATGTAAAATCTGTGTGCTTACCTTCTTGAAGCACTCTAAAACATAGGAAGGGCACGTCGAAGATAGAGTGGATATGTAAACAAAAAAAAAATTAAATTAACGATTTGCACATTGAACAGGGATTAACCGGCTCAAGACCTCTTGCTTCTATATTTAAATAGAAGACAAGTTTTTAACAAATTTGCTTGATGTTAGTAGTAGCACAAAAAAAAACATTAAACAACTATTGGTTGTCACAACCGATAGTTGTGGCAAGTAAACACCTTTTCCGGTTTTCATTGGTATTAAGGGTCGATTAGTTGTTTATACAATACGAGATCATATTTATTATATTTTGGTACATCGAACTGACTTTTTATTACGATTATTTACATTTGGCGATTGCACCAGAAGTCGTATTTTGCAACGAAATTTTTGTAGTTCCAATCGATTTCTAACTATTTTTTTCTCTGTGTGTACATCCAGGGCTGGTGTAAAAATATTTTGTCTCGATATGGATTGTGGCTAGTCATTTTCTACTGCTCTGAACCAAGATGACAAAGCCTCTTGCACTCCACAAATCTAACCCACAATACATGCTTTATCGGTTTCTAACTATTTTTTTCTCTGTGTGTACATACAAGGTTCGTGTAAAAATATTTTGCCCCGATGCGGATTGTGGCCAGTCGTTATTATACGAGTACTGCTGTGAATCAAGATGACAAAGCCTCTTGCACTCCACAAATCTAACCCAAAATACATGCTTTATCGATTTCTAACTATTTTTTTCTCTGTGTGTACATACAGGGCTGGTGTAAAAATATTTTGTCTCGATATGGATTGTGGCAAGTCATTATTCTACTGCTGTGAATCAAGATGACAAAGCCTCTTGCACTTCACAAATCTAACCCAAAATACATGCTTTATCGATTTCTAACTATTTTTTTCTCTGTGTGTACATACAGGGTTGGTGTAAAAATATTTTGTCTCGATATGGATTGTGGCTAGTCATTTTCTACTGCTCTGAATCAAGATGGCAAAGCCTCTTGCACTCCACAAATCTAACCAAAATACATGCTTTATCGATTTCTAACTATTTTTTTCTCTGTGTGTACATACAGGGCTGTGGTAAAAATATTTTGTCTCGATATGGATTGTGGCTAGTCATTATTCTACTGCTGTGAATCAAGATGACAAAGCCTCTTGCACTCCACAAATCTAACCCAAAATACATGCTTTATCGATTTCTAACTATTTTTTTCTCTGTGTGTACATACAGGGTTGGTGTAAAAATATTTTGTCTCGATATGGATTGTGGCTAGTCATTAGTTCTACTGCTGTGAATCAAGATGACAAAGCCTCTTGCACTCCACAAATCTAACCCAAAATATATGCTTTGTGCCATGACAGCTTTAATATATCGCACTTCTTGGATGGCGCCAGCTAAATGAAGGCTCATACCCAATAGATGAAGATACGAAAGAAAACCATTGCGAGTAGCTGGAAAAGACCATCCACCGTATAACAAAAAAAAATGTTCTTGAGCATTCCCATCGAACCACAGACAGGGAGATTTTCGTTGCCCCAATCAACTCGAATCTCTTTAAGCCCGGCGTATTTAATATGATTGTCCTTAAACACGAAGCATGGACTGTAATAAATCATACAATCGGTAAAGGGCCTTACCTGCTACTTAGTTGGTAAATTCCATTAAAATTTCCTTCGATTGAGTACTAAAAAAGAGACAAAATCATAGCTTAACCACAATTTAAAAATACTTATTTGAATAAATATGCCATTGCCCTGGCAACTAAGAGCCGTGCTCATAACGCCATGTTAAACACGCATTATCCAGCCATTAAATATCTATTAATATTATGAGCTGAAAATAGTAAGTCAGCATGTTCTTAGTCAGCAGTGTCTATTTCTTCTATTTTTTTTGGTGGAAGTTCAAGTGTGAATGTCTCCTTTTGAACTTAACCTAAAGTCACCCATGATGATGGAAGTCAAGGAGCCGCGACGTGCACGAGTTCTGGAGAAAAGGACCACACCCGCGTTTTCGTATTTGAAAGTAACGGTTACTAAGATATTTGTTGATTTTCTTTTTAATATTATAATTGTTGGGTAGCATGAGATTACCAGGGCAATACGATTTTACGCATTTGGAAGCCTTCCCAATAACAAACGTGAAGTCAGTCTAACTATAAATAAATGGAACATTAAATATGTCATCCGATAATGGGTGGCAAGTGTGTACAACACACAAAGTCGCTTAGAGCGGCAACGAAATCCAGTGCAGTTGGAGTTGCACATATTAATTAAATATTTACGAACACAAGCACATACTACATGTGGCAACACTCACGCTCGTAGTTACGACAACAGTGGCGTGTCGGTCACGGCCACGAAGTGGGCCTCCAGGAAGGATAATAGTGTTGTGTTTAGTTAAGTCATGATAATAAAGACTCGATAGCAAACTCTTAATAGGTAAGTCATTTTTTATCAGAAGGTGCCAATTTTGAGAATATTTATAAAAAAAAGCTCGACTCTGTAAAACAAATTTTGAAAGAATTGTAGTTATTCAGGCTAAGTACTTAGATGGTTATAAAAAAAATAATTTACTACTTTTGTATTTTGAAAATTAGTGGTTCAGGACAATTCCTTTATACACGAACAGAATTAGTATTTTTTGTTGACAAATGACCACGATTGCAGTTTTGCAATGCAGTCTTATTTATCGAGGCTTAACTAAAAACGCCACTTGTAATGTCAAAAAGTCCTGCCTTTGTGTAGTTTCTTCAATCCTATAATGCTGGTTAATCTAGGGCGTGAAACAAACTCCTACTCTTTCGTAGATGCCAGCAAAAAAACTGCTAAGGGCGGTGGATGAGAAGGTTTTGCCTTAAAAATGGTCACTAACTATACTACAGGTTGGCTTTACAAAATATTGTAAATCTTAGCCTGCAAAAGAAATGTCTTCAAAGACTCAAGCGTCTTATCGTAACGTCCAAGAATTTATATGCTTCCTCTCGGAGTTTCGGTCCTTCATATCTGCATGTGTCGTGACGAAAGTTAAATGGTTAGCAACTCTAATTTTCTTGTATGAGGATAACAAGCACCAAAATTGCTAGTTTCTTTTAATCTAAAAAAGGCCCAAAATAGCATCCATTTTCCAATCGACCCATTTTTAATTATAATGATGTCGAAATAAAAAAAAGTGCCAAATATCCTGGAATACTAAAAGATGAAATAGACTTTGGGGCTTTTTCAGGCTTATCAGATTTATTTTAATTATTAAACATGAAAAACGAGCATGTAAATTTTAGGAAGACTAGATGAGAATGATAGTAAAATATAGGGTGATCCATCTAGAGGTATTTTTTCAATAGGTTATTTTTCACTGATTACGCGCGAGTTGTATTAAACTTTATTTTTTATTTGTTTTCAGTACTGTTTGACATTTCATCATGGAAAGACTTACACCGCAACAACGTCTCCGAAATGTGCAACTGTATAATGGAAATGAGCGATCGGTAAGAAACTGGCTTCGGTCAAAATTTTGTGCAGTGATGAGGCCCATTTCCGGCTCAACAGCAACGTCAATAAATAAAATTGCCACATTTGGGCTGAAGAGCAACCAGAAGAGGTCCAAGAGGTGTCATTATACCCAGAGAAAACCACGGTTTGATGCAGTTTATGGCCTAGTAGAACCATCGGTCCGTGCCTTCTCTCGCGCCATGACATCGGACTTTTTGCTACCTTATATTGAAGCCCGTAATCTGGACGAAATTTGATTTCAACATGACAGTGCCACTTGCCATACAGCTGCTCAAACAATGTATCTTTTGAGAGGTGATTTCGAAGACTAGCTAATTTCTCGTTTTGGACCAGTGAGTTGACCGCCCAGATCATGTGATATCACACCTTTAGACTTTTTTCTTTGGGGCTATGTAAAGTCCAAAGTCTATGCTGACAAACCAGCTACGATTCAGGTTTTGGAAGCCAACATTACACGCGTGTCATTAACGCCATACCGGTCGAAATGCTCGAATGATTCACCCTGGGGCGTTGTTGTGGCCATACTTTGAAGGAAATTATATTCAAAAATAAATGGCATAAAATGTTCTTTCGAATAAACATTAAAGATTCCACACTTGATTTAAATTTTTGTATTTTTTTTATTTTTAAAAATCATGTCTAGATGGATCACCCGATACATTTCAAACATTCTGTCGAAGGTATACTCTTGGCATTATGTATTCATGCAGTAATACACCATGGCCGCCACGGGTTTCTTGGCCGCGTTTCAAGCGGTCAGTCCAATCTCTAATGATTTGATCAAACATGTGCAGAATGTTTTCGTTGAAAGTCCTTGTCTTCTTAGCTTATTCAACTCGCATAATAGCGGCGGCTAATTGATAAACTGAGATAGCCCTGTCGTAAAATGTTTTCTTCAGAGAAAACCGGTTAACAACGGTCTTTGTAGAAGACCATGAAGTTAAAAGGGTCTCCTTCGTCATTTCGAAAAAATGTCATCTTTATTTTGACAGCTGAATGGCAGAGTTTGAAGCAGACGCTGTCTACAGCGGCCACTGGTTTATGCTTGAACATCTGTCATGGTACGAGTAAAATAAAGAAGGTAGTGTTATACACTCAGCTGATTTACAATTTTTTCTCGTAGAAATTTAAACTTCCAAATTTGACAAATGCAATTCTTGAAGTTTGTAAAGCAATGCTTCTATATCAAAACATTCACAATTATCATCAAACATTTACAAAAATTTATTTCTCATTTTCAATTTCATTTTCTTTCAAGTTACAAGCACAGCGAACTGACTATTTGTTGTTGGGCCAGTGACTATATCCCGTTTATTATACCATGAAGATTAGTTATTGTTTTTCCACTACAAAAAAAAAAATTATTAATCACAAGCCAATACAGTCGAACCTAGATAAGTAAGACCAGCATAAGTGGGAAACTCCTGTAAGTGTAACAGTTTTGGCGGTCCCTGCACACTTCAAACAAAAAATAAAAATGAACCTCTTTAGAAAGGAGTTTGAACCTCTTTAAGTGCGACTTGATTTTTTTGAATTCTCCTCTATAAGTGGGAAAAATAATTCGTTTATCTCTATGAGAGTGATATCCCTTATCATAATGTACGAGGGCTGCTATATATATTTCTGGCTATTAATGGAAATGTGAATATTTATCGTCAAAAATGGTTTTATTGTTTTTCAAAGTATTCTCCAGCATGATTTATACACTTTTGCATGCGCTCAAACCAATTGTCGAAGCACTTTTTCCACTCCGATTGAGACACCTCCAAAACATGGTTTTTGAACGCTTCAACGGCATCTTCTGGCGACGAAAATCGTTGACCACGCATTTTTTTCTTGATGTGCGGGAATAAAAAGAAGTCAATGGGTGCCAAGTCAAGCCTGTACGGCGGATGACCCATCAATTCAACGTTTTGTCCGGTCAAAAAGGTGCTGGTTTGAGCCGATGTGTGAGAGCTCGCATTGTCATGGTGCACAATGATTCGTCTTCTCTGGTTCGTTTTTCAAATTTCTCCGAAGACTTCAGACAAAAAAATTGTGGTGTACCACTTAGAATTGACCTCCTACGTTGCTCAAGCGAAACAGTCGTCACATGACCTGTTTTGCCGAAGAAACAGGCGACCATTTGCTTCGAAGTGCTTCTTCCACAAACAACTTTCGTTGGATTTGGCTCGTCTTCGATGACCCACACGGTCGATTGCTGTTTTGTTTCGGGGTCATACGCATAGGTTCATGATTCGTCACCTGTGACGATCTTATAAACGTTTTTTAAAGCACCGCGATCGTACTTTTTCAAAACTTCTTTGTACCAATCGACAAGAACATTTTTTGAGCGATTGCCAAATCCAACGGGATCCAACGAGAACAAACCTTTTTTACGGCCAGGTGTTCATGCAATATCGAATGTATGCTGGTGGAAGAAATGCCCCAGGATGCCTCTATCTCACGGTATGTCACATGACGATCTTGCATTATCGGTTCACGCATGGCATAAAAGTTCTTTGGCACAACGGCCGTTTTTGGACGACATTCACGACTATCGTCTTTGAGCGAGCGTCGGCCACGATTGAATTCATTAAACCAGTTTTTCACAATGCTATAGGATGGTGCTTCATCGCCATATAAAGATTTAAGTTCATCGATGCACTCTTGACGTGATAATCCACGTCGAAAGTTGTTGTTGTTAATTCCATTTGTTTTGCCAAATTTATTTTTTCAAGTCACCGTAAACAACACAAATGATGGTCGTACGACAAAACGTCCAATGGAAAATGTCAGATGGCGCCAGGCAACACTTAGTGTTGCCTAGGCCAGTAATATATATAGCAACCCTCGTACCTCCAAATGTACGTTTTTTTGTCTTTTTTCTCCTTTCCCTCTTGTTTATACTTTTAACTTAGGGAGTTTTTGCGGAATGCAACGCATGGCTGTCAGGTTTGACGATTTCTCGCCAAATAAGGTGAGATCGAAGACTTTTAGCGACATATATTTTAGTGATTTGGCGGATTTTATGAAAAGACCCTAATTTAACTATTAAAGGTCTTAATAAAAAAGAAGCTTAATCTAAAACGCCAAAAGTCTCAGATATTAGCGGCATTTTCTATATTTAAGCTCATATCTGATTAAATGATTCTTTTCTACATATGTGACGCGCAAAATAGAAAGGGACCTAATGGTAAAAACCAGTTTTGTTCAGGAGAGCCATTTTAAAGATTTTAATACGTGTATCTTTGGTGTACCATCACTTTCATAAAACGCGCTTATCTCTGGGAGGGAACACTTTTAGGGCATGGGATCGGTCTCATTCGATGCTCAGATGTTGTTGTGAAAATTGATTTTTTTACCCTTAGGTCCCTTTCTCTATGCGCTGTCACATATGTATTTTAGTACCTTCCATCATAGAATAGAGGGGCATACATATTTGTAATAGTATCACTGGGGTTATAGTTTGGAGTTTTTTTTCGTAATTTTGACCAACAATTTGACTAGAGTCCAAAAAGGTAAAAAACCTTAGTGCGATGTTGCGAGCGCTCGGTTTTTTTACTTTAATTTTGTATGATTATAAAAGCATATTCTTCTGTTTGTAATCCATTTAATTGAATTATGGAATTTGAATTAAATGCCAATAAACAGAATTTAAGAATAAAACTCAAACAACTGTCTTTTTCTTAAAAAAAACTAACGTAAAGCATGGGGATAAAATGGGATACAAATCAAATAAACTGGATAAGTGGGAAACTTCTTTCAGTGGGAATAACAGCCGGTCCCTTGCAATGTCCCATATCCAGGTTCAACTGTACGAGGGCGGTTCGGAAACTTCTTAGCCTAGCACAAAAAGCGCGGTATAAACAGAAAAAAGTTAAGTGTTTTGGAAACTTCCATCTCTGCTATGAACACATGTTAAATTTTGTTTCGATCTGGCAACTCCTTCATATAGAAACAGGTGTTCACAAAAGACGCATCCGCGATTTTATTACAATGGAAAAATTAAAAATGCGTGGTGTCATTAAATATTTACATAAAAAAGGTTTATCGGGACAAGAAATTCATAATGATATGGTGAATGTGTTAGGTGAAAGTGCTCCTTCATATGCAACAGTAAAAAATTGGGTTACTGAATTTAAACGTGGTCGTACAAGCATTGAAGATGAACCACGTAGTGGACGTCCAAAAACAGCAACAACAACAGAAATTGTAGCCAAAGTGCATGATATGGTATTAAATGATCGACGAATAAAAGTGCGTGAAATAGCTAATATCATGGGCATCTCAAAGGATCGAGTCCATTTAATTTTGCATGAAGAACTACAGATGGAAAAGCTTTTCTGCAAGCGGGGTGCCGGACTTGTTAACAGTCGACCAAAAACGCATAAGAATGAACATTTCTCAAGCTTGTTTGGATCGTTTTCAGCGAAAGCGTCGTTTTATAACTGTTGATGAGACATGGATCCACCACTATACTCCAGAGACAAAAGAACAATCCAAACAATGGACTGAAGCTGGAGGAAGTGCCCCAAAGAAGGCAAAAACAATTCAATCGGCTGGTAAGGTTATGGCAACGGTTTTTTGGGACTTCAAAGGTATTTTATTGATTGACTATCTGCAAAAGGGTAAAACAATAAATTCAGAGTACTATCGCAACCTTTTAGATCAATTAAATGTACAAATTCGAAAAAAACGCCCTGGCTTACAACACAAAAAAATAATTTTTCATCAAGACAACGCACCAGCGCACAAGAGTGTTTTAACAATGGCTAAAATCAACGAATTAAAGTACGAGTTGCTTGACCAACCACCTTATTCTCCTGATTTAGCTCCCAGTGACTTTTACCTGTTCCCAAATCTAAAAAAATTCCTTGCTGGCAAGCGTTTTACCTTAAATGAAGATGCAATTGCAGTTGTAAACCACTATTTTGAAGACCTTGAGGAAAACTATTTTAATCAAGGGATAGAATTGCTAGATAAGCGTTGGACTAAGTGTATTGAAGTTTCAGGAGATTTTATTGAAAAATAAAAATATTTTGGAAAAACTATCTATTCTCTTTCATTGATAGGCTAAGAACTTTCCGAACCGCCCTCGTATATATAATGTTAAATTAGTTGGTTTTTTACTGAAGGGTCCTAACTTGACCCAAACTTAAATGCATCTCTGAGGAAGGCAAGCGACAATTACTGTGGGCAATTACATTGAGTAGTTTTTTGTAATGAAATTTATTATAATGGGTCGTGTGGCTTTATATTACAAGCACTTAATAAATGATATGAAAATCAAAAATAAAGAAGGCCTCTGTGGAAAATGCCCGAGCGACGTTAACACTGAGAAGTGCTAGCAAAGTTGTTGAATAGTTTACAAAACCCTTTGATTTCTAAAGTCCTTGAAATGATACTGTACTAGCATTGCATGAGTATGCATTTTCACTTGTAGGTGGGCAGGTGTGTGACAACGATTCCATGTAATCCAACTTAATGACACTGCATTTCAGCGGAACCGCCACCACAGTGCAGCCAGTCAAAGCAAAACAGTCGTCGGCGTTAATCCAATAATAAATGTAAACGTTAGCAATACAACAGTGGTCAGTCGGTCGGTCCGGTGGGTCGCTCGTTAAGACGGCGAGAGTATTGCACAAGGACTGCAACGCCCGGCCGCTTTGCCACCGACATCCAATGCAATATTGCACTGTGGCTAGTATGCCACTCTCACGCACACTGCCAATCACACATACGTGTGTGTGTGTATGTCTGGTCTCATGCCCACTTTTGCAGAGAGCCAGGCGTAGCGGACAATAGCAACAACACCAATATCAACAGCAACAATGTGCAATATGTGCCTGCAACAAACAAAGACGGAAGGAATAAAAGAGATCTCCCATGGGTGTAAAAGCATTTTTACCGCATTGTCATATATCGGGTGACAACTAAAACAATAATAAATATAACACAACAACGAAAATGACTGTGAGAATGCAAAAAATAAAACAACAACAACTGAAAAAAAAACAGAAAGAACTTTGGAAAATTTGTCGCAACATGTCGCATTTTGTTAGCCGCATTTCTTTGCTGGTACTGGTGCTGCTGTCGCCGTCGTCGTCGTTGGTCTTGCCATATTCTGCAACTAACGTCGTCCGCCACCGCCACCGCCGTCACCATCGTTGTCGTCGTTCACTATAGTACGACTTGTACATTGTCAACAGCATTGGCTGTCGTAACCAATCAATGTAAAAACACAGCACAGCAAGCACGCATCCTATAAGAGTTCCAAACGTCCACACACACACAGGAGCACTCAGGCACACACACACACACATCATAGCTGGGCCAGCACATCACAGCATTTTCTGAATTATGGTTAACATTGTTTAGCGCAGCAAATAAACAAATGAAATTTAGTAAGACTATAATGAAACACACCACCACCACCACAACGAGTCAGACCATGACCAGACCCCCCATCAGTGTCAAGACCTTTTTCCCCCTTCACCCACCCCAAGGATGTCCTTACCCCTTCCCATATGTCTTTCATAGACGAAAACACAAAAGTCAAGTGACGGCGACAACAACAGCAATGCGCCATTTTGCTCCCCTCTTTTTGGACCCTGAACAGAGCTGTCACAAGTGGTTGGTAGAATTCTCAAGCAAAAGCCTAGAAGCCGATGTTTTCAGTTCTCAAGGTTTATAAATCAAGTACATATTAAAAGTGTGATCTGTCAAAAGCAAAATCATAAAAAAAGGTTTGATACAAAATTTGGACAATTTGAGGGCACTCGACCGTGAACAAAAGGTAAACTGAAGCGATTCGAGGGCAGTCGTTCGAATGAAAAAAGGTTTGATACAAATTTGGACGATTCAAGGGGACCTCGACCGTGAAGAAAAGGACAATTCGAGGTTATTCTTTTGCATGGAAAAGGTTACATACAATTGGATCTTCAAAACAAAGGGTAGACATAAAAAGTCCTCTTTAAAAAGGACAACAACTTTGTGCCTTTTAAAATAGGGGTAATTCGAGGGCAGTGGTTCGCGTTGAGATGGTCTAATTAAAATTTTGAGTGGTTTGAATGCAATTATTCTTAAATTATAATTAAGTAAAAAAAAGGGATAATTTGTCAACAGTTATCCGCCTGTAAAAGATCTTATGGAAATTTGGGTAACTCGAGAACAGTAAGGAAAATATCTCTTAAAAAAGCGCATTTCTAAGAGGTTTCATAAAAATGAGGGCGTATAAAAGATCTGCCTAAAAAGGGCAGTTTTGGTTGATGTGTTTTTGATAAAAACAAAAACAAACAGCAACTGAACCTCATCACAGACTAAACCCAGATAGTTAAGCTGTTTCGCCTGAGGTGCTCCTTGACGACATTCAAAGCTAGGGTTTCTCCATTGAGTTCAGTAGTTTGCATTGAAAATGTTTTTATACAAATTCGGGGCTGTTTGAGAGCAATCGTTCGCGTGCATCTCGAAAAGAGTTGTTCGTTTATAGGCGGCGAGCTATTCTATAGTCAGCCTGGTTAGAGTGTATCCTCTTTTACTTATTTTTTCTTGATGGTAGCATAACATTTTTACATTTTTTTTGTTTAAAAGCTGGCAACAGCAATTGAAAATTCGACAATGGCGTTTCGAGCATTATCCAACCCAATGTGCTCGCCCATGACAAAGGGCTGTTCGCCATACGACATGGTTGTGTTCGGACTATAAATATCGATGTCGAATTTACAAGGCGTTGTATATGTACCAACGTAGTCGAGCGATTCGAACGATGGCGAGGAAATGGCGAATAAGACTTTAAAATGGGTTATACCTCAGGTGGCCACTAGAAATCGATTGGCCATACTGTTTATTATAACATAGGATAAACATTAGGACTCAGGCAGATGTACTTTAATACCCAAACAGTCCTTATAGTCCAAAGAAACGGCCAACAAAAAGCATAGGCTTATTAAAACTGTAATCAAAGGTTATTTGCATTTAAATGCAAGGAATGGATTTATTTTGAACAAATATATGAAATTTGGGCTCAGCCCAAGAAATCCTAGGGGTCTAAAAAGTGTCCTTATGCTTAAACCAATCCAACAATTATAAATATGGCCATGTAGGTTTAATTTTTAATTACGTTTTTTTTTTAAAGATTTAACTGTTATTTATTTGACTCACGGACCCTAGGCTACCTGAAAGTCAAACAAATCACCAGCGATGGACTTACGATTACTTAAATTAACTCAATTTTCATTGCGAAACCAAATGAAAAATTATATTTAAGTTTTTTCTGAACCTCAGACTTGGACGGAGAAGAGAACCGAGCCGACCCATTAAGTCGGCTGAGGCTGGATGGCTCAGCCGATCACAATTTTACTGTATGGCTAAACCCATGGTACAATAAACAATGAATAGTCACAAGCTTAACAACAACAAAAATAGATCGCTTGATTGTCAAAGACACTTAAAAGAGAATTCCAAATATACATTGAATGTCTGATGATAATTGTGAATGTCTCATACAGAATTTTTACTTTACAAACTTCAACAATTGTCATTAGCTGTGTTCTTTTCAGGTTACTAAACTAGCATTTGTTTGGAAGTAAGTCGGTAAGCCAGCGAGTTGACCTCAACTCGCTTAAGAAACGAGTTAGAGTTACCACACTTAATTTTCCTAATCAACACTGATCAACACAAAATGTTTCCATATAAACAAATAATCAATGAAGAGGTCTCATCGGCGAACTCGGGTTCATTTGCACGATATGGAATAAGTGAAACTTAAATTAAATATCCATAAATAATAATTAATGAAGAGGTCTCATCGGCGAAGTCGTATTGGGTTAATTTGCATGATATGGGATAAGAGAAACTTAAATTAAATTTCCATAAATAATAATTAATGAAGAGGTCTCTTCGGCGAATTCGTATTGGGTTCATTTGCACGATATGGGATAAGTGAAACTTAAATTCAACTCGAACTGAGAGTTTATGAAAATTTTACACATTCTTACAAGGCAAAGATGTGGAAATTAATATATTTATTATATTTCTTGGATAATTTTGTTACAATTTATAGATTTTATTGCCTGCTTTCGGCGAAGAATCATCTTGCTTTTCAATTCTCTTTTGTGTAAACCAAGAAAAACAATGTTGCCTATTACTCACAATTTTGTTCAAGGTTGCCAGATTACTATATTGCAAACTTACTAGGTAACTAAGCGATTTACCTCAAAAGAAGAAGGCTATTGTCAAACTTCATATTTGAAAATTGTAACTACTGCGAGAAAAAATTTAAAATCAGCTGTTGGCATAACTCCAACTTCTTTATTGTACCGTGGTTAAGCCGGTCCAAAAAAGAGTTTTCAAACGTAATTTTTACAAGCATGACCTTATACTAAGTCAGGCGAATTGAAGCCGTTTTTACTTGATTAACACTGTACTATCTTACTTATCATTGATGATTACTAACTACTACGTTTCGCACTATCAAATCATTAAAATGCCACCTACCTCATCGCAGACAAAATATACGGTAAATAAAAGTATGTTCGTCACAACCATAGTATTGTTTTTTGTATTTCCTTTTGATAATAGTACGATTGTGGCAATTATTGCCAAAAAAAAATTATTGCCAGATTAAAAAATGATAATATGGTTCTAGCAACCATATAAATATAATTGATGCGACAAAAGTATTGTTTTGGGGTTTATTGTTAACAATAATATGATAACGGCAATCATAACCTATGATTGTAGTTTTTATGAATTTGAAACACTTTTTTCAAAGGATTTTTTCTACTGTTAAATAATTTACTATTGTATGTAATTTAATATTTTTGGCTCGTTTGTTTTATTTCAGTCTTTTGCTTTTACACATTGAACAGGGATTAACCGTCTCGAGACCTCTTGTATCTATATTTAAATACATGACAAGTTTTTAACAAAATGACAAAGTGACATTGATTTTCGTGGCTACACGCTGCTTTTATCGCGATTTGGGTCCGTGACGACCTTCATCAGAAGGCTTGTTAAAAGAAAAACCGAACTCTTTAAGACCAGGCTCTCACCAAACGAATGAGAACTACTGTTTTAATTCTCCCTTTCCAAGTTTTCTTTACACAATTAAATAATTTACAAAATAAACATCTACTGTTGCAGAACAACATAACCCAATCATTATAAATAATGTTGGGGATCATAGTATGGTTGAGTGGTTGTATGGATCATAAATGTGTAAATTACACTATGGTGGTGAGCATTATATAATGGTTGTACCTGAAACATTCCATGGCTGTTAGGATTATAATATGGTTGTGGCGATCATTGTATGCTTGAGTGTGAATCGTCAAATGATTATAGGTATCATAGTATGGTTGTGTCGGAGTCATACCATCGTTGTGAGGATCATAGTATTGTTGTGCCAAAACCATATTCCATAACAATAGTCTGAATCTCCTAGTATTTTGCCACCCCAACCATACTTGTTTTCTTCGTGTACCACAAGTGTCATTGTAACAGGGGCCTAAGGTAGCTCATGGCATCATTCCCGATATTTGATGGTTTGCATACTGGATACCACTACGACTGGTCGGTCTATTGATAGTTTTGCCATACTCGTGCGTATGTATGTAATTACGTTACTTGGTTTGATGGTTTTGAAGGTTCGTAGAAGTTCTAGTGTGTGGTGCTGTTAACATTTTTCCGTTGTGGCCCATAAGTGCCAACAACTGATAAGGGCGTGTGTTGGGATGTCACATGTGACTCGTGAGTCGAGTATGTGTCACACTCGATGATTTCCAGGTTTCTGCAAACAAACAAACAAAAAACACCTGAAAAATGAGGTAATAATGCTCTGTCAAATGTTTGCCTAAAAGTATGTGGTAGTTGCGAACACACATTTTTAAAACCCCACAACAAGTTAATAGAAGGGGGAGTGGGCAGGGTGCGGGTGGAAGTAAGAAAATGCTGAAAGCCACCGCACAACGATTAAGTGCATCACCAGCTTCTTTGTGGTCGTCGTTGCTCGTTGCTTATCACCACACATCACAGCCATGAAGCGAAAGGCAGTGACTAAGCCCAGGATCATAATTAATAGGATTTTGTGATATTTAAAGGATTTATCAGTTATTATCATTGTCATCGTTTGGTTGGAAATGAAATCCCCGCATAGGACCAGTAAGAATATTTTGGCTGGGAGTCGGTAAATTATTTCATTAATAAACACACGGAAGCATGTACGCGTTCATACCAGTTAACCCATTCCTTGCGTACATGAACATACATAGGTATGTATGTGTATATACATAGCTATATGTATATACGTTAGTTAGCTGTATAAATGTACCAACAAACATGCATTAAGTACAATATCCTCCATTTTAAGTAACCTCAATCATTTAAAAAAGCCTTTTAATCTTGATAAGATGTTAACCAAAAGCAACAACAGCAAGGGCAACAATGCCAATATTGCACAGTGGCACAATGGACGTAATTTACTTGTCCGATATGTGGTTATGGTTATTGAATTTATGGAACCTTTAAGCTTGAAGAATGTCCTAGAGCCCTTATAAAAATTCCCTTAAAAAACTTGGACATAGGCCTGCAAACATTTATGATTCATAATATTAATTATGATTCGAAATATTCAATAATATTGAAAATCTCACTGAATGAAGGACTCAGACTGATGGACCGAAGGGCTTCAAATAAAGCTTATGATCGTTATTTGGGTCTTCAAGATTAAACGATTAATATTCAATTAGACAGGGTCTTACAAACATTTATAAAATTAGGCTCATTAGAACCTTGGGTCCAAAAAAACGGACAAGCGGTCTAAACAAACGACCTGCTACAATCTTAGACGTTAGAGCATATTTTATTACTCTTCGATATATGGATTTATTTTTAACAGTTGTATGATATTGTGACCCAAAGACCGTAGAATCCCATATTGGTTAAAACCAGCGACCAATAATAAATATGGACAATTTCCATACGGTTAAAATTTTTAAGATTTATTGTGGCTGAGATTGTGTCTTGATCCCATGGATTTTGGAACATGAAGTACTTATACAAAAAAAAGTAGCCCGACTAAATAACATTTTGCCAAGCAGTTTAAAAACGTTACCTTCACGCAGAAAAAAGTATGGTTGGGGTGGCAATATTCTAAGAGTATCATTGGGTTTATGACTTTGGCACAACAATATTATAATCCTCACAACAATAGTATGATTCACATACAACCAACCTATGATCTCTACAACCATATTATGATTCTCATAACAATAGTATGATTCACACACAACCATACTATGATCCCCACAACTATAGTATGATTCACACTTAACCATACTATGATCCCCACAACCATATAATGATCATCACAATCATAGTATGCTTCACATACAACCAAAGTATGATCCTAACAACCATAGTATGATCCTAACAACCATAGTATGATCCTAACAACCATAGTATGATCCCTACTACCATAGTATGTTCCCACTCAACCATAGAATGATCCTCAAAATTATTTATAAGGATTGGATTATGTTGTCAACATTACGTTGTCTCGGCGAATCAGAATATGTTAACATTTTTAAGATGTATTGTGTCTGAGAGAGATTGTGTTTCGAATCCATGGATGTTGGAATTTTAAATACAAAATGTGGGTACTCTATTAGTTAAATTCTTTGTTGCGTAGCTCAATGTAAGAAAGCCCCAGGACCGGGATGGCATTTAGGCACATATTTGCTTACACTTTCCACACTTTTAAGAGGTGTTCTAGAAAAGTGACATATACCACCAACTACAGACCGTTTTCTGTTAGCTCCTTACTCTTTAAGATCCTGAAAATTTCCATATTGTAATTAAGCCTGCGCTACTTTCAAAGCTACTGAATCGATCCATTCTTTGGTTTGTTCATAGAAAAGTGGTAGCTTTTGATATTTCTTAGACCCGGATGGCATTAAGGTACATATTCGCGAACACTTTCTAACCTTATAAGAAGTGCTTTAGAAGAGTGTCTTATACCACCAACTACAGGGCGTTTTCTCCTCACTCTTTTAGATCATAGAAATCTCCATATTGTAATTTAGCTTGAGCTACTTTCGAAGCTACGGAATTGATCGATTCTTTGGGTTGTTCAATGAAAAGCTGAAGCTTTTGGTATTACTTAGAAGTTTGATTTGTCTAACGATAATTCTTGCATCTTCCATCGCTGGCGATAGCAGAGTCAATCTCGCGAGCGTTGAGCATACCTTCCCAAGTAAGAGATGAAAATATTAACTATGAGTAAAGCTTTCAACGAGTAACATATGCAGTATCCGGCTATTATGCATCCAATCACAAGATAGACTACACAAGCTAGGTTCCAGGTTTAGATCGGAACCAACACAGTGACAGAGTATTCTCCAAAGGACAAAAGCAAGAATTTAAATGAGTAACAAAAAGTTCAAGGTGAAAATGAGCTTCATCATTTGTCTGATATTTAATAGCCTGTCTGTCCAACGAAAAACTCATTCCTTAAACTGTAAGCTTTGTAAAAAATTAATTTCTTTTAGTTGGCAAAACATTACAGCAAACATGGCGCCAAATTTAAATCTTAAGTGGACATTGGGATACTATTTATATCACACAGTGCCGAGTTGGCAGCCCTTGGTCGAAAAATTGCTGCTACGGGTTGAGCCGGTGCTTAGAACCGGTTATCGTTGGTATTTCGTCGCATTTTCGGGATTCCTGACAGATATCCGCCTTGTTTTCTTCTAGAACGTTCGCCAGTGTGAAATCTACGATCATTCCTGGTCACAGGAATTTCAAGAGCATTCCCAAAAACCATGGACCTTAAAACTGTTCCGATGGTAATAAAATTCTACGATGGTTTTATCTAAATTCTTGTACTTTTAATTAAAATGGGCTTTCCGGTCTCGGTGATCCAAAACACTGTTTCTTAGTCGCATTAAAGTAAAGGTCGGTAAACCAACTCTAGATGCTGGCAATTGGTTTACTAAATTGGAAAAGCGCTCGATCTATACTATAAGTAATATAGGATATGCATAGAGGAGAGACTGTTTATTGTACACAACCAACTAAGGGTATGAGCTATCGTTCCTGATCCATTCTTGATAGTTGTTATCCAAAAGAAATATCCGCAAGATGTTGGTCAAAGACTCGATAGCAATATATTTTGCGAACTGTTGGTTTGGTGGATGTTACTCAGAAAGTTTTAACTCCATTGTGTCTCCGTTATTCTGTCTGTGTTTAAACGTGTCCATCCTAGCTTAAATTATCTCAAAGCTTAACATCTTCCCTAAAAAATCGACAAAGATTTCGAGACAATCCGTTGAGTAGTTTCGGAGATACACACATTTTACTATTTTGTTTTTGTAAATTAAAGCCACTGTGACTCTCTGAGAAACCAGCAGGACTGTGTTGCGTTATGTCGGAGTGTGTTCGTGTGTGTGTGACTTTTGTACGAAACTAAAGCCACGACAACTGCCTGCGACTGCCGTTGTTGTTGGTTGCTGCTGTTGCTACAACTGTGTCGCATTATGACAATTGCTAAGAATTGTGGTGAAAATTCGTGTGTGTGTGTGTGTGTGCGAACTTGTGCCCTCTGCGCTGTGTGTCCGTGTGTGAGTGATTTTAATCCACAAAGTAGAACACACAAGCCTGTACATGCACACCAACAAACAACAATCATTCCCTTCCATTATGCTTTGCTACCACTTTACTCTCGTGTGCTGCACACAAACACTAAATTGTTAGTAGTACTAACCAAAAGCCATGAGCTTTATTTTCTTTGCTATAACACTTTCCCTCTTCCCTCGCTCCATTCAGCTGAGAAATCCCTGGATGGGGTGTTAGGGGGGGGGGGGGGGGTGGTGCTGGCGATGGCACTGCTGGCACTAAAGGGTGTTGGGTAAATGGTTGGCTTGCACGGTGGCATAGCTGTGGGTTTGTTCAGGCGATGGCAACAAACAGCAACAAGTAAAAATCCAAGAATTTCCAAACAAAGAAATACAACAAAAGAAAAAGACCCAAATACGAGGACACGCTGATAATGCGGTGGGCTCACAAACACGCACACACATACACTCATGTACACGCAGCCAGGCTAGCAGGCATTGAGACGTTCATGGTGCTACGAACAGCCAGACAATGCGCAATGCGTGGAAATGCTGCATTGCTGTGTTAAAAAAGGAACACAGAAATCATGCCTACACTGTTTCGTTCAGAACGAAAAATGACCCCCTTCTCCCGGCCCCCCGTCCATCGTCCTATGCCATTAACCCTCGCAGCAAAAGAAAATACAAGAGAAGCTCCGAGAGTCTGGTGGACGACGGCATACTACGGCATAGATGACTGGTTGGTTCAAACACACGAAGAAAAAGGCAACAGAGCAAGAACAGAAGAAAAAATGTCGCAGGGTTTAACCATTACCCAAGATTTTCTTTCACATTTTACTTCATTACACATTCTCGCGCACTGGCATCTACACACAGCCATACATATGCAGGCCATGAAACGTGCTTTGGCTCTCAGAGTGTGCATGGGTGTGCGTGCGAGTGTAAGAAAGCCTTAACGAAAAAAGCATAAAAATGACGCATAGTAGTACGAGTATTAGGTATGTACACACACACACACACACACCGCATAGTGTAGATAAAGACAAAAACGAAAGTGATAAACGCAATGGGAAGACTATAATAACTGCTGGCTGCCATGGATGGATGGCATGACACGGCATGCCATGTAGAGCTGTTGCGGCGGGTGCGAAAGCTACAAAGCTAAACTTGTGCCGAGGAGCTGCTGGCGAGCGCCTGTAACTGTGGCTGTGTGGTTACGACTGTTGCTGTGCCTGCCACTACTGCTGGCTCGCCTTCGGTGCTCTGGTTCTGGTGGTGCCGCTGCTGCTTCTGCTGTTGTTGGTTTGGCTGTTTGTTTAAGGCTTCGTTAAGTTTGTTGTTTTTTCTATGCTTTTCGCTTCGACCTTCGTTAGGGCATGTCTGTTTTACAAGCCTGTATGTGTTGCAAGCCTGTATGCGGTGTATGTGTACATGAATGGCCCACAGAAAAGGTACCGCAGAAAAACGGTTCTGTACGCTGGCAGACATAGTGTTGGCCGTTGTAGTAATCCGTCTATAACCGTTTCGCAGGGCCCACCAGTCAGACATAGAATTTCCCCTCAATTCGTAGCAACGCCAAACACTCCAACAAACGAACGGTGGAAAAACGCAATCTCATTTATCAGGAAAACCCTTCAAAGCAAAATAACGAAAAAGGAGAGTACACCAAGTGACTGCAAATGAGTACGTGCCGTTGAGAGATGGGAAAACAGAGAGAGAGAGAGAGAGAGAGAGAGTGGAAGTAAGAGATAAAAGTTGCGCACATACATATTCACATATGAATATGTGTTGTCCTCGGGTTTTATTTGCCTGAATGTAGAACACAAAACTGTATTTTTGCTTCTTCTAGCTCTTCGTCGTCTTTTACTTCATGCTCTTTTTGTGCTTGGCCGACGCAGTCTTTCTATTTTTTCGGCTATTTTGCATTTCTGGGCTATTCGTAGTTAATAACAATGTTTGGATTTCTCGACAGCTTAACAGTAAATGTTGAAATAGATGTACACACATGCTAATGCTCGGCATACAGAGAGTGTATGTGTGCGTTTTACGTAGAGAAAAAGTACCAGTGTGCATTTCCAAGTGTGCGCGTGTATGTGTGTTGAGTTGTGTATACGTACACGGGTGTCCGTTTTTCTTTCTTCATCTCAAAAAGAAAGAAATGTTGCCTTGATGATTTCCTTTTTATTTGGCTATTCCTTTGCTACTATGTGTGCACACACATGTATCGTGCGTATGTGTGTATGTATGTATGTACATACATATTTGTTCATATGTGTTTCGTTTAGTGTTTCCATGGTGGTTTAACAAATAGTTGAATCCATACCACAAACATAAACACACACAAGCACACATATTCTACAAACGTTAAAAAACGCCAAGAATCCTTTGGCTGGGTTCATTTTATATACATACATATGTATGTACTTACATTATATGTGTGTTTATGTGCCGTTGGTTAAATTATCGTTCGGGGTCTATTTCTACCCCTTACATTACACAGTGGAGATATTTGGAAACATTATCTTTTTTCTTAAAATCTGCCTTTTTTCTTATTGACTGAATGTGTTTTTGAATTTAAGTTCGAAATTTGGACTTTTCCTTCATAACGCGAGCTGCATTGTGAGGATCTAATCTAATGTATCAAAAGGCGACGACGATTTTTTGTTGTTGCAAATCATTAAAACGAACTTTGTTTCAATTACTATCACATACAGTCGAATTCGGTTAAGTGAAAATGAAAAAAAACTCAACACTTTTTCAGGAATTTTTACATATTCAGGAATTTTAATAAAAAGGACTTCGCCAAATAAAAAGGAAGCGAAACTTCTTTGCAAACACCGTTCAAGTCAACACGGCAAAGATAACGTTAAGTTTTTGGGCGAAACTTTTTGCTCTTTTTTAAACATCAGGGGGCTAGTTACCGTGTTCTGTTTCAGAAATATGCTCACAGGACATTTTCAACTTCTTTATAGGAGCTAGCTCTCAGTCGCTTCTTTAAGTTATTTTTGTTTCGTTCGGTGGTGTTTTTAAGAGCATCCTTTATTTTTTGTAGTTCTTGCTTTGATTGCATATTTCGTTTCAATTTCCGATTCTGTTTAAAATGTTGAGAGCGGTATGTTTGTTACCCAATCTTTGAAAAAAACAATCGAAAATTATGAAATTTCACACTGAAGCTTTTTTTGTGTTATTTGTTAACGACCAGTTTGTTATTTGCTTTTTTGAGTTAAATGACATTAGACAACTGGAAGTTAAAAAATACGATAAGTAAGAAAAAAACTTCAGTACGGACGGCCTTTTAGTGTACCTTCTTTTCACATTTTTGAATTTTAATTCTATAACCTGTGCAATGTGCAAGCAATGAAATTTCGAAATTATGTTTTTCACAGTAAATTTGTTAAATTATTCACATTATTTAAAAAATGTGAAGTAATTAAAATGAGAAGGCACAACATTTTTTTTATTTATTATTTTTTCTCTTAAGATGTGTTCGTATCATATTAGTTTGTGTCTATGCATTAAAAATGTATTTCACATAAATGATTTTTCAATAAAGCGGATTTTCGTTTAAGCGGTCCATGGAAAATCATCCAGAACAATTGTTACTAATATTTATTTTCAATTAAAAGGCGTGCGCTTATCTGAATTCGACTGTACTCGTACATCGAATATTACGAGCCATTAGTCGTATACTTATTATTAGAATCGAAATTAACAATATGTATACATACGAACTTCTAAAGGGTGGTCCAATCAGGGACCATGTTAATTTTATGTCATGATGTTAATTGTAAGTCACACGATGTTAATTGTAAGTCACACCTTAACATCAAGATTGTTGACCAACTTAATTTGACTATTCTTTGTTTAAATGTTTGACAAACTAAACCATGGAGCGGTACACAAGCGAGCAAAGCGTTTAGATTGTTGAAGCCTTTTACAAAAATGGGCTTTCAAGTTAAAAATGCATTTCGTGCACTTCGTGATTTTTTGGTTGCCATTCGTTAAGAAGCATTATTGCCGCATATGGGCAAGAATCCATGAGTGGTTGTTGAAAATCCGATGCATCCACTAAGAGTGACTATTTGTTGCGGCTTATTGGCTGGCGACGTCACTGGGCCGTACTTCTTCGAAAATTAGGTCGGCCAGGCAGTTACCGTGAATGGTGTTTGCTATCGCGAAATGATAACGGACTTCTTGTGGCCGTAAATTTAGGATATGGACCTGATCTATATGTGGATCTAACAGGATGGTGCCACTTACCACACAGTCGCCGAAACAAGGGCCTTTGCGCGAGAAAGTTAATGGCCGTGTTATCGCGATGTTTATTGGCCGCCACAATCATGTGATTTGACCCCGTTGCACTTCTTTCTTAGGGGATATTTAAAAGAAAAAGTGTGCGTCATTAATTCAAGAACAATTCAAGAGCTAAATGATGAGATAATTCCGCACATTAACGACATTGCACCTCCATTATGTCTCAGAGTCATTGCAGATATGGGCCATCGGATAGAGGTATGCCATCGAAGCCAGGCGTAGCATTTGGCCGATGTTCTACACATAATTGTCATATATCCTTCTATAATATTACAAAATATTAAGATACGAGTAATTCTCTGAAAACTTTTTGTTTTATTTACAATTAACATCGTGCATTTTAGTTGTATCACTCTTTTTAAGGAAAGCGAAAAAAATAAGACAAAAGAAATTTAGTTATTTCTTGTTTTTGATGAAAGACCTAACAGCCAGACGAACTCAATACAACTTACAACAAAAAGGTGTACAATGCACACAACTCTAATTTCATAACATATTCAAATGAACGACATACGAGGGTTGCTATTTATATTTCCGGTCCGGCAATAAAACACAATAATTTATCTTTTGAAATGGTTTTATTGTTTTTCAAAATATTCTCCTTTAAGATCAATACGCTTTTGCATGCGCACAAACCAATTGTCGAAGCACTTTTTCCACTCCGTTTGAGACACGTCCAAGACATGATTTTTGAATGCTTCAACAGCTGCTTCGTGATCACGCTTCGGTGACCACTCATTTTTTTTTGCTGCTAGGAAATAAGATGAAGTCATTGGGTGCCAAATCAGGGCTGTATGGCGGATGGTCCATCAATTCGAGATCTTGAGTGGTCAAATAACTCATCGTTTCAGCTGATGTGTGAGTGCTCGCATTGGCGTGATGCAAAATGATCCGTCTTCTCTTATTATCTTTCCTCATTTCTTCGAACACTGTAGGCAAACAGTAATGTATACCACTCAGAATTGACCGTCCTACGTTCCACTATAGGTACTGTGGCAACATGACCGGTTATACCGAAAAAAACGCAATCATTTTCTTCGATGTACTTCTTCCACGAACAAATTTTGTTGCTTCCAAGACCCAAACGGTCGATTGCTGTTTTGTTTCGGGTTCATATGCATAGATCCATGATTCGTCACCTGTGACAATGCTACCGAGCTACCGAGCCTTTTTTGAGCATTCGCCAAATTATGTGGGATCCAACGAGAACAAATTTTTTTTCACTGCCAAATGAACATGCAATACCTTATTGTTGCTTGTCATACTAATTCCCAAGGATGCCTCAATCTCACGGTATGTTACATGTCGGTCTTCCTTAATCAATTCACGCACAGCATCGATGGTTTCTGGCAAAATCCCCGAAATTGGACGTCCTTCACGAAATTTATCCTGACGCGAACGGCGTCCGAGACTGAACTCTAGGTACTAGCGATTAACAGTGGTTTTTGATGGTGCTTCATCGCCAAAAGGAAAAACAAGTTGATTTAAACACCCTTGTCTCGATAACCAAAGCCGAAATCGTAAAAAATCATCGCGCAAAAATGTTCTCGGGATAATTCCATTTTTTGACTGAGATGAATTTTTCAACACACTGTAAACAAAAAAATTCGCCCTCAAATTAAAAAACGTTCTGAGTGAAGTTAGACTAAAAAATTTCAAAGTTTCCAATGAAAGTTCCAGTTTGCATCTGGAAACACTAGTATTGTCAGAACCCGAAATATAAATAGCAACCCTCGTACTTTTCCTAAACCAAGGATGTTCGCTGTTTATTTGAATAAAAAATGTGCAGTTCATTATAATCGACCATCTGATTCGTTTGAATATGAACACATTGGTTCACATAGAGCGAAAATCTTAGTTGAAATCAGTTCTGCTGAATTTTTAGATCATAATCATTATTTTTTTAAAAATCTGAATATACCTTCTATCGTATTGAAGATAAAAAACTTCTTGTAAGGGAAAAATCGAACAATGGTTGCCTAAATCACCAGTCACTCAGTTCTCAAATTTATTTTAAAGCATGGTACACGCAGAGAAAAGATATGGGTACTATATGGTCACGGCAACAATAGTATGTTCTCAGCAGTAAAAGTATGGTCGTCGCAACCATAGTATTGTTTTTTGAATTTCATTTTGACAATAGTATGATTGCGGCAATATTAATATTGTTGAAATGTAACAAAAGTATTGTTGCCAAATTTAAAAATGAAAATATGGTTGTAGCAACAATATAAATATGGTTGGTGGGACAAAAGTATTGTTTCATGGGTTTTATGCTAACAATAACATGATTACGGCAATCATCCCGCAAAACTTTATTTTTTTTAATATGACTATGTTGTTTTTACGATTCTTACGCAATAATAGCAATAAAAATTATTTTTTTCAAAAAAACTACGGATTAGTATAACTAAAATATTTTTAATAAATTAATTTTTTTACTGTTAAATAAATCACTCCTTTTGTTACATAACTTACTTAATAAAATTCTTTATTGTTGAATAACAACGTATTCCAGTCTTTACTAACAATTTTTGGGATCATAGTAGGGTTGTGCGTAAGTCATACTATGGTTGTACGTTAAACATACTATGGTTATGAGGATCATAAAATGGTTGTGGGGATCATAGTATGGATGAATGTGAATAATAATATGGTTGGGGGGATCATAGTATGGTTGTTTGAATGATTCTATTGTTGTGAGGACCATAATATTGTTATGGGGATCCTAGTATGGTTGTGTGTGAACCATACTATTGTTGTGATGATCATAATATTGTTGTGTCACAACCATATAACCAACAATAGTAAGGTGCTCTTCGAGTATTGTTACCCCAACCATGCTTTTTTCTACGTGTAGAAACAACCGAAAAAATATCGTATATTATTTGGCCATACTTAATCGATAGCTTCCGTGGCCTGTTTAAAGTCCTTAAAGCAATAATTATAAGTAGAAATATGTATATTTAACAATTTTTCTGTTTTCCCAATCGTTTTTAAGTTATCATACACCGAAAAACCTAATTATTCAACTCATAAGATATGATTACGCTAATAGAAATATGCGAGAATCCTTCGTAATGAAAACTGCAGGAAGCACTCTCAAGACTGAAGTGCTTGTAAATTACAATAAAGCGTAAGAAAGAAATTAATGTTGTTTCATTTGCAAATGTGTCAAACTGAACCCACTGTGCATTCCGGGGCTTCGGGTCGGGCAACAAAAAAAATGAGAACATATCTATTCCGTACGTTTAATTTCACATCCGTTTCGTTTTTTGCATAGCTAATCTAAATTTCTACCTTCCTTTTGCCATATTCAGTTTTACAACAAGAACACAAACGCACACACTCACACAATTGCACGTACTCGTTTGTGTGTATGCATATACGTAAATAAATACATTTACATGCATTGATATTGTTATCCTTCTATAATTCTACACTGAAGTTCAATAGCAAATTACACATACATACATTGGAAACCTGTAATTGCACACGTCATACACCAACACACACACACACATGCCTGCATACATACATTGGCCATATGGCATAACGAGCATTGTGAGCACACATTAACGGACTACAAGTGTTTATGAGATGTGTATGACAGTGTGTGTAGGGGAGTGTGAGTGAATTATGTTCTGTGTTACTCATACGCCTATTATGACATAAATACCTAATAAGAATTAATGGATTTCTCGCTGGCTCATTCCTTCTTGATTTCTTCCGCTCTTTTGATCCTTCCGGCATTGGCTGTGTGAGGGTGGGAGGGTGGACGGGCGGTCGGTTGTTCTTCTTAAAATGTTTCAATTTCTTTTTTTCTTGGCATTATTTGCCATATCAAATATTCAAAGATGAAAAGCACAAAATGCTGTTAAGTGTCACTAAACTTTATTGTGATTATCCTGGCCGCATATATACTCGTATTATATGTGTGTGCATATATGTATAGTGTATACATGTGTATGTGTGTGTTAGTGTATGGTGCCTTTTCTTTGTTGTACAAAAGTATTTTAGTTTATTTGCTTTGCAATGCGTATATTTTTTTCGTAGATTTTTCTCGGTGTTTTCCTGTCATGAATATTACATGAGTTTGTATGTGCCAGTGGCAGTGACAGAGCCAGTATATTATCGCCCTCGTCTTCCTGTTCCTTACGTTAAGTCTCTTACATCTACACTCAGGCATACAAATGGTTGCGGAATTTTTTAATTATTGCCAAATTTCCCGGACATCTTATAAAAGAAAGTATCATATATACTTGATTTATCTCACTTTTCAGCTGCGATAACTATCTTATCCTTGCAGTATTGACAAATTTCAGTTATACCAACTACAATTAAAAATTTGTTTATTGAAAACAACCAAATGCAGGTTAAGCTACAACTACAGTGCTGCTCAAAACAAATGCAACTAGCACTACCATGTGTTAATTCTAGGTGAAACTCAGATATTAATGGTTTTATACTTAATACTCCAACTTAAAAATAATCTTTAAGGGTTGAGCTTTCTAAGTTCTATTTGGAAAAATAAATATATTACAATAGTTTGTGTTTTTTCCGAAGAATATAAAATTAAGTGTTTCGGTCTGCTCAAAACATTTGCAACTACCTAACACCCTGCATTATTTTCTTCTTCTATGGTATTATTTCCGTATTTTTATACATAACTGTAAAAAGTATAACGGCTTGAAAATTGACAGATTAACTTAAACAAAAAGCATCAAAGCAATATCACTTAGTTGATTGCATAATTTCGTCATAAACTGATCGGTAGAGGTCTATGTGCTATATTTCTGAAAAATCAATAAAATGGCTGGCAATAAATATAATCACCACATTAAAAAACCAATTATCAACGATTATAAAGCAGGTGTATCACAAAAAGAAATTTCCAAAAAGTATAATGTCCATAAATCAACAGTGTCTTTGATATAAGTAGTGGAACACCAAAACAGCGCATAGAGGTTCAAGAAACCGCAAGACTAATCTAAAAGAAGATCGGAAAATTATAAGAATTGTACAACAATTCCCTCAAATATCATCAAAAGAAAACAAAAATTCGCTTCAACTGGATATGTCCACGCCAACGATCAGACGTTGAGCCGTAGAATCCGGAGCTTATAAAAATGTTAAAAAAAAAACATTTATTTCTATGAAAAATAGGCTAGCTCGCCTTTGATTCGCAAAAAATATCTTAAATGGCCTGAGCAGAAGTGAAAATGTGTTCTATTTTGCGATGAATCAAAATTTAATTTGCACGGTTCGGATGGCTGGTGTCTGGTGCGAAGGCCAAAAGGAAAATGTCTTAATCTAAGATATACAAAAGGTACGGTCAAGCATGGTGGGGGCAACATTATGGTCTGCGGGTGTGTTTCCGCAAAAGGAATTGGCCCGAATCATAAAATCAATGGAATGAGATCAGAGGACTACAAAAACAATTTGTCTGACGTAATGTTGCAATACGCATCTTGGGAAATGCCGATTGCTTGGGTGTTTCAACACGATAACGACCCCAAGCATACGTCTAAGGTGGTTAAACAATGGATGTCCAATGAAAAATTGCGTGTGCTTGATTGGCCTGCCCAGTCACCTGACCTAAATCACATAGAGCACCTGAGGATTTCTATGTTGACCTGAAAGAGCAGTGGAATAGCATCCCGAAAGATGTCATTGACCATTTAATCCAGTCCATGCCAAAAAGATGAGCAGTCATCAAACGACGTGGTTACGGTATCAATTACTAACAAAAAAAAAAATAAGTTTTGTTTAATACCGAAGTCACTTAGTATAAGTTGCAAATGTTTTGAGCACAGTAAAACATGGCCTGCTACGTTATTTTATAGATTATCTACAAATCATTGTCGATAAGTAATTTATTTTATATAATCCTTAAAAATTAATTAATAAACAACAAGTTTGCATTTAAATCTTTCTTTTAATATTTCAATTTTCATTAAAATGACGGTTTTTGTCCAACTGGTGACATGGTTTCAAATGTTTAGAGCAGCACTGTATATCAAAACTGTTGACCGAATATGTCTGTTGCAACTGCTTAAAAATAAGTTTGACATAAACGACTTTTTAATAAAGCGGATTATCGTTTAGTAGTACAGCATGGAAATCATCTAATACAATCATTAATAATATTTATTTACAATGAAGAGGTTTTGCCAATGAAAATGCTAAGCACCATATTTTTGGTGGAGTCGAGGAAAGTAAAAAAGTTGCCCCTCTGAAATTGAAGGTTGGTGTAGTTTATGGTGGGTTTAAAAATACCACTGAAACAGACCTTTAAATAGTTTTTGATTTAATAATTCAATTTGTTAGTACACACAGAAAATAGATTCGCGGCCACCCTGCCAAAATTTTCTATCGCGGAAGTGTATAAGAAGTGACGCTTGGAAGTTTAAACTCATCGTCTGAGATACCATTTTCTGATCGCAGAAGTGTCTTCCGTCTAGAAACCCCGGAGTTAACTTCCAGAAGTTACTTCTGCGTAACTACAAAGCGTCACTTTTTAGTGCCATCTTAGAAGTAAACTTTTGATTTTAGTTCGCGGTCACTGCGACTTTGGCAGAAGTGTATAATATTGTTTAATACTTTTATATCCATAAGGTCACATGTGATTTTCGGCTGGTGTTGCAAACAACAAACAATCTTGCAATTGCCTTCTGGATGATTTAAAGATGACTGCAAAGTAAATTATATTTGTAAAATTCAAACTATCTTTTAATTATCGTCTAGAAGTGACTTAAGCGTAACGAATTTGACGATGGAAGATGAAAGAAACTTCCAAATGGTGGGAGGGCACAAACGAATGAGTAATGTTACATGTATTATCAAGTTTCCATTAGTGCGACCGAATGGTAGTTGATGCCCTGAAATGTTAAGTAAAAGGAACTGAATATATCGGTGGAAGAGACAAAGTAAAAATCTATGAATAATGAAAGGATATTTGAATTTCAGTAATGCATCAGGACTTGAAGCTTCAGTTAAAGACTTAAAAGTCTAAATAAAAAAATTAGCCAAAGCAAGATACACACCAAAGCAAGGGACACATTGATATACTTTTTCGGGACCGCTTGGCCATCGGAGGTATATAAATTTTCTTTTCGATAAACCGATTTTCAGAGAAACCTTGAAATACCGCCTTAATAACTTTTTTGTATTAATTCTTTTTATATTTTATTTTTACAAGTAAATGATTTCTAAATCACAAGAGATTTTTGGTTATATGAGACAAATAATTTGTTGTCAATAAAAATTGTGGGTTGCTTCGAACGATTCTATACAAAACTTTAAGTTGTCACAACAGGCGGTTCTGACAACTATTAATTTAAACTTTATTCGGTAAATGCAAGTTGTTTGTATCATAATGGTGGCATTGCAATCATCCTTCAATTTTCATCATTATTATTAACATTTGATGGTTGAAACTTAAAGTCTTATCGTCTTACAGAAATTTTGTAGTTCGGACCGATTTCCAACTGACTTTTTCTCAGTGTGTGCGCATAATTAATTTAACAAAATGAGCGCTCTAAATGTTGGGGAATCTATATTAGGAATTTTAAAAAACATTTCTTGGAATTGAATGATGAATAAAACGATGCATTTTTTAATTTTTATTTACAACTGCAATCTTTTTTGCAGTATTGTATTACCAAATAAGTATTAGAACCACTTCTTGAGACGCTAAAGGACGCACACGTGAAATGTCTATCGTGAAAGGGGCATTTCCGTTCAATAATTACATGAAAACACTATTGCGTCTATACGAGAATGGATCAATGTTTATCCGTGTTTGGAATGAGAGGGCACAATTTTAATTTTTTTTTTAAGTGATTTACTTTTGATGCAATAAACTTTTCTGTAACCTCTGCAAAAAAAACCCGATTTTTTAAACTATTCAAAATACTCTTCTGGTTCGACGATAACCTTCCGTTTGAGCATAATTTTTTACCCGCAGAGCTACGTTTTCGTGTTGGAAAAAAAGGAAAGAAGTCGCTGGGCGCCAAGTCGTACGATTACGGTAGGTGAGGCAGCAATTCGTAGTGCTGTTCATGCATTTGAATGTGCTACACGCACAGAAAAACATGGTTACTACATGGTCACGGCAATAATAATATGTTCTCCGCAATAAAAATATGTTCGTCGCAACCATAGTATTGTTTACTGAATTTAAATTTGACAATAGTATGATTGCCGCAATATTAATATTGTTAATAATATGTTACAATAGTATTATTGCCAAATTTAATAATGAAAATATGGTTGTAGTAACAATACTAATATGGTTGGTGCGACAAAAGTATTATTATTTGGGTTTTATGTTAACAATAATATGATTACGGCAATCATACTGTATGATTGTAATTTTTCCTGATTTAAAAATGCTTTTTAGAACAATGTTATTGTTACGGATCTAATGCAATTATATGATAGTACTTTTTATATGGAAATTAAAAATTTTCAAACAAACTGTTTTTGCTTTGTTTAACTGAAATATTTTTAACAAAAACGCTTATGTTTTTTAAACTTATTTTTTCTACTGTTAAATAAATCGCTTCTATAATTTAGAATTAAATGTATTTTTAAATAATTTTCATAATTCAAATCTATTGTTGACAACATAACCCAATTCTAAAAAATAATATTGGGGATCATAGTATATTTGTGATCATACTGTAGGGATCATAACTTGGTTAGGTGTGAATCATACTATGGTTGTGAGGATCATACTATGGTTCTTTGTGAAACATACTACGGTTGGGACGATCATAATATGGTTGTGGAGATCATAGTAGGGTTGAGTGTGAATTATACTATGGTTGTGGGGATCATAGTATGGTTATGTGTAAATCATACTTTTGTTGTAAGGATCATAGTATGGTTGTGATGGTTGCATTTGAATCATACTAAAATTGTAAGGATTATAATATTGTTGTACCACAACCATAAACCCAACAATAGTATTATCCTCTTCGAATATTGTCACCACAACCATACTTTTTTTCTGCGTGTAGTGAAATAGCACTTTTTTATTAGCCAAATGGCGGCGTGTTCTCTCCAATTTTGTATCGGATGAATGTGCTAGTGAGATAGCATTTTTTCCTAGCCAAATGGCGGCGTGTTCCCTCCAATTTTGTATCGAATCAGTCCAATAATTTATTACTGCCCCGTGATTTTTAAAAAGAACTCAAAAATTGTCTTCTTCGGAGCAGATTCACTCTTTTTTGTCGCTTGGCCTCTGGCGTATAATAATGGATCCAGATTCCATTAACGGCGACTATTGCGAATTTCGCTTAAAGGATTCCATCACTGCTTTGACATTGACAAACCGCATTTGTTGACCGTAAGTAATCGCGGCACCCATCGCACCGATACCTTGCTCATGCATAAATTATCATTTAAAATATTAATAACCTTTCCATTTCAACGATTTTTTCGGTAACGACGTCTGCCGGAATGCCTGGGCACTCCTCATCAAAAACCGATGTACGACCATGTTTAAATTCCTTTAAATACAATACCTTAAGGTAGACAGATTAGCAAGAATCATGTCGTGGATCTTGTTAACGATTTCCTCGGTAACCATGTCTAACCAATTAATCAAGCTGAAATTTTTGCATGATGTCGTCTGACAGATGTCAGCACTCGACATCGCCACCTGTCTTCAAACACAGGTACTTGTTGATCTAGCCTCGTATTTGATACTAAATTACGTTTAGATATTTGGCAGTACAAATGAGATACATTGGTTTAGTGGAAAAACGATTAAAAGAGAGTTCCCCTAAAAATATGCTACATTAAACAAATATTAAATAATCCAGCGAAAACTTAATTTGATATTATTCTAAAAGTCACCCGAAAAAATCGGCTGTGTCCTTAACAGTTTTGTAAAATTACCCCCTGAAAAACAAGCCAAAATTATGAATAACTCAAATACGCTGGATAATATGTTTAACAATTTATTGTACAGACCTCATGACAGTAGATTCCTCTAACATGCGTTTAAAGTTTTTTTTTGTCTAAATTTTGAATATTGTGTAAAAATATTACAAAAGCCTTTAATCAGAGCTGTAATAGCTCACTAATTGTGAATCCCAGAGACGAATTATTTAACAAATAGTTCGAAAACAAATCAAGGGTCAACTTCAGGGGGGTAACTTTTAATCTTTTTTTCCTGAGTGGCTTTAATAAACATGTTAAATTTTTCGATGTAAAAGGGATGCGGGTGCTTAGACTTTATCCTATGTGGGCACAGAAGAAGAGAACGTCACTGATGGGTTTCCAAACAAATGTGACACAATTTTGATTGCGCCTTTTATAAGTGGGTAATGCATACATTTGTTTGTATGTGTTTACATAGTATGTTGAATTTACATACACATACAAATGTATTCGCACGAGTATCTATGACTATTTCAAACCAATCCAAAATACATCTACACTAAAACGATGGTTATTCTTTTCGTATTTAAAATGCAGATCACAAGGATTTAGGAAAAGCACATAAAAAACTCTGTAGCAAAGTGGTACATGACACATATAGGAGTATACAGACATTCATGTGTTTGTTTGTACAAGCGATGCGAAGCGATGGCCCAAATTAAGTTCTTAAATTCCCACAGAAAATATGAAATTAACAAAGTGTATTGTCAAATAAACGCAGAATATTTGCAATGCCACATCAAATTGCTGCCACACGGGGCAAAGATTAATGACATCATTACTTATGTACTCTACAGCAAGACGACAGCAGCAGTAGCAAAACAAAAACCATTAATGAAAATAAAGAAAAAGACAAAGCACATACACACAGACGCACAATATGAAATAGGCCGAATACACACAAATGGACTACATTATCGTATAGAGAGTATCAATAGTTGGGACAACAATTTGTAGGGCTAACAAGTAAAAACGACAAAAAGATCGTCATGTGAAATACAGTGAGATAGAGGCATCCTTGGGCATTTCTTCCACCAGCATACATTCGATATTGCATGAACTCATGGCCGTACAAAAAGGTTTGTTCTCGTTGAATCCCGCACAGTTTGACAATCGCTCAAAAAAGACTCGTGTCGATTGGTGCAAAGAAATTTAAAAAAAACGATCGCGGTGCTTCACAAGGCATTTATAAGATCGTCACAGGTGACGAATCATAGATCTATGCGTATGAGCCCGAAACAAAACAGCAATCTACCGTGTGGGTCTTCGAAGACGAGCCAAATCCAACGAAAGTTGTTCGTGGAAGATTGGTGCAAAGAAATTTAAAAAAAAACGATCGCGGTGCTTCACAAGGCATTTATAAGATCGTCACAGGTGACGAATCATAGATCTATGCGTATGAGCCCGAAACAAAACAGCAATCTACCGTGTGGGTCTTCGAAGACGAGCCAAATCCAACGAAAGTTGTTCGTGGAAGAAGCCCTTTCAAGCCAATTCTAAGTGGTAACACCACAATTTGTTTGCCTGAAGTCTTCGGAGAAATTCGAAAAACGAACAAGAGAAGACGAATCATTGTGCACCATGACAATGCGAGCTCTCACACATCGGCTCAAACCAGCGCCTTTTTGACCGGCCAAACCGTCGCATTAATGTGTCATCCGCCGTACAGCCCTGACTTAGCACCCAATGACTTCTTTTTATTCCCGCACATCAAAAACAAATGCGTGGTCAACGATTCGCCAGAAGATGCTATTGAAGCTTTCAAAACCCATGTTTTGGAGGTGTCATAATTGGAGTGGAAAAAGTGCTTCGACAATTGGTTTGAGCGCATGCAACAGTGTATAAATCATGCAGGAGAATAATTTGAAAAACAATAAAACCATTTTTGATGATAAATATTCGCATTTCCATTATTAGGCCAGAAATACGAGTATCACTTAAATTTTAAGAACACATCCACATTTGGATTTGTAGTGAAATTGACTTTAATTTGGGCATCCATATGTCTACTATTACATTTGGAGCTTGGTTAAGGGTCGTTTTTGCGCCCAAGGGTCCATGAGACATGCCACAATCTCAGTTAAATCTAGGAAACAAATCCATATTTAGATTTCTTACGAAATAAGCTTTGAATACCCATAGTCACTTGTGTCATCTTAAAAGTCGTTTTTTTGGGTTCCAACGATCCATCCGAGCCCGAATTTCAAGCGGATGTTGAAAATACATTCACATTTTGTATAATAAAGAAATGTGATTATCTTTAATTCAACATGTTTATTTCTAAATATTTGGTAAGAGGGTAAGGTCTTACCATAAGAGCCTATTTGCCCAAAAACCATTCTATTTAAGCGTTGGTTTGTTTACCAATAACGAAGATAGGTTGAGCAAATACTCAAAAAGTTTACTTATAGTCCCTTGAAGGGTAGCTTTTTACCTCTAGGTCGTTTTCATTCATTTACAACATTGTGCAATATATCCGGATCCCTGCTTATTTCGTTTGGCCACTATCTTACTTTCAAGAGTCACAGTCAGAGACGGACGGACATGGCCTGATTGTCTTAGAATTTTAAGTGACCAATAATAAAGGGTATCCCATAAAAACTTCGAAGTGTTGCAAACAGAATTAAACCACTATATCCTATGATAAAAAATATAAAAATGGGCAAAAAATTCAAAAAAGACAAAATTTAAGTTTTCTGCCTGTTCTACCGCTTTCTCTACATTATTTCTTTTAAAATATATTTTTTATTATATATTTTTTCTTTTAATATTACTTGATTAAATATATATACTTATAATCGGTACTTACATTCTTACGTACCTGCTTTCGGCTAAAGTATTTACAATCTAATTCCACTCGTTTCGATTTTGCGAGCCAATAATCCAATAAGTGACAATTTGATTTCTTAGGCCAAGGTTGACTCGGCATTTCAACCGGAGCTTTGGTTGCCCCTTTTTTGAGTGTACTCACAAACTCGAGTAGGTCTAACAGGTCTCATCAACCGATCTTGGTGACCTGAACACGAAGCATCTGCATGAATGACCCATGCCAATTAAATCGCGTCTTTAAAATGTCCAGTGTTGTATCTGCTGGGTAACATATAGCACGATATGTGGATCCAAATTCAGAATTTTGTATCATCGATTGTAAGTGCACTCCGTTGCTGGTGAAAAACATGCATTCATCGTTGTTGAAGAATTAAGGATCGATTTTGAAACCGGCCTGCAAATTTCGCAAAAATCACTTGCTGTGAATGCATTGAAACTTCGTAGACCTCGTGTTAATTGCTTTAGCCGCTAGTTTGGCAATTTGGCTTGTTGACGTGACCGTTCAAGAAAATTAGGTCTTGTTGCTGAAGAAGTTTTTTTTGCTAATATTCGACTGCTTGAGATCCCAGTTAACCTATACACAACCCAGTTCTGTTATAGCTTTCCAGCAAGTAAAAAAAGTTTAGACTTTACCATTACTCCAAAACCGAGTCAGTGAAACATGGCTTTGTCTATGATAGTTTGTTTCCATGGGTAGGACCTAGGTGCCAATGCAAATTTTTCCAAGTTGATAACTAAGAAAGTCCAAGTTCTAGCGAATGCGACGCATACTTGACTGCCTCGGGTTTCCCCGTACATTGTCATGGACAGCAGCGTCGTTGTCGATAGATCTTATAGATTATTGAAATACGGCATTTGATTCGATCATGACACAGTCAGCGAACACATGGCTATGCGTGGCATTGTCTATAATCGTTTTCCTTCAGTTATTGAAAGAGTCAGAATTATACAGATATAGGCTTAGGTTCCGATGCAAAATTCTTTTAAGTCAAGTTCTTGTGAGTTCGATGCTTACTTGACTGCCTCAGCCTCTCCTCTATACTCAGCGATATTTTCGAAGGGTCCCGCATTTTTTGGGAGAAAAAGCATACATTATCATTTTTTAACAAAAAAACGGAAACTTTGAGTTCTTTCCTTTCATTCAGCAACTTGCATTCTTCAGCAGACTCTCATGTTTTGAAAAATCGTCAATCGTTAGGAATAGTCGACTTGAATTTAGCCAGCATACGTTTTAAATATTATTTTGGCAATGACGAATATGGAAACCGTAAAACTGCGGCAGCACCGTCATCTTTGCCATAAGAGCATGTCAGTTTTTAGAGTCAAGTTTCAATATGGGCCACAGGGATTTAATGGGTAGTAAGCATTTAAGGATTAAATGCCGGAACGTTTGACATTTTTCAGCACTCGGTTTTCCATTTCACAAATGCCAGCAACTTTGCAAGTTAGAGATTTATCTCTCAGCCATATAAAACTCCTTTATCAGACATAGCCCGTTTGGAGTCGGCTTTTACAGTCGATACCTGTCTGTTATTTATGTGGCTGTACACGGCCTCAACAGATCGTTTGCCGTGATACGATTTGAATTTCAAGCGCTTTAAACTTGTGCGTGTGACCTCCGATGGGTTATACCAAGATTGCTCAGGTCTTCTTGGACTTGGTATTTCCACCGGTTCTTCAGTCGAAACCATGTGCGTACCCCCATAAACTCGCTGTCGAAGTGCCATTCGGACCTCAAGTCCCAGCCAGCGCATACGCCGAAGTTTAACGGGTCAGGCAACGTCGATGTCGCAATACAGATCTCTATTGGTTCGCCGTTGACATTCAAGGAAACATCAAAGGGGTTTATTAATTCTGAACCAGTCTGTTGGTGCAAATATGTTATCGTGCATAGCAATTGGATTTTAAGAGAGATAAGTTTCATCATTTGCTCATGGTTCATGGTAATTGTTGTCTTTGGCCTAAAAAATGAAAAATAAGACAATTATTAATAAAACGCTAAGTCAACATATCTTATTTCCCTCATCATAACATTTAGAAAAAAAAGACACCCTGGCCGGGACCTGCCGTTAATGCCGGCTTCAAACGGATACTGAATTTTGTAGAGAAGCATAGCTCATACTGGGTGGGCGATTTAAAATTTGAATCGGCTGTAAAAAAAAAGGTCAGATAATTTTTTAATATTTCTGGTTTAAGTGGAAAGGTTGAACTTTGCCATTTAATAATGGAACACAATATCATTCATATGATAACCACAACTGGTTCAGCAGTACCTTATCCAATCAACCCAATTTTCCAGTACATTTTCAATTGTTTCGGGTCGAATCTCTTCAATGGCAACTTCGATTTTGTGTTTTAACGCTTCAATTGTCTCTCCATAGAAAACAATCCAAAGAGCTTAAATCACAGCTCCGAGGCGGCCAAATGACATCACAATTTGTGCTTTTTATTCGAGTTTCAAAAACAATAAGTAAAATATCGATGTTGCGTTGTCTTATTAAAATGTCGTCCATGTCATCTTCTTGTGAATTTTTGGGCTCCTTGCTCATTTCGGAAGAAAAATGGCCTGATGATAGCTCCAGTCCAAAATCCACACCAAACAGTGACTAGTTGTGGGTGCATTGGCTTCTCAACAGTCACTTGAGCGTTCACTGAACCCTATATGCGGCAATTTTGCTTATTGTCACAGCCAACGAGATGAAAATGAGCTTTATCTGATAACACGATTTTTCGCCAAAATTCTTCATCTTCTGCCAAACAGTCGTTAGCCTATTGGGCGAAGCGAAAACGCTTCGGACGCTATTCCATTATTAAATGACAAAGTTCAACCTTTCTAATAACGGGTGATCAATCTAGAGGTATTTTTCAATGGGTTTTTTTTAACAGATTACGCGTGAGTTGTTTTAAGATTTTTTTTTTCATTTCAGTCTTGTTTGGCATTTCATGTTCCTTTGCGTCGCCGTTTCAGTGTTCGGGCTCATCAAAAACTCGAAAAAGATCCGCTGTTTCCGACCGAAATTTTGATGAGGCCCATTTCTGTCTCAACGACAAATTCAATAAACAAAATAGCTGCATTTGGGCTGAAGAGGAACCAGAAGAGGTTCAAGAGGTGACATTATACCCAAAGAAAGCCACGGTCTGGTGCGGCTTATAGGCTGGTGGAATCATCGGTTCATATTTTTTCATAAATGATCAAGGGCGGAACGTAACCGTGAATGGTGCTCGCTATCGCGCCATTATAGCGGAATTTTTGCTGCCGGAAATTTAAGCCCGTAATCTTGGCGACATTTGGTTTCAGCAGGACGGTGCCACTTGCCATACAGCTGCTCAAACACTGGATCTATAGAGAGGTAATTTCAAAGATCAGCTAATTTCACGTTTTGAATCGGTGAGTTGGCCGTCTAGATCATATGATATCACACCTTTAGACTTTGTTCTTTGGAGCTACGTAAAGTCTAAAGTCTGGGCTGACAAACCAGCTACGATTCAGGTTTGGAAGCCAGCATTACGCGTGTCATTACCGCCATACCGGTCGAAATGCTCGAACGAGTCATTTAAAATTGGACCCCCCGAATGGACACCCTGAGCCGTAGTTGCGTCCAATATTTGAGGGAAGTTTTTAATTGCGCACCCTATAGTTATTCTTAAGAGATTAACTTACACGTAAAGTCGCCGCCATTACAAACAGAATAGCTTGCTGCGTCATATCTTAAATGTTTCTTACCGGCTTTGATCCTGACTTTATTCTGACGATAGTCTTACACATTAACTACGCATGCACAGAAGGCCCTGGAAAAAACATAAAAAGAGGACAAGTGAGTTGATAAAACAAAAAAATCCATTCTTACCTCTTTAAAACCCCTTTAGCTAGTCAGTCTACTTTTTGAGCTTACCAACCGCAGGCTCTAAAGAACCAGGGACAAACTGTTATGATCTTTGCGGAAAATTATAATGATAAAGTATTACTTTAATCCAACGTTTCTCCAATATTTCAAGAGTGTAGACCCCAGCCTTTTTGAGCTGCTGTCAGGTCCAGAGGTTTAGACTTTTTTGTGATTCTCACTGTATGTGCAAATATTTGCATGAATGTATGCAGGCTTGTCTTCTGCTGTGTGCTTGTTTATTGGGTTACCCGAAAAAAGAGACAGAGTTAAAAAAGATGAAGAACAAGTAGAGGAAAACAAAAGGGAATTGCGGATACGGATACGAATATATCAACAATTTTTTGTGTATGCTTCCATTTTTTCTTTTGCGTTTGAAGAATGGGTGGTTAAAACAAATAACAACATTTCAACAAGGAAAGGAAATGGAAACAGGATGGCGACGGTACAAAGAAGGCACCGAAAGGACCTCAATAAGTGCAAAAAGAAGAAGAAGTGGAGGAATCAAATCCGTAAACACAACCAATAGAGCGTGTACCAGGGCAGCGGTTGTCGGTTGGGTGTTTGATTTTCGAAGTTACACATGCACGAAATATCGATAAAACTTTTGAAATATTTCAGTGCGGTACGGCTGAATGCCATCCGTGTATTGAGTATTGCACGCCGCCACCGCTACCGCTTACTCCACCTTCTGCTCCTGCTCGTTTTGTCAGCAGATCAAGTAGAAACCGAAAGGAGTTGTTGCTTTTTATTTTTATTGTACCGCCACCATATATCGGGTGATTCATTAATCTGTGTTACGTACGTACGTTAGTTAGAACGTGTGTACGAATGTGTGTAGGTAATCATACGTGGGGGGCTGGGGACTGCTGGCAGAGTAACTGAGATTTATTTTATTACGTAAATCCCTAATAAATCTTTTCAACGCCGAGCATAAGCTGTGGGAATAATATGTGGAAAATCAGCAACAGCATTTTATAACCAGATTCGGAGATTTGTTTTGAACCAAACAAAACAAAATGTAATTGGCTTTGGGGGTTTCCTTGACAATAGATTGGATCTTTTCAAATGTATTGCAAATTTGAAAAAAAATACATCATTAATGACAGTGTCGGTCATTACAGGGGATATACTCGTCGAGTGGGAATGAACATGGGGATATTGGTGGTAATATCGGCCATAAAACATTTGAAGTAGAGATTTTTAAATTGTAATCCTTCACATGTCAGGCCTGGCTGAAAATTACATTTTACAGAAGGTACAAAGGAGACCAACATTCCGAGAGAGGTAGGACATTGTGTTGAACTAGTACCAAAGGGATTGTGGGTGGATAACCATCATGCCATCATTTGAGTTTTACCCGGAGTAGGATTATTTCGAATATACTTATATAATTGCAATGTGATAGATGGAGAACCAAATATGTCAAACAAGTTCTACACGCTTAAACTTTATTTTTTTCAGTATTGTTTGCCATTTCGTCATGGAAAGACTAACGTTTATGGGCTGGTGGAATCATCGGTTCATATTTTTTGAAAAGCTATGATGAGCACGTAACTGTGAATGGTGCTAGCTATGGCGGCATGATATCAAACTTTTTGATACCTGAAATTGAAGCCCGTCATCTTGACGATATTTGGTTTCAACAGGACGGTGCCACTTGCCATACAGCTGCTCAAACAATGGATCTATTGAGGTAATGTCGAAGAGCAGCTAAATTCACGTTTTGGACCGGTGAGTTGGCCGCCTAGATCGTGTGATATCATACTTTAAGGACATGCCACATGCGAGAGCCGAATGTTTTATGATTCGACACTAGGGGTCTAAGACCCGATTTACCTAGGGTGCCGAAGAAAAGGTCCTTTCGAAAAAATCAGAATATTTTGAATATGTCCTTAATTTAGCAAATTGGCTGAATTGAAGGTCTTGGCCTAGGGGCGTAGTTTAAGGACGTATGCTGACAAACCAGCTACGATTTAGGCATTGGAAGCTAACATAACGAGTGTCATTACCGCCATACCGGTCGAGAGAGTCGAAAGAGTCATTCAAAATTGAACCCTCAGAATAGACACCCTGAGTCGTCGTTGCGGCCAACATTTGAAGTAGTTCGGACAAGCAATTGAGGCGGCGGCTGATACGCTCCAAACAGTTACATTTTATGAACGTGTCCTTGTACCTAGTATGGGATAGCATTGCCACATAAACGACAGTTTTGTTCGTAAACATAGACATATAACCAAAAAATAGCTTCTCATCGCCACAGATGATCATGTCGCCCAAAATGTTTTCCCAGCCGAAGACTCCTTTCGATAAAAAGTTTTATCATTTGCATCTTCTAGCCAATCGAGTCTTTTCTATGATTTGGCATTAGTGACTGAATATAAACGAGTAAGGAAAGTCTAAAGTCGGGCGGAACCGTCTATATGATACCCTTACCAGAATCATTTGACTTCATAGTCTTACTATATAACCTCAAATTCTAAAGTAATATAACCCAAGATATGAGGGCTAGATGAACTGAGCTGGTTTAATGTTGTTTGTCCAATATGCGTAATGCCACACACCAACGTTTGTTGTGAGTTGTCTGGGAGTTATATCAAAATAAGGACCGGTTTCCACAGACTTTTAAAGTTCGGTTCATTTTAGCAACCTATACTTTCATAACGAAGAGGAATGGACAGACGTACATGTCTAAATTGATTTAGAAAATAATTCAGTCAATCGGTAAAATTTGTAATTTGTTTATTTATTGCAAACCTAATTAACAAAAATATTGTGCGAAGAATTGACAGCTAGGACTTCGCCTTTGAATTTTTAATAGGTCTATCACACTTCGTTCTAAATGTTACACACTTCAGCACACTCATAATACCCTGTTGTACAGAACAGAGTAATGTACCTGCTGTACAGAACAGAGTGAGTGGGACTATCTTACAAGTAACAGAGTCTAGAAGGCGAGCAGGAACATATGACCGTAGACTTTAGAGAAAGTCATTAAGTAAAAGTTTTTCTACAAAAAAAAAATATACGACTTTTAAGTTAGTCCCGGTCAGCGAGTTTAAGAATTCTATCGTAAGCTGCTTACTGACTATTAGAGAAGTTTGACCTTTTTTTCTAATGTAATGTTGCGAAAGGTACGCCGTTCGGTGCCGATGTTTGTTACTTAATAGGATGTGGAGGCTAGTCAATTAAGTATGACAGATGTTTGAATCAATTGCCACACATTTTACCTAATTGTGTTTCACTGCTTTGTAACTTCGACTAGAAAATTAAATTAAGCTACTCTCAGGTAAAAGTTTTGTCTTCTTGTATCTATAAGAATATACGAGACGACTTGCTATGAGCAGCATTAATCGAAATCGCATTACCCCAGTAAATAAATATATTGAGGGTATATAAAATTGCTGTTTATTATAAAATTAAATTGGTACCCTCTTTAAGAATGGTCCATTGAAAGCAGAGGAAAAGAAAACAACTCCCATCTTAGTTAACTCGGCCAAATCTTTAATCCTCTCAGTCAGGGCATTATCAGTGGTACAGCGATTTTCATTTACTTGCCCATACAATACACCAGAGTTCGTTCGTAAGCAACTTTTCGAAACCTTTCTTTTTTTGATACTTAATTGATTCAATTTTCGAGTAGCATCCTGGCAAAAAGAGGAAACAAACTTTATTGTTGTTGTCCAGCCCAACAACACCAGCGAATGAAAGAAAGCAGTAACAACAATAAAAAAACTACCTTTTTAAGCCATTTTTTATGGTCCACAGAGGACGAAATATAAAGTAAACGAAATATACCTTAAAGCCATAGAAAAAAATCACTCCCACACACAAACTCAAACAAACTTTATCTGGCCCCTACCATTTATAAGCATTCGCAAGTCATTTTTATCTCGAAACAACAACAAACAACAACAAAACAGAAATCCTTAAAAGGACAGAATGGGAGGAAAAAAAGGAAAAAAAAACTTTTTAAAGAATTAATCTAAATACGCTTGCCTTAGAAAGCAAGTGCTGCATGTTGCACGCAAATCTCTCTACTCGTGTTGTTTGTTTGTATTCATTTAATGAAGAAACCTGAGCCAAGCACCAGAAACGTAACGTAACGCAAATGAAACGCAAGGCAGGCTAGGCCAGGGCAAGAAAAGGCAAGGCAAACTTAAATATCAGAATGCCACTGGTGCTGCAATTGTATAAAAATAACCTTAATGACTTTCCTTCTACTAGTTGTTTTGGCCATAATTTACAAGACTGCTCTATGTGGCGCTAGCGTGGTGTGCCTAGCTGGGCGTTTAGTTGCTGGCTAGTGTGTGGTGTGGTAACAATGAATTTGAATAATACCCGCCGCCTTAGATATTTTTCTTTTCGCCCAACTGTCGCTTGGCTGGCTCTTGGTTGGTGGTGGTTATTTCCTTTGACGGTGGGATTAAAAAAGCAACGCGTAAATGTATACCCGTATTTGTATGTGTGTGTAATTGCATCTGTGCTCCTCGGGGTTCTCTTATTCCATACGATAACCATCATCTTGTGCGCGCTATAAAACGCTACATTTGCCAAAGAAAAGTTTCCACACATACTACAAAAGCAGAACAATACAGAACTAAGCTTATCTAAGCTACAGCATTTATGTGGCCAATAACGATTATCGAAATAGCGTTTCTTAGGAAGCCCAAATGTGTGTCTGTACTACATGTCTGCGTCTGTGTTTTTCCATCGTCTTCTTCTCCTCTTTAACGATTAATGTTAACAACAACAGCAACAATAATATTTGCCGAGTGTCTATAAAAATGTCAAGACAAGAATACAGCAACAACATCAAAAAGGAAAACACTCGCACAACATACCAAAGAAATTATCCAGATGATATCCTTGAATACATCTACACACACCCAGCTAAGTGTACGTAACGTCAATACTACATAGTATATACACTTAGCGCTGAAATCCAAAAGCAACCAAACAGCATTATTTATGGCACAGCAAACAAGAAAGTTGGAAAAATGATTGTAGGTCCCTGCTCCCCTTTAGATTATTACGAGCTGCAAAATAGAAATAATTTTTCAAATGTGTTTTTAAAAACATTTGCCTTAACTTACTTGTTTATGAAATGTTTTCCAAACTCATGCCTTATTTCACTTCATCCTTTCAAGGAAGCCTCGGTTTGGTCAGACTGCGATGGTCGTCGTCTGACGTAATTAAAGCTAGAGCATCAGCAGCACTACGACCGTTGGATTAACCGGAAGCAACAATTCTTCGAACAGAGGTTATCAACCCGGAAATATGTACCGCTACAACAACACAGCTGGATCATTTTGGGCTAAAACGCTGCATTGTGATGGTTTTAAAGAAAACACTGAGAATGCGCGGTGTTTAACCATTGTCCAACGGTCCATTATCGAATGCTTTGTCAGCACTCATGCTCTCAAACGGCCGTCAGTTCAAGAAATAGGGGACACGGCTAAGTGTGCATTATCGACCTTACGTTCTGTATATCTAACGCATCTACAGCACCCGGAAATACAACGGGCCAAGTGTGTTTCATTTTGAGAGCTTTGTCAGTATTCGATTTTCAAAAGTCGGACAATTTGTCTGTATTTGCACCAACATGTATTGTGCCGGCTCATCTGCTTTCGAGAGTTTCCATGTTTCAGTGCCTTCAAAGAAACACAGGTAGATTCGCTTTATTTTCATTCTTGGAGAATTTTCATTTCTTTTAATTTTGATGCTGACATTACTCTTCTTATTAAAGAACGGCGCGAGGTAGATATATTCGTTCATAACCAAGGAAGTCGAGCATAATCTGCATTTTCTATTCGATTAGCGTAAGACCCATCTTCGAAACTCCTTAGTTCTAAATAAGGCATCTTGTGCTGGTCGTGCTAAAGAAATTGAAATTAAAATTAAAAATGGTTTAATACTTTAAATTGACATAAGGTTCGGTTAGGTCGAATTTGTCGCTATAACGCCTGTTTATTAGTCCAAAAGGGTCAATGAGAGCGACCCAGTCTTATTAAACTGAACTTTAAATCGATTTTTGGATTTGAAGTGAAATATTCTTTAATTTAAGTATCGTGTTGTGGGCCAATGATATCGACTCAAGTCCCATATAAATTTAAAAAATGAATCAATATTTGGATGCGTAGTAAAATTTGCTTTAATCGGGTGATCAATCTAGAGGTTTTTTTTCAATAGGGTTAATTTTACAGATAACGCGTGAGTTGTGATGGCCGCCTAGACCGTGTGATATCGCACCTTTAGACTTATTGCTTTGGGGCTAGGTAAAGTCCAAAGTCTATGCTGACTAACCAGCATTACGCGTGTCACTAACGCCATACCGGTCGGAATGCTCGAAAGAGTCATCCAAAATTGGAACCTCAGAAAGGACACCAACATTTGAATGGGATTATATTAAAAAAAAAAATTGCCTAAAATGTCCTTTCGAACGAACACTTCGACACTTGATTGAAGTTTATGTATTTTTTTTATTTAAAAAAAATACTTCTAGATTGATCACCCGATATATATCAGATATATAACGGGTTTTCCAATAGGGACATAACAATTTCGAATCTTTATGTTAACGCACTCTCAAACATTTTTACTGATCTTTCAGTCTCAAAACGTTGGTCGAAGTCAACATTTTCATCATGGTAAAGTTCACATACGATCATCGTTTGGAAATCATTAAAAAAATACTACCGAAGTTCTGAGTCGGTGGTCGCAATTTTAAGAGCGCTTACTCCAATTGATGTTGTTGTTGTAGCGGTAACTGTGTGCCGAGGTGACAGCCCTTGGCCGAAGAATTGTTTTTCGGGTCAATCCGGTCCAACAGACTGTCGTGGGATTGCTTACTCCAATTGTCATCATCTTCAGCGATGAAGCTCATTTCTGGCTGAGTGGTTTTGTCGATAAACAAATATGCGTTATTGGACAGTAACAAACCCACATGTGCTTCAAGAGACACAATTACATGCACCAAAAATTACTGTGTGGTTTCATGCTGGAGGTGTGATTGGCCCGTATTTTTTCGTCGATAAAAACAATCGTCATGTTACCGTCAATGGAGAGTGCTGCTATCGTGCCATATTAGAAAATTATTTTTGGCCAGGATTGGCTTGACATTGGCGATATGTGGTTTCAACAAGACGGTGCCACTAGCCACAAAGCGTTCGTAACAATCGATTTACTTAAAAGGCAAATTTGGTGAACGTGTTATCTCGAGAAATGGTCCGGTCGAATGGCCACCTCGTCGATGCGATTTAACGCAATTGGGTTTCTTTTAATGGGGCCACAATCAGTCATTAGTCTATGACAACAAGCCAACAACTTCAGAACTTTAGATAAACTCAGAGACAACATACAACGCGAAATTGCAAACGTTCCGGTCGAAGTGGTGGAAAATTGGGTCCAAAGAATAGATCGCAGTACACGGGCTCGTGGTGGTCATATGACCGAAATCAAATTCCAGTCTTAAAATGTAACATTTGCACTACACCTGTAATAAATTTGAATTATCTTATATATCTTATCTTATTTATATATTAAATGTGTATGTCCTTAATGGAAAACCATGTACCAGATTCGACACAGCAAATCGGAGTCGTTAGATACTAGATTTGTTTAACATTTTATTAGGAAAAAAATAGAACAGTTTTAAAATTAAGGAGCGATTAAATCCTTTCACCTACTAACTGATGGGAACTAGTGTTTCGTGGCTGCATGTTAAAAAGCTAACGAGTAAGAAATGTTTACAGTCGGGCTAAAACTGCGGTATGGAACCCTCACCAGAGTTTTTAGCTGATGACCTATAATTGTAAAGTTTTACCTAGGAAGTACTACAAAATGCCACAAACCCAGCTATATTGAAATCTAATTAAAATTGCAGATCTTTCACCAGGTTAGACTCTAAGTCGGAAGGTACATATGGCGGATGTATTAAAACATGGCCCAATCCATATAATTTTAGGTAGAGCTTATTATTTGTGGAAAAAACTTCACATACTAAAATTTCGTCTAGAAAATTTTTTGGCTTTTGATGCGTTTAATGTCAAATTGGACTATTTCAAAGCATGGACCGATCCCGTCGATTTTCCACGAAACTTTTACTGTACATAAATCAATGTCACACCAAATTCGATTGGAAAAAATGTAAGCATTACATCAATTTACACACCAAGTAGGGAGATACATTCGTATAGGGCCTGTATAAGACATGGAACGATCCGATCGATTTTTAATGATGTTTGTAATGTACTTTTATATATGAGGCTAATACTGTAAACTAATACCAAACACTAAATTTTATTTAAATACGATTTAATTTGTCGCTTTAAGATCGGCCGGATCCCAAATCGGATTATATTTAGAACACAAGGAAACGGCGTACTTGTTGATTAAAAACTGGATGTTGTGTCTAAAGTTGTGCTAGCGGCAACTGTGTGTTTAGGGGGTGACAATCCTTGACGAAGAATTGCTCTTCGGGTGAATGAGATTCTGCTTCTAAAGTAATTTGGGACGCTGAATTCAAATCTGAACTTGTTTTTTTTTCTATCCCCTCGAGTTTTTGCTACATATTCCAAAAATCTTAAACTCCCCAACAAAATAATCTTAAAGCCGTGCTTAGATTGTTTTTAAAATTGCCCAGTTGTTTTAGTCATATCGTTGAGGTTTAAAAAGAACAATTTCATAAAAAACAAAATTTGTATTCTTTAAAAATTCACAATAAAAAATGAGTCATAAAACATAGTTTAAGTTCATAGGCATTTAGTTCAATATTTTTCGAATGAAATGAGCTATGTTTCATTGAAAACGGTGCACAACTTTTGATTTTGTTCACAGTTTACTGAGAAAACTGATTTGAAAAATCGCAATTTTCATACAAAAATGGCATTGGTGGAGAAAAAAAAAATCAGCGCGCTCAAATTAGTAAAAAAAAATGCTATAAAGTTCCAGTCAACACAATTTTGTTCCCTTGTGTAATTATGAAAAAACTTACTTTCCTCAGTATTCTATTACAAAATAAACAGGAAACCTCTTTCTGGCTGGTACACACTTAGGACTGACCAACAAATGCTTTCAATATTTGTAAAGATTCAAGCACGGCAAAGCTTTTTTCTAACGCAGCGTATTTTTGACTTTCGGTAGTCTAAAAACCACTGAAATAAGTGTCAAAAATATACAATTAATGTATGGCAGGTCCTTTTGTAAAATTTCAACAAATCATTAATTTTCGGACAGCGGGATGTTAACAAAAACGCAACGTAAGAAAAGTTTCAATGTACCTAGACCTTAACTCGAAAAATGGCACATACATGTAAGATGTTCTTAATCAAAATTGAACCCACTACTTGTTTTATAGTCGTGCATACTGTCTATCAAAACGACGCCGGACCACGATATTAATAAAGCTACCTGAAAATGTCCCACATACAAAATTAGAAATCACGAAATCTTTGTAAATATTTGAGAGACGTATTCGCCAATTAATTTGGCACTAAGACGACTTCAAATTGATATTCTATAATTACTTTAAGTTCATCAAACTACATTTGGGACTTTGGATTTTTGGCAGTTACGTTCATTTGGATTTTAGCTAACGATGTCTATGCATGGTATGTAAGACTAGATACTATTTTACTATCGCCCGAGGTATACGTAAAATGTAACATATACAAACACATGTATATACACACACATATACGGAAACTCACATACACTCATACTACATGTACAGATATTGGCATTAAAAAAGCGTTTGCAAGGCAAAAAAACATGAAATGTTTTGTAGTGTCTTGACTTGACTTGTCTTAACTTAAGTTAACGTTCATTTGTCATTGTATCGTGTGGTACTACCACGAGAATTTACAGGTTCAGGGTTGATACCAATAAAATAAATGCTTATCTTATATTTGTGCCATAAAAGAAACGTGTACAAATGTTTTAATCGACCATAAACGACTGCCTGATACCCTATAGCCGCATTAACCATGCCCGAAGTAAGCCATTGCCATAAAATGCCACACACAGGGAAAGGACTCCGGGTTATTCAACTGGGAGCGATCTTTTGCCAAGAAATAAATTTTAATTATCCAATAAATGTTTGCTTACATATGAAAAAAAACTGTTTGCTGCGACATCCTATTTTCCATTGGATTGGGATTTTGCCATGTTAGGAGTCAGAGTGGAGAGTCAAGTAACTTACATAGTGGAGCTAGCCATTAATATTTGGGTCCTTATTTGTATTGAGTTCAAATGGATTCTATTTTTACAGACTCAATATTAAAGGCACGAACTTTAGAAACTCTTGTTCATAGGGCTTCAGCTTCAGGCATTTCCAACTCTTTTTTAGGTTTACTAAAGATGTTTCTCTTCTGCCATGGTGTGATGGTTAGAGGGCTATCATACAAGTAACCCAGGCTCCACGATACACAGGTACAGCGGAAAAATTTTACAACTTGGTTCATGCTCTTAGGATTGTTAAAACAATTGATTAGCCGTTTGGAGTCGAATTTAAACGGTAGGTTTAGGTCATTGAGTATAGGAATTATATTGTGCATACAGTTCACTGTCATGTGAGAAGTTCTCCGATTACTCCTTAAAAGAATTTTGAGAAAAGTAAGATGTTTGTTTAGAAAAATTAAGAAGAATTCATTGAAAACAAAAAAGATTTTAGAATTGGCGCAGTTGAAATATTTAAAAAATTTGGCTTCCGTCGTGTGAATGGTAGTTGGCGCGACTATCGCACATGTGACCCAGGTTATTAATCCAAATATCTCACAAAATAGTGGCGTACACAACCTATCACACCACGGCTATAGAAAATTCAGTAATGGAGACAATTTTCACCGTAAATTGTGCTTTTATGTGTCAATGGTTAAGACGTCGGAGATTTCATATTTACTGTCTTCCAAGAGGGACAGAGATACTGGAAAGGATAGTTTAAAGTACTTATAAAAGGGGTCGGAACTTGAAATGTTGACACTCTGTACTTAAAGGGTCAACTGTGATTGTTCCTTATCTGTGTTGAATTACGCCACAAGTTCGGTTGAAAGCTGTCCTTTGGTCACGACAAGCCGTTAGTAAAACACAGGAGATCTACCTTTTTGCAGGAATAATTTCTGTCTTCCAAGAGCGACAGAGATACTGGAAAGGATAGGTTAAAGGACTTGTAAAAGTGTCGAAACTTGAAAAGTTCATACGCTGTACATAAATGGTCAACTGTGATTGTTCTTTATCTGAGAGGAATTACGCGACAAGTTTGGTTGAAAGCTGTCATTTGGTCACGACAAGCCGTTAGTAAAGCACAGCAGATCTACTTTTTTTGACAAATACAGATTTTCAAGAAGGTACTTTACAAGGCCACAATGCCGTCTTTTCTGGAGGACGTGCACCTAAACATCAAGTGATTCCATGTAACAATCTCCTCCTCTTTCTTATACAAACGGCAGTTTTCGAAACTTCCCACCTGTCATATCCTAGACATCTTCCTAATATACTAATGTTACGTCAGGACACCTACGATCATCAATCTTATTATTTTCCAGAAGGGTTTAGTTCTCTTGCTGTCTAGTTTAGACCATTTAGGGCACTAATAGTGGTTTTTGCCAAATCATTAGCAACGGCAGTATCTTTGGATAAGCCAAGACTTGTCAGTTCATCTGCTATGTCGTTGCCTTTCACATTAATGGGCCGGGGAACCCAATGGAGTCTAAGAGTCCGACCTGAAAAGGTGCATACAGAATTTTTGCAACTTTTTACCGGTTTGGATTTCATCCGGGAAACTTTGCAGCGTTCAAAGCTGCCTGACTATCCACCTGGAAGTTAATATAAAGAGATACAAGTTAGTATAGGTTTTTGATGTGTTTTTACAGATCAAGCGTCGCTGGTGTCAAGCTCCCACCTTATTTTTATTTAGAATTGTTAAATAATTCCTCTTCGAAAATTCCCATGGTCCTTGCAAAGGCTTAATAAAGCAAATTTTTTTCACTTATGGCTGGAAGTTATATAAAGAGATACAGGTTAGTCAAGTTTTTTTTTTGTTTTTACCGATCAAGCTTAACTGGTGTCAAGCTGTCACCTTATTTTTTACTTAGTATTGTTTAACAATTCCTCTTCGAAAGATTCCAATGAACCCTGCCGCCGCTAAAGGAATTTCCACCCCTTCGCGCCAAATGTTGTTCAGTAAAGACGTTCATTTCTGCCTCATTGGTTACGCCAATAATCAAAATTGCCTCATTTGAGCCGGTGAGCAACCCGAAGAGTTTCCCTACCTACGATTGCAAAAAATCCCTCCGCAAAAAATCCCTGTGTTGTTGTAAATGTTCTGATAAAAATAATGGTCCATATATTTATTTAAAATCAGTAAGGACGGAACATACCAAACAATGGAGAACGCTACGGCACCAAGACAAGGGACTTGTCTAGTTGTTGGCCGAAATAAAATCGTGATGTTGACTACATTTGGTTAGCGAAGAAGATGCTACGGCATACACAGCGAGCAATGCAATGGCTTTATTGAAAAATAATTATTAAGGTCACCTAATTTCGCGTTTCGGATCAGTCAACTGGTCGCCTAGATCGTGTGAATTTTTATCTTTTATGTTAAGTAAAGTCGAAAGCCTTTGTCCGCTACGATTTAAGGTCTTGAAGCTGGCATTACAAACCTAAGTCGGGAGATGCCAGTGGCTTTGATGGAAAGAAAAGTTCGAAAGTTAGCCCTTACGGCCAACATTTAAATGAAAATATGTATCGTTGAATGAATGTCAAAGAATGTGCTCTACGGCCCTAACAAAAGTTTCGATATTTAATTCTAATCCAATGTTTATAAAATTAGCAATAGGTTTAAAGAACTTTTTTATAAAGACAACTACAGGGTGACGCAAAACTACCGTTGAGGTTTGAATGTTTAATAACTTTTTAAATTTATTTATATTTTTATTTCAGAATTTTGCAGAGCAAAGTTGGGGAATTTGAAATGGAACACTCGCAACAGAACAGCGATCAGCGATTGTTGAATTTTATTTTAAAAATCAAGTTAATTGTGTTGACTCAGCGTGCTTATCGTCGCTTTTTTAATATGCGTACTGGACCTTCAGAACCAACAATAAACCGCTTGGTTGGAAATTTTCGACAACATGGTAAAGTAAGGCATGTACCGGAAGTCCACGCACGGTCCACACGGAAGAAAATATCCAACATGTTGTGGATAGTGTGCAGGACAGTCCAGAAACATCACGTTCGGCACAACAAGGGCTATCGCGAAAAGAGCACGAATGTGCGCAGCCGAAAATGCCCCCGACGTGCCGGATATAATTTTGCATACTTAGGCCACAAAATATTCCCCATTAATATACCATAAAACAAAAAATAATAATTATAATAACCCAATAAATAAAAAGTTATCAAACATTCAAACCACAACGGTAGTGTAGCGCCACCCTATATAATTATGAACTAATTTTTTATGAATATTTATAAAAAAAATCAATAGTTGTAATGCCTTGAAACATACTTAAAAATAGTACTTTTTTGGCTTATCAAGGATGGCGGGACAGTCAAAAAGTAGTGCCATACAAATTCCCATACGGCTTCTACAGTATACATTCGTTTTACTTTCACTACATACTTTTTGTATTTAAACTATGACTATTTCCCAAACACCCAAGCAGATTTTAAATAATGCTACCGCCGGAATGGGCCTTTGCGCCCTTACTTAAGCAGAGTAGAGTACACGTAAAACAGTCTCCCAGTAGTAAACACTTGTAGGAGTGTGAAGTGTCTTTTGCTGTATCTTTAACATTCACATTGGGTGTTTAATAAAACATTTGATGGACGAGTGCAGTCATCAAAAGGTTTATTGTCCATATTCGGTTTCGACTGTTGCCACTGGAGGATACTGCTCTGAAATATGAGTGCGACATGCCGCAAGGCATTGTTTATGTTATTTTTAATAAGTATTATACATTATATATTGTACATGCTATACATATATATCTGCTCTGTATACATGCGAGTATATAAGTACATATATTTCATTCATCGCACATGACAAAACACAATTGCTATTAATGTAATTGGATTTTGTCTCGCATGGCACCTTTCCTATCTGAGCCGCCATCAAATATGGCCAAAAGCATGAGGGAGGGGCGGGCGACCAAAGGTAGGCAGGAGACACGGATGGCTATTTGCATTGCATTACCTAATTCTGTCAGAGGCTTTCGCCGCACTTAACTCACTTAATGACCTCATGTAATGAAATGTATCTTATGCTAGCCTGCCTGTCCAGCTAGCCAGGGTAAGGCTTTCGTATATGCCGGTGGGCTTGTGTGACAGAGTACGGGCTGGAAATACCAAACATTTTTACTAATTATTTAGCTGTTGACCAAGCTAATTGACTTAGTTTTTGGTATCTTGCCACTTAATAACAACAATTCTTTTGTTTCTAAATTCCACAAAGACAAAATATGTATGGTGATTATCTCGTTAGGTAGTACGTATAAATGTAAGTACTCACAGTGGTGAGTGTGCGATTGTTTGCTAAAGGTAACCTAACATGTTATCTGATCACCAGCCACCTCTTGTTTTCAAATAATATGAAAATCATAATGAGTACTTTGCATTTTGGCCCCTTAACTCTTAAATGACGAGTTATGCCTCCGTCAAAATGACATGTTGATTAGTGTGGCACCCCACCCACCTCTGCTAACATCCTTGAAGCCCGGTAAAGGCCTATTGTCCCCAGCCTCCATATTTCGAGCAATTTCCTCATTAACCTCATCACCTCATTGTGAAATGTTGCTTGTTTTTGAAAAATATTTTTAATTAAAAAAGTTACTATCACATAAAGCCTCCCCAGGGTTTTAAGTTTTTTCCCTCGTTTTTTTCTCTCTCTTTTTTTAGGAAAATGTTGTTGCCAAAGAGGTTTTGTTAAAGTGAAAACGTTATAAATTCCCAGGACTAACATTTGCTAATGAATAAATTAATACCAATACCAACACGTCGGTATGGTAAGAACGAGACCATACTATTTTATGATATGAATGTGCTGGCTGGGTTGTTTTGTTGCTGTTGTAGCCAGTACGATATAAGGTAATACAACGGACAAACAACAAACAAATACCAAGGCAGCAAATTCTTCTACATACACTTACTTTCCTTCCTTAGCAGCCAGCCAAGACCAATTCATATACACACACTCACAATCCAAGAGGAGAGAAGAAAGCCAAGGCACAGAAATTGAAAACTAAAGCAAAGACGGAGACTTTGCTTTTTGCCTCTGGAAAATGTACTTCGGCACACCTGAGTTATCAGACAAAGTGACATGCAAATGATGAATATTATTTTTTGCTGAAATGAAAGCAAAGAACCATTAAAGTCGTAACAGAAACAAATTTCGATTAGGTAGAACAGGTCGCCAGCTGGGATTTCACAAAGTCATAAGTATAGACATTTTCGTTCACTGTTGGTATGTTTGAGAACCTCAAATATATATCGTACATCGACCTTCCATTTAGAAAACAAACGAAGAACATCTAACGAATCCGTGAGATGTGCACGATATAATTCGACTTTCATAAGAATGTCTCCATGTACTTGTTACATTAAAAAAGCATAATGTGATAAATACCTTTCAAACAGAATATAAATGATGACGGAGTTCCATGTGATCGTTTGCTTAAACTGAGAGACCGAAGCTCGAACTAAATGTTTCTTCTTTGATGATGAGCAATACATGCACAAAGATTGAGGAATTTCAATAATGATCTAACCCAATATCTTTCAACAATATCAGGTTATGTATAAGATTCAGGGTCAAATCGGCTGAAGTGATAAAAATTTAAAAAACAAATTATGCCGTCTTTAAAATGAATGAAGCATTTCGAAAAAAGGAATGAATTAGACGCTCTGGCCTAAGAGGCCCTAAAAAATGACACCGCCACTTGCTTATAGTGTGGCTACTCAAACGGAAGAAGATTGCTCATGGAGGCCGAAAATACATGGGATTACAAAAATTATGCCGTTTTTAGAATGGCTTAAGCATATTTCGTTATAATAATGAATAAGTCGCTTTGGCCTAAGAGGACCCCAGGGCCTTAAAAATGATAACGCAACTTGCTTCTAGTGTGGCGACTCAAACGGAAGGGGATTGCTTAAGATTGCCGAAAATAGGTGGTTGTGGTCATAGGGGTTCCACAAGACTCAAAATATATGATCATGAGAACCTTAGGTTGCAAAAAACAATCGCATACGAAAAAATATGGAATTATACGAGAACTGCAAGCTTGCAAAATGGATGTGGTTCGATTCATCTGTAAAATTTCGTAGAGCCGAAGCCGATTTTCTGAAATAAATGAAAAGTAAACTTTAAAGAAATTTTTTTTCCTCAATTTAAATAATTTTACCTTAATTCCGTGGACAGTGGTCAATAGCAGAAGGCTTTAAAGACCCCGAGTCGCTAGATAACGCATGTTCATATTTTTTTCCAAATTATCCGTCCCATTATAAAGGGTGTGGCATAATTTTTTCTCTTTTATGGCACGCCTCATAAACTGCGCTTTTGCCCCAAATTTTATTACCAGCATCATAAAATTAGATTTCAGATTGGACAAAAAATTTCTCGCTGTGCTCTGCAGTCGAATTTTACCAGGGCCAGAAAACAATTTAGATTTTGTCGCTGTTTTTGTTTACTTCTTACCTCCGCTTCATGTTACCGCAATCCACCTTCGTTTAATTTTCCGGTTCCTGATATTTATTACAGCTGGTTTAATCTGCTTTATCCAAGGAAAAAGTTCAAGCTCCATAGTTTTTGTATGTAAATAAATCAATTTATAGGCGGCAGAACTAGCTTCTTCTTTTTCTTTAAAGTTTTTTCACACATTGAATGATGACAGTTTAGGGATGCCAAAGTTAAGTTAAAGGAGTTTATTTAAGGAAGCTCGCAGTGTATGATTTATTATAAGTTTGTTAAACAGTAGCGTTGAAACCAACGCAAGATCCTAGAGAAAGCCGTGTCGTTACATTGACAGCCTAATTGTTACAGTGAAAACGACTCCAGAATTGCTTTGGTCCTGGCCCACTGAATCATTTTATCTTGAACTGCGTATTTCTTACCACCTATCAAACATGCTTTGGACCGTTTTTTTATACTGCTTGAAGATAAAAGAAAAAAAAACGTCTCAGTGTGCAAAAACCTTAAAGGCTCGGGCACTCTGAATCTTTTTTTTTCTTATGCTGCGTACTTTTCAAATTCCGGCTGCCTAAAAACATAAAAATTTCCAATAGTGTACACAACATACAATACAAATAAAGTCATATGTGGAGAAATATTTGCGACGCAAAGGAAATTAAGTCTGGTACTCATTCTAGCTTTTCATGCAAAAAAAGTGTCAAACTCCATAAAAGTTATTGTCCGGAACAAAGCGACGCGACAAAATGTAGTTTAAAGCTTAAATATATATACACACGTTCTTATGGAAGCATTAATACCAAAGCGACACGACAAAAAATTTACATCGCCTGTGATGCGACAAAATGATGCCTTTTGTCGCACCGTTATTGGTTTGTCAAACAAAGCTTAGTATTAACCTCAAACGATTTTTTTTCTTAGAAGATTTACATTTATTTCTACACGGAGAAATTAGCTTGTAGATCAGTGTGATCACACAATTATCAGAAAATTAATTTTCGTTGCTGGTGGCGAAAAAAAGTTTAGCTAGTGATAAACACCCCATTGCAAATTTCGCCACATTTTCTTTTTAGCTGAGTACCACCAAACGAAAATTGCTAAAGGTAAATTTCGTTTGCTTTACTACATGTACGAGTATTTCTTATGCGAGCGAAAATTTAGTTTTATGTAAATAATATGCTTAAAACAAATCAATCGAAATACTTGTATTTTGAATTCCCTTTTATTAGTTGTTCAACAGAAGAGTACGAATAATATAACAAAGTAAATTGATTTCCAATTTTTTCATTATTTGTACTGAAAATTTACGGCGACAAAAAAGCTCTGGTGTGAATGTACTAGCGGCACGTCTATAGCAGCGGTTGCATTTTGTCCAGCCGCTTCGGTCTGAACGCTACATAAAAAGAAATTCTTAAGATTTTGTTAAATTATAAAACCCAAGAAAAATCTCATTAATGAGTCATTTTTAAGACAATTAATATTTTTTACTTGAACGAAACAAGTTTAACATTAAATTTCTAAAACACATATCCCGAAAACGAAAATTGTTTGTGAAAAGTACACAACATTCGAACTGAAATTGAATTTTATGTCGAATTTAACGATATCTTTGCAATTTAAGGCCCAAGCACACTATAGCTTGAATTTTTTTTCTGTGTGTATTACACTTTCGAAGCAAATTCGTTTTTTAAAACAAAGCTTAAGTGTGCTCGGGACTTTAATCTAACCTTCTTAATATGTGTATTTGGTTAAACTTAACAAATGCATCAAAAGCCCTAGTTTTCGTCTTCACTTGCTTTCCAGGCTTGCAATGCTTGTTTCGTTTTTGCTTCACACATAAAAAACGTTCTTCAATATCCATTTCGCATATGCTAACGATATTATGGTTTTCGTAATTTTGGCCAGAAATCTATTACAATTTGCATGGAAATTGAGCAAAATTTTAAATTACGTTCAAGTGCGTTAGGGATTTCAGATAAAATTGTATAGTTATATTTTTATTTTAATTTGTTCTTCTTTCTTTAAATTTTGTGTACACATTAATTCAATAAATCAATGTCAAAGTTATTCCTAAAAAAGTTGACTTTTTGCTTAATCCGGCTTTTTATGTGTTCGAGCCGACAGTCGTTGCGAGAACAAAGAAAAAATTGCCCTGGCATCCCTATCAATCAATTAACTAAATTATTAATGGCAAGAGAAAGAAATACAAAGTTTTTGCTGAATCTATACTACATACGAGAATAAACAGAGAATTAGGAAGACTAATCCAACCTAGGAAAATATTGGAAACTCGTGGGGCTCTGAGTTCAACAATCGTTCGTACGTATTTAACAATTAAATTGATATTAGTGTTCTGGTTGAAAAGCGGCATGGCCTCCAAACCGACGAAGGAAAGATATGTAGTTGTAGCTTACTACGCCGACTTACCTACGTTCGTTGTTGTAGCGGCGACTGTGTGCCGGGGTGCACGGACTGTCCTTGGGCGAAGTCCCCGGAGCAGTGTCAATCCGGTCCACAGAACCGTCTGTCGTGGGATACGTTATACGTTTTTTTCTCAAAGGCTCTGGCTGCGTGTAACTCCCATTATCTGGCTGATAATACAAAACTTTTTCCGGCAAAGCATTGTCCAAGAATCATTCATACTTGTAAAGGGAAAAGAGAGCTGTTGTTTGTCAGAGAGCTGTTGTTAGTCTACCTGCTCGTCTGTGTAATCTATTCAACAGGTGCTCATTTTTTCGTAGACAGCCAATGTATAAGGTGATCCATCTAGAGGTATTTTTTCAGAAAAAAAAATAAAAACTCAAATAAAGTGTGGAATCTTTATTGGTAATTTGAAAGGAAAATTTGTGGCATTTATTTTTTGAATATAGTTCCCTTCAAATGTTGGCCGCAACTACGCCTCAGGGTTTCCATTCTGATGGTCCAATTTTGGATGACTCGTTCGAGCATTTCGACCGGTATGTCTTTAATGTCACGCGTAATGTTGGCTTCCAAAACCTGAATCGTAGCTGGTTTGTCAGCATAGGCTTTGGACTTAACGTAACCCAAAGGAAAAATGTCTAAATGTGTGATATCACTCGATCTAGGCGGCCAAAACGTGAAATTAGCTGCTTTTCGAAATGACCTCTCAATAGATCCATTGTTTGAGCAGCTGTATGGCAAGTGGCACCGTCTTGTTGAAGCCAAGTGTCGTCCAGATTACGTGCTTCAATTTCAGGTAGCATAAAGGTCGATATCATGGCGCGATAGGGATCACCATTCACGGTTTCGTTCCGGCCATCATCATTAATGAAAAATTTCACTATGTAACAAAATTTTGTTTAAGTGAATTTTTTTGCTGTTTCTCATTGGTTATGTCTCTAAACTGAAGAAAAACTTTAACTGATGTCTGGCTAATCGTTTTTTAAGAAATGACATCGAATTTTCAAATTTTTAAATAGTGCCTTTATTTTTCATGGTACAGATAGATAAGAGTGTGCATAAAAGATTGTTAAACAGCTTAATTTTAATGAAGGTATGCTTTTATATGATAATACAACGAAAAATACACTTGAATCCTTAAATTCAGGATGCTCTTAATAATACTGTTTAAAAAAGGTTTGTTTTCTACCTTTCCTCTTGTAGATTTGGTCATTTTCTCTGATTAAATTCCAGATATAGTCGCCAAGCATCCGTTCATTGTACTGCCCTTGGTATCACTTTTCAAAGGCTTGAATGTCCTGGTGAAAACGTTCACCATGTTCTTCTGAGTATGCGTCAGAATTTGACTTGAACACTTCTAGGTGTGAGTGAAGAACATGCAACTTCAGAGACATTCTGCATCCCATGTTATGGTAGTTCTCGGTAAGATGCTGAACAACTTCCTTGTAATTATCAAAATGAGATACCATCACTTAGTTGAGAATTAAACCAAAACTTGTTAATCGATTTTATTGAAATGTGGCTAGTTTTATTTGTAACATATTAATGTTTATAACTAAAGATCAAAAAAGAGCATTTGTGACTTTTTTGGTTTATTATGAATTTTAAGACAAAATTTTTTTTTTCCAATTTTGCATGAAAAAAAAAATTTTTTGGAAAAAGTTTCTGAATATTTCCAAAACTATTCACTTTATCAAAAAACAGTGTAAGAGTAACTTGGAAATAATATAGCTGCGGATTCTCGGAGTTTTTACTTAATCAAATCGGAGAAACTGTTCTTGAGTTATGCTAAAATGTGTGGTGAAACCACGGTTTATATACTAAAAAAACGTTTAGGTAGAGGAAAGAACACTCATTATATTATATTTATGACCTAATTCATTAGATAAAAGCAAAAAATTCACTTAAACAAACAAAAAGATTTTTTTTTGTTACGTAGTGTTATGCACCGATGATTCCACCAGTTTATAAAGCACACCAAACCGTGGTTTTCTCTGGGTAAAATGACACCTCTTGAACCTTTTCTTGTCGCTCTTCAGCCCAAATGAGTTAATTTTGTTTGTTGACTTTGCCGTTTAGCCAGAAACGGGCCTCATCACTGAACAAAATTTTGGTCGAAAACAGCGGGTCTTCCCTTTTCTCACCGAACGCTCATTTCCATAATACAATAAATGCCAAAATGTAATAAAGATTCTACACTTGATTTAAATTTTTATATTTTTTTGTTCTGAAAAAATACCTCTAGGTGGATCACCATATGTGACAACGCATAGAGAAAGGTACCTAAGGGTAAAAAAAAATATATTTTCACTTTTTTTTCTTTTGATGTGGACAACATCTGAGCATCGAATGAGACCGATCCCATGCCCCAAAAGTGTTCCATCCCAGAGATATGCGCGTTTAATGAAAGTGATGGGACACCAAAGATACGTGTATTAAACCTTTAAAATGTCTCTCCTGAACAAAACTGGTTTTTACCCTTAGGTCCCTTTCTATTTTGCGCGTCACATATAGTAGTCGACAAATCCAACGGCCCCTCAAATTAAATTTTGTCTGCAGAATGTATATCAAACAAAACCTCTCTTATCTGCAGCTGGTTAATCACTTGTTACACCCTTCATGTTATTTTTATATTTCTCGGTACTACGTTCAACTTGGTAATTCTATTATACAAGTACCTTTTTGTGCTATTTGATGAAAATGAAGTTGCAATATGAATAATTTTCACATAGTACTAAGCCCCTTTGTTGATCAAAGGTCGGCTACACTATAGGCGCTCTTGAACCCTAGGATATAATTTCTAAATCCGGCCGAAAATTACTACTTATATTTAGTACAACCGTTGTTTTTTCAGCCTATCTGTAGAAAGATTAAATAAACCTTTTGCAGAACGCATAATAGGCGTGTTCTATTGGAACTCACATAAACGGGTAAGTGGTACCTAAGGCGATAACTTCAAAATTTACGAAAAATTCTTGAAAAACTTTCTACGCAAGAACTGGTTGACTTTATGCATCACAAACCGTTTGATTTGAAAATTTAAAATAATTAGAAAAAAATTAATTCAAGTTATACAAGCGAGTTGGTTATTCTTGAAAAGTTTTTTGCCAATAATTATAATTATTTAAAACAAACGGGTTTTAACACAAATTGCTATAATTTTCTGTAAACAAACTCATTTTTATATTCTTTTACAATGGTGTAAAGTAATCGCGTTATCGGCCTTTAGAAGCGAGTTGCCAATAGAAGCGAAAGTCATACAGTAGGGGAAAAATTTATTTGGTATTCAATACCAATTTTTCCTTAGTTACAATTTATGTAGATTTTAATCTATACTGAGTGATGGTCATTTGTGTGCGATGTACGAGAAAAGGCTTGGTTAGGCATCCAGTCACCTGTCACCTGGACTATAAAGTAAATCTATTTCAAAGTACCGATTTCAAAAAAGGGCACAACTGATATTAATGATATACGACATAAAAATACCATAACTGGAGTTAAAACATAAATATTTCGACATGCTAAATTACTACTATCCCCTAGTAGAAGGCGATGTTATAAAAATCGAATCGTCCTTAATGTGGTAGCATCGATGCGAGAATTTAGATTTCTTGTAATTTTTAATAAAAAATGCAATTTTGCAAAGCCAATTTTTTTCTCGAAAGTTTTTGTGAAAAATAAAATAGTATTAAAAAAATACCTCAAGAATGTGGTTTAATACCTAATTTTTCAATTATTTTTTCAGGTAAGATGACCCAATTGAGCCATATTTCCTGTTGCTGTGACTTTGTGAGTTTGTATCTGATCTTGTTGGACCCTGGCCGGCCATGGCATGAAGGATTATAGGTTCAAAAGCCAAATGAGACCATTATACAATGCCCCAGAGAAGTTTTCTCATTAATTCTGGTGAGTTTTCGAGCATAATTGTCAATGTAAATAATTGTCCAACTTAAACTGTAGCCCACGATTAGAGAGTATAGGATTGGAAGGAATTATCCCGCTTGTTATTGTAATGGGTAAAGTGGCGCGCCGATGTTTGATAGAAAGGGTGCTCAACAATAACGAATCCAGGTAAGAACAACTGATATTTTAAGCAATCTTTCTTTCTCGTCGTAAACTATGGACAATTTACTCATAATCTCTAAACTATGTAGAAGGGAAGCGTACAACAACGTCCACGGATATAATGTTTATGGACGTTATGATTACATTACAAAATGTGTCGTAAAGTCCATAGGCGTTGGATCACAAAGTACATGGACACTACAATCTTTTAGAAAAGTAACTTGAACCATTTTTAGTACTTTATTTTTATTTTAAATTATGTTGTAGAATTAAGTTTTCTTTAAATTTATACAGTTTATTAGAGTACCGATAATAGTTACCATTTTTTAAAGACTCTGTTTTGTCTCCTCGTAAACGTTGGCCAATATTTTTATAATCTCTAAACTATGTAGAAGGGTAGCGAATCCCAACGTCCACAGACATTATGTTTATAGACATTTTGAAATTACAAAATGTGTCCTTAAGTCCATAGGCGTTGCATCACAGAGTCAATGGACATTACGACCTTTTAGAAATGTTTCTTGAACCATTTTTAGTACTTTATTTATTTTAATTTAAGTTGCAGAATTAAGTTTTAATCAAATGTATACATTTAACCAAAGTACCGATGATAGTGACCATTTAAGAAGACTTTCTGTGAGTGTTTCTAGATTTGGCTTGTCCATTACTGAAAACTGAAGAAAGACCGGTCACACAGAAAGGATTTTTCCAAGGATATACTTTGGATCGATCATAGGGTGAATCTCACATGATGTTTCGTAATTTTTGCTTATGAAGAGGGAGGTGATATTAGTTTTTAATTTTTTCCTTGTTCTCTAATAGGATTTTGAGGGACTTAATCAAGTAAAATGCATTTATTTTTGTGTCTTGCATTTGACAAATTTTGTTATATGCGGTATCGCTATTGCTCCAAAACGAAAATTTATGGCGCTTTAAGACTGTGAGAACTCTTTTTAAAAAATCAACTTCATTTATGTAACACTGCTTTTTTTTGGATATTAGGTGGCTTTTAAAAGTGTTTAAACTTTTAAATTTAATTCGGCTGTAAAAAAAGGACTGGTAATTTTTTTTAAATTTCTGGTTTTGTTGGAAAGGATGAACTTTGGCATTTAATACTGAAACACCATCTGATGCGTTTTCGCTTCGCTTAATGGGATAGAGATTGTTTGACAGGAGATGAAGAATTTTATTGAAAAATCGCGTTTTCAGATGAAGAATATTTTCATCTCGATTGCTATGTCAATAAGCAAAATTGATATGGGGTACAGAGAACCCACACGTGACTATTGAGAAGCCAATGCATCAACAAGGAGTCACTGTTTGGTGTGGATTTTGAGCTGGCGGCATCATTGGACCATTTTTCTTCAAAAATGAGCAAGGTGTCACCATTACTGTCAACGGTGAGCGTTACCGTGCCATGCTCAACGAATTTTTGTTTTCAAAAATTCAAGAGAACGACACGGACCGACATTTGGTTCCAACTAGATGGTGCAATAATATGTCGCACAGCCAACGAAAGCATCGATATTTTACGCAGGGTTTTTGAATCAAATCGAATAATCAGCCGAAATTGTGTTGTCAATTGGCAGCCTCGGAGCTGTGATTTGAGCCCTTTGGATTATTTTTTACCCAGGCATTTAATAATGAAACACCATCTGATGCGTTTTCGCTTCGGTCAATGGGATAGAGATTGTTTGGCAGGAGATGAAGAATTTTACCGAAAAATCGCGTTTTCAGATGAAGAATATTTTTATCTCGGTTGCTATGTCAATAAGCAAAATTGGTATGGGGTACAGAGAACCCACACGTGACTAATGAGAAGCCAATGCATTAACAAGGAGTCAGCGTTTGGTGTGGATTTTGAGCTGGCGGCATCATTGGGCCATTTTTCTTCAAAAATGAGCAAAGTGCCACCATTACCGCCAACGGCAAGCGTTATAGCGCCATGCTCAACGAATTTTTGTTTTCAAAAATTCAAGAGAATGACATGGACCGACATTTGGTTCCAACAAGACGGAGCAATATGTAACACAGCCAACGCAAGCATCAATATTTTACGCACTGTTTTTAAAAATCAAATAATCAGCCGAAATTGTGATGTCAATTGTCAGCCTCGGAGCAGTGATTTGAGCCCTTTTGTTTTTTTCTGTGTCTACCCAGCAAACCAAACATTCAGAATTCGGACAGAATTCTATACGATAAACGGCAAACTGTTCCGATTTCGGATCCGAATTCTTACCGAGTTCGAAACAAAAAACATATGTGAGGGTTGACACGAACTGTGAAATACTTCTCCGAAAAAAAATCCTCAGACAAACCGAACAGAATTCGTAACAATTTCGGTAAGAATTCTGAATAGATTTCATATATTGTTCAGAATTGTCTGACATCAGACATTGTCGGCAAATTTGGATAGCCATTAAGAGTAAATGTTACGCAAAGCATCCAGAGACATATAAAGCGTTGAAACATGAAATCAAAGTTGCCATTGAAAAGATTTGACCCGAAACAATCCAAAATGTACTGAAAAGTTGGCTTTAACGGATGAGATACTTCTGAGCCTGTTGTGGTAGTCAAATGAATGATATTGTGTTGCATTCAAAAGTTAAACCTTTCCAATAAAACCAGACTTTTGAAAAAAAATATCAGTATTTTTTTACAGCCGATTAGAATATAAAATTTTAAATGGCCCACCCTATACAATAAACAAGGTATAGCCACTAGTCCACTAGTCACTTCAAAGAGAATGTTAAAAATACCATTTTTTTGAATGTTTGTTTGATGATAATTGTCAATGGTTCATACAGAATTTTTACTATTTAAACAACAATTATATTTGTCAGCTTTAAAATTTGAAAATTTATATAACAACGAGAATAATTTTCTAATTTAGCTGATTGCATAGCTTCCTTACTCCATGTTCCATGCTCTCCCTGGAATCAGAAAGCTATCCTATGAAAATTCATTTAGCCTCCCGGAGTAGATTTTTAGAGAGTTATATAAACACACCTCAATGAAGTCTCCTCATGGGATATTGAATTATAGTATCAACAATGATCTCTTTCTATGAAAATTTCAGCAGTACCTTGATGTCTTTAAATTCGAATTGAAATCCGTATATTGCGGTTGGGAGCCTTTCCGTCATTTTAGTGCACTGGGATATGTTATTCTTTTTCTGGTTGTTATTTGTCATTTCATGGGTTTGGTCGACAATGTCAGCGTTTGTTTCTTTGGTTTGTTTTGCAGTATTAGAAGAGTTTTTTGTTGTTGTTGCTGTTGTTTTTTATTATTATTTGCTAAAGAACATGCAAATTGCATGTCCAATATGTCCAAGTACATTTAATGTTCTTATAAATTAGGGTCAGTATTATAAATAAAACGAGGAAGCGAAGAGGAAATAATACAACAACAAAATGTTAAGAGGTTTAAATAAATACCCCCCGCTTGTTCCGTTCGTACATGAAGAATTTCATTCGAGAATTGTTTTGTTTTCAACAAATTTATTGCAAGTTTACAATGTCTTGAATATTTAAAGAATTTCAAATTTAAGGCAAATTCAAATGTAAAACATAATAAATTAATCCTATGGCCAAATGGTGGCGAACGGTGACAGTTATTTAAAGCCTTTGTGAAGTTTCGAGGGTTAAAATGTGAAACGAACTAAAATGTTATTTAATTGCATGTCCGAGTAGGCTATGATGCCTGTATGTAATGGTGGCATATTAACAATATTTTAATCTAGTACTGACGAAACTGACCTTAATGTTTCTTTATACATACATCCATGTTTGTAAGTTGTATATACTATGGCGATACTCGTATCTGTAATTTTAAATTTGTTCAACACACGCAATTTCTAGTTACATGCAAAATTTCTAGAATTTTTATTTTTAATAAAACTTCACTATTTGCTTCCGGCCTTTCTAAGGCAAAGTCCTTAATGTCGCCATTGCCATTACTCTACCGCTGCGCTGCTGGCCCCTCACCCTCGGATTGTTTGTTTATTGGTTGGGTTAATATAGAAACGGAAGTTTAATGGAATGTCATCATGTGCAAGTTTTTGCGGAGGGGGAGTGAATGACAAAAATGGAATAAACACCAAACAAACATCGCACACAAAATGGGAAAACAATATTGATCATGTTACCCTGGTAAATAATAATATTAACTGTCTATTAATAGTTAATATGGTACAGTGCTATAAACTATGGCCCCAGTACTGCGGCCTGTGTTGCCTAAATGGTCTCTTCTCACGAAGATGCCTAGCGTATAGATGATAGAGTATCGTGGGCAGGGAGGAAAGGAAATTGAAATGTATGTAAGTGAAAACACGTCGTATAAGTGTTGTACACAATATACGACACTCATACGCCACGTACGACGGTACGTCCTATCTATAGCGTTATTAGTCATACGCACGCACACGCCTTCATTCTTTTTATTGTCCGCTTCTTACTCACTCCTTCGTCTAACGTGCATGTGCCCTCTTAACGGATATTTGTGTATCATACACATGCCGTCACACACACAGATGTATATACATCTATGTATGTAGGTATGAATGTATGTATTGTTTATTTAAGTACAGGAATACAGATGTAGATAAGGGCGTCCCGAAAAAAGTTGCTGCCATCTAGTTATTATTTGGATGCGAAATAATATTATTAAAATCACCATCTAGAGTAAAAACAACGACTAACGAAAGGCTTAAGTGAAACGGCTCGATGTTATGTACAGTCAAAGCAGCCTATAACGACATTTAGTGGAGCACAGTCGTTATAGCCGCCTATCGTTCAAATCAATATTAAAAAAGATATCATGTATTGAAATACATTGCATTCTAATTAGGCGCTTAAATCAAAAATAAGAATAAATAAAAAAGGATGAAGACGGGAGAGCACACTAAGCGCATCTTCGGAAATGCAGTACTGCGCTGCATATAATGCGGAGCGTGTTTGAAATTGCATCGTCTGGAAACATTACAGTAGTCATGTGTTCTAAAAATCATTAATTTAGCATTTACTGTGCAAATATCTTGCAGACGTGCATTAAAAAAATATGATGCAATGAATGAGTTAGCACCTACTATAATTCCGCTTCCGATTAAATTTGGTATATTACATAACGATAGGCAAACAACCAATGCTGGACCAATTTGGTTCATAAAAGCATAGTTTTGGATATAGTATGCTGACTATGGTCTGGAGGGCAAAAAAATGGATTTTAGTATAAAAAACAATAAAACTGTCTAGCAAAGCCAAAAACAAAATTATTTTTGAAATTTGTCGACTTCAAATGTTTTAATTGTAGTGCATGTTCGTAAATGCAGCAAAAACGCATCAAAAAAAGCATGTACAACAACAACATTACGTGATACCCTTCACCACTCTGTTATTCAATATACTCCGCACCTAAGGTTAAAACTATTTCATGGGCAAGCTTAAACTTATTTCATGGGCATTTTTAGCAGATTTACCTTTATTTGAGTAAATATATAATGTGTGCAATAGAGCGGCATTATCATAATTTGAAAATGTCCATAAATGGGAAAGGGCTATACTAACAAATGCACCAATACATATGTTCAAACTTATGTAGGGTTGAATGTAAGAAGTTTATAATGCATTGTTTATATATTTTTGAAAGATCGGATTAGAGATGTTCCTCGTAGAGCGGCAATAGTTAAATTATAACCATTATAAACACAATGTCGGCAATTTCGACGTCGTTGTAAGCTATTCTATGGCGGAATGTTGCTAGACTATAAAATATATTCACTTTAAGCAGTATAACGTTCTAAGCAAAGTCCTTATGAATGATTTTGAATGTATAGGGTGGGCGATTTAACATTTTAAATATGAATCGGCTGTAAAAAAGTACTTTTTTAACTTCTGGCTTAATTTGAATGGTTAAACTTTGTCATTTAATAATGGAACACCTTCCGATGCGTGATTGTTTGGCAGGAGATGAAGAATTTTACCGAACTATCGTGTTTTCTGATGAAGCTCATTTTTGTCTCGGTGGCTATTTCAATAAATTGCCGCATATGGGGTTCAGAGAACCGACACGTAACTATTGAAAAGCCAATGCATCCACAACGAGTCACTGTTTGGTGTGGATTTTAGGCTGGCCGCATCAATGGTCCATTTTTCTTCAAAAATGAGCAAAGAACCGCTATTTTGTCGATTAGACGCTTCGTTCAGGAGATTTCGCTGATTTAAGTTTTAAAATTGTCTTCCCACATTATTGTCCGAGGATAGAGGTGATCACGAATTAAGGCTCTTTTGTCGACGAGGCGCTTAGTTAAGGTATGGTATTCTTACCATTTTTTTTGTCGAGGAAAGGGTTCATCCCGAAATACGGCACTTTTGTCGATTAGACTCATCGTTAAGGAGATATAGCTTATTTAAGTTTTTCTATGGTCTTCCCACGTTTATGTTCGAGGAAAAAGGTGATCCCGAAATAAGGCTCTTTTGTCGATTAGACGCTTCGTTGAGTTGATATCGCTGATTTAAGTTTGCCTATGGTCTTTCCACGTTTCTGGCCGAGGGAAGAGGTGATCACGAATAAAGGCTCTTTTGTCGATTAGACGCTTCGTTTAGAAGATGTCACTCTTTTAATTTTCCTTTGGTCAACGGTGAGCTTTACCCCTCCAAGCTCAACGAATTTTTGTTTCCAAAAATGCAAGAGAATGACATGGACGATATTTGGTTTCATTAAGACGGGGCCACGTACACAGCCAACGCAACTATCGATATTTAACGCACTGTTTTTGAAAATCGAATAATCAGCCGAAATTATGATGACAACTGGCCTAGTCGGAGCTGTGATTTGACCCTAGGATTATTTTCTGTGTGGAGCCATTAAGGATAAATGTTGAAGCATCCACAAACAATTGAAGCGTTGAAACATGAATTCGAAGTGGCCATTGAAGATATTCCCGAAATAATCGAAATGTACTGAAAAATTAAGTTGATCGAATGAGGTACTACCGAGCCAGTTGTGGTAGTCATATGAATGTTATTGTGTTCCATTCTTAAATAACAAAGTTCAACATTTTCAATAAAACCAGAAATTTAAAAAAAATTTCAGAATTTTTGTTTTACAGCCGATTCATATTTGAAATGTTAAATCGTGCTTTCTGTATTTGATTCTCTATGCAACATTCTGCCAACGTTTGTTTACTCAATTCTATTAATTTCCTACGGTGTTCGCTCACGTCATGTTCCGATTTTCATCTGGTTTGGTAATGCACAAGTTTTTGCTCTGCCTGTAGAGTTTTGCAAAATTCGGCGATCATTGAATAGGGATTAACCGACTCAAGCCCTCTTATTTCTACTTATATGTTTAAATAGAAGACAGTTTTTTAACAAAATGTCAAAGTGTCATTGATTTTCGTGGCTGCACACTGCTTAAGAGCTTCTTCTGTTCATATCTATGAAATATTTTTTTAATTCGTCGCGTTTAAAAAGGTACAGCCGAAACTCAAAGCCGGGTTAGAACCTTTGACATTTAAAATCGGCGGCTCATCACATGTGATCACTTCAAAAACGCCAAAAACTACTTTATAATGGAAAACAAAACACAGAAAATTCAAATTGAATGGGGAATGTTTATTATCATTTGAAAGAACATTCTTTGGCATTTATTTTTTGAAGATTATGTCTATGAAATGTTGGCCGCGGCTACGTCTAAGATGGTCCATCCGTTGAGTCCAATTTTCGATGACTCGTTCGAGCATTTCGACTGGTAACTGGCGAATGACACGCGTGATGTTTTGCTCCAAGGCCTGAATCGAAGCGGGTTTGTCCGCATAAACTTTAGACTTTATACATCCCACAGGAAAAAGTCTAACTGTGTGATTTCACACGATCTTGGTGAAATTATCTGCTCACCGAAGTGTTCTCTCAATAAATCCATTGATTGATGCGACGTGCGGGATGTGGCCCGTCTTGTTGAAACCAAATGTCGCCGAGATCACGAGCTTCAATTTCAGACATCAAATAGTCGGTTATCATGGCACGGCACGATAACGGTCGTCATTGAAGGTTACGTTCTAACCGGCATCATTTTTGAAGAAATAAGTACCGATGATACCACCGGCCCACAAACCACACCAAACCGTTATTTTTCTGGATGAAGTGGCAGCTCCTGAACCGCTTCTGGTTGCTCTTCGTCCCAAATCCAACAATTTTGATTGTTAACATACCCATTGAGCCCGAAATGTTGGCCGATTATGTTGACCATAAGTTGAACGAAGTGCACGAAACACATTCCTCACAGAACGTGAATTTTCGTAATAAAGTTGAACGATTTGTAAACGTTGTTCAGGCGTAACTCCTTCCATGATAAAATGCCAAACAATACTAAACAAAATTAAGATGACAGCATGACTACTCGCACGTGATCTGTCGAAAAAGGCTATTGAAAAAAGTATCTCTGCTTGGATCACCCTATATATCACCTTTTGATACAAATTTACTATGATTTCATATTACAGGGTGGCATAGATGGCATAAATGCTGTTCCTTTGCCATCGACTCGTGCACGATATAAGCTTCTTTTGCTTTGTTCATATTCCCCTAAGGTTATTTAAAGATGATTTCATCAGATGTCTTGAATTTCGACTTCAAGTTTAGGAATACAGTTTCAATAGCCTTGCATCAGATGAGTATTTTATTAGTTTTTCTTTCACGAAACATGGAGTATTTTTATCTTGATGTCTAAGAGAACTTTATACGTGAAACTCGGCCACCCTAATGTATGTGTACAAATATATTCAGCATACATTACTCGTGTCAGGAAGTTGCTAAGGAATCAGGTGGAAGTGTTTCTTTTTAAGCAGAACTTGAAGGAGATGGAAATGGAAATTGAAATGCACCACCTGCACACTCACGTTCGCTCCATACAGCACTTCCACTCCTAAACACCGTCATCCTGTTGTCGCTGGCTTTATGCAAACCTATACGGAAGACTACAATGACATTTTTTTCCATTATGTGTCGGGGTTTGTCTACACACTTGTATGTCGTCGTTGGTGGTGGTGGTGGTGTTGGCATTTGTTTTTTCCTATTCTATTCTAAATTAATTTCAATTACCATGTTTTCCTTTTCAATGAAACAACAACCACAACAACGGCAATAGCAACAACAGTAGAGTAGCGCAGTAGTAGTCGAAGCAGAAACAGCTGAATCAGCTCAGATAGTGAAGACATTATTGCACTGTAGTATAGAGGGCACATGCCCTATACTCACACACACACACACACAGTCACTCGTATGAAAGAGTATCCGTGTTACAGGGAAATTGTGTGTTTACAATGCATGAAATGGCATTAAAGCACCCAATCACATGACATGACCGTACTCGTATACGGTGGCACACGTCAGCGAACGGGGTGCACGGTGTGCCAGGTGTACACGGGTGAGTGTGCGAGTGTGTGGACGTGAATGGCAGTGCAATTGTAATGTTGCTGTCACGGCTACTGCTGCAATTCAATTATTGCTCTCTAATGCAGAAAAATAAATTGCTTGAGCGGCTTTTTTCCATTTTCCATTACGCTTTCCTCGCTTCTTCCTCTAGATGTTTTCATTTGATTTTTTTTTCATTCTTGTTCTATCTAAATATCAATGTATACTTGTATGACGTTCATACATACAAACGTAAGATGCAGCAAAAAAGTATCGACATACACACATGCATATGCACATATGTATGAGTGTATGTGTAAAAGGACAACAAAAGAAAACGGATTTTCCACGGGCGTAAGACGATGACGAGCAGTGTAAGTAGATTATGGTATCTACAGATTCTGAGATTGGCTTCTGCCACTTTTATACACATACGAGTACACATGTATAAATACAAGTATATAAGTATATCACATGCATGTAGTGTATATTAGACTGAGTCACCGTTAAAGGGACGGGAACGCTATTTTCGCTTATCACTTTACTTTGGTCTATTTTAAGATTATTTCCCCACAACCACATAAAAACAACAACAAAAATTAATATGTATGTCGAACTAAACTTGATTGATTTTTCGCGTGTCTAGAAGAGTGCGCAAAAAACATGTAATGTGCAAATGTATCCTCTAAAAATTACGATAAATATGCTCTACAGCGTTCCCCAGATCCTGCTGGCTTCATACGTAAGATGAACACGTTTTAAATCACCATTACAAAAAGATTTTTACGTTAATAATATTTTTAATTAAGTAATTTGGTCAAATACGAGGGCGACCGCAAAAGTAACTGGCCTAACATAAAAAGAACCGTTTTATTTGGAATTATTATTATTTATTTTTCAACATAATCTTCCAACTCAATACACTTCATCAAACGTTTTTCAAGTTTTTTAAAACATGTAATGTGCAAATGTATCCTCTAAAAATTACGATAAATATGCTTTACAGCGTTCCCCAAATCCTGCTGGCTGCATACGTAAGATGGACACGTTTTAAATCACCATTACAAAAAGATTTTTACGTTAATAATATTTTTAATTAAGTAATTTGGTCAACCGTTTTTTTGGAATTATTATTATTTATTTTTCAACATAATCTCCTTCCACCTCAATACACTTCATCAAACGTTTTTCAAGTTTTTTAATTCCATCCGAAAAATAAGATTTTTCAAGACCTTCAAAATATGCCTCAGTTTCAGCAATAACCTCGCTATTGGACGAAAATTTTTTGCCACCGAGAAATTTTTTTTAAATTTGGAAACAAGAAATAATCTGAAAGAGCTAAATCTGGACTATATGGTGGATGCGAAGCAATTTCAAATCGTAATTCGGCCAGTTTTTGTTGAGTTAAAAATGCAGTGTGTGAAGGAGCATTATCTTGATGAAAAATAACTTTTTTTTCTAAATGCGGTCGTTTTATCTTGATTTCTTCACTCAACCGATCCAATAATGCACAATAATATTCACTATTTATAGTTTTTCCTTTCTCAAGATAATCATTCAATATTATACCCCTTGCATCCCAAAATACTGTGGCCATTACTTTTTCTGCTGACTTAACAGTTTTCGCCTTTTTGGGAGCACTTTTACCAGCTTATATCCATTGTTTTGACTGTTTCTTTCATTCTGGGGTGTAGTGATGGATCCATGTATCATCAACAGTTATGAATCGGCGCAAGAACTCTATTGGATTACGCTGATAAATCGCTAAAAGCTCCTCGGAATTGGTCTAACGGACGATTTTTTGGGGCAAAGTCAACAAACGCGGCACCTTTTTCGCGGATAGCTTTTTCATATGGAGTTCATCATGTAAAATACTCCAAACTTGTTTTTCGCGTATTTTAACAATATCAGCAAGTTCTCTGAGTCTATCTTTAGTCACTTCATTTAATCACCCTTATTCTGATTGTCGTCGTCAAGACAAAACAACGACATCTTGCGACGACTGTTGATACTTGGTATTCGCGTAGTCGTTTTTCGATAACTATTGACAACTATTGACACAACTCGGTATTCTCTAAATGATATTGACGTTGTTATTGAATTGATACGACTCTGTTTTTGTCGTCGCAGTTTTTGGTAACGACTAAGAAGTTTGCTGTTAAAATAAAAAAAAACCAAAAGCAAAAGTGCAAATATGAAAATTACAAATAATGAACAGTTCCAAAAACTTGTTGAAGAGTTGGAGATAAATCCATCCTTAGCAAAAGGTTTCAAAAGAGGAACAGTGCCAACAAATATTAACCAGCAATGGGAGAACATTGCAAGTGTTTTGAATGCTTCCGGACCACCGAGTAGAGATGGTGATGGCTGGCAGAAGGTTACTAACTTATATCCCTGGTTTTTTGTAGATTAATAAAATTAAATATTTTCGTTAAGGTTTGGAGAGACTTAAAGTTCAAAGTCAAAAGGAAAATGGTTGAAAACAAATCGGAGATGAGAGCAACAGGTGGCGGTGTAAATAAATATATTACACTGAGCTCGTTAGAAGAAATTTTAATGTGGGTTCCATCCACACAGCCAATCACACCAGGAAATCCATTTTTTTCAAAAAAATTCACTTTGGCTTCTGATTTTTCTTCATCGCTCATTTCAAGTTTAATCCAAAGTGGGCAAATAACCTTTTCCAACGCACTTAGAGTTTCCGACAGTATTCTGCAAATAACCGGCTGCGATAGTCCGAGGTTAAATTCGTTACCAACACTTAGCTGATAGGATCCTTGTCCCAAAAATAATAAGGTGGCAGCTAACTTTATTCTGTTGGATACACAATTTGACCTGGCTCCAATTTCCATCTCAGGAGCAATTTCCTCCAACACATAATTAAACGCATTTTTGTTTAAACGAAAGTATTTCTGAAATCTTGAATGAAAGAAAACTTTGTGATTGCCAATGGAAATTAATTAAACCTTAAACTTACTTGTTGTCTGGTAGTTTCATGACATCAGACCTATATGGCAGTGTCTTTCTCTGTAAAATAAGTTTCTTTTTATTTTCTTCATCACTTGAATCAGAGTTTGAATCAGAAACAAAAAACATTTTTCAACAATTGGATGAATAGATACAAAATCTGATGCAAAAATGTTAGGTATGTGATTTTTTTTATTGCAGTTATCGATAAACAGTCAACGTCAAGACAATAATGATACGGAATACCAAAAATGCGTTGATGTGATATTATATTGAAACGAAGTGATATTGATATTAAATTGACGACCACGTTGACGACGACAATCAGAATAAGGGTGAATATTTTTCTAATGTTTTCAATAGTAGTAGCAGTTTTCGGTCTTCCAGAGCGTTGTTCATCTTCCGTACTTGAACGACCCATTTTAAATTGTTGAACCCAGGATTTCACGGTGGAGTATGATGGTGCATTATCACCATGAACAGAATCCAATTCATCTATGATTAATTGTGGCGTATAACCTTTCATATAAAAGTGTTTAACTACCGCACGAAACTCTTTATTTTCCATTTTTCAAAAATTATAAAACTTGTTTACTTCAATCATCCGTAACAAAGAAAATAATCATTAAATATTTCGGAAATTTTGACAGATGGCTTATAAAAGATTGCTTTTAAAAAACAAAAAAAAAGTTGCTAGTAAAACAGAAAATGTGGCAGGCCAGTTAGTTTTGCGGTCGCCCTCGTATTATAGAACGGTGTCAGGACTTGAGCTTAGCTTAAAAATTATTCCCAAAATGACTTTTACTCTCCTCTGTTTTTCGATTTCTCGATAAAGCTTCCTAAAAAGTCGCGTTTTCCTGCCGAACATCCTCACGTCAGGATTAACATTTCATCGGCTAATTAACAACAAAACTGCCGCATCTGGAGATTATAAAATTTACACGTGATCGTTGAGAAACCAATGCATCCTCAGAGAGTGAGATTCTGTTGCGGATTTTTAATCGATGGCATCATTGAAAATGCTGTTGGAAACTCCATTTCGGTTAACAGTGCGGAGCGACAAGATAAACCAGTTTTTGAGGCCGGAGATTGAAGACGACTACCTATGGTTTTAGCAGGATGGAATGACATGTTTAATTGTCCAGGCCTTAATCGATATTTTGCGCTTCGAATTCGATAATCGTGTTTATCAGCCGTTTTGCTGATGTCAATTGGCCACCTTGGAGTAGCCCTGTTAGACATTTTATCGAGCAAACTTTCGTGAGATATAGCCAGAAACCGTTAGCAAGGTTTGGGAAATTGTGTTGTAAGGATGTGATACTACAAAGTCAGCCGAGGCAACCACATGAATTAAATGGTTTGCAATGTTGCAACGGAAATTTTTCTTGTCCAACTGATTTCCTCTTTATATAACAATTTTTAATACAACTTACTCTTTAAGACAAACGAATAAAATCGAGTATTTATTTTTTTATTGGTCTAAGTACCGTCCTATAACCACCCAAAATTTATTTTGTCGCATTAAACTCTAAAACGTTTTTGTAGTGGCCCACCTTAATGTGCATTCATTATTCGTTCCCACCATCATATGCATACATTAATTTCCTCTTTTCATCTCTAAAATTGATCTGGATATTATAACGATTGTATCAGATTTTCCACCTCTTCTTCTTTTGAATCAGCACATAATGGTTTCAAAAGAACTTCAATGCCATGCCTATCAATGCCCTCCGATGCCACGTATGCTGATCTGAGTCCTTGGCGCTTCTTTTGCTTACACTTTCTTTTGTTACAAACATTTGCCAACGGGGTGGTATTCTCAATTTAATTCATAATATTTGTTTCGCCACAATGGCTGCATGGGTCTAGTAAATAAACATAAATCATTGAAGTAATAATGGTACGCCCTTCTCCATGTGGAGTTCGAAATTACCAATTCACACTAGAGGATGCTGGAACACCAGCCTGAATATTTATTAATGTCCTTTTTAATAAAAATTCTCTGTTGTGAAGACAAAAAATTATAATGGAAAACCCCGTTAAGAACAGTTTTGCACTAGATAGATCTCGTCTTTACGAGTAAGAGATATATCTCTAAACCATGTAAAAACGTCTTTACATAATGAATCAGCCGTTCAAAGTCGGTGTTAAACATTAGGTTCCGGGCAGTGAGTATAAGAATTGTATTAAACACAGCTCGCTGATTTGAGAGAAGGCGTGCTTTCTCCAGTTTCTTACCAGTCCAGTCTCCAGTTTCTTTCCAAGGATTCTTGCAGTTATCTTCCAATTTCCTTTATCATTGTGTGCACGTAGTAATCGTCTAACGCCTGTAGCGCACTTTTCGACCAACATTTTATAGCTCGCTCAAGTGCTGTATTTTAATGCGCTTATCTTTTCACTAACCTCGGAATACTTCTAATGGTTAGCTCTAGTCTGATGAAATAGTTTACGCAGCTGGGTCCGTATTATTCATATTTATATTAATGGAATATTCGATAGAGCAAACACTCCCATTAATTAGGAATACTTTGTTATCCCTGAGGCTGGCTCGGCCGACTTCCCATTATCTTATCCTGTCAACCCAGTTTTCCAAAACCACGGTGAAGTTTTTGCCTTACATGATATTCGGCTTAAGGGCTTAAACCGATACTGTACCCAACAAAAAATTCTAACGACATCGCATCCTGCCAATTGATTTCACCCTCCTGCTAAAACCAACGATCACCCAAGTCAATGTCTTTAAACTTTGGTCACATATTTATTTTGCAGCTTTGCTCTGTTGTTCGAAATGGAATTTTTAGGAGCATTTCTATAGAAAAATGGGTCGATAATGCCACCGCTCCAAAATCAGCACCAAATTTCACTCTCTGCGGACGATTGGCTTGACGATTTCAAGATGCGGCAATAAGCATGCCGGCTAGATGAAAATAAGCTTCATTAAAAAAAAGTGATTTTTAGAGTCCTGTGGGTCAGCTAAGTGGTCTTGACCCGACAATTAAAGAGGTGCATCACGTCATGTGCTCCCTGGTGGTACGAGTATACAAGATAATAGTCAGGGACGTTGCTATCAATTCGCGCCCAATATGAATTGGGGCGGCTGCAACATCCAGGTCTCAGTTGAGCCAGAAAAAAGTGAAATCTGCGGGGACTGTCTTCCAATGACGACGTTCACACTCTCTTAAAATGTTCACGCTCTCTTAAAATGTACTATTGCGATCCCGACGGTACCAAAGCCATAATAAGATGTTTAGTTTTCTAAATACGAGTAAATTTTATTGAAACAAAAAAAAACGTCTGTTATTCGACCCTCTATCTTGAGTTTCAGCAAGGTCCAATTTTATACTTCTAAGGTTAGGGTGATATGAAAAAATATACTGATATGGTCCAATTTGCACCAGGAATGTTTATAGGTCGCACTTTACGCTTTATATGAGCTAGATCGAGTTTAAAATGTTTTCTGTATAGCGACAGGAATTTAAATTGGGCGGGTCAAGTATTTGTAGGCTATATCAAAAGGTAGACTAATATGGTCAATCTTCGGTAAGATTGGGTTTAAAATTAAAGCACAATAGGTTTTAACTTGTGACTTCTTGCGGCAGGACCTCAACTTATAAGGGATCTTTGTGTGACGCTATGGACGTGAGGGTCTTTAAACTCTATATGTGACAGCGTATAGAGAAAGGGACCTAAGGGTAAAAAAATAAATTTTCACTTTTTTTTTGATGTGGACAACATCTGAGCATCGAATGAGACCGATCCAATGCCCCAAAAGTGTTCCCTCCCAGAGATTTGCGCGTTTTATGAAAGTGATGATACACCAAAGATACACGTATTTAAATCTTTAAAATGGCTCTCCTGAACAAAACTGGTTTTTACCCTTAGGTCCCTTTCTATTTTGCGCGTCACATATAAGTATATGACTGGCGCCCACATATATAATTTACGACCTAATTTTTCAAACTAGGCGAAAGGGACGTGTCAGCGAAGACCTTCAACGACTAATGAGAGGCCTTTGATCACAATTTGCACCAGGCTAGTTTGTGAAGTGACGATGACTCGTATTCCCTTTATTTCTGAATTTCATGTGCACAAGATGAAGATAAACAGATAATTCAAAAACATTTTTAAAATTTTTCCCATGCTGAAATGGAGTGATGTACTGATTTAATATACAGGGTGATTCATTCACGACTGGACAAATTACACTAGCTTATTCCTTGGCTCATGTCATGAAAATATGTCCATTACGACCATGGCAGCGGTTTAAAGTTTTTCTGATTGGTGGTCGGAGGGTACTTGGGTTAGTTCTGCTAATTGCTGAGAAGATATCCCTACCTCTTACCTTTCCAAAATTACCTAAACGAAGAACAGAGGTCCTACCGTTCCAGAGTTATCACTATTTAACTGAAAAGCAAAAAAAAATTGTTAATTTTCAAAAACTGGCATTTCGCCCCTTGCATTTTCGGGCATGGTCGTAGATGGACATATTTTCATGAAATGAGCCAAGTCCATTCGTGTATGAATCACCCTGTATTTCGATGATTATTTTGTTCGCATTAAATAATTTTATTTCTAATATAGACGAAAACCGTTTCTCATGCACATGAGCTTGTGTTCGGCTCAGGTAAGTTACAATTAAGAAGGTAGTGTTATGCACTTAGCTGATTTAAAATTGATTTTCGTAGAAATAAAAACTTTCAAATTTTAAATTTGACAAAGGCAGTGCTTGAAGTTTGTAAAGCGAAATTTCTATATCAAACATTTTGGAAATTTTCTTTCAAGTGACTTTAACGTACTGCGAACTGTTTATTTCTTTTTGGGTTAGTGACTATACCTCGTTTATTATATCATGGCCTTAAGGCTGGAATTAGCCAACGACATCTTTTGTAGTTTAATTATTTTTGGGCGAGTAGAAGTTTCAAGGCTGCCACATTTTTGTCAGTATTCTCCCATCGACGACAGGATCCTTGAGTGTTGTCCACTAGCATGACAGACTTATGAGCCTTTTGCACATACTGGCGTACAGCAGGTGCAGTCGGTGTCTCATTTCGGCCAAAACTTCTTGCAGAGAATAATTGTTTCTAGGTTCAGATGCATGGATACTACCACAGATATTTTTAGTTCCGGGCTCTAAAATTGTCATGTATGTAGATTTTCCTTATTATACTAGTATCCATCCCTCAGCATCCCATTACGATAAAAATGGAAAACTTTTCCGTAATCTGGTTGTTCTGTTGGAATTCTTGGAAAGTACATGCAACCACAAATATTTGGAAGGCAAATCTGTTCTCTTTGTGCATACTTTGTAGACGGAAAATTTACTTAAGTTGAAAATTTGTATTCGAATAAAAAACATCCCTTCCAACCATAATCAAAGTTTCACAAAATTATTCATACCCGTATTTGGCTCTCTACAAACAAAATGAACTCTTTGAGCGCTTGGCTCTGAAAGTAGCATAACGCAATCTTAATAAGATTTCATAAATGGGAAATTTAAAACTTTTACCATGTGCCTTCATCGAAATCAGAAAAGGGGAATCTTTGGGCCAGCATTAGCTGCCATACCACATTCCACATGTACATAGTATGTACATACGTGTGTTGCTCTACAAGTGTGTGTGTTTTGTCTACAAGTACTCTGGGGCAAAAGATAAAAATCCCAATTTCCCGTTGTGTTTTGTCGTTTCGATTACATTTTACAACGACAACAGGAGTAGCAACAACAAACAAATCTTTATTCCAATTCATTATTCCAAACTCAAATATTTGACAAGTTATTTTTTTTGTTCGACTCTCATTTACCGCGTTTGTAATGAACATCTATTTGAATATGTCTCTTTGTCTCTCTGTTGTGTGTGTATGTGTGTTTCTTCGTTACCTATAAAATCTGCCTTATCTTTCACATCAATAATAACGGGAAGAACAATAGCAACGACCAAGTTGAAAAAACATGTTTGTGCATATTTTAGCATTATGTGCGTGTATTCCTTCTCTATAGAGTGTTTGACACAGCCAAAAGGACGAACGAGCGAACAAACGAACTGGGGTACACAATGCCATAGTCCTGCAGACAGACAAAGTTTTTTTTCTAAAGACAGCGACCAGGGGGGTGGTGGTGAAGGTTGTGTTGCTGGTGGTAGGATGTAGTAAAAAACATTTTATTTTTAGGCCATTCATAACGCTTAGTGAGGGCCTGGGTACTACAGATGGGGTAGATAAGAATGTGGGGGATGAGACAGAGAGAGGAGAGAGAGACTGTAAGCTCCTAAGTAAACAAACAGGTGTTTGTTGTTGAGTTACATACAAATAGTTTGATTATATAGTCTCTCTCTTAAGGCGAACACCAACATACACATGCCTACTACATTCGTACGGGCGAACGCACATAACAGGGATATCGATGGGGACATAAAACAAACCAGAGATTTGTGATTTGAAAATTGGTATAAAGGGATTTTTCCAGGATTTACTAAGTAAATATCTTGCGAAGATTTTTGGTTTTTAGCGAGCTCAGGTATTATTCCTTATAGAGTTTCTTCAATAACCTTTTTTTTACAAACTCCAAGCTTTAAAATCAAACTGTTTATAGTGCAGAGAGTTATTTTATTCTTGTATACACAAAAATGTCTACAGGTTTTTTTTCAAAGTTTAAGTTTTTAAAGTAAAAATTCTTTGTCAAACATTCACAAAAATTAATATTTTGCATCCTCTTTCAAGTGACTGTGACAGTGAAGCTAGTGGCTATACCAAAGTCAATGAAGCGACAAGATATTCTATGGCCTCTTCCTGTAACGAGTTCATACGGCGTCCTCTTGAGGCAATGCCTCCACCCTGTAAAAAACAAGAAAATGTGTTGCAGATAATATTTGCTTCATTTTTGCAGTTAAAAAATTTGTAAAAACTTTTTAAAATGTTAAACCATCATTAATGCCAGTTTAAGTATTCATAAATCACATCTCGTGCTCATAAACCTCATAAATAGAGCGGATAGAACCTCTTTATAACAATTGACACTTATTATTATACATACAACCCTAGTTGAGCTGTATGTTTGAAAACGGAAACATGCTGTGGACCAATTTCAATAGCGTTCGTCCTTAATCCAAAAAAGTACTTATGCTAAATTTCATGAAAATCGGACAACTATTGCTACCTATTGTTTAATTGCAAACTTAAGATGAACGCGCTGACGGACAAACGGACTTCGTTAAATGGTATTAGCAGGTCGTCAATCGGTATACTTAAAGGTAGATCTAGCTCAAATATTTTTGGTAGTTACAAACATTTGTCATGAAACTAACTTATAAAACCCTGTTTCACAGAGTGGTGGAGGGTATAAATACTTAATTTTTTCAGTTGCAGCTACAATGTTTTAAAAAATGGAAAATGATTGACAGATGGCTCTAGAAGCAATTGTTCGATAATGCGAGTAAAAACTTTGTTTCCATTACCAAAAAAGGTTTTTATTCAGAAAATATATTGTGGCTTAAATAATAGCTGTGTTCATTTCATTTCGTTTACTTAATTTACTAAACAAGCATTAAATGGATATCACTCCGTTAACCAGCGAGTTAGCCTCAAGTCGCTCAACTCGTTAGCCTCAAGTCGCTCAACTGTAAGTACTCGTAAGAGTTACCACACTTATTTTTTCAACGAAAAATCAAACATGACTCACCCTGCTTAATATTTACGTTATATGCATTGTTATGTTTACAACAAATTAAATCAAACAAGAAGAGATCTCATCGACAAATTCGTGTTGGAAACATCTGCGCGAGATGTGATGAATGAAACTATAAATCAACGCAAACTGATAGTTCAAAGAAATTGTACACCTTTTTACAAAGCAAAAGTGCAGCAACTAATTGATGTATTACATTTCACTGATTATTCTATTACAATTTAAAGTTTTTTTACTTTCTGCTTTTGATGATTAGGTTGATGAACCCTGTTGTTGTTTAATTTTCTTTTGTATAGGTACAATGTTGCCATATAACTTTTTATTTTGTTTAATGTTACCAGATTACCATATTGCAAAATACTTATAACTAGGTAACTAAGATAGTAACCTCAAAAGAACACGGCTTATCCTGTTGCAATGCATATCCAATTTTCAACCAATTTTTTCTCCCTGTGTATGTATTTTTAACACTTATTTCAATAGATTTACCTGAAGTTCACCTGTGTATCTATTTTTAACACTTATTTCAATAGATTTACCTGAAGTTCTAATTTCCACTGCGTAAGGAAAAATGGGTCATTTTGTCCGAACCCTAATACCGAAAAAATGGCGAATTTGAAAATTTTTTAAATGCAAAAGTCAAAGATTTTCTTGCACGACAACCCTAGCTGAGTACACAAGTAACATAATAACAAAAGTACGAAATTTTGTGTAAGGATATGTATCTGTATGTGTGTGTGTGTTTATTTGTGTCTGAGAATCTGGGTGGCAGAAAACATTTTGTATTGATTAAACATGCGAGTGTGGCTGTTATTTGTTTGCCTTATAGACTGGGTTTTTATTTTCACTCCCATTACATTTTGCACCCATCATTACTTTTGTGTATTTGGTGCGTGTATGTTTAATGCGGTCTATTGTTGCGGCGTCAGGCTGATGAAGCTGCTATTGCTGTTCCTGTTACCGTTATTGTTGCTAGTGACTGCGCTGGCTGGCTGCTGTTATTGACATTTGATGTGGCTCTATGAGGTTTTACCTCTGTTTCCTGCTTGATGTTTTCTTCCTGCGGATGTGGTTTTATTTAGTTGTATGATAACTCTCACTATCTCTTTCTCTCTGCGCTCACACTCTCCGGCACTAACTTTTCCTTTTGTTGGCTCTCACTGTTAAAATTCTCTGAACTGAAGCAGCATAGTTGTTTTTAGGTGAGCAATACAGGATAACCTGCGTATGTTATGTTGGTATTAGTGTCAGTGTATATGTATTGAAGTTTCTGCTGTAAAATAAATGGGTACATATCCTTAGTGTGCTGCTTTTGTCTGCATAAAATAAGTCTGTATACTCCCAGCGGGAAAATTGGCACGGCCTTTTCATAGGAACACCTTCTAGAAGGCCTCTTTTTAGATGCAATACATTTTCGTTTATGCCTTTCAATATTTGGCATTTCAAAAGGTCTGTTTTGCAAATGAAAAATGATCCCCCACACATTCTTATGTCGCTTCTCTGATAATGACTGTAAGAAAGAAGGCTTTGTACTAAATCCTCTACTTATTCGTTGTTTCTTTCTTTTAGGAAACCTGCAAGTAGGCCTTTAAATTTGCAATAAGGGAGATCAAATAAACATGCCTGGCTCTCTTCTTGTGAAAGGCATGCTACCATGTCTGGTAAGTGAAGGCAGCACGGAAAGTGTTTGCCACAGCATTGGACAGTAATGATTACAGGTTGTGCTACAATAAGAAATTAAAAAAAAAAAAATCAATGTATTTTCTTTTTATTTTTCTTGTGTAGAAAATGCAGTTTAAATTTATATGACTAGTTGTGTTTGAAGACCGAAAATGACCTCCATCAGAAAATTATTCATTGCGGCCTGAAAGGTTGAAGTTGAGATCGCTTTTATTATTGTTTTAATACACTGCTTCATTTCAAACAAATCCCTTGGTTTCCTTTTGTACTCCTCTTGCTTAACATAACCCCATAAAAAAGTTTGATGCAGTCAGGTCCGGTGACTTTGGGGGCCAGCGGAAAATGGAACTTCTGGATATTAATTTGTTTAGAAATGGCTCTGGCTGGCTATATGTGCAGTTGCTCCATCTTGCTGGAACTAAATGCTGTTGAATCGGATACGTCTTCGGCGCTGTTCTGGGTAAAAAAAACTCCTTTACATCTTTAAATAACGACCCCATTGACATACACTGTTACACCGTTTTCTTTAAAGAAGTATGGCCCCACAATAAAGCTTGATGAAACTGTGCATTACACAGTAACTCGTTCTGGGTGCAGTTCCGTCTCATGGCGTATTTGTGGATTAGATTCGCCCCATATACGGCAATTTTGCTTGTTTACATTGCCGTTTAGATGAAAATGGGCCTCATCAGACATAATCAAGCAATAAATCAACCTGTTGTCTTCTTCGGTGATATCAATCCTTTTTTGGTCCAATTCCATTCGAATAGGCAAATCCAGAGGGTTTAATTTGCTTGTAATTTGAAATTTTTACACTAACAAGTTTAAGTCATCATGAATTATCCGTTGTAATGACCGTTTACTAACTGCAATTTTCGCCGATAAGTTTCAAGTCAAAAGTCCTAGCTTTGCCTGAATTGACGATGCTACAGCCGCGATGGTGTCTTGAACCCGAACATAGGGATCTTGAGGTACGGTCTTCGTGAGATTCTTCCAATTCGGCAAACATGTTTACCAGCCTCATAATACGACAGCCGGTTCTATGCACCGGATTGACCCGAAGCAGTAATTCTTCGGCCAAGTGCTGTCACCCCGGCAATAAATGTGCCGCTACAACAACAACAACTACCAGCCTCATAATGATGCATCTACTCGGGGGAGTTCCGCCAAACTCCGGCCTAAATTCCCTTTGTATGGAAGTGCAGGTCTGCGGACTGCAAAGCACGGTACCGATGAACTATCCAAATCCTTAATACTAACCTTCCAAATAATATGAAGAATAAGCCCATTGCTTAAACAGGAAAAAGGTAATACGTTTTGTAGCACGACGTTGAGACACAATTTTGGATCGAGAGACCAGTACGTAGCATATAGGTCGTAGCTTCGAATTCCAGTAGAGGTAAATTAAAAAAAAAATTAAACTGAAAATTAAGTACAGTCGACTCCGCTTAAGTGAAAATGCGAAAATTCAGCTACTTCGATTTAGTTGTGCGTAGTTTTCACTTAAGTGCAGTTCGGATAAGAGGAACACATTTCAGTTATCCATTCTAAAGTCAGTAAAAAATGTAAATATTTTTAATTATCAATAAAAATAAATTTTATTTTTAAATAATTCAAAAAAGGAACTTAAATTGAATTCAGTCATTCAAAATGTAATTTGTCTATGTCGTTTTACTAAAATACTTTCTTTTTTCGCCATCTTCAATTTCACACTTGCAATGTGCAAGTATTGATGGAGAAATCCCAGATAATCTTAACGAAACGTCTATGTTTTCAGTTAAACGGAGTACATTTCATATAAAACGGACAGTTTGGTTGAAATTTTTGTTTCACTTATAAGATATTTTCACTTAAACGGAGTTTCACTTAAGCGGATTGAATTGTTTGAAGTTAGCATAAAAACAAATTCTGTGAAACTTATATTTCAGATAACCGATATTTTCAGTTAAGCGTACTCATATTTCAGTTGTCCGGAGTCGACTGGAAATTAAAATTAATTTCTCAGAAGGTCACATTTTTTTAAATATTTTTTATATGCATTCTGGAAGTCTACTTTCTACAGGGCTTATGAAATGAAGGTAGAATGCGGCAAGCATGCCTTTGTGCATCCTAATAAGAGCTACTAAGGGTAGCTATATATATTTCTGGCCTAGGCAACACTAAGTGTTATCACGACAAGAGTGCACCGATGAACTTATATCTTTGTATGGCGATGAAGCACAGTCCTATAGCACTGTGAAAAACTGGCTTAATGAATTTAATCGTGGCCGACGCTCGCTCAAAGACGAAGGTCGTCCAAAAACGGCTATTGTGTCAGAGAACATTGATAGCGTGCGTGATCTGATAATGCAAGATCGTCATTTATTCCACCAGCGTACATTCGATATTGCATGAACACCTGGCCTTAAAAAAAGGTTTGTTCTCGTTGGATCCCGCAAAATTGGACAATCGCTTTAAAAAAAGGCTTGTGTCGACTGGCGCAAAGAAATTTTGCAAAAAATACGCTCTCGGTGCTTAAAAAGACGTTTATAAGATCGTCACAGGTGACGAATCATGGATCTATGCGCATGAGCTCGAAACAAAACAGCAATCTACCGTGTGGGTCTTCGAAGACGAGCCAAATCCAACGAACGTTTTTCGTTGAAGAAGCACTTCGAAGCAAATGGTCGCCTGTTTCTTCCGCAAAACTGGGCATGTGGCGACTGTTCCACTTGAGCAACGTAGAACGGTAACGAGCCATTGTGCACTATGACAATGCGAGCTCTCACACTTCGGCTTAAACCAGCGCCTTTTTGACCGGCCAAAACGTCGAATTGATGGGTCATCCGCCGTACAGTCCTGACTTGGCACCCAATGACTTCTTTTTATTCCCGCACATCAAGAAAAAAATGAGTGGTCAACGAATTTCGTCACCAGAAGATGCTGTTGAAGCGTTCAAAAACCATGTTTTGCAGGTGTCTCAATCGGAGTGGAAAAAGTGCTTCAACAATTGCAAAAGTGCATAAATCATGATGGAGAATACTTTGAAAAATTATAAAACCATTTTTGATGATACATATTCGCATTTTCATTATTAGGCCAGAAATATATATAGCAGCCCTCGTAAAAGGCCTTGTTGGGCCCTTTCTTTTCCCTTTGGTCTTACACTGCTCGGCTACTCTGCATGCCGTTGGGGGTGGATGTGGACGAGTTTACGACTGCTGCACGTCAAGGTTTATTTGAAATGCTGTTGTTTTTTGTTTGTTTACAAAAGAGGCTGGCTTTAATTGAAGTTTTTTGTATGCATGGACTTTTATTAGTTTATTTTATGTCGAACTTAATTTGAGTTTGTGCGAAAAATAAAGGAGACAACAGAATTTTATGAGGTTTACACTTAATTTTCATCCACGACATATCCATCCCTCCATCCTCCTACTGCTATGACAGCCCACCCTACGGCTTTATGCGTGTTTGCCAAAGGTGATAATGATGATGATGGCTGTGACGATGACGTTGTCGTTTGGTGTTTAACATGAGTTGGTAATAAATTGATGCAATGACGACGTGTTGTGTAGCCCGTTTGGTGTACGTATGTACGTACATACGTACGCTGTCACACATAATAAAACTCTTTTACACACACATACCGAATAATTGAATTTAGCACCAGCACCGACATGTATGATGATGGATCATATTTGTTTTTATTGTATTATCTCAACCTGGTGGTTCTTTGTGCCTTGCAATTTTTCCTCGCCCGCGTTTGCTGTTGCTTTTATTTAATTCTTTGTGTTTTAATACCTCTTCTTTAAAGTGCCCGAGATATGGAAAATATTACAAAAGGAAAGTTTTTGATGTTGAAAGAAAACCCCAACGCAATAGATTCTTACCATGCCGTTGATGAGGATGATGATAATGGTGGAAACAGCTACAAGGATAAACTTGAACAGATTTTATTTTCTTTCTTTTTATGTGTGCAAGTGTGTGTTAAATAATAAAGGTTTTTGTTTCTTTTTTTCATACACATATGCATGTGTATGTCTCTGTATATAGGAAAACATTATACAAGTGTATTTTTATGTGTGAATATGGGTTTAAAGCTTTTTTTGCTTCTTTACAAGGATAATTACCTACTCTTGAGGTAAGCGGTAAGCCCACATGGCTACATCTTGGCATGCATGCATTGGTTAAGTTCTATCCGACAATAAATACAAATCAACTAGAACTGCAAACACACAAAAGTTTTACCTACCTACATATGTATATAGATATACATATTATTATAGCTCGCAGGAACAGTGGAGGATTTTGAAAAATAAAATTACACTAATAGACCGCTCTTGTACAGAGTCAAAAGCTAGTTTAATAGTTTTTTCCATTTTTATATTTCAGGTGCTGTCAAAGTTCCCAAGTGTCATCCAAGTCTATAAATATTCAGAATGATTTGTCATTTCATCATGCATCGTTTCAAAATATGTATATCAATAACTACCACGGAAAACGCAGGAAAGTCCGAGGAAGATGCAAGAACTCTCGATATATGAAGACCAAGACTCCAGTGTAGAATGCTGGGCGAGTCCTTAGTTGGAAACGAGAGGAAGCAAACCCAATACAGAAGTGCTTAAAATCATTAATGGAGAATTCTAAGCCAACAAGAGGTTGTGGAGCCAGCTGAAGTAAGTACAAGTTTCAACGAAATTTCGAGGGCTGCTATATATATTTCTGGCCTAATAATGAAAATACGAATATTTATCATCGAAAATGGTTTTATTGTTTTTCAAAGTATTCTCCAGCATGATTTATACACTTTTGCACGTGCTCAAACCAATTGTCGAAGCACTTTTTGCACTCCGGTTGAGACACCTCCAAAACATGGTTTTTGAACGCTTTAACAGCATTTTCAGGCGACGAAAATCGTTGACAACGCATTTTTTTCTTGATGTGCGGGAATAAAAAAAGTCATTGGGCTGTACGGCGGAAGACCCATCAATTCGATGTTTTGGCCGGTAAAATAGGAGCTGCTTTGAGCCGACGTGTGAGAGCTCGCATTGTCAATGATTCGTCTTCTGTTGTTCGTTTTTCGAATTGCTCCGAAGACTTCAGGCAAACAAATTGTGGTGTACCACTAAGAATTGACCTCCTACGTTTCTCAAGCGGAACAGTCGCCACATGACCAGTTTTGTCGAAGAAATAGGCGAACATTTGCTTCGAAGTGCCTCTTCCACGAACATCTTTCGTTGGATTTGGCTCGTCTTCGAAGACCCACACGGTCGATTGCTGTTTTGTTTCGGGCTCATACGCATAGATCCATGATTCGTCACCTGTGACAATCTTATAAACGTCTTTTGAAGCACCGCGTTCGTATTTTTTTCAAAATATCTTTGCACCAATCGATACGAGCCTTTTTTTTTTGAGCGATTGTCAAATTGTGCGGCATCAAACGAGAACAAACTTTTTTTTACGGCCAGGTGTTCAAGCAATATCGAATGTATGCTGGTGAAAGAAATGCCAATGATGCCTCTATCTCACGGTATGTCACATGACGATCTTGCATTATCAGTCCACGCACGGCATCAATGTTCTCTGGACAACGCCCGTTTTTGGACGTCCTTCACGACCTTCGTCTTTGAGCGAGCGTCGGCCACGATTGAATTCATTAAACCAGTTTTTCACAGTGCTATAGGATGGTGCTTCATCGCCATATAAAAGTTTAAGTTCATCGATGCACTTTTGTCGTGATTATCCACGTTAAAAGTTGTGAATAATGATCGCACGAAAATGATCACGAGTTAATTTCATTTTTTGCCCAATTGATTTTTTCAAGACACTGTAAACTCCACAATTGATGGTCGTACGTTAAAACGTTATTATTCAGTTGTAAACATACAACTTTAATTTCGTCTTGAGGTCGGTAGTTATCCTGGCTTGAGTGCGCATACAAGTCGTCGCACCATGGAAAAGTTTGACCTTTAGCCATTAACCAGACGGATAGGTAGCGACGTAAAAAAACTGGCCCTAGTGGCTTATATCGATGATTGGAAGTAAAGAAAACTGTTCTCAGTGCCTAGTATCGGTGAAGATCCAAAATGGAGGACTTCGCGGGAAAGTTAACCGGGCTTATTTTGAGTTTGGATTTGGGCTTACATCCGTATTCCGATTGTACCAAAGCCAAAATTGAAGCCGGATGGCCTTATACCACTTCCTTAATTTTATAATTGGATGCTGGAAATATTGGAAGAAACCCAAGGCCCATTTTTGGTTAAGTGACTCTCCCAACAAGCGAAATTGGCACTTTTAGAGTTTGCACAATACACAAGTATGTGACCAGGAGATACTTAGTTTGTTAGAGCGGCATCATCTAATCTTATTTCTTTCGGAATGACAAAAAAATCACCGCTGCCACTATCCGTAATCGGTATGGAGCGATATTAATTGACTGTTGTGGTAAGAACTCGACCACTACTATACGAATATAACGGGTGTGTTTTTAGATGTGTGGTTTTCAAGACAATATAAAACGCATATAATTTAATATAATGATCAAGAATCTAGCTTTATTATAAAGTAAGTGTTTGCTATTATGGCTCGAATAAATTCCAGCCGAGAGACCCAATATTCGACCATTGTTTGCAGCATTTAGGCCGTATGTCAGCAATAACGCCCCGAATATTCTCTTTCAAGTTGTCAATCTTGTCGGGCTTGTTTGCGTAGACAAGCGACTTCACATAACCCCACAAAAAATAGTCCAGCGGTGTTAAATCGCACGATCTTGGAGGTCACGCCACAGGCCCACGACGCGATATAATGCGCTCACCAAAAGTTTTCTTCAATAAATTGATTGTTTTGTTGGCTGTATGGCATGAAGCCGTCGTCTTGTTTGAACCAAATGTCGTCCGCATCAACATCCTCCAATTCAGGCACGAAAAAGTCATTAATCATGGCTCTATAGCGTTTCCCATTGACTGTAACTTTATGACCGGCTTCATTTTTGAAGAAATATGGACCAATGATTCCCTCTGCTCATAGAGCACACCAAACAGCGACTTTTTGAGGATGTAACGGCGTCTCAACAATAGCTTGTGGATTTTTATTACTTCAAATTCGAAAATTTGGTTATTAAAATCAGGATCGGTGGTCATCTCGTTTTGGGCCCATTCACCACGATTTGCAAACGTTGCTCCGGAGTAAAGCTTTTAATTTTTAAATGGTAAACCAAACTGTGCATAAATCGAGTGGGTCATCTCGCTGCCAGAGTCCATCACATGGCCGCCATAATTTTGTGACTAAACACTTTTCGATTTTATTCTCATAAAGCAATGAGTCTACACTATCAAAGCTAAACCTCTGTACGAACTCGAATACAAAATTTGTGATGCTACTGCCAAAGGAACGCCGGACATATTGGACAGAGTGTCCATCAATTTGTCGCAGAGGTCATGCGACTATACACATCTTGATTATTTTGTTGGGCCCTTATTAATTCCTATGGCTACACTTACAAGTCTATAGATTTGTACGAGTTCAAAGCCAACATTTAAGATGCTTTTGCCGGAATAAATTGTCAAAAATTAGACCGACCGCTTGAAGCACTGCCTTCTTGAAAAGAAGGCCAGAATCAACTTAATATCTTATACCGCTTTTGTTTAGTTTAAATTTGTTTTTCTATCGCTGTTATAAGGTAAACCTACTATATAATGATGTGGATATTTTCCCGGAAACTTCGCTATAAAATGGACAGCAAATTAAGCCGAATTCAATTAAGGAAACGCCATTGTAGATCGTACTGATCGTGTGTTCCGATAATATGCATATCATACGTAGAATATGCAGGCTGTTGCAAATTCAAGATATTTAACGAGTTCGTCTAACTCGGATCTGCCATCGCTCCAGTATTGAATTTAAACAAAGAGTCGTATTAGAAATCATGTGCTACTTGGGGCTATACAAATAGACAGAAAAGATATCTTTATTCAAACCGCTGACATGCTTATCCTTCATGAGGACGTCAAACAAACTAGGGCTCGTCGATTTTAATATCGCGAGGAATAGATAACGAGCTCGTCTATCTCGGACCCACCATCTCTCCAGTCTTCAATTTAAATAAAGAGTCTTGTTATCAAACATACGCTACTTGGGGCTATACAACAGACAGGAAAGATATCTTTATTCCAACCTATGGCATGCTCATCCCTTATGAGGTCGTCTATCAAAATAGGGCCAGTCCATTTTGCGTTGGCATGGAATTATATAAAACTTTCCTTAAACATGGTACAATTAAACAACATTTTATCGATCCCGGAATCTGAACGCTTGAATTCGGTATTGCTAGGTTGAAGTGACTGTAAAAAGCTTGACACACTTAGTCCATTGAGAGCATAATGCAAAGCATACATACAACTTTTTAGCCTAGGAGGCCGTGTGGCAAGTAGGTTTAAAATAAAATTCTCAATTTGTACATCTTATTTGGCTGGACGTGTACTGCTTTGAACTCCTCCAAAGTTATTCATCTTTGTGCTACCAAATTTAAAGAGGTCACATACTCACACATAGATCACAAGCACATGTGTTGTTCTACTCAAAGTTTCGTCCTTTTCGCTAAAAAAAACCTTTTGGCTGAATTATACGCCCCACTGTGGTAGGTCCCCCCTACATACACACATACTATTATTCTTTTTGTGGTTAAATATTCAAGGTTTATCTGTGATGTTAGAGAAAAAAATTAGCATCACAAAGGACTTGTGGATTTTAAAATGCATACAAACGCACGTACACCTACACATAATGCCACATACATACACACACACTGACACTAATGCAACTCACCCCCTTTATAACGACCAACAACTACACCTGCAAAATGTTTTATCACATTTTCATAAACAACTGCAGCAACAACTAACCTTGACTATTAAAAAACAACAAAAACAAGATGCAGCGAAAAACAAGAAAGCAGAAACACAGCTTTGAATATTGAAACTGTATTCATCAGAGTATAGCCAAAAGGAACATGCATACTCGTACATACATCCTCGTACTTGCATATATGCACACACACACACACCAACAGCAACAGAGAGAAACAGAAACACTTCTACACACCCACACACATACAACGTATCTACCACTACTCTCCCAGGGACAAGGTAAACAAATGTGTATAAATTTAAACACACACCACAGCTGAGTCGTCGTTTAAACTCAATGTCATCTTTTATAGATCTATGCACTTAGCCATGTACGAACATGCTTGCCTGTATGTTTGAAGGTACATTGGAGGATACCGCTTTGTTTATGTGTGGGAAGATCACAGCAATGGACGGTGTGCCACAAATGCCTTTGATGCTGGAGACGGGTGGTTATTCTTTAAGATTTGTGAGTTACATTGGTTTATCGGACATACCACACCCGACTTGTCAAAGGAATGAAACAAGTACACATTAAACTCGAATTCTTAAATTGGCCCAGAATATTCAATGGTATTTCGGTAAATAAAAACTTCTTCAACCCCAGGGGCTGGGGCCCTTCTGCAGTTTCAATTAAAAATTCTGTGTCTCGTCGAAAACTACAAGAAGCTGGGAACCGGGTTCTTGTGGAATCGTCACTGATGCAACACGAATTGAAAAATTAAAAATTGCCATGTATGTGGTATTTTTTTGAAGAAGAAGGAGAAGTTTTTACATGGCTTAGAGATAAATCTCTAACTTGTAAAGTCGACAGTATTAACAAGGTAGAAACTAGCCGCTGAACATTGTAAGAGATTCTTTCCTTGGATTTAGAGCTGGGTTTACTAGCATGATAGTCGTGCACACTCCCATCACACCACACCCACAATGAGGAAGTCTTATAAATTTGAATCGGCTGTAAAAAAAAGTTCTGATAATTTTTTCAAATTTCTGATTTTATTGGAAAGGTTTAACTTTGGCTTAATAATAGAACACAATATTATTTATATGACTGCCACAGCTGGCTCGGCAGTACCTCATCCGATCAACCCAATTTTCAGTATATTTTTCATTGCTTCAATCGCAACTTCATGTTTTAACGCTTCAATTGTCTCTGGATACTTTGCGTTTTTTTCCATAATGGCTCCCCATAGAAAATAATCCAAAGGGTTTAAATCACAGCTCCGAGGCGGCCAATTGACATCACAATTTCCGCTGATTATTCGATTTTCAAAGGCAGTGCGTAAAATATCGATGGTTGCGTTGGCTGTGTGACATGTGGCCCCGTCTTGTTAAAACCAAATATCGTCCTTATCATCCTCTTGAATTTTTGGAAACAAAAATTCGTTAAGTATGGCGTGGTAACGTTCATCGTTGACGGTAACGAAAGTTCCTTGTTCATTTTCGAAGAAAAACGGCCCTACTTATATAATGCCGACAGCCCAAAATCCACACCAAAAATTACTAATTTTAGATGAATTGGCTTCTCAATAGTCTTTTGTGGGATCTTTCAACCATATATGCGGCAATTTTGCTTATTGACATAGCAATCGAAATGAAAATGAGCTTCATCTGATAACACGATTTTTCGGTAAAATTATTCATCTCCTACCAAACAAGCATCGGATGCTGTTCCATTATTAAATGACAAAGTTCAACCTTTCCCATAAAACCAGAAATTTGAGAAAATTTTCAGTATTTTTTTACAGCCTATTCAAATTTAAAATTTTAAATGGCCACCCTTATACAAAAATTGCTATACAATTTATTTTTTCCATATGTTTTAAAAAGTCAATTATGGTTCCTATCATGGTTCAATAAACAAGGTATAGTCACTAGCCCAACAACAACAAAAATGATTCGCTAGAATGTCAAAGTCCCTTGAAAGAGAATGTCAAAAATACATTTTTGTGAATGTTTGATGATAATTGTGATTGTTGGACCAAGCATTGTTTCTTTACAAACTTCAACAAACGTAATTGTCAAATTTCAAAATTAACAATTAAAACTACGACGCGAAAAAAAATAAAATCAGCTGTTAGCATAAATCTACCTTCTTTATTGTACCATGGTTCCTATATAGATAAATTTACGCTTAAGTCAACAGTCTTAAAATCCCATTTGGGATTTTAAATTAAAGATTGGCAACAACATCGTGTAACAGCTGTTATCCGGTTTACCCCGGACAGAGAATAATACTTGATATCCAGGCTGAGTTCTTTAACTGCTACAACGCATTATTTTTTTAAGAATCGAGCAGAAAGCAAGACTTTTTCTCTAGACACAATCAAAATTGCCGCTTTTTGTTTATAAATCAATTAATGATTGCGTTTTTTCTAACCAGTCATAGTTATCGAGTTTTTTCTCTGTGTTAAAATTTTCAGTAGCAATTCAATACTCTGGTGGTAACCTTACAATCAACATTTATTTAAAGAGTGAATTATTCCTCAAGCTAATTAGATAGGGTTAATTTAACCTGAACTATAATGCCTGGCTCATTTCAGTTAATATACATTGTCTCGAGATTATAAAAACTATGTTTTTATTGAAAAATTAATGAATCGGTGCTATATCCGCCGCCGGCTGCTCGAACTTATGAATAAATCAAGGCGCCGTCGCCGCCGAAAATCTCTATCGGCCTTAATCTCTGATTGAAGGCAGTAAAAGGGAGAGTTTCGCAAAATTGTTCATAACAAGAAGAAAAGAAAAAAAAAACTGAAAATCACGGATCATGGCTTAGACCATATTTATAAACTATTAATATATAATTATGAAATCGTTTTATTCAATGAAAGGGCTCTTTTCGTTTTCTCGAAGATGCCAACTTCAGTACTAAAATTTGCACCTTTGTCTTTGCTAAACTGTTATACTGTCGAAAAAGTAAACAGCTGATTCTTTTGTATATAACAGCTGATTGATATTGCAATTATATTCTTAAGTGGGTTCACACGCAACGGCTTAAACGCAAGAAACAAAAAGAAGAAAAGGGAAAAACTGAAAATCATGGCATCTGACGAAATTGGTAAATTTGGAATAAATAAATTCGATAAAAAACGAAAAACTATTTTTGACAATGAGTGAACAACTGTAATCCTCTGGTTTCCTCCTTGAGTAACCATTGAAAATATAAATTGCGACGACATCGACCTTTCTTCGCATTTGCAGTATTTTAGAAAGTTCTTTTTTTTGCACTTTCAGACTTACTCGAAAGAGTTCTGTTGCGCTTGGGATGTGCAGACACAGATGATAAACTGGAAGCATGTGTTGGACGTTTCCTTACCCCAGTGATATTAAAAATCTCGTCCCCACATGACACTGTGCGGAATAAGGTAAGCGGCAACAACAAATTAATCGATCCATATTAAGATAATTCATTCTTGTTTAGGTGGTGGAGGTTTTGACTCATATTAAGCGTCGTTTGACTTCCAGACCCCTGGTCCAAATCCCCGTTGAGGGATTAATAGATCAGTACAAGGCGTCGGCAAATTCACCATTTTTACAGAATTTTGCTATTATATTCATAACCATGGGTTATCCTCGCTTGAATCTCGAAGAGCGTTCATCTTTAGCTGCCAAATTAATAGGCTGTGAGGATAAATTGGAAAACTATCAAGATAAGTATGTTCGAACAAGCTTATGTTAATTAGGTGTTTATATATATTTGTGCTTTTAGATTGTTCATGTTGATTTTAGCGGATATGGCCGAATTAAAGTTGTCGGACGATCCGGCCCTAAGGAAGGAGGTTTTTCAATTGGATGATAAACCCGAAATAAAGAAGAATTTTCTATCGCTTCTACAGGATGTACTGCTGTTGCCATATGGCGTTACACAAGATCAAGATGTGCCACCCGGCATGAGTCCCTATTCTTTTAAAAGGGTTACAGTCAACAATTGGAGGGCAGAAGAACTAGAAAATGTAAGTAAAGCTTAGATTTGATCCGTTCTGATTGGATATGAGTTTTATTTTCCTTATGTTTCTTGGCAGATAAAAAAGGGCATTGTCCGAATTATATGCTCGGGCATCTTCACCGACATTGATGTCTTCTTACTTCTGGTGTTGGCATCGTCCGACACTCGTTTCAGTGTAGCCACGCCGGCTATTGCGGAATTAAGTAAAGTCTGTACCATCTTGGATTTCAACGATCCTCATGTCACCATGCCCCTATATACTCTGTTCTCGGGTAACGGCTCTAATGTGGCAGAACGCAAAACTACTCCATGCTGCGCGCGTGTAAGGCAGAAGCTCCTGTTGTATCTGATTAAATGTCGTGGCAAGGGCATCAGCGTGCCCAAGGGCATACAAGTGGTGTTCGAGGGTTTGTTCGGCATTAACACCAGCCAAAAATGTAAAGTGTTATCTTTACAGTTTGCTGAAATTCTTATAAAAGAGTAAGTTGATTTATTTATGTATCTAAAAGTTTGAGGTTTGTTCTGCTTCAAGAGCAATGTTACTTTACTTAAATGGAGGCATCTATTATTATGACTGCAACGCTTTTACTAAGGCAGTTTCAGTCCCGCGCTCATCAGATAACTTATTAACAAATTGTGGAAGTCGTTGCGGATTTTTAAGTGAACCCTTCTCGAAAAGTAGGCATAGTAACCTCTAAGCGAATTTCTTGAACATTCCTAAAGAAATTTACGGTAGGTTTTACTTAGCTTGTCATTGTATGGTAATACGAGTATTTGGTTGTGCTCACAATATCGAAATTGTAAATGTCGTTCTCTTGCTGCCTACAGTCTGTGGCAGATGTGCCAGATTAGGAACTACCCAGGCTCAAGACTAATAATAAAAACGAGAACTTATTAATATTTTTGTGAAACATTACTACGCTGTGGGCCATGGCGAACATTAATAGGGACTTAAACTCCCAACAAATGAATGTAATGTAGTCAAATGTCGTATTTCGTTTCTGACAATAAGGTCAATATTTATTCAGTATGTTGCCCTTTTATTTCTTAAAAAATTTCAAGGTTTTAGCATTAAGACTAAGGTTTTAGCATAGATACAATTTAACAAAAAGAGCAAAATTTCCTAAATATATCCTTCCAAAAATGTTTTCAGAAATTAAAAGGCCATAAGTTCGCTATATTTAATGTGTATTATTGGTTGTCGTAAATCTCTAATGTCCGTTTTCTCGTCTGTCTGTCTGTCTAGACGCTGGCCTAACAAGAACTGTAGGAAAATAAATTTAAATTAAACCAAAAACTGTGCGAGATACTCAATGCAGTTTTATATTATTTTGAAGCTACGTGTGTGTATGCCAATATATATGGAACAGACAATATTGGCTTCTTCATTTGTACTTTGTACAAGCTGCCAGTCTAATTTTTAATGACTCGGTTTAATATGTTGGCGTAATTCAATAAAAAAAACATCTTAAATGTTGGCCTCGGGCTGCTAAAGTAAGGTAGATTAAACGAAGCGCCTGGAAACGTATCGATGGGTGTTAAGTCGAAAAAAACACTCGCCGTGAGATAAAGTAGTCACCTCATTTTTAACGAGCTTTGCGTCGCTTGACTTTTAGAAGCTCGAACATGTCGATAATATCGAAAGTCGGCTAATATTTCTTTATGCCGAGAACCGTCGACCATTTTGGTGCCTGCTTTGTTGTTTGAATAAATATAAAGGTTCGATGGAGAAAGCATACCATAAAACGTGTATGCTTGGTAGAACACTCCTGCATTGTCTTCTTACTCAAGTTCCATAACATTCTACTACATTCTTGTACTTACAGGCACTAATGCTTATGGCCGGCTTAGAAGGACTCATGCATTTTAAAGAGATCTTTTTACATACTCGTAGCATAGATAAAAACTTTTCCTCTTAGAGCCGAAAAATCCTTAACTCGTAAAGTCGCCGGCATTCACTAGGTGTAAACCTGTCCCTGAAAAATTGCTACATGTTCTTAACTCGAGTTAAATCTAAGTTTACATGTATGATAGTCGTACGCACTTTTGAGCATTATCTTCCCTCCAATAACGGCTTAGCTGCTGGCTAAAAATGGGTCTCGGCCGAAGGGATGATTTTTGTACCAACGTTCGGATTTCCGCCTAAAATTTCCAATATCCGATTAACAAACTTTAAAATGGTCATCAGGGTTTAATGCTTGTGCCAGCTTAATCTTGTATGGATGTAGGCCCAAATCCAACCACTAAATAAGCCGGTGTACTCTGATTGCACCGAATCTTCTTTAATACAGTCATCCATGAAAGGTTTGTGTGGAAATTATTAAAAAAAATATCTAACTTCCGGCTTGGTTGTAAACATACAACTTGAATTCCGTCATGAAATTGTTCATCATGACTTCAGAGCGCACGCAATTTACCACATCGTGAAAAAATTTGAGCGTTATTGAGCATTTTGGACCTTAAACCACCAATCAGGCGGAATTTGGAGCGACTTAACTATTAGAACTACCCTTTAGTTTATTCAAACATATAACTTTTAAGAGCCGTATGAAGAAGAGGTTGTGAATATAAAAATATAATCATTCTTATAAACATTTCCGTTGGAATGTCCTGAGGGCGCAATACTATTAACAGCCCGTGCAGTGTATGGCTATGGGCTCGTATTGAGCCCTTGGCAACAGGTCAAAAAAAAACAAATTGTTCTAAACAATATGCGTTTTTTGTACATAAAAAAGCATTTGCGCTCATTTTTTATCAATTGCAAACAAAAGATGGAATGGAGATGGAGTATACAGGGAGGTAAATACAGCGAGGTAATTTACTTTTTTGCACTGCTGGCTGTGGCTTGCGGCACTAATGGTCGAAGAGAGTGCGTTGCTTATAGTGGCTGACGGGAGATTTGTATTCGTCTGCCTTTCAGTTGTCATTATACATTGTGAACGTGAGGAGAGGTCATTTTGTGTTGAAGCGTATTTTTCAAAGGCGCAGAAACAGATGTTTCAAATCGTTTACGATTCGCTGTTCCCCCACGCGAACGTGTTCCTGGACGGCAATCAATTGTAAATTGGGTAACTTCATTGTGAACAGCATGGGATATGTCCTGTGTACGAGGTGGACCTGAAAGAAGGATCACAACACCACAAAACATCGAGAGAGTTAGAGCAGCAGTACTGCAATCTTCAAAACGCTCTGCTCGGCCGTAACTGTGAACTCCGAACTAAACTTGAATATGATACAGGATTTTTTTCAGCCGGCTCTTGAGGCAATGCAATTAGAGGATACATGGTTCCAACAGGATGCAGTTACTGCACACAAAGCGAGTGTAACTATGAATTTTTTGAGGCAATATTTACTGGCCGGCTCGCTCACCAGACTTAGCCCCAAGCGATTTTTTTCTTTAGGGTTACCTGAAGTCGAAGGTGTATATCAACCATCCCAACACCTTGGAAGACTTAATTGTATATATTGAGGCTGAAATTGGCAGAATACCAGTCGACATGCTTGTTAGAGTTCATGAAAACTTTAGAAAACGTACGCAGAAGTGTGTGGATAGCGAAGGCCGACATTTTCCAGATACATTATTGAAAGCCATGTAATTTAAAAATTCCCTTACTGTTCAATATTATTAAAATATAAAATACATTTTTCTAAGGTTCGTAATTTTTTTATTTCATTTCCAAATAAGCAAATTACCGCGCTCCACCCTGCATTTCGTATTATTTTGTCAATCTATAAATGATTACAATAGAACAGTTAAAATTTGTTTTAAATACAAATTATAATACATATTATTTTATATTTGTAATACCGACGTTAACTTAGCCTAAGCTTCATTTTATAAATGACAATAAACAAGCTCTAGTTCACGTTTCCAGAATCCCACTTTTAAAACCCCCTACCGGTCAAACTCAACGAAGTTTTGTTTTTGATTCTTTACGTTAAGGGCCAAAACTTTAAAGCTTTAATTTACAAAACAAACAAAATAAATATTGTTAATTAATATATCATAAACATCTGTTTCTGCTTGCAGAGGTCCTTCCGACATTATTACCAAAGTGTCCAAGGTCTTATTAACGGGTTTCACCAAACTGGTCGGCAAAGAATCGAATGAGCCCAATGATGTTCAAAATGCTGCCTACTCAGCTTTAGCTCAACTCTCTCGCTGTTGTCCCAAGGCGGTGAATCAGGATTTGAAAATAGTGCTCTCGTATTTTAATCATTTAACAAATTCAGCACCCGATTTACATACATCCATACGAGAGGCGTTGGTGGCTATGGCTCCAGCATTTGCCTGGAACCCTGAAGAGCATAAATCCGATGATGCCTCCAGTGAAGGAGTTCAACTGACTGGCCAGCAGCATTTGCTTTTAGCTATGCTGTCTGACAATGCTGAAACTAAATTGCACATAGTTCAAAATGTAACTAGCATTTTTCTAACCACATGCTATCCGGAACACTATGCACCGGCAAGATATTTGCTGCTGCTAATAGCCGGAGAGCGGTAAGTATTTTTAACTTTTTTTTTATAAACTAAATCTTGAATCGTTTTTGTATGTCTTTAGTAATTCTTTACGTGAAAATGTCACTTCCTACTTGTACGGTGTTTCCAAGAAGGACCACATAAATTATCAAATGTTATCCTCCATTGAATTCGCTAACGACGAAAATGTGGATGATTTCAATAAGCTTATCTCGGAGCAGAGGCATGTCGTCTTGCCAAGTTTTAAATCCATGATGCATCATGTCAACGAAGTAGCTCAGAAAAGACTGAAGAAAAATCTTACGGTGTTAGTGGGACGTACCAAGTTACCCTTTACGTTGGATGTTTACGAAGAGGTACGTAGAACGGTAGATACTTTTAAAGTTCCAACCATTGATTAATTGTCTTTATTTTAGTTGCTGGATTATTTACGTATCTGTCTATGGTACTCGGCAGGCGCTCGTTGTGCTCCAGGGGATGCCAAATGTCTGCAAAAGTTAAAGAATTACATACAGAGTAACTATGAGGAGTCGGAAAACAATGAATTGCATCAATATTTACTGTTCATCCAAAGGGGGGTGGAAGCCAAGAGACGTAAGTTTATCAACCTTCGACTACAAAACCTCCTTTCACTGTTCTGCCTTTTCAGATGAGTCAAATTTGCTATGTTTGTATGATTTGCTCAATGCTACACCAGATCTCTTGTGTAAATCTCAAATGCATTTACTTGAGCCCTTGGGTAATTCTTTAAAAGATGTCTCTGAAGGTATGCGTATACATGTGGCCCAAATTTATGGTATATTGTGGGCTTATGGCTGCCCTGAATCCGAATTTAATTCACTGGTAAATTTTCTCACTTTGATGGTGTCTATATTTTTTTTCATCTAATGATTCTTACAGGTTAGTGAGTGCTTGAAGAGCCTGCCCCAGAAAACATTGGAACATAAACATGGTTGGCTGTTGGTCTTGGGTCATGCCTTCAGTCGCATTATCCAGCATTATAAAGAGACCAACGTTACCAAGGACTTCCAACAATGGTCACAATTTGTGGATGCTATTAAAGTTATAGGTAAAATAGCAAAAATACTCTTCCCCGAAATGTTTTCAATCGACCGCTTCTTGTTTTCTTTTAGCGGAAATTTTGGTTAAAGGCCCTCAGGATTTACTCATATCTGCTGCGGTCAAATGCTTTTCTATGATAAGCAAATGGACCGAAATTCCGAACGTGCAACTGGCCATAACATTCCAAACTAAGGAAAATGATAACGATGACGAGGATGAGGAAATGACAGAGTACAGTAAGTTATTAGCTAGAAGCTAGTGTGTTGCCAGTCGATTTCACATAATTCCAATTTTTAGCTGCCACCGGTTCTACAAAATTCTTTATATTCACTGTGGTCCACAAACTTCTGAAAAGTTCTTCGGTACGTCCGAAAATTCGGGGTGAAGCAGCCAAATGTTTGGGAAATTTGGCCATAGGTGATGGCCAGTATTTTACTCAACGCAATTTGGATAAATTTTTGGCTATGGTTAAGATTCAAAAGGATGCTGCTTTAAATATCGCCATATCGGATGCCTTAGCTTCAACTTTGTGTGGGTATGATGTCAGTGAGGGCGCACCCTCGGAAAGTTTTGTCAATGCTCATTGCAGTGATGAAGCCTTCGAGACATTTTTGAATTCGCTAATACGTTTGGTGGCGGAACCAAATCCGCATAGTCGCCAGGCCTGTTCCGTGTGGCTCTTAGCGGTAGTCAAAAACTGTAGCTATCGTCCGGCGGTGCTTAACAAAAAACAAATGCTACAATACGCCTTTACGGAGCTTTTATCTGATGACAGCGGTAAGTTCTATTAGTTTACTACTACTTAGTTTAACAAAATTAATTTTTTTGTTGTTATATAGAATTTGTTCAAGACGTGGCTTCTCGCGGCTTGGGTTTGGTTTATAACTTGTCCGATCCCTCTAGCCAAAATGATTTGGCCAACTCTTTGTTAGATCAACTCATGGGGGGCAAGCGAAAGGTTAACAAGGTTAACGAAGATACGGAACTGTTTGCTGAAGGCATGCTAGGCAAAACTCCGACTGGGTAAGTTTATTGATATTTGACTATGCCTTATAAATGACGGCATTATTTTTTGTTTTTCTCTCAGCGGTAACATCACTACGTATAAAGAGTTGTGTTCTTTGGCCTCGGATCTAAATCAACCCGAAATGATCTATCAATTTATGCAGTTGGCCAATCATAATGCCTCTTGGACTAGTAAATTGGGTGCTGCTTTCGGTCTTAAATCGTTATCGAGTGAAACTAAAGCTAAAATGCAACCGTATTTTGGCAAAATCGTGCCGCGTCTGTATCGTTACAAATACGATCCTACGCCGAAAATTCAAAACTCTATGATATCTATTTGGGATTCCATTGTCAGCGAACCCAAAGAGGTGGTTGAACAGTATTACTGGGAAATTTTGCGTGAGCTGCTGGACAATCTGACATTTAACGAGTGGCGTGTGCGTATTGCTTGCTGCTTGGCTGTAAGAGATTTGCTAAGGCGGCCAAATGGTTTGCGTTTACGTACCGAAGAAAAAAATCGCAGCACCAAAGGGTTGACCAATTCACCCTCCACAAGCAATGCTATGGATGTTGGTAAGTTTTCCTAGACTAGAGTTCTACAACGTAAATCAATTCACATATTTCAATTTAAAGATGAAGTTCCCGAACCGGAACTTAAAGAATTGTGGTGCCAACTGTTTCGGGTAATGGATGACATCCACGAGGGTACTAGATTAGCGGCTGATGGCACAGTGGTGTTCCTTAGCAAAGTGAGTTAATACACATTAAAGCTTGAGACTGAGTTGCATGATTATATATCAATTTCTTTGCTAGCTCTGCATTATTGCGGCTTCTTCCGATCATGGAAAATCCGGCACTGCGGTAGCCTCATCCATATTACCCATGCTTTTAGAGACTGGTGTAACCCATACAGTAGCAGATATTCGCAAGATAAGCATTAAAACTATATCCGATATGATAGATTCGTCGGGAGCTTTGATAGCACCACATTTGCCCTCGCTGATTCCCTGTCTATTGAAAGCCACTGGAGAATTGGAATCTACAAAATTGGCGTATCTGTCAACACGTTTGGGTGCCGATCACGATGCTCAAGAAAAAGTGGATTTCTTAAGAGCGGAGGCGGCCAAATCTCATCATACCACTGAAACAACTGCCAAGGTAGACTTAAAAAAAAAACTGAAAATAAAAAGTAAATAATTAGCAATGTATTTATTTTATATATATTTTCAAATAGTGTGTACGCTTTTTGGACTATGCTGCCCTGGAGAAAATGACACCGGCTGTCTTGGATATCATAAAGACCACTGTGAATTTGGGCAGCAAAATTGCATGTGCTCATTTAATTTGTCTGGTAAGAATTTTTCTTTCAAAGCGTGTTTAATATTTCAAAATGTCATCTCTTTTAGATAAGCATCCGTTTAGGAAATGAAATGACACCATTGGCGGGAAAATATCTCGGTGCCTGTTTTATGGGTCTTAAGGATCGCAATGCTACGGTACGAAAATACTATGCCAGCGCTATTGGTCATTTGATAGGCATTGCAAAGGTAAGAAAAATCTCGGAAAGCGTTTTCCCTTTCAATACATATTTTTTTATTTGTTCTAGGAACAATCAATTCGAAATCTATTTGTAAAACTCGATGAATTGTATATGGAAAACCCGGCCCATCGTTCATCCGTGCTCGTCATACAATCTATTAACAAACGTCACAACGAGTTGATAAAAGATTACTTGGACAGCGCTCTGCCACTGATCTTTTTTGCCATGCATGAGGAGCAAAATGAGGAGAACAAAGCAACCATTGAGTTGTGGCGTGATTTGTGGAACGAAGTCAGTCCGGGAGATGCTGGCATACGCATGAATCTGAATGTAATTGTACCCAAATTGGAAAAGTCTCTCAATGATGCCAGCTGGTCACGAAAAGCTCAGGCAGCCAATGCTATACAAACCATAGCCAAACGTCTGCGAGACACCATGGAGGAAAAGGATCGTTTGCATTTAATAAATTTACTCATAGCCGGTCTTCAGGGTCGCACATTTCAGGGTAAGGACCGTTTGTTACAGGCACTGGCTGCCCTTTGCAAAGGTCTAGACCGTAAGCATGAAATCTGTGAGCGCATTGTTGAATCGGCCATGAAGGAGTGTCGCAAGGAGGAACCCCAGTACAGGACACTGGTCTTGTCCAGTCTGGGCGATATTTTGGAAGAACTCGATGTTGATCGCTTCGAAGAAGTCTACAATATGATATGGTATTTGCTGGACAAAAAGGCACTACGTAAACTGTCGTCCACAGACGATGACGACGAACAAAGCGAGCAAGACTTAACTTCCGACGAGCGCAACATGCGAGCGACCATACTGAACAAACTAAAGGAAACCGTGTGTGAAACTTTGGGCAAATCTTGGCCGCGCAACTCTGTGGAGACGCAAGCCAAGTATCAGCAGCTGTTTGCCGAGCGTTGCTCGCAATGTTTGCGCGACAACACACGCTCTGTACAAGTCAGCCTGCTGTTGGCCTTAGCCAAATTCATAGAACGTTTGCAAATTTTAAGCAACGAAAGCGCAGATATGGATGCCGCGGCCGGCAACAAGGAGAAGAAAGTCAAAGTGGACAAAGGCATGGAACGTGATGTTATTGTGGAGAAAATATGCCAAGATGTTTTGTCGGCGGTCACATATGCCTCGGGTAAGTAATAACATACTATTCACTTGTAAAATAATTTTTTTTTTTATTACTTTTTATATCAGGCATACCTCACACCGGCCTGAAAAAGGAGGCCCTCAGTATTGTGCTAATTTTGATTAAACGTCTGGCCGATGCCAAGGACATGAAGCATTTAACAATGATCAGGCAGAATTTCGAAGAGAACCTAGCCAAATTCCAAAAAGACTCGGCTCCGGAAGTACGTTGTCGCATCAAGGACATTGAGGAGAAGTTCAATAAGTCCAGTTTTCAAGATCATTAGAATTGAGATAGCAACTGTGTAATGTGTGGGAATTTTTACAACAAAAAAAAACCGGTGTGGTCTCAATTATACTACTCATTTAAAAGTGAAACGATTTTACTTTTATTGAATAGAACACTAAGATAAGAGAACGATAAATAACAAAGCAATCATTGAATTGTGATCGCATGCATGGAAGAAAGCTATAATTATCATTTCTACCAACTGACAACTTTTTTTTCAAAATCTTGTATTCGCAATCTACCTCAGATCTAGCAGCTCCTTTATACATATTTACTAATATTATTAATTACAATGGACATTAGCGCATTACGATCAAAACCGACACCCAGGCAGGCGAACGAATGCTACTTGGTAATTTGCTATCAACGACACAATCGCGTACTAAAGTCAGCACCATCAGCATACCGAAAAATTGAACCGAAACCAACTGCTCTCAACAGTATAAAAGACGAAGCAGTCAACAGCAGAAGTTTAGTTAATATTTAAATTTGGCTCTTGAAGTTCGGCGGCCAGCGAAATGGTTTTTACGGAAATTAGCATTTTCTTCGGCACGGTACTAATCGTTTTATGGCTATGGTTGAAATATCGCAGTCAATATTGGCATCGCATGAAAATGCCATACATAAAACCGCATCTATTGCTCGGCAACTTTAAGGAGATTGTCTTGTGGCAACGTGATCCTTGTACACACTTCAAAGCATTATATGAAAACAAGGAGAACGCTCCTTGTGTGGGCATACATGTTTTCCATCGTCCCGGATTGCTATTAAGAGATTTGGGTCTAATTAAAAATGTTTTAATAAAGGACTTTAATATGTTTTCAAATCGTTATTCCTCCTCGGATCCACATACGGATAGCATAGGAGCGAATAATTTATTTTTCGTCAAGAATCCCAAGTGGAAGGAAATACGTTCGAAACTGACTCCGGTTTTTACGAGTGGAAAAATGAAACAAATGTTTCCTTTGGTGGAAGAGGTAAGTGTACTTTAGCATAAGCCAATAAAAACATTGGCCCTGCTTAATGTTGTCGTGGTCGAAATACGACGAGTATTAAAAAATAACAAAAATAACACTAGTCGTATTTCGACAACCGTGATCAGGGTGTATTAACTCTGTTATTCGCTTTGTAATCAACGCCTTAAAGTGTTGTGGATCCTAATAAGATTCGTATCTACAACCATGAGCAGGGTGTATTAGCTTTGTAACTAACGCCTTTAAGTGTTGTAGATCCTTATAAGACCCGGTTTTAATAGTATCCGTTTAGAAGTTAACCAGCATCTATGCCGCGATATCTATGGTTTAAAACTAAATTTGGTAATTGTAATCATTGTTGTTTTGATAAGACAAATTAAATATACTCGTATATTAGGTAGTTACAACAGTAGTTATCGTATCTGTTTCCAAAATAAAGGTTTGATAATACTGTAATCACAAGTTTTTGGGGGTTTCTTTGCCAAATGTTAACATTTGGTGATTTTTGAGAGGCGTCATAAACAGTTTTGATCATATGTATCTTAAATCCGAATTTCTTTAGTCACTTCTTTTGACAATAATAGCCGTTTTTTTGCCCATAGTGTTCAGAGCCCCAATCTCAGTTCAATAGAACAAATAAATCCCTATTTGTAATCGTAGTGAAATTTGATTTCATTTTGACTTTTTTTAACAAAATCAATTTTAATTTTTTTGTGGACAATGGTGTCCAAGTTCTAGCATTAGCGACATCTTAAGCAAGTTGCCAACCAAACGAGGCTAATATGTCTATGTTTCTTTTGACTACGAGATATTTTTATTGATCGTCTTAAAATCTAAATAATAATAATAATAAATGTCCGCAATTACGATAGCGTTCAAACGAAATGACCTAGAAATGAAGGGCTTATTGTAAAACCACGATAAGCCACAAAAAAATACTGAGAAAATCGCCTTTGAAGTTTGAAAAAAAATGCAAAAAATAGGAATTTGTTCAAATTATGATTTAAATACTTGTAATTAGTATTTAAGGTAGACTACTATCACATACCAGTCGATGAATACCTAGAAAACCGCTTTTTTCAAAAATAAAGTGTGGCTCATCGAGTTATTGCATAAATTTTATTTATTTTTTTATTTTGAATATCAAAAGTTCCGTTATTTTAATTGAAATAAAGTGGCTTTTAATGTTTTGCAGTTTAAAACTTTTTATTTTTCTTTTTTTTAATAAATTTTATAAAACAAATTATTTAATTGAATGATTAAATGTAATAAATACATTGAATAATTTTTATAAGTTCTAAATCAGTTTCAGCGGAAGACGGCTCCAAGACGTTGTAGGTTAAATATGAGTTCTTCGGTGTTAAAAAGCTTCCGTCGACAATTTTGTTCGCAACTACAAGATGGACCTAGTTGGCGTGCTTTAACAGTATTCATAGTTTGTGACGCCAATACTCATGACCAGAGTTGCGTTTTCTTTTGTTCTTATTCCAATCATAATTATCTTCATTTCGAGCTCTTCAGCGAAATGCGGTATTGTTCTCACGCGATTCGTCTTCGATTTGCAACTCACAATTTTCCTGAATAACAAAAAAATGTTAACCCAAAAAAATTATAAATACTCGATTTTTTTTTGCAATTACCAGTTAAAATAAATCATACCTCGCTGGTTTCTGAAATTACTTCAACATCTGTCGGCGAAAAGTCTTTGTCTTTTACGCTGTCATCAGTATCTTCAACAAAATACTCACTTCCACTGCTATGTTCATTAGAATCCATCGTTTTGTACTACCTAAGGTCTTCTTAATTGTTGTGGCTTATCGAGTTTTTAACAAAAATAATTATAAATAAAATCGAAATGTAAAAAGTGACACTTGTGGCTCGGTCAGAAATTAAACGGAAAATAGCTTAAATATGTTCAGGGGACGTTGATTGGCGAACATTAATTGAATTAACTAAAAAACACTTTGAAATCGAGTGCTTATCCCATTTTTACAATAAGCCCGTGGTACAATAAACAAGGTATAGTCATAAGCCCAACAACAAAAATAGTTCGCTAGATTGTCTAAGTCATTTGAAAAAAGAATGCGAAAAATACAGTTTTGTGAATGTTGGATAAAGCATTTTTCCTTTGGAAAATTTAACAAACGCCATTGTCAAATTTCAAAATTGACAATTTAGATTACTACGAAAAAATATTTAAAATCAGCTGTTAGCATAACTTTACCTTCTTTATATAAACCATGTTGTGGCTAATCGAGATTTTGACAAAAATAATTATGAATTTGTAAAAAATGACACAAGCGGCTCGGTCAGAAAAGAAAAAATAGCCAACATATTTTCAGGGGACGCTGTAATGGTGTAAATTAATTGAATTAACTGGAAAAACACTTTTTTAAATCGTGTGGCTTATCGTGTTTTTACAATAAGCCCTTTAAATATAAATATCCGAAATCGGCCCAAAGGAAAATAAGTTATCCCTTAAAGGAGTAGGTTTTTCTAAAAAAGTTTCTGAAAAAGTTCACAACACTAAGTGTTGCTGGCCCCATCTGACATTTCCATTAGAAAGTTTGACATTTTTCAATTCAATCGTGGCTGACGCTCGCCCAAAGACGAAGGTGGTGAAGGTCATCCAAAAACGGCCGTTGTGCCAGAGAACATTGATGCCGTGCGTGAACTGATAATGCAAGATCGTCATGTAATATACCGTGAGATAGAGTCATCTTTGGGCATTTCTTTCACCAGCATACATTCGATATTGCATGAACACCTGGCCGTAAAAAATTTTCGTTCTCGTTGGATCCCGCACAATTTGACAATCGCTAAAAAAAAAGGCTCGTGTCGATTTGTGCAAAGAAATTTTAGAAAAATACGATCGCGGTGCTTAAAAAAAACATTTATAAGATCGTCACAGGTGGCGAATCATAGATCTATGCGTATGAGCCCGAAACAAAACAGCAATCGACCGTGTGGGTCTTAGAAGACGAGCCAACTCCAACGAAAGTTGTTCGTGGAAGAAGCACTTCGAAGCAAATTACCGCCTGTTTCTTCGAAAAAGCTGGTCATGTGGCGACTGTTCCGCTCGAGCACCGTAGGACGGTGTCAATTCTGAGTGGCACACCACAATTTGTTTGCCTGAAGTCTTCGGAGAAATTCGAAAAACGAACAAGAGAAAACGAATCATTGTGCACCATGACAATGCGAGCTCTCTCGCATCGGCTTAAACCAGCGCCTTTTTGACCGCCAAAACGTCGAATTGATGGATCATCCGCCGTACAGTCCTGACTTGGCACCCAATGACTTCTTTTTATTCCCGTACATTAAGAAAAAATGCGTAGTCAACGATTTTCGTCGCCATGTTTTGGAGGTGTCGCAATCGGAGTAAAAAAAGTGCTTCGACAAATGGTTTGAGAGCATGCAAAAGTGTATAAATCATGCTGGAGAATACTTTAAAAAACAATAAAAACCATTTTTGACGATAAATATTAGCATTTTCATTATTAGAAATATATATAGCAGGCCTCGTAACCGAGCTCGCTTAAACTCGCTGAAGGTTATTCTTGAATAACTTTCTTTCCAAAAATGTATATTATTTAAAACAAATGGGGTTTAACGCATATTGTCTATAGATTTCTGTAAACAAAATCATTTTTATAGTTTTGCACAATGGGGTGAAAATATCGCCTTAGCGACTTTCTAAGCGAGTTGCCATTAGAACACGGCCATTGAAACTTTTGCATCAGCTATTGTGCTTTGAACAGTTGTCCATGTTAAGAATTAAATGACGCTTCGTAATTTCACTTAATCAATTTTCCAAGATTATGCAAACAGAATGATGCATTTACTTTACCTTAGTAACAAATTTAGAGTCTACTAAAAGGTGGGTCATTTAAAACTTTAAATTTGAATCAGCTGTAAAAAAGTACTGACAAAGTTCAAATTTCGGATTTTATTGGTAAGGTTTTAAACCTTGTTCTTTATTAATGGAACACAATATCGTTCATATGACTACCACAGCTGGCTCGGCAGTACCTTATCCAATCAACCGAATTGTTCAGTACATTATCGATTATTTCGAGTCGAATCTCTTCAATGGCAACTTAGATTTCACGTTTCAACGCTACAATTGTCTCTGGATGCTTTGCGCAACATTTATCCTTAATGGCTCCCCACAGAAGATAATCCAAAGACTCAAATCACAGCTCCGAGGCGGCCAATTGACATGATAATTTCGGCTGTTTATTCGATTTTTAAAAACCGCGCGTAAAATATCGATGATCGATGACAGATGTCACACGTTGGCTGTGTGACATTTGGCCCCGTCTTGTTGAAACCAAATGTCGCTTATGTAATTATCTTGAATTTTGGAAACAAAAATTCGTTGAGCTTGGTGCGGTAACGCTCACGGCAGCATCTTGCTCATTTTCGAAGAAAAATGAGCAGCCAAACAGTGACTCGTTGTGGATGCATTGGCTCAATAGTCACGTGTGGATGTTCTAAACCCCATATGCGACAATTTCGCTTATTGACATAGACACCGAGATGAAAATGAGCTTCATCTGAAAACACGATTTTCGGTAAAATTCTTCATCTTCTGCCAAACAATCTTCAGCCCTTTGGGCGAAGTGAAAACGCATCGGACGGGGTTCCATTATTTAATGACAAAGTTTTCAATAAAAGGCAGAAATTTAAAAAAAATTATTAGTACTTTTTTTTAACAGTCGATAAAAATTTATGATTTAAATCGCCCACCCTATATTATTACTATATAGTCGCAAAGAAAGAGCGATATCATTGACACAGAAATGTTTTTTTTTTTTTAAAATAACCGAATATTTAAACTAAATAAAATCTTTTTCTAATGAAATTACCCAAGCCTTCTTAAAACTTGACCACTCCGATTAATAAGTGAGAAATACTATGAGGTTACAATTTTGCGTATTTTTATGCAGTGAGTCCCTTTTAACCATTGCGCTCCATAGCACTGATAAGCGTTACAGTGTGACTTCTAGAGCCCTAGGTTTCCCTGGCTGTTACTAATTCAACGAGTTTCATGTAATGATAGTCTTTTCGTTTATAAACATACAAAATACTTCTCTATAGCGTTTTTTCTATCCAGTCTTACATGTAGAGTCTTTCTCTTAACAGAACTAATATTAGTGGACATAATTTGCCAGACATCGCCATAATCTGCCAGAATATGACAAGAGTCTAAGCTGTTCAGTGTTTTGTGACTTGTAAAAGCCTATGTAATTAAGATGTCAGAATATTAATATATGCAAATTTTTTGGTGTTTTTTATTTGTTTGCGATATTGCGTATTATTGTAAAGCATTGCTAATATCACACACACTCGCGTTTAAAATTTGTAGGGTTCAAAGGTTCAGAGCGGTTTTAAATTGGTTATATTATTTTGGCATATTAACACATATTTAAGATAAATGATTGGCTTGGTCTTTCTTCAACTTAATTCATTAACACATGAGCATTTCGAATGTGTATTATGATACTTTTTTTGTTAAACTGTTTCTACTACGTAAAACAAACGCTCAAAAAAGATAATTAGCTTTGATTGATACTGAAATCGAGAAATTTTGATGGGTTAAAGATGTATTTAAATTTATACTATCGCTTCAATATTTATTTATCTGTTTAAAAAATTAGGAAATAAAAATTACGTTATCGCGTGGATGCAGAAATAGCATCAATCGCATCAATATCGACAAATCTGGTATAACATTTGCAAGGAATGGTCCCATATGTCCACAAAAGATGCATTAACTGAAAAGGCATAAGGGTATAAATATTATGTATTACACCATTTCAAATTGAAAACAAATTAAAATTGAAATTGGAAAAGGCAAACTGATATTGAAAAAATACAAATTGAATTTTGAAATTGATGAGTGTTCAAAAAAAAACCTTGTTCTGGGTTATAATTTTCTGGCATAATCGCTGAAACCGATTTTTAAAATGAACTAGTGTCCATGTAAAATGAGATTTATATGAGATGGGTAGAAGTGTCCAAAACTGACATTTCCGGTCCGTTGGGAACGCTCATCATGTTGCTTAATTCAATTTTCATTATAATAATAATAATTGAAAACTTTTTTCTTTTTTTATCAAGGTCTAACCAAAAATTTTTAATTGTTTTTGCCGCCCTCTGTGCTGTTCCATTGTGTTTTAAGTTAGATTTAAGTTCAGCTCTTATTGCTTGATAAAAAATGGTGTTGCCAATGTCAACTGTTTGTTTAACTGACACTTTCCTTGCAAGTTCGTCAGCTTATTTTCGCCGTCAATGTTAGAATATCCCATATGATTTCTAAGATGCTATTTTGTTCAAACTTGGCTATTTCTACTTTACATTCCAAAAACGTTGGGTACTGACTGTCGTTTAGGACAGTGCCTAAATGGATGATTGTGATAACTTTGTCCTATTTGTTAATAGACTAGAGCCAGCGTACACATTCCATGTTTGGAATACCGTATTGTGGTCCGGTAGTCAAATATATTTTATAATTCAAAGGTTCTCCATAAAGAACCCAATTTCGAGAGGTCGGTGTATTAGTGGATGCCCAATTTTTTTTAAAATAAAGGACCCATCTGACCAGAGCTCTGCTTGGGATTTCTGTAAGGGGTATGAAACAAATCGTTTTAGGAATTCGGTCAGTGACTCGCTCAAGAGGTGCTAGGACCGTTTATGCTTCGGTTTTCGCAAATTGGTCTGTGACTCGTTCAAGAGATCTGTTTTTGTTTCCAGGATATTTTGGTTTTAGGATGGAATGTCCGGTCTTCCGTGATTCATTCGCCTACTGCCATCAATCTTTTTGTTGTGATGGTCGCCATGTATCTGATATATAAGTAATAATCGGGCTGATGCTGAGTATTACGGTAAATTCCCTAGTAAAAGTTGTGCAGCCTGTTTAGTTTTTTTATCTTTCACTTTTTTAGTCATTAAAATCCACCAATTTATTGCCGCGTTGGCCTCAATACGCTTGTATATTTTTAGTATAGGTTGGCGATTTAACAATTTAAATTTGAATCGGCTGTAAAAATAAATTCTGATAATTTCTCAAATTTCCGGTTTTTATTGGAAAGGTTGAACTTTGTCATTTAATAATGGAACACGATATCATTCATATGACTACCGCAACTGATCAGGCTGTACCTTATCCCAACTCAACCCAATTTTTCAGTACATTATTGATTTTTTTGGGTCGAATCTCTTTGATGGCAACTTCGATTTCATGCTTCAACGCTTCAATTGTCTCTGGATGCTTTGCGTAACATTATCCCTATTGGTTCTACACAAAAAATATTCGGCAAATTATTTAATTTTCAAAAAGAGTGCGTAAAATATCGATGATTGCGTTGGCTGTATGACATGTAGCACCGTCTTTTTGAAATTAAATGTCGTCCATGTCATTCTCTTGATTTTTTGGCAACAAATATTCATTGAACATGGCGCGGTAATGCTAACCGTAGTCGTTAACGGCGGCTCTTTGCTAATTTTCGAAGAAAGATTGCCCAAAATCCACACCAAACAGTGGCTCGTTGAGGATGCATTTATTTCTCAATAGTCACGTGTGGGTTCTCTGAGCCCCATATGCGGCAATTTTGCTCACTGAAATAGAAACCGAGATAAAAAAAAATAGCTTCACGATTTTTCGGTAAAGCTTAGATTTTTCGGTGAGCTTCACGATTTTTTCGGAAAACGCATGGCGAGAATGGCGTTTCATTATAAAAGAACAAATTTCCACCTTTCCAATAAAACCAGAAATTTGAACAAATTATCAGTACTTTTTTTAAAGCCGATTCAAACCTAAAATTTTAAATGGCCTACCCTATAGATCTAGTAAGTCATCTCAGTCCAAAGTCTCCTTAACAAATTTTGTCAAATATAAAGCCGTTTCCAAACTGTGATAAAAAGTCTGCGTATTGGACTCAATTATAACGACATTGGCGTTACTCAGTAAAAAAAAGGAAGCGACGCCTTTCCGTGATTTTCTACTACAAGAAATCTCAAATCGATAAAATATTAAAAAACAAAATAGTTCTCACATATTGACATCGCTGGGAAGTTATATGTATTTGCTGTCTTTTCAAAAATCAACCAGATTTGGCGATATCATTTTTAAGGTCTTCGTCCGGAATTCAATTAAGGTCGGGCTTAATAAATAATGGTATCTTAAGGTGAATAGGTACAAAATAAAACGAATGCTTTCATCCGCAAAATCTATTTCGGTGGGAGATTCAACGTCGAGGAAGTACATGTATTTGTAGACCTTGGTGCACCAATAATAGGATAAATGAAGACATTAAAAGATGTCTGCTGGCAAAAAGTTACCACAAGAAAAAACTAAGGAACGCAACCCTCCACCTTCTTTGTTCCCATAGAAAATTATCCCCGGACATGAACAAATTAAAATACAGCAAAGCGCTGTCGAATACTCCAACACCACGAAATTCGCTGGGAAGTCCTAGACTTAAATGGAAAGTCTAAGTAGCCAGACATGAATATTTTTTTTTATTGCGAACTAGAAACTGAAGTTCTTAAGACATTTTAAAAGTAATCCAAGACCAACAAAAGCTTGTGGTGTAAACCGAGATAGGAGATAATACGATGAAGATGAATACCAAAAAAGAATCCCCAATCAATTTTTGGACAGATGTTTCTTGAAAACTGAAATTTTGTTAAACATTACCAATACTTGTACACCTTGCCGGAAACATATTTTCAATTGCATCTTTGAATTATAATTAAAATACATTTTATTTATTTAAAAATGAACATAAAGAGTAATGATGTCTAAAATGATGATAAAGTTCAATGTAATAGTTTTGTGTTTTGTTGTAATAACAGTTTGAAGATTGAATAAAAAAGTGATAAATTGAGTGTCTAAAGACCAAGTAAAGAAAACACTAAAACTAATTGTGATTATAAAATAAGTCTATGCAACAATTGGAGCAATATTGGTCGAAATTCGTTAGACATCAAATATTAAAAAAATGTGGACACTTTGATAGTGATCTCAGTTGCGGGAAGGGCAATGAAATCCAAATTTAAAGAATATTTTTTGAACAAATCGAAAGGAGTTATTTTCAAAGCCGATTCTGTCCACGACCACTTAATAAATATTATAATTGTAAAAAAACTCAACTAAGCATTAAGGAAATTGTGTAGGAATTTCAGAAGACACGGACTCACTCGTCTCTTAGCCGTCCTCCTGGTCAGAGATTATCTTTGCTTACTGGCTTGTTTATATATGCACTAACTAGTCCTCTTTGGTCGGTGTCGCATCATTTGAGTCATCGGTGTCTTCATGTGATTCCTCCTCTCTCTCCTCGACTTTATCTTCGTTTGTTTCATGTTCAGCTTCGCCTTCTGTTTCATTTTCGCTCAACATCTCTGTTAAAACAGCCACCAAATGTTGAGCCTCTTCCAGTTGTTGTCGTGAAGTGTTTAATTCTTCTTCCAAGCCCTCAATACGTTCGTATAGACGCTGATTTTCATCTAGGCTATGTTCCAAAGCTTCGCGACGCTTTTCAGCCAAACGTTCCCAATAGTTTTCGCTTGGTTTAGCTTCACCAGTCAGATCTTCTGCAGTGATTTTCTTCGTTTCGTTTGTGGTCTTTTCGGGACTGGTTTGAGTCTCCGCAGCCCGTGTCTCGATCTTTTTGCGTTTGGCATGGTCCGTGGTGGCAGACAATGTGGTTTCGGAGGCTGCTTTAAGGCGACTCAGTTTGTCTAGATGTGGACGTCCCGTCAAGTTCTCCTTATCGGTGGCTATACCCTGTAAAACTTTCAGGGTTTTTCGTTGATTTTTGAGATTTTCGTGTTGTTCCGCCGCCGACTCAATCTGGATGAAGACTTTCTTTGTGGAGGCGTTAGACATTTTCACAATAGTTTATTAATTAATCACAAAATTTGAATGTTGTGTATTTTTGATCGTTTACTCACACGAGTGACGCTTTCATCTGTTGGAATTTGAATGTTATGGTTTAACAGCGTTTTCAAATAGAAAATGATGATTGGAATTGGTGGTAGTTTTTCACAGTTTGTCCTTCTCTTTAAATGTCAAAAACACGCGCCTTTTTTTATCAAACACTGTGAAGTTGGTTGCAGTTCGCTGCAGAGGGCGAATAGACACCAAAAATTCTTGAATTAAGAAGTTCGAGGCAAATTTGAATATTGGCGTAAACGTTGTTTACATATGGCAGCCGGACTAATTTTTGTTTGTTTTGAGTTTTATTTACGATTTGTGTTAACTGAACATAGAAAATTAGATTAATTTTAAACAATTTAATTTCGTTAGCATCCTAAATATAATAATTTGTGCACCTCACTGCCTGCCTGCGGTGAAGCTTTTCTAAACAAAAAGCAGAAAGACACTTTCCAAAAATGAAAAAACGGGGTTTGTTCGAAGAAGTTCCCCAAAGATTTTCAAGAGGAAACAAATGCCAATTTTAACGGTTACCCGAAATACCGTCGTAGGAACAATGGAGTTACGGCAACTGTTAATGGCAGGACCATTGATAATTCCTGGGTGGTGCCATATTCTCCGTATCTGAGCCTAAAATTCAACTGCCATATAAACGTCGAAAGCTGTGCATCAATCAAAAGCGTCAAATACCTTTTTAAGTATGTCTACAAAGGTCATGACTGCGCTAATATTGCAATCGGGGAAGAAAATGTTCTTAATCATGACGAGATCAAAACATTCATGGACTCTCGATATATCAGCGCACCAGAGGCTGCTTGGAGGTTGTTTGGCTTTCATATTCATGAGCAGTCACACACAATTATTCGACTACAAGTTCACCTACCAGATAACCAAAATGTATATTTTACGGAGGCTAATTTGGCTACAACCGCGGCAAATGCTGCAATTAAAGACACAACGTTAACCGCTTGGTTTAGGTTAAATGAAGAAGATGATGCAGCAAAAGAAATTCTGTACGGTGATCTGCCTCAACATTATGTTTTCGATGCAAAACTCAGAAAATGGAAAAAAAGGCAAAGAGGAGCAGAGAAAACAATAGGCCGAATGTATTCCGTAAACTTGGCCTCTGATCCAGAAAGATTCTGCTTACGCCTTTTATTGCTTCACGTCACCGGAGCCACTTCGTTTACTGACTTGAGAACGTATGAAGGCCACACATACTCAACTTTCAAGGAAACTACGCAGCGACGAGGACTACTAAATGATGATGCCACATGGGACGCAACACTCCAAGAAGCAGCGGATCAAAAAATGCCTCGCCAATTAAGGGAATTATTTGCATATCTGTGTATTTTCGCATTTCCATCGAATGCGGCGGAACTTTTTGAGAAATATAAGGAACAGTTGTGCGAAGACATAAACATTCACCAAGGTCATGACAATTTTTGTCTAAATTGTGACAATTTTGTTCTACAAGATATTCAGAGCATTCTAAATTCACATGGTAAAAGATGCCACGACTTTGGACTTCGTACGCCTTCGAGTGATATGCTGCAGATGTCGACTCTTTATTACGATGTGGTTGTGGAACGAAATAAAGGCACTGCTATGAGGAATGCACTCAACACTGAGCAAGTATCTGTCTTCGATTCCATAATGACTGCTGTTGGAAATGACAATCTTCCGCAAAGAACATTTTTCTTAGATGGCCCAGGTGGAAGTGGTAAGACCTATTTATACAAAACTTTGTTGAGTCACATACGTGGAGATGGTAACAATGCGCTACCCGTTGCGTCAACTGGCATTGCGGCCAATTTATTAGATGGTGGAAGGACATACCATTCCCAGTTCAAGTTGCCCATTCCATTAGTGGACACTTCCACCTCATCAATGCGAATGACTTCACCGGATGCAGAAATTATAAGGAAGACCAAAATTATAATTTGGGACGAAGCTACTATGGCTCCGAGCACCGCACTCAAAGCTATTAATCGATTGCTACAAGAGATTATGCAGAATACAAAAACGTTCGGTGGTAAAGTCCTGTTACTTGGTGGAGACTTTAGACAAATTCTTCCTGTTGTTCCTCATGGAACGCGATCAGCCATTGTTGAAGCCAGCATCAAGTTCGGTGATCTTTGGGAGAATTTTCACGTTCTTCGCCTAAAAAACAACGTTCGTTCCGTTGACACAAACTTTAGCGACTGGCTAATGCGCATTGGCAATGGAGAACTGACAAATAATCACGGACTTTCCGATGACACCATTCCCATCCCAGATGATCTCATTTGCAAGGACGACATAATCAAAGAAATATTTGGTAACCACCTTACCATTGAAAATGTTGCCCAATATTCAAAAATGGCCATTTTATGCCCTACGAACACTGATGCTGAAGAAATTAACAAGAAGGTATTAGGTTTATTTAATGGCAATACCGTTACATACCTCAGTTCCGATTCTATAGACGACTCAAGTGATGAGGACAACCAACATTACCCTATAGAATTCTTGAACGAGTGTACGTCATCAGGTATGCCGGTGCATAAAATGTCACTACAAATTGGGGCGATAATTATGTTAATTCGGAACCTGACCACAAAACGAGGACTATGCAACGGGACTAGGCTGATAATTACCGATTTGAAGCCAAATCTAATAATTGCATCAGTTTTGGCCGGCAGTGCAAAAAATCAGGTCGTCTTCATCCCACGAGTGGATTTAGCTCCAACAAACCCGGATCTTCCCTTCGTTTTGCGCCGACGGCTATTCCCAATCAAATTGGCTTTTGCAATGACTATAAACAAGTCGCAAGGCCAAACGCTGCAAAAGGTCGGTATTTACTTGCCGGAGCCTGTCTTTAGCCACGGGCAATTGTATGTGGCTTTCTCGAGAGCGAGGCGAGCTGCGGATATTAAAGTAAAAATACTAGACGGACCCTTCCAAGGAAAGTTAGTGGCCGGATGTGAAACCACTTTCACAAAAAATGTTGTGTTCAAAGAAATATTTTCAAAGTAAATACATATACAAAAAATTTTAAATACTATAAGCAGTTATTATTCCATTTTACACAATTTAGTGCTCAAAGATTAATAGTTTTTAGAAACGAAATACTGGACAGAAGATTTTATGGTCAGCACGTTCAATACCACTGAAGACATGTTTTTTTCGACCGTCGTTTGACGGGCTTTCCAACTAGTATTCATATAATTGTCCTATACACAAACACGTATATTTCTGCTGGCAACGTACTATACTTATATATTTCTTTGTATATTGTAATGTTTACAATTTAGCATTTAGTATGTATATGGAAAACAAAATATAATAGCAAACTCATTACTGACCTTTAATCTACTAAATTACCCTAGCCGCTGAAAAATCAGCTGGGGTAACTAAGAATTTGATTTCAATACTTAGTGTTTTAGCCATTGTGGGCATTAAGGAAATTTTTAGAATTTTTATTATTAGTTGTGTTGCAGTTTGTACTACTTTTTACAAGTTTTACTCAGAAAGCGTTCCAGTACCAAAAAAAATAGTAAGCATATATGGCTTTCTATATATTTTACTTCGTTTTAATAGATTCTACTCAAGAAATAACCGAATAATTTAGTAATGTAATCAAAAATTGTCAGTCAAACAAAAAATGTTCCTGAAGATCTTTTGACCTATAGTTGTATTTAAATTGCGGGTCACGAAAATAAGTGAAATTAACGAACCTTATTGAATCGGTTTGTTCCTTAACGTATCCTATCGTCGTATTTAAATTGCTGGCCTCGAAAATAAATTAAATTGACGAACCTTATTGAATCGGGACCTGCAACTTCAACAGCCACATTCGATTCTGAACCAATTTTGTATGGAACAATACAAACGACAAAAAACGAATTCCAATTAAAGTGAATCTTAGCGGCCCAGGGTTTCCGATTCGATTGGGGCTCTAGAAGCCCCAAATTAAATTCCACCTCTAAAAATTTTTGCAAACATGTACCATGAACGTCCTCTTTGACAAGCCACATTTTGCGTCTAAACTTAATTTAAATAATTATATTGCACTCTAGTAGAAATATAATCAATGCATACATTGGACCACGTTTTCACACTAAGGTTTCTCGGATTTGATATTATGCCGCTCTATCGTCTCAACTAAATTCCGATTAACATCAAATTTTGTATGATATAATGCCGGCGCTCTTGAAGCCATTTTAAATTTGATCTTATCAAAATTTGGTAAAATGACCTATAACCAACACGTCAAAAATGAGACCGTTTCGATTTGTGTTTTTCAGTCTTCTCCATACGAAGAACCCAGGTCTTTGAATTAAACCCGACCTTAATTGAATTCCGGACAAAGACCTTAAAAAGCAAATTGGTGTAGAGTATTACAAAATCAGCCCGTCTTTCAATTTTATTTGTCCTATATTTGTTTATTATTGTTTTCATTTTGACAGTTCATAATTTTATTTTCTGAAGTTTTCTGATAGTTTAGTACATGGAACAATAAAGAAGGTAGACTTATGCTAACAGCTGATTTATTTTTTTTTCTCGTAGTAATTAAAATTGTCAATTTTGAAAGTTGACAATGGCGTTTGTTCAAGTTTTATAAAGGAAAAATTCCTTATCCAACATTCACAAAAATATATTTTTTGGCATTCTCTTCCAAGTGACTTTGACAAGCTAGCCAACTATTTTTGTTGTTATTGGGCTAATAGCTATGCCTCATTTATTGTACCATGGTTTAGTATTAAAATACATTTTCTTTCCCATAGCTTTAATTGGTTCCTGATTAAGAGAGTTTTTCTCTTTTACTACATTTATTAGCAAAAAAGTTCTGGAACACAACTATTTCAACAGTCATTTTTCATCTCTTTGTTATAGATTGGACGAGAGTTGGATAAATATTTATGTATCTTAACAGAGATACGAAACGGAAGCACTGAGGAGTTAAATGTGCATGAGGTAAAGGAAATCAGTTCTCTTTATAGCACTGATGTCATAGCCAGTGTCGCATTCGGCGTTCTAGCCAAAAGTCTGCAAGATCCCAAAAGCATTTTTCGACTTAATGGCAAACGAGTTTTTCATTTTACCTATCGCCGTTCTTTAGAGCTTACGTCTATGTTCTTCTTACCGCAACTAGTGAAACCGTTACATTTCAAGGTGTTTTCTTCGAAAACTAGTGAATTCTTACGTTGCGCCATCAATCATGTCATAAATGAACGTGTCAAGTCGTCAACATTCCGAAATGATCTTATAGATGTATTGGTAAATTTTCGCAAAGAGGCTGAGCAAGATTCTTCACATTTTGCCAACGACCACGATTCTGTTATAGCACAGGCGGCTATTTTTTTCTCGGCGGGCTTTGAGACGTCCTCGGCCACGATGTCCTTCAGCTTGTATGAATTGGCCAAACGTCAAGATGTACAAGAACGTCTTAGGGAGGAAATACGCAAGAAACTTCTAGAGAGCGAGAATGGTCGACTCACCTATGAACAAATAAACGAAATGAAATATCTGCATAACGTCATATTGGAGGTATTGCGTATGTATCCACCTCTGCCGTTCCTTGATAGACAATGTACAGCATCATACTCCTTGAAGCCGTTCTGTGATTTTACTATACCTCCTGGAATGCCTGTCTACATACCAGTCAGTGCCATACAAAGAGATCCAAAGGTAAGTACTTTAGTTAAGCTAAGATCAGTTAATACATTTGGTACAATCTGAGTTTGCCTTAAAATTTTATTCGCATATGCGAACGAAATCAGTTTTACTGGATGGCTTGCCGAATATATTAAAATTTGTATGGGAATTGACAACCGAAATCCGACAATGCCTTATTTGCATTTAATCTATTACAGTTTGTGTGGAAACTGACAGCTAAAATCTGATATAAATGAAATCCACAGGATTTCGTTGGTATATGCGAATGCGTTATAACGTCTAATTTGCGTGTACAATTAAAATCCACTTTAACCCGATTTCGTGTTGAAATTACTTAAAATTTTTATGAAAACTGACAGCTCAAATCTAATGGACTTTACTCGTATATGCCAATGCGGCCAATTGGCCATAAATGTCTAGAGTTACCTACATTTTTTGTGCATAAAATTATTTTCTCATTTTAATTTATTTATTTTTTCTAATCGCAGTACTTTCCCGAACCTGATCGATTTGAGCCAGATCGCTTTAATGAGGAAAACAAGTTGCACAACAACCTATTGGCCCACATGCCATTCGGAATTGGCCCTCACAACTGCATAGGCGAACGTTTTGGCTTACTTCAGACAAAAGTCGGTCTAATCAACTTTTTGCGCAATCATTTTGTGACGCCTTGTACAAAAACCCACGCAGCGATGAAATTAAGTCGATATGCTTTGATTATACAGTCGGAAGGTGGAATTTATTTAAAAATAGAAAGAGACCCACTATTAAAACAGAAGTGATCTTAGTTTGGATTAAAGTTAAAATAAAGCACATTATTTTTTAGTTGTTGGACAAGAAATGTTTTTATTTCCAAAAGTAAGCATTGTTGTCTGAGTGACGTGCCTTGTCTCTTTTAGAAAGCCTAAATATAATTAAAGAACAGAAACCAATAAAATTACATTGGGCAAGGCCCATTTACTCAAGTTATCGACTTAACGATTACATAATACTACCTGAGTATCTATTAGACAAGCCTAATATAATAGGTTTTATAGGAGGACATCGTCATACTCATTCGCATGTAAAAATTAGTCCACAGTTTTTTCTTTTTGTTTATATTTATTTAACATCTATTGCAGTTTGTGTTAAATTTGACAGGCGAAATCCTGTAAAAATCCGATAAAACTTCGTGACCTTTTAAAATTTAAAAACGACTCTGGAAAAAACTTGTTAAAGCGATGCCAAATTATCCAAATTTACTTTGAAAATCCGTCATCGATCTGCGCAACTTATAGATGACTTCTGAATTTTTCTGGATAAACAGTTTCAAATAGTAATGACATGTATTAATCTTTTGTATATAAATGTTTTGATTAAATTTTAATTTTTTGAATTAAATTCACACTTTTTTTATTAAAATTATATTTTTTTGTTTGATTTTTTATAATTTCAATTTCTATCAAGTCCAACAAGCCTCAGATAATCGAAAACCTTATGGAGAATATTTGACAGGAATAAGAAAATGGCTATGGAAAACTTGTAAGCAAATTGTCGCTCTCATGCTATTTTGATCCAAACGCCATTTGATTTACACTTTTTAAATTTCACGAATTGGACTATAATAATTTATTTTTTTACAGATTTTTCGTTGAAATTTCCCAAAAAGAAACTAGAGACTTTGCTCAATATAAAATGATAAAATCTTTAAAGTTACATCGGTTCACTTAGAAAATAATAAATTTTAAATTGTTTTTTTTTCAAAATCAGAAAATGGCGTTTGGATTAAATTAGCATCAGAGCCTCGTAATGTCAAATATGATTGACCTACGATGCTATTTGCAAAATTAATAACATCTTCCGATAGGGTGATTAATTTTGCGCCACCTTGTACATGTGTATGTTAGTTTGCGCAGGCTATGAAATGTTGTGAGAATAGGTAACAATGCCCCAGCATTGACAAACCATCGTCAGCGGGTTCACGGTCGCACACAGAAAGGACCGATTGAAGTTCTGGCGGGAAGGCCAAGAGACTTGAGGAATATTAGCCGTTGTTGTAACGCCAACTACCCAGTGAACCAAATTTCCCTACATTGTCTCATATCAGACACTTCTGAACAATATCGGAATTCTTACCGAAATCGTGTCGAATTTTGTTCGATTTGTCTGAGAATTTTTTATTTATTACGAGTATGTTCCGAAATATCTGAACGAATTCGGCCCGAGTTCTGCTAGTAGACTTGTCTGCGGGAATTTTATAAATTTTTTGTTCGGACTTCTCTTAACGAACTGGCAACGGAGTCTGAACTATTTATCTGAGGTAGAGTAGTCTATTCGTTTAAATTTTTTGTTATTTGCTTTAAATTGTACAGTTATTTTGTTCAGACATGTCGAAACTAATTCTGAACGAATTCTTAACTGTATGGCTGAGGTATTTTTTTATTTCAGATTCTTGTTTTTTGTTTGTTCACATTCAGAATTATTAAGACATTAGCCCAGAATTCGGTTCGAAATGCCGGTAAAAACATCAGCATTTAATAAGACAATGCGAGAATTCTGACCGAAGTCGTTCAGAATTTGGTTAGAATTCGATCCGAGAAATCGAAATTTTCCCAAGACAGTTTAGAATTCGGTTCGAAATTTCGTCAAAAACGTCAGAAATCCCTCAAAGTAGTTCAGAATTCGTGTCAACCTTCACATATGTTTGTCGTTACGAACTCGGTAAGAATTCTGACCCAAAATCGGAACATTTTGCCGATTGCCGTATAGAATTTTCACCGAATTCTGAACGTTTCGTTAGCTGGATATGTGCCGGGATGACAGCCCTTGCTGCTTCGTGTCAATTCGGTACATAGAACCGGTTGTCGTGGAATTGAGAAATATTCGTGCATCCCGCTGGAAGTTAAGATTGAAGGGCATATTATTCTAATCTTATTGCGACTCAAGTCCTGATATGGTTATGAATAGTCATTTAAGTTAAAATTTTAAAATATTTCAACTTTTAGTATAAGTTGATTAGTAATAAGCTTATTTTAGAAGGATTAATTCACTCTTGTCTTATACTAAATAACTGGTACAAGAAAATATTAAACTTCTCCTCGATGTAAGCTCTAACAAATAAGAATTTATCATGTACGAGATCTTCATAACTTCATCAAATAATACATTACAGTATTAATTCAACTTCTGCATGTTATATTAAATAAAGTATAAGAAAAACTTCTTGTTGCATTTCTTAACTATCTTATATCCGCTATCTACTGTAAAGCAGACTAATTTGAAGGAATTTTCCCTCTTAAGTAAATCGAGTAAGTACCTTTATATAACATATATTTTTTTACTTCTGTGTAATAAATTTTAAATAGATCCCTTCTTTTGCTTGCAGCATAAACGATTTGGGATCAAATTTGATTTCCTTTACGGTGCGAGAACAATTGTGCACTTCATAGCGACGCAGTATATGTGCCAATCCTACTTTTACTTGTAATAGCCCCAGTCGACTTCCGATGCAAGCGTGTGGTCCAACACCGAAGGGTAAATATGTCATTGGATTTATACTGTTTATAGGAGTAGTTGCAAACCGTTCTGGGATGAATTGGTTAGGATGGGGGGACCAATACTATAGAGAGAATATAAGAAATGAGTCCATTATAGAATATCCCATTCGCATATACAAATGAAATTCAAGGGAGCGGATTTTGTGACGAAATTTATAAAAATTTGTATGGGAATTGACAACCGAAACCCGCTGGATTTTGTTCGCACAGTATGTAACGGATATAACGAAAAAAGCATAAAAGACATTTTAGTGCAAATAGTTAAAACCGTTTTTAATTGCTTATAAGAAAAAAACGCATATAAGAGAAAACTTGTGGCTTCTCTTGACTTTCTTGTATCCGTTGACTACTGTATATATTTATATGCAAATGCCGTATAATGCCCCATTTGCATATTCAGCGAATTTCGTGTCAGAATCGCACAGTAAGTAATGGATATAAGAAAAACTCACAAACTCGTATAAGACAGTTTTGCATAAAACCTTGTAATAGTTTTAACTGTTTTTAATTGCTTATAAGAAAAAAACGCATATAAGAAAGAAAACTTGTGGCGTTTCTTGACTTTTTTGTATCCGTTATCTACTGTATATGCAAATGCTGTATATTGCCCTGTTCGCGTGAATTGTTCAGTGAATTTCGTGTTAGAATCTTTTACAATTTGTATGCGAATTGACAGCCGAAATCCAATAAAAATTAAATCCGTTGGATTCCGTTCGTAACAGTAACGGATATAACATCTTTTATAAGAAAAAACCGCATATAAGAATTTTTTCCATAAAACCGTGTAAATAGTTAAAACTGTTTTAAATTGCTTAAAAGAAAACAAAACGCATATGTGACGCGAAAAATAGAAAGGGACCTAAGGGTAAAAACCAGGTTTGTTCAGGAGAGCCATTTTAAAAATTTAAATACGTGTATCTTTGGTGTACCATCACTTTTATAAAACGCGCATATATCTGGGAGGGAACACTTTTGGGGCATGGGATCGGTCTCATTCGATGCTCAGATGTTTTCCACATCAAAAAAAAGTGAAAATTGATTTTTTTACGCTTAGGTCCCTTTCTCTACGCGCTGTCACATATAAGAAATAAAACTTGTGGCGTTTCTTGACTTTTTTGTATCTGTAATGAATTTGTTTTTAGTTGCTTATAAGAAAGAAAACTATCTTGACTTTTTGTATCCGTTATCTACTGTACATACAAATGCCGTATAATGCCCATTCGCATATAGAACGAAGTCCAAATTCAGCGAATTTCCTATCAGAATCAAATTGTAAAAAAATCCGTTTGATTTTGCTTGCATATGTGAATGACCTAAAAGATTGCTTGGTTTATACTTACTTTCGGATCTCGATGAAGTCCTAGTATTGACACATACACTGGCATTCCATTAGGAATAAATATATTCGGCCTCAAGTAGACGCCATTCATGGACGGTCCGGCGGTACACTCTCTATTGATAAACGAGGCCGCAGGATACATACGCAAGCCTTCACATACAACTTGGTGCAGATACGGCAGCTGCTGTATTTCTTCGTACGAAAGCGACGAACGCTCAAGGAAAGCTTGTTTTAATTCATACCTTAACTTAAGCTGCGCCACTGGCTGTTTTGCCAGTTCATAAAGTATGAATGACATCGCCGCTGATGATGTTTCAAATCCGGCCAACAAAAATATGGCCACTTGCGAGGGAATAAAATCCTTATGTTGGGTATAGTGAAAAGGATCTTCGGCATACGTTTTTTGGAATTTCAATAGAACATCCATTAAATCACCTTGCTGTGTATAGCGCAAATGCATCTTTCGCTGCTGGTAAATAAAGCGGGTAAATTGTCGCATAAACTTTACATAGGTTCGGCTAAACACTTTAGCCCTCAACCAACCGGTTAAATGGGGCCTAAAAAATATAATGAAGAAATCCAGCAGCCTTCGGAGGCCGACATTAAATAATTGCAATACATGTTGCCTTAAAACGGAGTGTCCTTGTCTCAAGCCATTTACCTCTACGCCGTAGTGGAGAATAGCTGTGAGATCGGTGGTAAACAGAGAACACATCTCCTTAACTTCGACAACAATGCCCTCCTCTGAACAATTGTTAGTAAACTTGCTGGACAAAAAATGCTCCAACTCCTGGGCTATGTGCAGCATTAATGGATACATGCGTAGTTTTATTTTGCCGGTGGTAAAAACTTCCGACATTTTCTTGCGGCTTCCCAGCCATATTGGAAATTTAGCTAGGGGCAGAGATAAGGCTCCCATAGCATCGTGTACACTGTCGGCTGCCTCGTAACGATTTAGGAACTTATCGTAATGTTTGATAAACACTAGCTTTATCAAGTCTGGATCACGTATTATTAGAGCGGGTTGATGACCTAGAAATATGCCCCCCATCGGAGCCTCGTGTATTTCAGCGCTTTCATACAATCTCTGAAATATGTCTCCAAACGAGATTCTTTGCAATAGGAGATCTTTCAGATTACCCACAAATGGCAGTGGCTTTACATAGGGGATGTGACGTCGTTTCCAAAACAAGAGTGTGTATTTCGCATACACCATGAGCAGGAGAAGTATGCAGCAGCATAGGAATACAACAAAAGCTGGCGACATCAGAGCTAAAACAAAAAAGAAAACAAATTCTGGCGTTAGTTGTGAATGAATGAACTTCGGCTGACCTTCCTTTTTTGTAAAGAATATCTCATTAGAATGACTTTCGCTCGTTTCGAAAATTGCTTATGTAAAAGAGTTATTGAAAATGCCTGCCTTCAGTTGCTGTCTAAACTTCTAAGCGACAATGTGGAGGGAACTAGCAGTGCCTGGCGTCTTGATCCTTGTTGCAATAGCGGTTTTGTATTCGTATCTCAAGTACTGCCACAATTACTGGACTCGCCATCAGGTGGCCCAGATAGAGCCCTCGCCACTGGTGGGCAATTTAGGTGAAATTGTTAGTATATCGAGGGCTTCTGCGAACGTTATCAAGGATTTCTATGATCATCCTTTGGCTCGGAATAAGCCATTCGTAGGCATTTACGTATTCTATCGGCCAGCTCTGTTGCTAAGAGATCCCGACTTAATTAAACGCGTGTTGGTACGTGACTTTTCGAAATTTAGCGATCGTTTTTCGCGTTCGGATGATGTGAACGATCCTTTGGGTTCACAAAATCTCTTCATGCTAAAGAATCCAGCTTGGAAGGAGATACGTTTTAAATTGACACCCTTCTTCACTAGTGGTAAACTTAAGCAAATGTTTCCGCTCATGGAAGAGGTGAGTATTAACTCAAATTATTAGATTTGAATTCAAGTTTTACAAGGAATTTCTCTTGCAGGTTGGCGAAAATCTCAACACATTTTTATTGAATATGCCTTTAAGGGCAGAGGACAGCAGCTTTGAATTGGAACTCAAGGAATTCTGCGCCTTGTACACCACTGACGTGATAGCCACCGTGGCCTTTGGCGTCCAGGCTAACTCATTTGAAAATCCAAACGGCCAATTTCGCCATAACGGACGAGAGATTTTCCGCTTTAGTACCCGCAGGGCCATGAATTTCAGTGTGGTCTTTTTTTTACCCCATTTGGTATCTTACTTGGGAGTGAAGGTCGTACCCAATGAACAAACGGAATTTTTGCGTTCCACCATCAACTATGTAATGGCCGAAAGAGAAAAATCGGGAAAGTCACGCAATGATCTAATCGATATTTTGATTGAATTCAAAAACAGTTCAAAATGTGCCGCAACTAAAAGCGGGGATCTAAAATTTGAAGGAGACCTTTTGGTTGCCCAGGCGGCGATATTCTTTACGGCCGGTTTTGAATCATCCTCGGCCACCATGTCATTTGCTTTGTACGAACTGGCCCGCAATCCTGAAGTGCAGGAAAAGGTTCGACAAGAAGTGCATAAGGTTTTTTTAGCCAATGGGGTAAAGGTGTCATTGCACGATATCGAATCATTGGAATATATGCAGATGGTGATTAATGAAACCTTAAGGTTATATCCACCACTGCCATTTCTGGACAGAGAGTGTACGGTGGACAAGGGACAGAGTTATTCGCTGGAGCCATTTGGCAGTTATGCAATGCCACGAGGAATGCCGGTATATATACCGGTGTATGCTTTACATATGAATCCCAAGGTAGGTTAAGACTTCGCATATGACTTGCTTTCGAAGGATCGGTGATTATACTGATAAAGCCTGGTGCTTAGTTCATTAACGTGAAAACCCTTAAAAGCTTAAAAAATGGTTATAAAAGCGTTTTTTTCTCCAATTTGGCATGTAAAGGGTGGGCCAATGGTATACTTAAATTGACTGTAAAACAAGTACTAACATTTTTTTCAAATTTCTGGTTTTATTTGAAAGATTGAACTTTGTCATTTAATAATGGAACACCCTCCGATGGGGTTTCGCTTCGCCCAATAGGCTGAAGATTGTTTGGCAGGAGATGAAAAATTTTACCGAAAAATCCTGTTTTCAGATGAATCTCTTTTTCATCTCGGTGGCTGTGACAATAAGCAAAATCGCCACATATGGGGTTCAGAGAACCCACACGTGACTATTGAGAAGCCAATGCATCCACAACGAGTCACTGCTTGGTGTGGATTTTAGGTAGGCGGCTTCATTTGGACATTTTTCTTCGAAAATAAGCAAGGAGCCGCCGTTATCGTCAACGGTGAGCATTATCGCGCTTTGCTCAACGAATTTTTGTTTCAAATAATTCAAGAAAATGACATGGGCGACATTTGGTTTTAACAAGACGGGGCCACATGTCACATAGCCAACGCAACCATCGATATTTTACGCACTGTTTTGGAAAATCGAAAAATCAATTGTGATGCCAATTGGCCACGTCGGAGCTGTGATTTGAGCCCTTTGGTTTATTTTCTGTGGGGAGCCTAAGAGGATAAATGTTACGCAAAACATCCAGAGACAATTGAAGCGTTGAAATCGAACTTGCCATTAAAGAGATTTGACCCGAAACAAACGAAAATGTACTGAAAAATTGAGTGGATGGGATGAGGTACTGCCGAGCCAGTTGTGGTAGTCATATGAATGATATTGTGTTCCATTATTAAAAGACAAAGTTTAACCTCCCCAATAAAAGGGGAAATTTAAAAAAAAAATCATTTTATTTTTACAGTCGATTCAATTTTAAAATTTTAAGTGACCCACCCTTTACTTTACTTTCCAGGACTATCAAAAAAGTTGCCACAATTAAGATCAGTGTACCAGATATTAAGTACTTTAAAAACAATTTCACTGCAATTTTTTAGATTTATTTATTTGGACACTTTTTCACGTGAAAAGCCGGCTGGCCCGTTGGGTCAACCGTTTGCCGTTTATATTTTGTCTGTCTAGGAAGATAAAGCAAAACTACCATGATCGATAAAACTGGTTACTTTGTCATCATTTCATTTTTTCTCTCTCTATTTTCAGTATTTCCCTGATCCACACAAATTCCAACCAGAACGTTTCTCTGCGGCAAATCGTAAAAATATCACACCCTATACTTATATGCCCTTTGGTTTGGGTCCCCACGGCTGCATTGGGGAACGTTTTGCCTATCTGCAGACCAAGGTGGGTCTTTTGCAATTCCTCCGGAATCACCGGGTGACACTGAGTACAAAAACTTCACAACAAATCAAATTTGACCCGAAAGCATTAATTATACAATCTGAAGGAGGTATTGTGCTGAATGTCGAACGAAATCCTTTGCAATATTAATTGATTACTCACCTACCACTGTCGAATGAAACGTTGTGAAATTGTCGAAGATCGTTATCTAAGTGATCTTTCAAGTGAATCTTTAGAAAATCCAAACTTTAATATTGTGTGTACGTCTTACATAACTACATTTATTCGAGAAAACTATACTATAATAAAATAAATAGAAAATTGTAGCAACTTTATAATTGTTTGTGACACGCAATGGATGGATGCAAACGTTGAAATATTCTTGAGACAATTATTGCGTGATCTTAGCATCGGAACGTGTAAGCAAATCACCTGTCCACATACTCTGTATACTAATGTAAGGGATATGGGATAGTGGTAATGCGGTTTAGACATTAGTGCTTGTTTGTAAGTTTAGTGTAGTATTGTATAAATCTTTAATTTCGATCTATTATTAAAACGATATTTCCTATCGGTTTGTATGTGTTTTTTAAAACCAACTCAAGTTTATATAATTATATAAAAATATAGATAGCGTTGTAGATGTTGCAGGTTGGGTTTATTTTTTTTTTTATTAATTTTTGTATTAAATCCATGATCAAAAAGTTTTGGTTTGACGAATAAAACAACCATAGTTTGATGACAAAATCGATTAGCTCAAGTTGGATGATTTTAAATTAGTTATATCGTGATTAAACGTTCCACATATATTAGCGTAGTCCTGCGATTCGCTAGTTTTCTGACAAAGACTTTGTTTTTAATTAACACCAATCATTTAGGTACATTACACAAAATAATGTAAGGTTGGTGTTAAACAAGACAACAATCCGCTTAAAACACTGCTTAGACAATAGTGCTTTTTTTTCCTAAGAATTGTTAACAAAAAGAGTTATTTTGATATCAGTAGAAAATTCCTGCTATAGTCAATACTTTAATAAAAATTTAAGAAAAATAATAAGTTGTAGCCTTTTTAATACTTATCCTGGATTGAAGCTAAACATTTGTAGTTATCGGGGCAGCATTAAGGCTAAGTATTTAAACGACTACAATAACGTAATTTTTCATAGTTTTTTTTAGAGCTTAACGCAGCAGGACTTTTTCTGCAGACATGAACCAAATAAGCACTTTTTGTTAAAAAAATGTCTTCAATTTTGTCTCGTTATTAAAAAACATAAACGTTGTTAGTGTATTAAAATAAAATACTGTGCAACAAAAAACTGTATAAAATAATAAAAACTTCTGTAGAAAATAAAAAAATTTCAAGAAAATTTGTCTAGTGGCAGCGTTTAGAAATTTTCTAGAATAACTTTAATTTCATATACTTATAACTTTGAAATTAAACAGTTTTTGATTTGAAAACCAAAAGCTTTTCATATGTAAATAAAGTTTAGATTTTCGATCGACTTAGCGAAAAATCACCTATTTTTTGTTGGTTAAATATACCTACTACGCGTCAAATACAATTTGCTTTAAATCTTTCTCAGACCAATTTTTTTAAAATGTTAGCAGAAATCAATCATTATTTTAGTTTTTAACAACATTTTTATGACGAACACAGCAGGATTTTTTCTGGAGACACGAATAAAATAAGCACTTTTTGTTAAGAAATAACTTAAGATTTTGCTACCCAGTCTTAGTTATGGATGCTTAACCAAAAACACCACTAATGTCTCGTTATCAAAAAACATAAACCTTTTTAAGTATTAAAATAATTTTGGATATACTTATTAAAAACCATTTGTATAAAATCCTTTTATTCTGTAGAAAAAAATATTCAAGAAAAGTCGTTAATCAGACATAGCAGCGTTTAGAGTTTGTATGGAATAACTTTTATTTCACAAATTAAAATGTTTGTAAATAAAAAAAATAGGATTTCGATGGAGCGAAAAATTACTTTAACTGAAACGATTTTTTGCTGGTTAATGTCAAATACCATCCGTTTTAAATCTCACTTTGGCCAAAAATTCTAACATTTTTTAGTTGAAAAAAACCTTTTGATATACGAGTGTAAAATAGTTTCTTCTAAAACTTATTAATTAAACAAAGCCGCAAAGCGTATTCGCTTAATTTTGCTTTAGGCTTCTTGAGACCTTTAGGACATTTTTTCGATAACCATTTAACTGGTTTATCTATCTTCATGAAAATATATTGAGCAAAATGATACAAGTGAAAATGGGGTAAGGCAGAGATGCGTTATCTCTACTATTTAAGATCGTTCTTAATGTTGGGAAGACGAACGCTAAAACAAGTTCCAGCGGAATTCGATTGGGTCTATACAACCGGGCAAAAAAACTGCTGTCTATGATTATGTTTTTAAGAAAAAACTCCTGTCTTGGTTTTTTGAAGTAAAAACTCCTGTCTTGGTTTTTTTAAGAAAAAACTCCTGTCTTAATTTTTTTATGAAAAAACTCCTGTCTTGATTTTTTTAAGAAATAGAGTTTTTTTTAAGAAAAAAAACTCTTGTCTAGAGATTTTCCCCGGTCTTTTTTGTGTCCCGGAAGAGAGGAAAACGTTTTTAAAAATTCGTGGCAACCGGGCAGGGAAAAAATAAAATTTTAGTTTGTTTATAGTGGAACCACTTTTTGATAGAAAAAGTAAAAAAAGGAACATGGATTACACTGTTCAGCACCATAAACATCTTCTGACATTTTCGACCCTTAGAATTTCCAACTAAATCACTTTAAGCAATTTGCAATTAAATTCTATCTTGTACTTCCGTTAGCGACTACAGAACAATAACGGCTTCTCCTTTCAAAAGTATACGAAATTTCGAAAATCTAAAATAAGAAAACAGTCGCTGAACCCATTAAGCCTATTTGATATAGAAGATATATGGATAAATAAGATTGTTTTCTTAATACAACGTTCCCTGCGGATCCTATTATGTCTATATACTCGTATGATTGGATATATAATATCGTCGGCTTAATATGCAAACCTGCTTACTCCCTTTCAGCACATTTTACAGGAGAAAAAACTTCTTATATTTTAAAATTGCAACTTGAGGATACCCAAAAATACAGTTGGTTTATTTAATAATGTTCTGGATTTAGCAGTTTTTCTTATCGAACCTTTTTACACACTTAAAGACTCAAAGTGAAGAAAAACTACTGCTGGTCAACGAGGCGTATCCGTCTTTACGACACGGCATCAAAATCCCAATTTACTCAAAAATTGGATTAGCAGGTTTGCACATTAAGCCGAAGATATGTAATTGGAATAATAAGGTATAAGAGCATACAATTTCTTTAACTCAAATTACCAAGTTAGGACGCTGTATTGTTTTAAACGGTAAAATAAGACCAGATAACTCGACAACAAAATTTTGTCTACGTGCCTGAGAAATTTGAAAAAAGGTTTGTAGACAGGACCCAGTTGATTTAATCCTAGTAAGTAATAAAAAAAATTGAATTAGGTTCCGTTAATAGAGCAATCAATTATACAAATTTAAATTAAAATATTTTAATTAAACAGCGATTAACCGGCTCGAGACCTCATGTATCTTCTCTTAAAATAAATATAGTTAAAAACGTGTCTTCTATTTAAATATAGATACAAGTTCTCGGTCCGGTGATTCCCTGTTCAATGTGTAAAAAACAAACGACCAATATAAAATAAGCTAGCTAAACTTATTTTAATATGGATGTACAAATTGTATTTACTTTGTCAAATACGTGGGTTATTTTAGGACGTAAATTAAGAGAATATATTTACCTTAAGGTGTCATTTTAAACATTTTATAAGTTTTCACTTCTATGAAAACATATTATTCAAATTGTTCTCCATGGAGGTAAATACCGATAACAGTCAAACTATGAACAGTGCCGTTCTTGAAGATGTTGACAGCTTCTGATACCTCCGTAGCATTGTTGACAACAGTGGAAGATCAAGTGGGAATACCGCAAAACGCATCAATTGTGACCAGCGATGTTTTGGTCTTCGGAATCCAGTATGGAAAACGTCTCACATACCTAAAAGAACAAAAATTAATATATTGAACTTTAGCGTCAAGTCTGAACGTATTTACTTAACTTACTTACTTAAGTCCCTCAGTATCCTATTAAAGAACAAGGGGGAACTTCTATAAAATCAGTAAGATACAATTTCTATACTCACTTACTGGGACCAGCTGTTAAACTCCGACTCCAATTGGCTAATGCATTTTGTAGAGAAGTTTTTGCGTAGATAAGAGATTAATCTCTAACTTGTAAAGTCGCCAGAGAAACTCAAATATTGCATACTTCATGATCTACAAAGATTTATTAACATCTCCGGCAACCCTATGTATTTGCTTGACCGAATAACTTTAAAAATGTCATATTGATAGTTATCATAACTATAGTTTCTCAATGACTTTGCACAATAAATTGCAAAAATATAAAATTATAATTTTTAGAGCACAAGTTAGAAAGATTTTTTCGGAATTATCCCTCGGTATCCTTTTTCTTCTCAATTATTGTAATTTATTTCAAAACTTTATAGAATAATCTTAATTTATTTCCCTTTAGCCATATTACTATATAGATTATCACGTACTACTTTTAATGTCATGCCATGTTCGAATTGTAGTAAAAATGCCTTTGGATCGAAATCTTCAATATGTGTTTCACTGCAAATCTCGACACGATGATTTTTTAGGAAATGAACTAAGCCAAGCTTGGTTTGCAGTATACCTATGCGACTGCCAATGCAATTGTGTGGTCCCGTGCCAAATGGCAGATACGTCATGGAAGTGTGAAGTTTTTTGTTAGTAGGTGAAAAGCGTTCGGGATCGAAAACATTGGGATTAGGCCAATACTAAAAATGAAACAAAACCTTAGATCAATTATTTGTCTTCAGTGTTGTGTTCTAATTCATTTTAATGGTCTTTGGTTATTCTTTTAGACGTCTGAAAGAGTTTTTTAAAACGCTTTAGTAAATATTACATACCTTCGGATCACGTTGTATGGCATATATGGGTATGTATACCGGCATCTCATCGGGTAGTATAAAATCATAGTAAGGCTTTAAACTAAAACCTTTCATCTCAGCGCTTGGCTTTTGATGTTGGCGATCGAGAAAGGGCAGTACCGGATATAAACGTAAAATCTCCTCCACTACCATATTCAAATATTCTAGTGCTATGATTTTCTCATAGGTTAAACTGCCATTCTTTTCACTTAACAAAGCTGTGGTTATTTCCATTCTCAATCTATCCTGCAGGTCTGGTTGTTTCGCCAATTCGAACAGTGTAAACGTCATGGTAGACGACGAGGTTTCAAAACCAGCCGTTAGAAAAACTGCGGCTTGAGCCACCAAATAATCGTAATTTCCTTCCGAAACTATTTTATCAGATACCGCCGCCTCTTTCTTCAAAGCCACTAAAATATCAATCAAATCGTTGCGTTGTATTCCCGTGCGCTCTCGTTCGTTCATCACATGGTGAATGGTTGAACGTAAGAATTTTGAAAATTCTTTGGTAAATACTTTGACGCGCAGGATTGAAACTAGTTTGGGCAGAAAGAAGGCTACAGAAAAATCAATGGCTCTTGGTATGGTAAAGAGAAACATTTTACGACATTGCGAACGAAATTCGCCATCGGGTTTCGTTAGGCTGTTGCTATTTATGCCAAAAGCGATGGTAGAAATTAAATCGGTGGTAAAGGATGCGCAGATTTCTTTGCAATCGGCTGTGAAATATTCACCTTTCAAGGATAAGTGATTTTCCAAAAGAGAAGTAATCTAAAAATAAAAAATGAAACATAATGAAAGCATTATTGTGCGATATAGAGAAAACTGGCATCCAGTCAAAGAGAAGCTTAAATTCATCATATACGAGTACCGGGTTTTCCATTAAGGACATAACAATTGTAGATACAGGGTGTCTGCCGGGAAGGTATTCTATGTTTTGACGCTATTTTGGTAAACATTAGTCCTGACAGTTCATATTTGGCAGTCGTGAAGTAGAGACATGGCAAATTTATTATGGAAAAATATTCGATAAATTGTTAAACATCTTATCAAAATCAATCATCGATTTACGTGAAATTTTTGGGAGAAACAACGTGCCAACAAACGAACTATTTATCGTGTAGTGAATGATTTCGATGTCAGAGGATCTGTAGCTGATAGGCCCAAGCATGGACCACAACGCACTGCAAGATCGGCTGAAAACATTACTGCTGCTCACGAAATTGTTCAAAACAATCCATCAACCAACCATCAATTCGACGACGTGCTGAATGTAATCAAAAATGTGTTAAAAAGGGCTCGCATTTGTGAGGCTAACAGAGGCGGACATTTATCTGATATTGTCTTCCATACATAATTGCAAACATTTAATAAAACATTTATCAATATAAGATCCATTCTCTTTCTTTTTATCAAAAATTATATACAAACAAAGTAGTATACCTTCCAGACGAACACCCTGTAGTATACCTTCCAGGCGGACACCCGGTACAAGAGGAATTTCCATTCTCAATTTTGTATTCGCTCCGGGTGACATTCAATAAGAACCAATATTCATATTTATATCCTCACCCAACTGGCTGGGGTATATAGGGTATATAAGTATAAGTATATCATATTGTACGTCCAACAAGGGTGCATTTTTTTACCTAATCCTCTTCTCAACTTATAATTTATTTAAAACCGTCTGTAGACTGGTTCAGTACTATAACTCTTGATATAAGTTCTCAATTGCTTTAATTTCAATACTCCCTTATGGAAGTCATGTATTCAGGGCGCTGCCTATAGTACACACTAGCAAAATTGACACTTTATGATAAAGCCTGGTTCTAAGATCGCCTTTTCGTGCAAAAATGTGTCAAACATTATTCATAAAAAATTGTAGTGTAAATCTGTGTTGATCAATCGGTTTTGAACAAAATTGTAGATTTTTTGATTTCTTGAGAAATAATGCACATTCCGAATATTTAACATAAAAAAATACTGGTAGCATTTGTGAGTACCAGACTTAACGAATGATTTATCTTTTGTGGTACTGCTTTCCAGTCTAAGTTATCCAGATTTTTTAAAAATAAAACCCCCCTAATAAAATGAAAATATTACCGGAAAATGTTACTCGTTAAAGAACGACAGATAAATATAAGAATTTTAAAATATTTTTTACAAAATGTAAACTTTTGAAATTTTAAAAACATTTAAAAGAAAACCAAACCACTAAAAATAAAACGTTTTAAACACATTTTACTCCTTAAGTAAGTACCTTAATAATGTAATTCCGGTAGTCTAAAAAGCATTCAAATACTTATAAACATTCTTACCCCACAGGCAGGGCTTTTCTTTGCTGACATTGCAATATCTATTGTACAATAAACAAGGTATAGCCACTTTTACAACAACAAATAAACAGTTAAAATAAGACAGCTGTACTGTCAAAGTCATTTGAAAAAATTCCGAAAAAAAATGTTGAGAATGTTTTATATTGAAATTTAGCTTTACAAACTACTAAAAGTGTCTTTGTCAATTTTCAAATTTGCTGACTCAATCTTCTTTTTTGTACCATGGCAATATCATTAGCTTTCTGTAATGCTTTAACATACTCGTATATTTCAGTGGGAGTTAAGAAAAACTAAGCGTTAAGAAAAAAAAGGTTTCAGTGAGCCCGGGTCTTTAAGTGTAACGTTTTTTGTTTATTTTATCGTACTTTGTTATCATTACTAAATAAAAATTCGAAGAAAAGGCTGAGCTTTTTATTCTTGCTCTGGGTATTTTTAAAGCTCCAGAAGACTGAAAACCAAAACAATTTAGGTAAAAAAATTAACGAAAAGTTGAAGATATTAAAAGTTCGACCTAAAGAGGTTCTCTATTTATTGTTATGTTTTTTATCACTACTGAAAATTGAAAAATACGTAGCGTAAAAAACTCCTATCTTTATTTGCAAAAATTTTGTATGCAAAAAAACATTAATCGTAAATTTTAGATTTTCCCATTCTAATTTTTACTTACCTCCAACATTAATGGATACATTTGTTTGATCTTTCCGCTCGTGAATACCGGTGAAATTTTCGTTCTCAACTCCTTCCAATAATTATTTCGCGCAAAGAATAGATTACTATTACCCAAGCTATCGCCATGCGGATCACATTTTCCATAGCGATTATTGAATAAATTGAAATCTTTTATTAAAACCGATTTAATTAACTCCGGTTCCCTTAGAATCAAAGCCGGTTGATTAAACGTGTATATACCCACAACGGATTCATCTCTCATTTCGGGTTGATTATAGATGTGGGATATATGTAAACCAAAATTCCTTTTCAAGGTGAGCGCCTCCTTGGTATTGCCAATAAAAAAGGTGGGCTTGGCAAACGGTATGCCATTGCGCTGCCAATAACTGTATGTGTGTCTACACCAACAATAGACGACGATCAAAATTACAGTAAGGCACAGTAGAATGCAAGAAGCAATCATTTTGTCGAAGCACACAATTATGGTTTATAATTTTTTAAATATTATTAATTAAATATTTTTTTAATTTTAAAAAATCGTATACTATTATTAACTGTTTGTGTTCGACTATTATTTGTCTATCTTTTATTGTCTTCTTTTTAGTTTTGAAATTACTTTTTGAATGCGTAGAGTTCGTTTCGTTGAACACGAACGATTTTTGTTATGCTTTAAAAGTAAAATCTTTTTTTTTTATTATACTCGACAAATTAGATGTTCCACTTGTTCTATATTTTTAGTTTTTATCCTTAATATGAGGGTGAAGAATATGCGTCCCTTTCAATTTACTACTAGCCACGCTTTTCAAAACTTGATTTCACAAAATCCTTTGAAACTGGCAAATTTGTTTATTATTCACTTTAAATATCCTTGATTAAATTGTCCTTATCCCTTATTATGTACTCGGCGAAAACATCATACCGGAAGATAGGATTTTTAAAAACTAAACGCTGTTCTAATCATTCTCAATTCTTTTATATGGTGCTTTTACAGACAAACATTCGTGTGAGGTCACTCTAACAAAAGCCCTACTGAATATAAGTGAGGGGAGGAGGAATATTTACATAGCAGAGTTCGATCGTTTATGTCGGTGCGGCGACGATAACGTTGCCGTTATAGTACGGTATGCATGTGCGTGCATGTTCAACGGTAATGTCTAATATTAAAATGTCTCTCTGTTGCTAATATTTAATCGGTTTGATTGTCTATCATCCAAGTTCCTAACCAACACTACTTAAGATGAAGACAAAAATATACATTTTTGACTGACTTGTCAGAAATCTGACAATCAGCCTAACACGAATTGCCGGTTTTTGTTGGAATTTAAAAAGTAGTAATAATTAGAGTTCAGTGCAAAACAACGCTACAAACTAAATTGCACATAAGTCTAATGAACGTTAGACCCAAATTCGGCAGGCAATTTTAGGCCACAAACCTAATATATCAGCAATCAGTTGAAGTTTTCAGCCGTAAAATCGGTTAGACTCAAAATTATCAAGAACGTTCGAATGGGGGTTATATCAATATATGGACCAATCTTATTTTTCAATAATGTTTTTCCCTTGTGCAAATTAACGCCACAAAACAAATTTCCTTAAAATCTGCTAAAATTTGCCACTGTTTGTTAGGTTAGACACGAAATCGGGAGGAACATTTGCATATGGATTGATCTGGTCTATTTTCAGCAACATTCATTCTGGGTACAAATAACACCACAATCCTAATTTTGTTAGAATCTTATAAAATTTGACGCTGTAAGAAAGATTCGATCTAAAAGTGGAAGATACATTTGTAAGGCCTAGTGGCACACACACAACTTGGACAGATTTCTCCTATTTTCAGTAGCGACCGTCATTAGCCGAAATAAAATACAGTAGATAACGGATATAAGAAAGTCAAGAAATGCATTGTTTTTTTCTTATATGCGTGTTTTGCTTATAAGCAATTAAAAACAGTTATACATAATTAATTACAAGGTTTTATGCAAAAATTTCTTATGTGCCTTTTTTCGTATTAAAGACGTCCTTATTTCCGTTACTTGATATAATGCGGAAATTTTCATCGAGTCGCTTATTAAACGATCAAGTGGTCGCTAAAGCAACAACTATAAAACTTTAGGAGAGATTTTTGACATTTCTTTGTACACAAGAACAGATTGGCCTTTTGCATTATAAACCGTTTGGTTTGAAAATTTGTAATGTGTAGAAAAGAACATTATTTAAGAAATAATACAAGCGAGTAATAATGAGCTTGCTTAAACTCACTAAATGGTATTTTTAAATAACTTTCTTCTTCTTCTTATTTTTCTTCTTCTTCTTCTCAAAAATTGAATTTATTTAAAACAAAGGACTTTAATGCAAATTGTCTATAGATTTTTAAAAAAATCATTTTTATGATCCTGTACAATTGTGTAGTCATCACAGTTGCTACCTCCTAAGCGAGTTGCCAATCAAACAGGGCCAATGTATTGGTTTTATAGTATTTTCTACTAACTCGCCAGGACGAATAAAGATTTTGTATTGAAATTACCAGATTTATGTTCGCCACAATACTGATAGCTGTGTCCCAATCACGGTAAAATAAAAAAATGTTGGGATTCTTATTATAATCTGCCCTAATTCGAATACACATATTTCCAAATGGTATCTGGGTTTGACTATAACAGTAATTTTTGACCCACAAAGATACAAGCTTCCGAGCGCTAATCTCAACTAAATCATAAAAATTACTCTATATTAGAATATATGAGACTGTCAGTGCGTATACAGGTTCGGGCACACGAAACCTTTTTTACGCTTCGATTTTTTAACTTCCGGTAGTCGAAACTCCATTGAAATGACCAGAAATGTCCAAGGCATATGTACATGTAATGTGTAGCAGGTTTTTTATGCGGACACAGAAACATCAGAATTTTTTTTAACTTACGCTACGTTTTTCTTAACTTCCAGTTGTCTGAAAGCCCAATAAAAAGTGTTTTCAGACTACAGGAGGTTAAGAAAAACGCTGCGTGAAAAAAAGCTTTAGTGTGCCCGGCCTTTATATTGTGCACAGCTCACTGATTTGAGAAAAGTTCCAATTTGTTTTTTAATGACATTTTAAGAAAATGAACTAATTAGAGGGTGGCTATTTATATTTCGGGTCCTGACAATACTAGTGATCCCAGATGCAAACTGGAGCTTCCATTGGAAACATTGATATTTTTTAGCATAACATCACTCAAAACGTTTTGTCATTTGAGGGCGAATTGTTTTGTTTACAGTGAGTTAAAAAATTCATCTTAGTCAAAAAATGGAATTATCCCGTGAACATTTTCGTGCGATGATTTTTTACGATTCTCGAAGACAAGAGTATTTAAATCAACTTGTTTCGACTTTTGACGATGCAGCACCGTCAAAAACCACAGTTAATCTCTGGTACCAAGAGTTCAGTCTCGGACGCCGTTCGCTCCAGGATGAATTTCGTGAAGGACGTCCAACTTCAGTCACTTTGTCAGAAACCATCGATGCTGTGCGTGAACTGATTAAGCAAGACCGACATGTGACATACTACGTAGGAAAGAAGACATGAGGAAAGATAATAAGAGAGAACGGATGATGCAAAATGATCACGACAATGCAAGCTCTCACACATCAGCAGAAACGATGAGCTATTTGACCACGCGAGATGTCGAATTGATGGGCCATCCATCGTACAGCTCTGATTTTGAACCCAATGACTTCTTATTTCCTAGCATCTAGAAAAGAATGCGTTCAACATTTTTCATCGCCCGAAGCAACTGTTGAAGCTTTGAAAAATCATGTTCATTCGGAGTGGAAAAAGTGCTATGAAAAATGTTTTGTGCGCATGCAAAAGTGTAAGATCTTAAAGGAGAATATTTTGAAAAACAATAAAACCGTTTCCAATGATTAATTATTGTGTTTTTATTGCCGGGTCCGAAATATATATAGAAACCCTTGTATGTATGTATATTGTGCACAGATCTCTTATTCTGCAGTTTTCCCATTTACGATTTAATGTTTTATTAAGGAAAAAAGTAAAACAATATTTTTACAAGTATATTTTTAATAATTTGTTAATCTTAACTAAGCCTTACTCATTTTTGGTTGTAAGATCCGACACGAAAAAATCCAACGACGCTTATATGTGGTTTACCTTTCGTTTTGCTTTTCAGTAGGAATGCAATTTTTCCATTCGAATTTGTAATAAGGCCCAGGCAAACTTATACTTTTGTTGTTTTTCGAGACTATAAGTATAAAAACAATGAAATAGCACTACTATATGTTTTGTTAGAAAATCGCAGAAGCATAACAGAAAAACGATAACTGCCAATTACGATTTTCTAGTAATCATTATTAAATAATAAATCGACTTTCGGCTAAAATAAAAATCGATTAACACATCTCTAGGTCACAGCTTGTTCACAATTATTGTTTGTCATCCTCGTTCATCTATTCACTCCGTCAAATATTTTAGTAGAAACAACAAAATATCTAGAAAAAAACCATGGCTTTAGCTGAAATTTGTAAAATATCTGATGCTCCCTACATGAAGATGCGAGACTTTACGCCATCGGATCTAGAACGTGAAAGTCAGCAATATGTTTCCAACTTGATGAATCCGTACGTATTGTCGGCTCCTCCATTTGAGAATCCCGTGGAAAATCTGAATAAAATACAGGCTAGCAGCGGAAAGACTGGTATCAAGATTGAATACGACCATGGTACTACAACACTGGGTTTCAAATACCAGGGTGGTGTTATTTTGGCCGTCGATTCTCGTGCTACCGGTGGCCAATTTATTGGTTCACAGACAATGAAGAAAATTGTGGAAATCAATCAGTATCTATTGGGTACTTTGGCCGGCGGCGCAGCTGATTGTGTGTACTGGGATCGTGTTTTAGCAAAGGAATGTCGCCTGCACGAGCTGCGCAATAAAGAACGCATATCAGTAGCAGCTGCCAGTAAAATTATGGCCAACATTGCCCATGAATACAAAGGCATGGGCTTAAGTATGGGTATGATGTTGGCTGGCTACGATAAGCGAGGTCCCGGCCTTTACTATGTGGATTCGGAGGGTTCTCGCACGCCAGGCAATGTGTTTTCTGTTGGCAGTGGTTCTATTTATGCATTCGGTGTTTTGGACTCTGGCTACCATTGGGATTTGAAAGATGAAGAGGCTCAAGAATTGGGACGTCGCGCTATCTACCATGCCACCTACAGAGATGCATACTCGGGTGGTATTGTGCGTGTCTATCACATGACTCCCAACGGATGGATAAACATCTCCAATACGGATTGCATGGAACTGCATTACAAATACGAGGAGGAGAAGAAGAATAAGAAGCACTAAACTTTGAATGATATACATATATAATAGTTTTTTCAGAATAAAATTCTTGTATTTTATAAAATAAATAAAACAATATGGATTTTTGGTAACCAAAGTCATAGTTATTCTTTTATTGTTATAATAGCAAAACGTCGGGGAGAAATTACGGCATCGAATGCGGGTATAAGAAAACTTTTGGCGTGACCATTTTCTTGCAAATACAACAGACGATCCAATAAAATAACGCTTTCTAGAACGGGCGCAAACGTCATACGTAATAAATAGAAAATATCTAAATACTTCTTGTGGTCTCGATTGTCTTCGGCCACTGTAATAAGCTTATCTCGTGGAATATTCAGCGACGGATATTTCTTCGTACACAAGTTCACATATTCTTCGAAATTCGTGAATTTCCGTAATTTTCCCACTTGTACGGTACTTTTAAGTTCTGGATGCTGTTCACAAATCAACACTTCAAAGAGCGCTCTGTAGAACAGCGAAATATTGGGTAGCTCCTTGGCTTCCTTAGTGCGTTCAATCGATTGTGCGGCCAGCATTCGAGCGTTCCTGCCCAATTTCACTCGTTTTCCCTGCAGATAGGAACTTAACGGAAAGCCATATTCCTGGTTTAAATCCGCAATATGTTTATTGCCAAAAAACTCTTGGCCGGAATACATTTCTTGTAGTAAGTGATAGCAACAGCCAATGTTGCAGAGGACTTTACATTGTGGCTGATCATGGAATAGTTTTAAACAGGTCGCAGCCAAGTTACCACATGTGTGAAGTCCAGTTAAACAGACTGATGACTGGGATGACGAACCAGGGAAAACGTCCTCAATTAAGTCTTGTAAATTTAAGTCCGTGGTTATAAATTTATCGATTGTTTTATAGGTATCATTTTCTTTAGCCATATTGTTTGTTTCAATCTTTTGAGGATCCTTTTTGGATTTTTGTTTACCCCTTCTTGGCGGCGTAATACCTTTAGATTCCATTTCAGCTCTTTCTTTTAGACTATTCCAAGCTTTCTGTAATGTAGTCTCATTAAGGTAATGGATTTCATTTAGAAATGATCTGCAAGCTAACCTTTAATTTGTTATTTCTTTCCAGTGCATTTTCCGTATTAGAAGGATTGCTATCGATACCCAAGACTTTGTGGCCATATTCCAAAGCTAAGCGAGAGGACAAATATCCTTTGCCGTCTCCAGCGTCTACTACCACTGCATCCTTGTCCTTGAAGATGGTACCTCTTATCAAATCGTTCACCAAACTGGCTGTTATTTCCACCTGAAATTCACCCATAATTTATTTGCGGCGTACAATAAAAGTATACGACAATATAATATACCTCATGCCTCTTTTTCTCGCTTAAAAACTCCTTTATGCTAATTGGCTGTTGCTGCTTTCTAGTAAGGCCCAATACCGTCTTTTCAAACTCCTCCTTTAGTATCACTACTTCCTGGAAATTTTGTAGGCAATTTCTTTCGGTACCCTGAAGAAATGCCAACATTTCGGGAAACTTTCCACCAACTCCAGGCGATTTCGACCAAAATACCGCATCAATACATTCCCAAAAGTTATCGCTTTGGTGCAGCTCTTCTTGAATTTCCACAGGCACAAATGTTTGCCAATGCTTGTCGGTGATAAAGTTGACCATATGACAGTTCACCCATGGCCAGTAAGGTTCCATGAACTTTAATATGGCATCCAGACGTTTGCAGATTTGAGGGATCGACATTATATCAACTAAAAGGATAGATTCTTGTTTTCCGGCGTTGCTGTGTTTGCCGCTGCGTCTGGCGATTTCCCCTTTAGCACTAATAATTTTTTATTTAAAGTCCGTATATGTTCCACAGCGCCAATTATATCTGCTTCTGGATCGTTCTCACGGGGAAATGTCTCTATTGACTCGCGCAACTGTTCCAAGCAACGCTTCACTCTATCAGTGTGTTTTGTCTGTTGTAGAGCCACAACCCTACCAAAAATTTCCGCCAACTCTTCGCCCAATTGTAGACCCTGAGAATAGCCCAGGCGGTATCCCTCCTCGTTTCCTTGCTGGCACCCCACAGAGAAACCTTCTTGGTAGGCGGTTTCCACTAAACGTTCTTCGGTTAGAATGATATCGTCAAATAAATCATTAATATCGCGGTCTGTCGCGGACATGGCAAACAACGAAACGTGGACATCAATAGCAATATAACAACCTGCATATAAATAATAAACAGCTGATGTTGGCAGAGCATATACTAGTGCTGCTGAAATTCATGTGGGTACTCGACGACCGCTAACTGCATTGATGTCGTCATCCAATATCTAAATAACGATTTCAAGAATAGTTTATGAGTATAGTAAATGAATCTAACATCACTCCGTGATAAAATGGGCTATAAGACTGGGAATATTGATGTCATCATAGAAAACATCACGACAATTTTTTTTTAAAAGACGAAAATTATACTTTTTATGAAGATATGGTTTTATTGATACGACCCAAGCTAAAATGACTACAGTAGCACTTCAATGGAAAATTTGTAATCCAAGTCGAACAATTTTGCCCACCTTTGGTCCTTAAAAAAGGATCAAAAGGACACCCAAACATAATGGGTTAATAACGGAAAGCAAGCAAAGTTTAGTTGCGTTGCCAGATAACAAACTTATCTACATTATGGATGGGTACTAGCGGCTGCCAGTTCGTAAGCTACACTCGCCAACACGCTTAGTCCTTTTTTTTATGAAAATTGAGATTTTGTTATAGAAAAAAATACATCATCTACAAAAATTAAAACATCGTTATGATGTTTTTCCGTTTTGTTATGCAGTGAAAAGCAAACACTCTAAGTCCAATAGGCAATACGCAAACACGCTAAGTCCATACAAAAACGTATAACACGTATAGCCTGTCTGAATAACTGATAATTATTATAATAATAGTACTGATAATTATTATAATAATAGTAATTATAATTACAATAATAATTCAATTACAATAGTTTACGACGTTTTCCGTATTTTTTCGGTTTTGTACAGTATTTAGTTGAATTCTGCAAGGGATGCGAAATATACAATAGTTAAAGTAAAAAAAAAAAACACAAGATATTTTTTATATTTACCAAAAACACTAAAAGTCAGTTAATAAGAAAAAAAGTTAGTCCACGAAAAAAGATGAAAATCAAAAGCAAAATTGCTAAGTCCAAAACCCCCTATTTACTTCACTGGTGTATTTTGATTTAATCAGCCTATCAGCATTTAAGAGATGTGTATGAAGATTCCTGCTTTTACGGAATCAAAAAATAAATAAAACAGAAAAAGTCAGAGTTTTTCTTCCTCCTGAGAAATTTGTAGAACTGGACTTAACGTGTTTGCAAGTATAGCTTGTCAATTTTAGTTGCTCAATAGGGGCTTTCGGCAGCCATTTAAATACTTCTGGTTGCTGTGTAATTTTTTTAAGAAAAAAAGTGGAAGCAAAAATTTCCTTACGTCATCGGAGCTGGCGGCAGCACCACTATTGCAAATTGATTTGGCTATTAATCCAGTAGTTAAACTTTTTGGCGTTGTAAACCCATTGGTTATTCACTAATTGAGAAATCGACTTTACGTCCTACTGAAATCAACTGGATGACATTGTTGTAGAACATTTAAATACCTAAAACTTCTGTTAAAGAATCGTTTTAACTCTCATCTCGAAAAAGGACAAGCCAAATTTTCAATTGTTTGATAAAATGTTCTACTAAAATAGTCTGCTCACGGTTTCACTTAAGACATCTCATCACCAAAATTCGCTGATATAAAGGAAGTTTTAAAGTCTATGGCAAACGGTATTTTCTTGCAAAATGAAAACTTCCACGGCTCATAAAAAACAAGTTAGACCTACCAGGACCTTGGCCTTTGCTATACTCACATTGGTCTTTTATTTCCTAGTGAAATCATCCACCCACCAGAGAATGCCCGATTTTTGTTGCATAGTGTGAAAAGTTGTACCGATTGTCTGGTTTCCATCTAAATCATGCAATCAAACAGCAGATCGCAAATATGGCCCGGTCTTAAAGAAAATTAAATGAAGTTCGATCTTTGAAATTTTCTCAAGCACTGTCCAAGAGAAGCGTTGAAAAGAAAACAACATCGTTAAGTTCGGCCTAGCTAAACCTTATAAAGGGTTTTCCAATAGGGACATAACAATTTCTTATCTTTATGTCAACGCACCCTCAAACATTTTTAATAATCTTTCGGTGTCAAAACGTTAGTCGAAGTCAAAATTCTCATCATGGTGAAGTCCACTTACGAGCAACGTTTGAGCGATAAAGCTCATTTCTGGCTGAGTGCTTTTGCAAGAGTAGGTCCAAAAAATAGGCCGCTGTACACGGGTTAGTGGTAGTCATATGACCGAAATCAAATTTCATTCTTAAAATGTAACATTTACACTACACCTGGAATAAATTTAAACTCTATATCTTAAATATTCTGCGTTTTATTAATATATAAAATTGTTATGTTCTTAATGTAAAACCCGTATACCCTTCAACGGCCCTAAGGCCTTCTGGCCCATTTGTTATCTCAGAAAAAACTTTGTAATTGCTCTGTATTTTGAATTAGTAGCAATATTTGCTTAAATTTAAATAACCATATGTCCAAATAGGCTATTGATCGCTCGTTTTGATCATGCGGGATGTTTTTGGCCCCGCAACTATGCTAGTGTTTGAGGTATTTAGTGCGTCCCTACTAACAGAACCCATTTTAACTAATGTCGGTCCGCAAAAAAGTTGGGATTTGTTAGGCAAATACTGAAAAACTTGTACTTTTAACCGATGTACCTTGAGTTCCTTAAAGGGAAACTTTTTTCCCCTGGACCGATTTCACAATCACAAGCAGCTTATGACCATAAGCCAACTTCATGCTAAATTTCTGGATCGTAGGTTGATTTGTTTCATCTCTATCGTATAAAAATTCCCCTTATTTAAATTAGTCATACTTTTTTTGATCTCTATCGTACTTTCAACAGACACACGAACAGACAGACATAACTCGTCTTAGAATTTGACGACGATTAATAATATATATACTTTGCAGGGGGTTCCGATCAGTATTTCGGGGCGTTTCAAACAAAATCACAAATTTAATATACCATCCACCCTTAGGTGGGGGTATACAACTAAACCATCTATGGATCAATCTACTATATATAACTGCCCAACCTGGCTTATTTGTCTAAACTGCATTCTTGGTAGGTTTATCGAGTAACTTTTTTTCTACAAAATTAACTTAAGTTAAAATTTGGGTTAATTTTAATGCATTGCAGATAGACAAGCAATATACAGGGTGGAGCGCGGTAATTTTCACTGCGGCACTGTTGGTCGAAGAGAGTGGGGAGTGTGCGTGGCTTATAGCGGCTGACGGGAGATTTGTATTCTTCAGTCTTTTCGTTGCCATTATGCATTGGTTACATGAGGAGAGGTCATTTTGTTTTGAAGCGTATTTTTTCAAATGCGCAATCGATCATTGCAGTGCAGCGTGCTTTTCGTTTACGATTCGCTGTTCCCCCACGTCGGTGTGTAAACAATTATGTTTTAAAATTATTGAGCGTATGGATGTCCTCGAACAAGCTTAGTATTAATCCTTCTAAAACAAAGGCAATACTGATTTCATCATCATCTTCTATCAACCTAGATTTGCAATACAATGGTACGTCTATAGAATTCGTTCAGAGTATTACGTGTTTGGGAATAATACTGGATAACAAATGTTGCTTTGAGCAGCATATTCGCAGTATTACTTCACGTATTAGTTTCACACTTCAACTATACAACACCAATTTAGTTTTACCTCGTTGGGTAAAAACAAAACTGGTTTATGGCTTAATTATGCCAACTATTTTGTACTGCCTAGAGGTATATACAGGAACTACTCAAAGTAATATGAATATTATAAAGACAGTGCTTCATAGAGTTATGCGCTATGTATATTCTGTTAAACCGTATGCTCACATATCGCCGTTTGTGAATGACTTTTTAGGCTGTTCCTTTGTGGAATTTGTGCACCTTCGGTTGCTATATTTTTTATTTAAGATATACAAACTTCAAAATCCTTTGTTCCTAGCAAATTCATTTGTCTTCAGTCACTCAATTCGCAACAGACAGTTAATTATTCCAAAGGTAACACCGCTTATGGATCGATCATTCTTCGTAAGAGTAGCCCGACTATTTAACATTTTGCCAAGCAGTTTAAAAACGTTTAATTTGTCTTCCATAACATTTCGTAAACATTTAATGGAACATTTTCGTTCAAGTACAGAGTAATGCTTTTATTTATATGTTTTTTTTTCTTCGGTTTCTTGATTATCACTTATATGCTTTCATCAGGTTTTTTTCTCTTTTATTAGGAAATATTAGGATTTTTTTAATTTATATTATTTATTTGATTTTATACTGAATTTTTTCTAGTAGTTTATGATGTTCTATTTAACATTTTGATGCATATTGTAATTAAGCTTTAATAGGCCCCAATGGGCTTCGAATTACATGTCAATAAAGAAATAAAATGAAATAAAAATATGCGGTACTGGAGTAAAACAAACCCCAGAGAACTTCACCAGAGACTTCTGCATTCGGACCGATTCACTGTGTGTTGAGCCATATCACGAGTAGGTATTATTGGTCCGTACTTTTTCCAGGATAAGCGTCTTGCCGTAACTGTGAAATTCTAACGGTGCTTGACTATGAGATTTTTTTAGCGGCTCTTGAGGCAATGCAACTAGAGGATACATGGTTCCACCAGGATGGTGCCACTGCACACACAGCGAGGGTTAGCATGAATTGTTTGTTTAATATAAAATAGTTTTTTCTAAGGTTTATAATTCTTTATTTTATTCCCAAATAAGCAAATTACACCCTATATAAATGGGCTATTTCGCTTGCAACTTGTATTGCAATTCTGTGCTGCAACATGTTTAAAATTCAAGAGTTTACTTTATGGTAGGGGGTATACATATATATAATTTCACCCTTCTGAATTAAACACCGTTTAAATCGATATGCATTATAACCTGACTGGCGTTTCATCATCCATATAAGAACTCATAACATTCGTTCGCAACAATTTAGAAAATAACATACATATTTTGTTACAATTCATTTAAGAATGCATGTTATGCATGGATCAATAGTTCTTTCACACAAGAAATGTCACTATTCGCCCTCCCCCTCCTTTTTAAAACCACCACATACATATATTTCTATAAAAATAATAGCGTGAGAACTTTTTGTATTGAATCCTTGCTAATGCTAATATGGAACAGCATTTATGTATATTGGAAATATATATGCGTATATGCGCTTGTGTGTATTCGAGCTGGTCGCGTTGCATGCAACAAATTATGGTTGGTGTTAACACATACATAAAGCTTGGTACTCACATTGTTCACGTGATAAATGGCTAAAATTCGATTTTTTTGTGAGAAAAATTGATATAAAACACAGAATATTTTGTTATAGGATTATAATTGTTAAATTAATAGTCCAAAGTTAATCTATCCTAAGGATAACACTCTCCGCCAACGCTTACCTAATTCCCACAACATCCCATTAAGGAACAAGGGGAAACTTCTCTTAAATCAGTGAGCTCTGCAGGATAATTCTTATATTCACTGACCGGGACCTACTGTTCAAGGCCGGCTCCGAACAGCTAATGCATTTTATAGAGCAGTTTTTACATGGCTTAGCGAAAAATCCCTTTCTCGTAAAGTCGCCAGCATTTAAGAGGTGGAATAGTGCCGCTAAAAAATTGTAAGGGGTTGAACTTGGGTTTATTGGCGTGATAGTCGTGCACACCTTTCTACCTACATTCTCCTTTAACAGACAGTAAAAAACCATTATGCAATAACCGAGCGACAGTTCACATTTGAACCAATATTACCTTAATTAAATATAAACGAGGAGGCCCAGAGGAAAAGCTTTTATAAATGTCAAATACAATTCAGAAGAATGCAGCTCACAATGTAACATCTAACCTAAGATTTAAATTCCAAAGAAACCTAAACCGACTGAAATCACCCTTATAAAATTCCTATAGGACAGCTTTATAAACAGTCGGGCAATTGTATGGGATTCTTAACCTATTTTTATTTTTGGAGAGAAATTAATGTTCATTCAGGTTTTCAGTAAAAACTTCATTGCTTTTGGTCTTTGCACTGCCAAATTGATATGGTAAAGTGTATTAAATTTCCATCACTATCCTCTATTGGCGTAACACTATACATTTCTTTGGACATACAGGGTGGCGTATGATTCGTGCTACAAAAAAAAATAATTATATAATTATACAAAATATTATTTTAGTTGGAGGGTAAGTATTCAGATTTATTAAAATGAATGCTTGGGATACCGAAAAGAGCATTTGGATAGTGCAGCGGTACCATGCTCTGCAGTCCTACATTTCCGTACTAAGGGAATCTAGGCGGGAGTTTCGCGGAACTCCCCCGAGTTGATGAACCGTTATGAGGCTGGTAAACATGTGTGCCGAATCTGAAAGCATTGCACGAAGACCGTACCATCGAGGGATCACGATGGTACTGTCTCTGTTTGTGTTCAATACACCATCGCGTCTGTAGCATTGTCAATTCAGACAAATCCAAGCGTTTCGACTCGAAACTTATAAGCGAAAATTGCAGTTAACAGACGGTCATTACAACGGATACTTCATGATGACTCAAACTTGTTTCCGTACAAAGTCCATATTACAAGCAAGTTAAACACTCTGGATTCGCCTATTCGAATGGAATTTTGCCAAAAAACTATTGAAATGGCCGAAGGAGACAACAGCTTAATAAGAAGCTTGTTTATATCTGATAAAGCCCATTTTGATCTAAACGGCAATGCATACAAGCAAAATTGCCTATATGGAGTGAATCTAATCCACAAATACTACAACAGACGAAACTGCACCCTGCGAGGTGCACAGTTTCAATAAGCTGCATTGTGGGGCCATATTTCTTTGAAAAAGAAAACGGTGCAACAGTTACTGTCAATTGGGATGGTTATTTAAAGATGTTAAAGAAGATGTTTTACCCGAACTGTGTCGAAGACGTATCCGATTGAACAGAATTTGGTTTCGGCAAGATGGAGCAACTGCACTTATAGCCAGACCGTTTATGACAAAGCTGCAACGAAAATTCTCAAACAAGTTAATATCCGAAAATTTCACTTTCCGCTGGCCCCAAGGTCACCGGACCTAACTGCACCAGACTTTTTTTGATGGGGTTATGTCAAGCAGGAGGTATACAAAACGAAACCAAGGAATTTGACTGCATTGAATTAAAACAATAATTAAAGCGATTCCGACTTCAACCCTGCAGGCTGCAATCAATAATTTTCTGATCAGGTGCCTCATACTCGTATGCGTGGATGAGCATGGAGGTCATTTACGGTCTATCATCTTCAAAAACAATAAGTCATATAAAATCAAATTGAATTTTCTATACAATAAAAAAATAGATTGATTAAAAATATATTATTTGAATTTCTCATTGTAGTTCATTTGGTGCGCCACCCTGTATTTGGCCATTTGCATCTCAGTACATTCTTAGATAGGTTTCTAATAAGCACCTGCGAATAATATTTTGTGAATAAAATGGAGATGGAAATCATTCCAAAGCACACTAAAATATAATGCAAAAATGATCAATAAAACAATTTCATGGACAAATATTAAACAATTTTATATGCAGATCTCATGGCACTAAGTAGATACATCTAATACATTAAAAACGCCTTTTGGCAAGGTTTTGCACAACAATGAAAATAATTACAAAAAAGTGACCCCATCTAACGTTTCTGCTACTGTGATCCACTATCTAATGAATGTGAGAAAATAAGAAACAAATCACTTGGCCAAAAGTATGGCTTATTTTCCAACTGTCCTTTAAAGTGCAGTATTGTAGTATTAATCGTCTTTATAGTATAACAATACCTATATTAAAAGAACTAAAGAGACCTAGACTATAAGGAAGGCGGAATCGCGATGGCATTACCCCATTGGTAAAGAGGTATAGACGGCCAAGAACGAATTAAAAGTTATTTTTCTTTAATTTTGTCTGACAAAGCCTTTATGATGAGCATTATCAAAGAAGGTTTTGACTCATCCATGTTATTCAATACAGCTAATGGAATTTAGGTTGGAATTAGGGCCTTTGAAGGTAATTTTGGACAAAACGTACGTTTGTCGGTCAGTTTATCAAATGGTCAATACGTCTGCGGTAAAACTACTAGTTGTAATTTCAACAATCAGGAAAGAATTTACCACCACCACATGAAGAATCTTAAGCCTTACAAGCTGCAATTGGTGCAAAAATTAAATCATCAGCAACGTCGACAACTCGTTGATTAGGAAAAAATTTGATTAGCGATAATTTAGAGAAAACCCGAAGCCCCTGGGGCTCATATGGGCCGAGCCGAATGCCAAACTTAAATATAGGGCCCCAAAACCCAACAAACGGCTCATGGGCTAATGCCTTAAATTTTGCCAATTCGTGAAATTAAAGTCTCATTAGAATTTGTGGTTATATTTTATTGTTGTTTACTGCTCATTTGGCTATAGAATGAGGGGGCCGACTTTGGGGTAAGGACTCTGACCGAATATGAAATAAAGGTACATATTTGGATTTGTGATGTATATGTCCAACAAACACTAGGTCAGGTTTTTCTTGACCACGACCATTTATCGAACGTTTAATGCATCAATGCCTACGACTTGCAAGTTAAGCTTATTATAAGTTATTTATTAGCTAATTACAGTTAATTATTTAAGTCATATAGTGGAAATGTCAAAAAAGTTGGTCATAAGTCTTTTAGTCACTGAAAGTGAAACTTTTTCCCGTTTTGCATTTAAGACATATAAATGGAAAGTTAAAATACCTAAGCGGTTTTCTTTTGGTCTGAATTTTTTAAGACGAACATGGCTAGATTGTCTATTAGCCTGTTTCTGGAAGTCGAAAGAAAGCATCCGTTCGCTACGCAAGCGAAGAAACTCTGATTTAAGTTTCACTATCTCAATTTTACACGAACGATGACTCGAAAGAAAAGTTAACGAAAGCGTAAACGTCTTCATACAAAATTAGGTTTCTCTATTCCGAACACTGCGAATGGAAATGTCAAATTTATACACACAATTTGACAAACGTAAGTAAAGACGAACGAAAACATTCGAGATAGTGAAAACCAAATTTGTTCGAGTGACTACGAATGTTTTCTGGCGCCATCTAAGATTTTCATTGGAAAGTTTAATATTTTTTAGCATAAATGTACTCAGAACGTTTTGAAGTACGACCATCATTTGTGACTGAAGTACGACCATCATTTGTGACCATACAGTGACTTGAAAAAATCAATTTGGCAAGCAAATGGAATAAACTCGTGAACATTTTCGTGCGATCATTTTTCACAACTTTCAACGTGGATTATTAGACAAGAGTGCATCGATGAACTTAAATCTTTTGTATATCGATGAAGCACCATCCTATAGCACTGTGAAAAACTGGTTTAATGAATTCAGTCGTGGCCGACGCTTGCTCAAAGACGAAGGTCGTCCAAAAACGGCCGTTGTGCCAGAGAACATTGATGCCGTGCGTGAACTGATAATGCTAGATCGTCATGTGACATACAGTGAGATAGAGGCATCCTTGGGGATTTCTTCCACCAGCATACATTCGATATTGCATGAACTCCTGGCCGTAAAAAGATTTGATCTCGTTGGATCCCGCACAATTTGGCAATCGCTCAAAAAAAGGCTCGTGTCAATTGGTGCAAAGAAATTTTGAAAAAATACGATCACGGTGCTTCGAAAGGCATTTATAAGATTGTCACAGGGGACGAATCATAAATCAATGTGTATGAGCCCTAAACAAAACAGCATTCGACAGTGTGGGGGTCTTTGAAGACGAGCCAAATCCAACGAAAGTTGTTCGTGGAAGAAGCACTTGGAAGCAAATGGTCGCCTGTTTCTTCGGCAAAACTGGTCATGTGGCGACTGTTCCGCTTGAGCGACGTAGGACGGTCAATTCTGAGTGGTACACCACAATTTGTTTGTCTGAAGTCTTCGGAGAAATGCGAAATCACATCGACTCAAACCAGCGCCAGCGGGTGGAAAAAGTGCTTCGGCAATTGGTTTGCGCGCATGCCAATGTGTATAATTCATGCTGGAGAATACTTTGAAAAACAATAAAACTATTTTTGATAATAAATGTTCGCATTTTCATTTTTAGGGCAGAAATATATATAGCAGCCCTCGTATCATTCGGTCGCTAATGTTTTCGTTCGAAATCGAGAAACAGGCTATTTGAATTTTTACGAGATCAATAAGGTCGGGGGTGTGATGGAAATCGATCGAAATCGTTTTGCTCTCGATTTGAGATTTCAAACGATATATTTTTGAACATGGCGTGAAAAAATAAATATGGTTTTACACATGAAAGCCAATAAGACGATTTATTTAAAATAAATTGTCGAATTCGATTTAAATCTATCGGTTTCCATTAAATACCGGTATATATGATAAGTATTTGGAGATGTTAAAATGGTTCTATGGACCGGATTGTCCCGAAGATCAATTCATCCGCGAAGTACTGTCACCCCGGCTCTTGTGCCGCTCCAACAACAAACTTATATACTCGTATACTACTTCACCTGAGGTAGAGAGTATAACACTGCACAGCTAAATAAATTCCCAGGCTTCAGAATTTCACGAAATTTCGCATCAATTTGGCCTCCGAGATTGTATGATTAAATGCCTTTTATTTTACATTTGTGGGGCCATCTAAAGATAAAATTTAAAAGTTTTTGCTTTAAATTTGCGGTGTGGTGAGGGACCATCTAAAGATATAGTTTATTAAAATAAACCAGAAACAAATAGAGCATTTTAAGTCGACATTCTGAGTGAAATTGCCGAGAAACGTCTTTAAAAGTTACAACAACATCATCTACATGTGGGACATCAGCAAGACTTCATTAGTCATTAATAAATTGTCGACCGTCTAATACAAATATTAATAAGCAAATAATAAGTTTATATAATTTGCATTTCAAAAAATCAGCCTTAAAAAAATACGATGTTATTACTTTATTTTAATATTCTGTTCCATTGAAAAAGGACGTAAATTCGCAATTCTGAGTGGTACACCACAATTTGTTTGTCGGAAGTCTTCGGAGAAATGCGAAATCACATCGACTCAAACCAGCGCCAGCGGAGTGGAAAAAGTGCTTCGGCAATTGGGTTGAGCGCATGCCAATGTGTATAATTCATGCTGGAGAATACTTTGAAAAACAATAAAACTATTTTTGATGATAAATGTTCGCATTTTCATTTTTAGGGCAGAAATATATATAGCAGCCCTCGTATCATTCGCTCGCTAATGTTTTCGTTCGAAATCGAGAAACAGGCTATTTGAATTTTTATATTTGAAAACAATATCAAGACAATTGCTTTATTTGAAACCACTCTATTTAAGGGAGTAAAATAATTTAATAATATTCAATGATCCATTAAGTTTCTGCTAATGAACTTGTGCTAGCAAGTTCTGTAAATATTACCACGTAATGCCTTTTAATATAAAAGAATAGACATTTGAGCTTCAATGAGAAATCCATAAACATCTAAAAACAAAAATAGTATTGGGCTACACGAAGAAAAAGGTCATGGTTAAAAAACCCCTTAACACTGGCCAAACCCGAACGATGTGAGAAATACACCATAATATAGCTAAAAAAGTTCTGTGTCGAAAGCCGCTTACAATTCGGCGAGTGAGTGTGTATGTGTTGTAATAAACATTTTACTTGTTGTAACGAGCGTATAATATTTTCCATTTGCTAACAGACAGACTAGTATCTCTAACTACTAACTCATATCTGCATTACCTTATGATATACTTGTGTTTGCATATTCAAGTACTATATAATAAATTGGAATTTAGGCAAGGACCTTCCAACTAACAATATGAACTGTTAGAGTCTATTTTCAAAATCTCTTGTATCCTGTTCAACCAAGTCTAAAATCCTTTGTCATAACCATTTTAGAAGTGGGAGGGGTGATAGAATATATATACTCACGTTGTTTCGTTACTTACGACTGAGGAGTACTGTGTGTATCCTTATGGTAATGTACACGAAGGTGGTAGGTTGTTGGTAGAAGTCTGCAAGTTTTGTTTGATTTTGTTAATAACAGCGTAGGATAGTTTTCATTGTGTTGTCGTGCCTGACGGACGTATTGCTAGGAGC